>JAKZAP010000006.1:5686276-6286276 GCA_023053575.1 Branchinecta lynchi | reverse complement strand
CCAAATTGTGGAAATTTGGATTGAAAGGTTCGGCTCTCAATGTCACTAGCTCTTTTGCTCTGCATGCAGTTCGCGGGGAGCGCTGCTAGAGTACGAGGAATTTGGTATAATTTTTTTTTATAAAAGCCTTTCTGAAGTCGATTAGAGATGAGATATTGGAGTAAAGATGCTTACTGAATCCATATCTGAACTTGGCTTTCTTATTTGATTATTTGATTTGATGTTTGGCCGTAAGTTGTCAAAAACCTCGTAGCGGTCACATTATTTGTGTGTACATGTTAAAGCGGTTGATTCTATAAATAGCAAAATGTTAAAGGGGTCTGGCGAAGACTGGGAAATGTACAAGATTCGATTGTCTGTATCAGAAGTACAACAAATGTTAAATTCTTGGGATCCCATCCAAACCTTTGAAAATACTTGAGGCCGACGGGTCTATCTTGTTGTTTCGGACTTCATTATGCTTGGTTTTCCCACTTTTCATCCATGGTGTGTACTCTTTTCAAATAATTTCCGTCTGGTTCAAGTCTGGATAGAGCTGACAAGCGCCAACAAGAAATTTGGGGAGGTTACTTATATTTTCGGAAAACGATATTTCGAAAAGATCATTCTAGTATGAGTTGTGCTACAAAGCACGCATGATGATAGGTTGATAGACTGCATCACTAATGGCATGAATCTAGAGAACTGAGGTAGAATGACGAAGAAAAATCTAAGGAATTTGGTTCGGTACGAAAGACTGCGTAGAAAGACACTGAGTAGAATCGAGCAGCAGAATCGATCTGAGTAGAATCGAGCAATGTCATCAGCCAGCAAAGAGTGCGTCATGCTCAATTCTACGCAGCGAAACATCGGTTCTCTTTAAAGGACACCTGAATGAAGAGTACCAAGTATCATCCCTATCTGTATGACTTCCGTTAACATTGCCTGCAATAAACCCAATCCAAATACGAAATAGTGTTTCCAAGCTACGATTTTTGCTCCATTTTGCATCTGTCCTTATTTGAGTACCGAACAATTTTAGAAATTAACAAATGTCTCCAATCAACCCTTCTTCTGGAATATTTTTTACCCAGTTAAGCTCAAATGTATATGTAGCAGAAAGTCCAATATGATCCGGCCAGCGCTGTACAAGATTTGAATGAATTGCGCTTTTTGTCTTGGAGTCTGCATGTGCAAACCTCCGGAAACAAACATCCCTATTTTGAAAACTTCACGCTCAGGAGAAGAATGCTCTCAATGGCCATGTCTGTAAATGCATTCTCCATGGTGTGTTCAAGTATGGTTTCATTGTTCAGGTGTCCTTTAACCAAAGCAAATTTCTTACTGAATTTCCGTTATATTATCTTAATTTCTAGATCAAAGTGTTGATGCAAAACTGTCAGGTGTGTCTTATGTTCTTTAACCCATAGTTCTTGCTGTCGTGTTGTTATGACAGGCAAGTCGGACAGTCAAGTTAGTCTGACTAATTCCAGTTTGTTTGACTCACGGTCGGTTAGGCGATCTGGCCACTTGCCGATCGCTGGCCCCGGGTCGCGTCCTTTGCAACTAAGTGTAATCATGACTCAAATATTTTCTAGTGTCGCTAATTTAAACCTACGACTTATCCAAATCCGACAAAACCGGTCGCTTCTATTTTCGGTAATTAAAATACCTACCAAAAACGTTATTTTAAACACGTACCAGGTATCTAGTTAGAAAATTCATCCTGGTAAAAACCTAACGAGGCTGTGAAAAAGTTAGTTCAGAAAGTTTCTGGAACGGCCGCAAACCCTACGCCGGCTCGAAGAATCGGCGGAGGCGAGAGGGTCGACGCCATAATGCAGTGAAGCGGTGCGCCCAGGCCCGTATTCAGGAATTTATTTCGGGGGGGGGGGGGGGGGGGGGGTTGCCTGCTGGCAAAAGATACGGCCTTGGGTGCGCCCCCGATTGATCGACGTTTCATGAACTTTAGCACCTCAAATCAGTCATAGAACTCGAATTACCAAAGTCACATTGATCAATGGAACTAAACTTATTATTTGTTTAATATAATGTTTTGTAGAAAAGTATTCGGTGCGTAATTATCTTCTTTTCTATTACTATTAGTAACTGAAGTCGTTTCGTATTTAAGTGTAATAGACAAATTGTTACATTGGTTTGAAGTTAATGTGGGTCTACTTTTCGAGTTCTGCGACAATTGCTATAAAGACCAGAACTGTACGAGTAAGAAGAAGCTATGTTTAGAATCATTGCTTCCACTTTGCAGGATTTATCCTGAAATTCAGGATTTTTGGGTCCCTGCAGGATTTTTTTCAGGATTTTTGAGATTCCAGGACTTTACGGGATTTCCGGACTTATCCAGGATTTATCAGGAATTTGATATTTTTAACAGACTGCAGTAAGAGTTAGGGATTTTTGAGAAAACGCAACCATAAATCTACTTTAGCTATAAAAACGAAGAAAACGCCTTTTGACCGTGGTATCAAATACTACAGTAACTGCAAAAACGACTTTAGACCGTGGTATCACATACCATAGGCAACTATTAACCTTCTTCAGGTTGCTTCTCGTACGCTGCCCCTATTTTCTCCTAAGATCGATAATATTCCTGCAGGCAACTGTCAAACCACCACGAACCCGGTTAGACGACATGCTAGTTCCTATTGGGCATTTCTTTTGCACATGCAGAATTTACTTACTATGTGCCGGTAAAATAAATATGTTCGGGAACTTATTCTTTGCATTTCGATGCTGACAAGACTGATTAAATTATCATTTTATGGAGGCTGGTGGTAGGCAAGCTTGAGCATATGGCAAAACTAATTCTCTCAGTTTAAATTCCAGCAAATGTTCGAATCAGACGCCTGAATTCATCTTCAGTGTGATGTTCCCTCCACTGGGGGATTTGGAGGGAAGTTACCGGTAACTTATTACCATGTACCGGTAACTGTTTGGACCATTTTATCGTGGAACATGGACTTTTACCGTTAACATTTGCCTTCTTCACTGAATTGGTGAAGAAGGCACAAACATAAACTCCGGCTTATAACGCTAGATGAAAATTTAGGCATAACTGTCTGAAATAATTTACCTCAGTAAAACACAAGCAGAAGAATGTACAAAAAAAAGTAGGCTTACGCAGGCGCCGAAACACAAGTGAATCGCCGCCGCCGATGTGTCAGCGTTGGCGATCGGTACGACGCCGTTTCGTGAGCACGTTTTCGCTATTTCAATTTCAGCACAACGTAGTCGGGGCGGCGTCGGTGTCTAGTTGTTAGTGTTGTTACCAATATTTTGTGCCAAATGGATGACTATGTGCCAGCTATGTGCTTTTTCATTTGTGGTGATGTGTTGGTATTTTGACACAGATTACTAACTGTATTGTCTCTCTCTTATTCTTTACTTTTTCTTACACTGACTCCACTCTTGTTCTGCTTGAACGTAACGGGTTCACTAAGAATATACATCCATACATACAATAAGTATATAATATAATTAGTAGTTGTAAGTCTAACCCACATTCACAGGTTTGTTTTTCCTAGTCCCTAAACGAAAACTTCGATATTTTAAATCACGAATTCGAGAAATGGTTCCTAGACTTAATTTCCCTGAAATTCCAAAAACGCATCCTGCCCGCTTTACCTAAAGAGCAAAGCGAAGTTAGCGAAATAAACAGCAACAAGTGAAATAGACAAACAACAAATAGACAACAAGTGGAGAGCGCTCAAAGATGAAGTGAGAAAGCATGAATCAAGTTCAGCTATCGAAGAGCAGCATGTGAAATATATGAAATAGAAATGAAAGAGATCGCACTGCATCAATTACCTACTGTCACTTAATTCCTTATCCTCCTGCTCCCAAAACACTAAAACCACAAAAGTAACATCCGACACCATTAATCTTACACCCGAGAACACATGTCAGGCTAATTGAGATGAAACAAGTAGAACCTGAGTTGCACAAAATAATGTAGCCTATCCAACGAGACCCAATAAAAATGCGTTACTTCGTTTCTCTGCTATTTATCGTTTTTCTTTCGGTTTTCTGGTACCTCAATGTGCTTGTTATTGTGTTGCGAGATCAACACTTTGGTTTTGTCCTCGTTTTTTTTTTCCTATGCCGCCGATTTCATTTTATTCCTGGTAACTGGGAAGGGTCTAACCTGTGCGGTTTTTACGGAAAGTGTGGACCTTAGGCCGGATTGATGAATATGACATTACATTTTGGAAAGCTCCGTAGAACTCTTGCCTGGGGCCAATAAGGATGGTTTTTGCTTGTCATCGAGCCAGAGCCTACGGTTTGCGAAGTGAAGTGGAGTTTTATGGCCTATGTCAGAGAGGACTATCTGAAGTTGTGTAGCGAACCTTTCGTTTCATCAAACCATGTTTCTGCTTTCGAGTGGAAAGCTCCGTTCTAGCACGCAAGCAGGCAGGCACCAGTTTCAAATTGAAGATGGACTAAAATCTATAAGTGTTAAATATATGCGGCAGTTACCCTTCCTCACAGCCAACAGATCTTCTTTGAGTGATAAATAGAAGTAGAATAGTAGATAAATAGAAAAAAGTGGCTTTTCCCCACGGGTCCGAAAGCGCTGCCATCTATTGTTTCTGTCCATGTCTGCGACGATTTCAGCTGAGTTTATCATTTTTTTTTTTTTGCACTTGGGTTTGCGGTAGAGTAACGGTATCAGATGTGCCTCTTAAACTTTAAAAGTTATCTCATTGCTAAAGAAATTAGAGCTTATCCTTTGCTCCTGTCTGAGTCGTGACGTTAGGAACTTGGCCTACGGCAAAAAAGTCAACTTTTGAACTAAGACAGGTAGAATTTTTTTTTCGACGGCAATCGATAGCCATTGATGAGCTGATCAAAGTATATGTCATCCATTTTTTTGGTACAAAAATTCCTTCATGAGATACACCAGTTTGAAAATTTCAAAGGGGTTGACAACTTCAGTAGTGAGGTACACTGAAACCAAAAATAGGCGATACCAGTTATGAGACATGTAGAGGATTTTTAAGCAACAGTCGACTGTTAGCTCATAATCATCTTCGGTAGTGAGGGGTTTGCAGCTTTTGCTTATTTGTTTCCGGTCTATTCGATGGTAAGAACAATTTGGTTCCCAATGATAAGATATGCAAGGGACTTGTAAGTAATAATCGGCTGTTATGCTACATCATCTTCTGCGATGATGGGTTTGCAACTTTTGCTAGCTGGAGTACCCATTATTTGTTTTCGGTTGACTTAATGTATATCACGGGAGAGGGACTTGTAAGTAGGAATCGGTTCACGAGGGACTGGGAATTTTTGCAAATGGGCGCACATTGTATTCGATTTCTATAAATCTGACGGTAAGAAAGTTTGTGTCGATGGTCTGTCAATGTAACCTAGGATTAACTGTTTACACAACGGATACAAACGAAAATGTAAAGCAATGAGTTAGTTTCATAATAATTAATAGTGTCATCTATGGTATTTTAATCCTGAGAAGTTACGGATAGCTTTCTAATACCAACTAGATTATATAAGATTTTGTTCCAAGTTTTCATCCGTCACGATGTCTACGATTGAAAAGGATAAAGTTCAACTGGCTGCAAAGTTAGTTTAGTCCCTTCTTCCTATATTATTTTGTTGTTGTTTTTACAACGCTGAAGAATACCTTTTGATCAATTGTTTTAGAACATCCCGTTTAAAAAGCTTCGATAAGTTGACAACTTCAGCATTATCCGACAGCGAAGAAACAAAAACAGTTTGAAAGTTTAAAGGGGTTGACAACTTCAGTAGTAACGTACACACTGAACCAAAAATAGGCTACATCAGTTGTGAGACATGTAGGGGACATGTATGCAACAGTCAACTGTTAGCTCATAATCATCTTCGGCAATGAGGGGTTTGCAGCTTTTGCTAGTCGGTGTACGTTATTTGTTTCCGGTGTATTCGATGGTAAGAACAATTTGGTTCCCAATTGTAAGACATGCAAGTGGCTTCTAAGTAATAAGCGGCTGTTATGCTACAATCATGTTCAGGGATGAGGGGTGTACAACTTCTGCTCGCTGGTGTAACCATTATTTGTATCCGGTGAACTTGATGTTTATCACGGGAGAGAGACTTGTAAGTAAGAATCGGTTCGAGGGGCTTGAACTTTTGTAAATTGGTACAAATTGTATTCGATTTCTATAAACCTGACGGTAGAAAGTTTGTATCGATGGTCTATCGCTGTAACCTAGGATTAACTGTTTACGCAACGGGTACAAATGATAATGTAGAACAATGAGGTAGTTTCGTAATAGTTAATAGTCTCATGTACGATATTTTAATTCTGAAAAGTTTACGGAGATATTATTCCAAGTTTCCATCCGTTACGATGTCTACGATTGAAAAGGATTACAGTTCAACTGACTGCGAAGTCAATTTAGTCCCTTCTTCCGATATTCTTTTGTTGTTGTTTTTACAACGCTGAACAATAGCTTTTGATCATGTGATGATTCTTTTTATAGAACATACCTTTTAAAAGCTTCGAAAGTTGGCAACTTCAGAATTTAACCGACAGGGAAGAAACAAAACCAAAGTGTTGCTCTCACAACACTTTAGTCGGCGAAGCCGGACAAAGGTTGCCGCAACACTTCACGTTGCCCAGGCAATGTAGGTCTAGTTTTATTTTTATTTCAAATTGTTAGGGCCAGCAAGTGTGGCTTGAGGCTGGAAATATTTAGCCACTACATGTTGTAAAATCGGATGTTTTCTTTGGTCACACGCAAAGGCGGGCTCTGGGCTGGCTTTCTTCAGAAGCGACCTTACAATCTGGAAACAAATTCCCTGAGCTTCACTTCATTAGCTATTGTGTTGAAATTACTACCAGACTACTACTACTATTACTACTCACTACTTTTGCCGGGTCAAAACAAACCAGTGTAAATCCAAGATATAACAAGATGTAGAAGCTCATATGGCACTTGCAAGGCTGGTTCAGAGGATGCAATTTAGAATTCACCTTTTCGTGGCTCATTTGTAAGCAAAACCCTTGAGATATCATGGACCCTTGGAAATCACGAGTATGTATTGCTTGGCAAAAAGGATTTTATTTTTGAAATTGGCTGTAATCGCAAGAAAGTCATCTATAAGCAAAGCCCCTGAGGCAAAAACGATATTGGGCCCTTGGGGACCATTAATATATATCGTATATTATATATTTTTCACTTTCCGGCTAAGATGCACACTTTAAGGGTGTTAGTAAAAGCCTTGTGGCACAAACGATCATGTGCCGTAACGTATCGTTCGATCTAAAGTACATTTTGTTTGCGGTTAAGATGCGCACTTTAAGGAATGGTCGGATTTGGGAAGTGGTGATTACTAAGCCAATCTTATCGAATCCCCAATGTTCCAGCCAAGTTTCATCGTCCTAGCGCATCTGGAAGTACCTTCACCGTTGACGGAATTCCGAACCCCCACCCAACTTCCCGAGCAGTACCCGGATCCAGTCCGGTTCTTTAAATAATTTGTCTAGAGCAATTGTTTGACATTCTACCAAGTTCCATCCCGATCTCTCCAGTCCAAGCGCGTCACGTATTTTGGGGTCCCCCCCCCCCCAAACAGTTTGTCGGATCCGGTCCGGACACGAAAAAGAACATCAGCTACTGCCCTCTGTTCAATTATTAAATTTCACTGGAATCAGATCACCCGTTCCGAAGTTACCCATGACTCAATATTCCGGAAGCCCCCTTCCTCCACTCCCTACGATATCGGATTGAGAATTTTGGTTTGATCTGGTCCCTGATATGCCTGCCAAGTTTCGTCATGGAAATCTCTAAAACCGCTATCAACCGAATCCCCCCAAGTATCCGGATCCAGCAAATTGTGTGAAAGACTTTACTAGAGCAAATGCTTGTTCTTCCTAGCAAGTTTCAGTCTGATCCTTCCATTCTAACATTCCTCGAGGTTTACCCCCCCCCCCCCCCCAACTCCCCGAAAACTGTCGAATCCGGTCCGGACTTCAAATAGGAATCAGAAACATGTCTTCTTTTCAGTTATTAAGTTTCATTCCAATACGATCGCCCGTTCGAAAGTTACGCACGACTCAATTTTCGGGATCCCCCCTCCCTCACCCCCCCGCCCTCCAAGATTGTCAATTCGGGAAACTGATTATTTTCAAGTTAGTTTGTTGGGTCGCTAATACGTCTGCTAAGTTTCATCGACCTAGCACATCTGGAAGTACCCTAAATCGCAATCGTGGGACAGACCACCCGCCCGAGCGACAGACGGAATTGCGATCGGTAAATGGCAGAGGCTGCAAGTGCCATAAAAATAAGCTAGTCTTTCAGTCAAACTTTAAGAGCTGGTGCAAGGTAGTGACGTTTGGGACGCCACCATCCGAAAGCTCTTGGGCACCAGGTGGGGCGGTAAGCTTCTGGTTCCGTCATCAACAAAAGTACGCAGTACTGGCTTTTTGCAAGAAGGTACTTATCTATATATCTACCGTCTGCTCCAAAGAATGCGAAACGACCAGATCTAAATTCTGCGGAAAAAAAGAAGTTTAAGCACCTCCCTACAAACAAGTGCCATTGACTCTTTGAGACCATCGCCTCTTGTGTTATTCTACTTCAATAGCTCTTTCATCCTAACAAAACTCTAGTAGTGCTCCAAGGGGCTTCGGCTTTGATGCCAGAACAAAAGAAGGAAGATCCCCAATCGCAGACAAAGGACAACACCCATGGAGAAAGAAGAAAGGATTATCTCACCTGTGAAAGTTCGCCCAGTCAAGAGCCCGCAAACATTTGAGTGCTTTAACTGGCAACTCGTCCAGTTCATTGTAGCTCAGGTCAAGGGAAGTCAGGTCTTCTGCAAGGGGCCTGAAAGTAAAATAAACAAATGACTATGGTTGGGGCTGTTAGCTTCCTAGTTTACTAGAACCCAAGTTCAGGACAATGCAACTACAGATCTAGAACTAGACATACGTTGCCTGGGCAATGTGAAGTGTTGCAGCAACCTTTGTTATTCTTCGCCGACTAAAGTGCAACACTTTGGATTTGTTTCTTCGCCAACAGTTAAATCCACTCATTTAGGTTTTCAAAATCGTGTGTTCCAATCCATGTAGAATATTTTTCTTCACGTGGTTATCTCTCAGCGTTGAACAAAAAAAAAACAACAGAATATCGGAAGTAGGGACTAAATTGACTTTGCAGCCAGTTGAACTTTATCCTTTTCAATCATAGACTACGTGACTCGTGCAAACTTGGAACATTACCTTATATAACCTAGTTGGTATTATAAAGCTATCCATAGCTTTTTAGTTCAAAATACCATAGACGTCACTCTACTAATTATTGCAAAACAAGTCGTTGTTTTACATTATCATTTGTATCCATTGCGGTAACACTTAATTCTAGGTTACAGTGAAAGACCATCATCATAGACCATTCTAGCATCTTATGAAAATGACACTTCTTTGGAAACCGGTTCTTGAACGACGATATGAACCAAACTTTTCTTAGCATCAAAAACACCGGAAACAAAATAGGGACACATACTACGAAAAGTCGGAAGCCCTCATCGCCGAAGATGAGTATAGTGTAATCATACAGTGTAATAGTTAAAAGTCCCTCACTTGTTTCACAGTTGGGTTCCGCCTATTCTTTGTTTGAGTGTGCACCCTACCACTAAAGTTGTCAACCCCTCAAAGACTTAATTCTTAGTTACAGTGATAGACCATGGAGACTCATTTTCTTACCCTCACATGTATAGAGATTAAATAAAATGTGATAAACATCTCAGTGATAAACATAGTACTAAATTGATTTCAGTTCAAATACACCAGAAACAAATAATAGGATTAATAGGTACACCAGCTAGCAAAAGTTACAAGCCCCTCATCGTCGACAATGATTATGGTGTAACAGCCGAAGTTTGCTTACAAGTAAAAAAACAACAACAGAAAATCCGAAGTAGGGACTAAATTGACTTTGCAGCCAGTTGAACTTAATCCTTTTCAGTCGTAGATATCGTGAATCGTGCAAACTTGGAACATTCCGGATATCAGCTATCCGTAACTTTTCAGGATCAAAATACCATACATGCCACTCTGCTAATTATTTCGAAACTATGTCGTTGTTTTACATTATCATTTGTATCCGTTGCGTTAATACGGTCGGAAACCTCTTACCGCCGATGATGGTTTTGGTATAACAGCCGATTGTTACTTACAAGTCCCTGACATGTCTCACAATTGGGTTCCACCTACTCTTTGTTTGAGTTTGTACCCTACCACTAAAGTTGTCAACCCCTCAAAGACTTAATTCCATGTTACAGTGATAGACCAAGGAGACGAGTTTTCTTACCCTCTGATTTATAGAGTAAAAAAATGTGCACCAAGTTTCACAAGTTTCTAGCCCTCATGAACCCCCTCTATCAACCGACTCTTACTTATAAGTCCATCTCCCATGATAGGCATGGAACCAAATTGTTCTCACGATCAAATACACAAGAAAGAAATAATAGGATTAATAGATGCACCAATTACCAACGTTGCTAACCCCTCATCGCCGAAGACGATTATGGTCGAACAGCCGACTGTTGCTTACAAGTACCGTACATGTCTCACGATTGGGATCGGCCTACTTTGGTTTCAGTGTGTACCTCACTACTAAAGTTGTCAACCCCTCCAAACTTTCAAACTGTTATATCTGATGAAGGAATTTTTGTACCAAAAAACAGATGACATAACTGACATATAGTTCTACCGGACGCCGTTGAAAAAAAAATTCTATCTGTATTAGTTCAAAAAGTTGACTTTTTGCCGTAGGCTAACTTTCTAATATCACCACTTAGAAAGGAGCAAAGGATAAGCTCTAATTTCTTTTAGCAGTGGAGAACTTTTAAAGTTTGGGAGACCCACCTGATATGATTTCTCTTCCTCACTTCCAAGTGTAAGAACTCAGCTGAAATCACGAACAGAAACGGGTAGAAACAATATTTTCGGACCCGTGGGAAAATGACACATTTTTGTTTCTGCAAATTTTATATTTATCAGTCAAAGAAGATATATTGACTGTGGGGCCAGGAAACTACCACACATATTTCGCAATTATAGATGTTAGTCCATCTTAAAACTGGTGCCTGTCTGCTTGCCTGCTAGAACGGAGCTTTCCAATCGAAAGCAGAAACGTGGTTTGATGAAACGAAAGCTTGACTCGTAAAAGTTGCCCGTCTGTCTGTCCGTCTGTCAGCACGTTAACTCTCGAAGGGAATGAGACGGTTTGATGAAACTTGGTGTGAGGACTCGTTAGGTCAAGGGAGAGGATTCAAATTAAAGGGCAAAGATTTTGTTTTAACAGATAATGAAATAGTCGAGTTAGGGGTAATAAGACACGCTGAACACGAATATGAAAACCATTTTCTCGCCAGACAAGTAGTTCGCCCGGAATCCAGCCAAAATTGGAAAGTTTCTTTAACTAGTCCGAGTTTTATTTAAAGTTGATTGATTACATGTTCGATTTTGGGGTAAGAAGACATGCTAACATTACATGAAACTCATTTTCTCGTCGGACAAGTAGTTCGTGCGGAATCCGGTCGAAACCGAAAAATGGGTCCGCTTTTGATAATCACTTTCTACCGGACAATAGTTCGCCCATAATCCGGCTGAAACCGGAAAATTTGTTAAAAGCTAAAATATTATCTGAAGTTTATTAGATGTTCGATATAGGGGTAAGGACGTATGCTGGATTCGTTTTTGAGCTTTAGTTTTTGCAAGACAAGTAGTTCGTCCGAAATCCAGTCGAAACCAGAGATTTGGCGGAAGTAAGGCATGAAAATCTGATCAATTTCGTCAAAGTAGATATGAAGCATAGCCTAGGGGTAAATATACACATGCTGAATCAATGTCAGAACTTGGTTTTCTCAAATTAGCAATTGGCCTTCTCCTGTTTCTAAATCTTAACAGTTAAAATGTTCAAGGAGTCTGGCGAAGACCGGATATCTACAAGACCCATTTGTCTCGATCAGATATTAAATCTTTGGGATCCCATCGAAACCTTTGGTCTTGTCCAGATAGACAACCAAGTAGACAGTGAGATAAATGGCCGAAAATGCCGCTCTAAGTAGTTGTCAGAGAAATGTGCACACAGCAATCAATTTTAGTTCTTGGCAGAGAAGATTAATACCAGTTTCATGTTTCATAGCCCAGCATATAATAATAAGAGCTGTGCTTATAAGGCAGATAAGACGCGACGGCGACTACTCTTTGGAAACTTGTTTGTGGCTACTTTTTGTGCCAAACATCCGTAAAACATCACTGATGTTTAACAGTCGGATTATTAGTCATCAAACGCTAATTGCTAATTCGTACCAAGCTTATTAACGCGCTCAGCTCAGTTCAATTTCATTTTATCTGTGTATGAATAAAACACGCAACTAATATAAACTAAACCTACCAGGAAAGCAAAAGTGGGTGAGCGGGCTAATAATAATAATAATGTCTAATGACATTTGAAAAACAAACAGAATCAACGGGTCAACTAAATATATAAATAGAAAATAAGAAGAAGAGAGAAAAAATAGTACGAACTTTAGGTATAAAAAAGAAGAAAAAAATTGTTTGTTTGTGACAACTCTCTCATGTGCCGAATCCTCGGCTGTGAGTCGGGTCTTAGCTCTGAAACGTGCACGAAGCAGGGAGTCACGACTAGGGGGGGGGGAAGGGGTGGACAAATATTATTTAATTTAATTTTTGACACGGTCGCTGTTTTTGCTGCATGATTGGGGCGATGACAGGAAACGATTTTTTCTGTATTTTAATCAACTCCGATTTTGTTATTAATAAGGGACTGAAAACATAAATATCATTTCATTAATAACCTCGTTCCACGTTTCTATTATGGAGTACTCACCTGTATCTATTACTTTTAATAATCACTGCACGGAAAAACTAGTGCTGAGATTTAATTTTTGACACGGCTGCTGTTTTGCTGCACGATTGGGGCGACGACGGAAAAATTTTTTTTCCTGCATTTGATCGACTTGTTGTTAATAAGGGACTGAAGCTTAAATTGTCTTCCCTTAACAACCCCGTTCCACGTTTCAGGTAGGGAGTACTCGCCTGTATCTCGGTTAATGCCTGGTCGGGTTTTGGGATCCCAAAACGTAAGTGGAGGGATACCTATGACATCGCAAAAGTTGTCCGTTCGTCCGTCTGGAAGCACGATAGCTCTCGAAGGGAATGAGATATTTTGATAAAACTTGGTGTGAGGATTCTTTGGGTCAAGAGTAAGATCGAGTTCGTAGATGGGCTTTGTAGCCATATATTTAGGGGCGGGGGAGGGGGTTGAAATTAAAGGGCAAGCAAAATACTTTTAAACAGCTAATGTGACAGTCGAATATGGGGTAAGAAGACATGCTGAACACGATGATGAAAAATTTTTTTTTGCCGGACAAGTAGTTCGCCCGGAATCCGGCCAGAACCGAAATGTTTGAAAATGTTTTATTTGAAGTTGATTGGATGTTCGATTTAGGGGTAATAAGACGTGCTGAACACGATGGTGAAAACAATTCTTTGGTAGCCCGGAATCCGGCCCAAACCGGAAAGTCTGTTAAAAGAAAAAGTTTTATTTGAAATTGATTAGATGTTCAAGTTAGGGGTAGGAGGACATGCTGCACGACGGTGAAAACCATTGTCTCACCGGGCAAGTAATTCGCCCGGAATCCGGCAAAAACGGGAAAATTGTTAAAAGCTAAAGTGTTATTTGTGGTTGATCCGATATACGATTTAGAGGTAAGAAGGGATGCTGAATGTGTGTATGACAATCATTTTGTATCCGGACATGTAGTTCGCACGGAATCCAGCTGGAACCGGAAAATTTGTATAAGTTAAATTTTAATCTGAAGTTGATTAGATGTTTGATATAGGGGAAAGAAGATACACTGAGTTCGTTTTTTAGCTTTCTTTTTTTGCCGGACAGGTAGTTCCGGAATTCGGCCGAAACCAGGAAATTGGCAGAAGTAAGGCAGGAAGTTTTCGTCGAAACAGATACGACTTATAGACAGACACATGGTGAATCAATATCTGACCTTGGTTGACGTTGACCCAAAAGATTGACAGCCTGACGAGGACCCTTGCCAAGAAGAGCCGAAATATCCCTGATGAAGAATCGTAGCTGACGTGTCCGTAGGATACATTATCTGAATATAAGGGGGCCCCCCCCCCCGATTGTTGTCGGCCAGTTGTTAAAAAATAGCGAAGCGCGCCGATTTTTCAAAAAAAAAGTCAGTTTTTTTTCTTGGAAACAGTTTTTTTCAGGAAAAGTCGTTTTTATTTGCAAAAACAGTCGGTAAAAATGACCAGCCAGTCCAGAAATACCTTGCACCCCCCCCCCCAATTTTTGGCTAGTAATGCTCTGTTTGCAAGGGTAGTGAACTGAACAAATGGAGGAGAGAGCCGTATCGATTGTGAATCTGGACCTTCCGGCGAACGCCCCGGTACCCCCCCCCACCCCAGTCAGTAGTCCCTTATTGGACATGTCTAAATATGCTGACAAAAATTGTGATTTGTTTTAATAGAAACATATACATAGAGGCGAGCGAAAAGCGAGCCACGCCACGCATCTAAATTTAACTCGCATGTTCCACTTAACTCTAGGGAAAATCCTTGAGTTTGAGAGTCCAAACAGGAGTTTTTAATAAGATTTTCTAATTTGCTACATATTTGCGTTCGGGGAGGGGGGGGGGGGGGGCAGGGGTTTTCGTCAGATCTTTCAAGTACTTTCTTAGATACTTTGATATTTAATTTGTGTTTGGATATCGGGGTGATTAACAAAAAAAGACTGTAGGAACACAGAAGGATTTATGTAAGACATTTTTCGAATTTTCATGTTCAAAAGAAGGCAAGGCATGGTGTAGGCGAAACGAGCATTAAAAGAGGCAAGATTAGGTCCTAAAAACAGGCTGGGCAAACTAAAAGAATACTGCACAAGTAGCCACGCACCGTCCACGCCTTCTTCATAGGCTCTGGAGTTATCGAAAGACCCTCGTCATTATTGCATGAATGAATGATATATAACGCACAGCCCGAGTGGGCAGTAAAAGAGTAAAAACATGAAAAAAATCACTAATAAAAACACACACAAAAGACACAATTTCAAACATGTATACAAGAACATGGGTCTTGCCCCTCAACATTTTTAAAGTTTAACTGAAAAAGGGCTGGCATAGTACAATCTAGTTACCCATCATTTATTCACCGCTGAAAATACTTTACTTCGTTGTTCACCTGTTCATCCTCTTCAGGCTCAAAGCCGCTCCAAGTTGGATAAATGTTTTTCCACAAGTTCGTTTTTCTAACTTGAGCGGCTTTGAGCCTGAAGAAGGGCCAAAACATAACTCAGCTAACGTATCCGTTTTACTATCAAGTATGATTTGCAGTCAGCTTGGGCTGGAAGAATATTTTGTCCTGTAGGCTAAACAACTGTTCTAAATTGAAAACAACTGTTTACGACTTCAATTATTTCCATGCTTCGATTACATAATTCGATAGTATGTAATCGATTGATAACTCGATTATTATCACGTAATCAAACAACGCCATCCTTAACGATGCTACACAAAAATTTGATTTGTTAGTGACACTCAACCGCCAAAGCATTCAATTCCCCACGAAGCTTTCCCCTAACTTTTTGAAATCACTATCCGGGAAAGCTGCTTCGTTTTCCAAGCAGCGCGAAAACCATTGGAAAATGATTCCGACTTTGCTTATATGAAACCTTATATTTGGTCTCACTGAGGTCGAATTAAACCATCACAAAGCTGACACGAAGAACACAACCAAAAATCGGCCTACACTTAGAAGCCAAGGAAACCTTTCCCTACAGTACCCTTAAACCCCCACAATACCCTTCCCATAAAACAAAAGGTCCTGACCCACCAACGAAAGGACACCTATGGCGCTAGAGCCCTGCAGAAAGCATCGATGTATCCCTAGGCCCTTTTCAACAACACTAACCAGTCACCACGAATCCCGAAATGGCTAATCTTCGTAACTACTAATTTTCAGGACAACCTATGTCGCGTTCCCAACAAGAATCTTGATCCCCGACTATGAACGATGTGAAAATAATACTTGAACTTGGTAACTTTGAAAAAGCTCATTAAGAGCGTAATAATCAGAAACATCATATACATTCCTATCACCTAAGGGGACACAAGACACTCCTTAGAGCTTGAAAGAACTAGAGGCCCTACATAGCAGAATCAGAAAGGGAGCTCAGACAGAGGTGGGCGCAGCTTTCATCCAGCTTTCCTACTACTTCTGCAAAATAAAAATCTTGACAAATTCGGCAGAGCACGAACAGGGCGGACCTTAGATTATGTGTATGGATGTTGGAGTGATCCCGCCAGCGGTGTCAGAGATCTTAAAGGAGCTATATTATAAGCATTCTAGCACTTGCAACGTCTAGACCCCCCCCCCCACCCAAGACCCAAGATGAAGCCACGATTCGATCCGACGGCTGGGTCATCTAGTGGTGCGGGTCGGAAGCGCCCGACATGGGGAGGCTGGGGTCATAGTTTGACTATGGATCTAACAAAACGTTTTTATGGCACTTGCCCTTCGGCCAAGTGCCATATAGCGATCGCAGTTTCTGTCCGTCCGTCGGTCTGTCCACCTGGGACCTGACCCGATCAACTTACAAATAATCATTTCCCCAATCCGACTTTCCCCTGATCCGGGAGTCCGGAAACTATAAAGCAAAAGCGGAGCGAAACGTAGTAAAAAGAGCACTGCCCAAATGCGGGATCGAGCCACGGACCTCTGAGACGTGAAGCCAGTGCTGCACCACTGCGCATAGACTTGATATATTCGGGAGCCAATGCTGGATTAGATATGGTTTGTTAAAGTAAGACCAAGTGGTCATAACGAAAGTGGTTAAACTAAAAAAAATCTCGTGAAACAATTCCACATAAGCTAGGACCAATGAAACTTGGCATGAATATCAGGGAACCGACCAGATTAACTTGGAAATAATCACTTTAACAGATTCGATCATAGTGGGGGGAGTGGAGGGATGGGAAACCTGGGAACTATTAACATGCATAACTTTGGAACGGGAAATCGAACACGCGTGAAACTTGACATGTGTCAAGGACAAGTGTTTCGGATATTCAGTTTCAAATCCGGACCAAATAGTTCGGGCACTTTCACATAAGCTAGGACAATAAAACTTGGCAGGCATATCAGGGACCCCAAATGATTAAGCTGGAAATAGTCACTTCCCCCATCCAAGCACCGTGGGGGGAGTGGAGGGAGCGGGCAACCGGAAATCTTGGGAAACGCTATGAGTGGAGGGATCAAGATAAAACTTGATGGGAAGACACCAAGCAAACACTAGATACGTCGTTGACATAACCGAACCGATTCGGGCAACTGTGGGGGGACTTGGGGGAGGGGAATTCTGTTGATCCCACGAGTGTGGTACTTCCTGATGTACTAAGACGATGAAACTGGGCTGGCGTATCCAAGACTCGAATAAACTGACTTGAGAATAGTCTTTTATTCAAACAATGTTTACAACGGATACGTCAGCTCTGATTCTTCATCAGCGATATTTCGGCCCTTCTTGGCAAGGGTTCTCGTCAGGCTGTCAATCCTCTGGTTCAACTTCGGGGAAGGAATCAAAAGAGGTTTGATTCCTTCCCCGAAGTTGAACCAGAGGATTGACAGCCTGACGAGAAGCGTTGCCAAGAAGGGCCGAAATATCGCTGATGAAGAATCAGAGCTGATGTATCCGTTGTAAACATTGTTTGAATAAATGTTTCAAAGTCAGCTTGGGCTCAAAGAATAGTTATCTTGAGAATAGTCGTTTGCATGATCTGACCATCGTGGGGGAGTGGAGGGATGGGGAATCCGGAGTCTAGTGGCATTCATGACTATTATACGTTCTTGACAGAACTAGACCATATCGGGGCTCTTTGCGGGGAGTTGGAGGGGGTTTCCCGGGAATTCCAGTGATCGCGAATAAGGATCTTCCAGATGTGCTAAGGACAATAAAACTTGGCAGGCATATTAGTGACCCAACCAAGTAAAATTAAGGACCTGACACAATGCCTTTAGAGAAACTTTCGTTTTTTTATCCGAACATTTTCGAGGGAGGGGAATTCGGAAATTACTGATTTCTGTAGGTTGCAAACGGGTGGTCCGACTCGAGTAAAACTTTTCTGGTGATAAGAACTGATGACCTAGACAGGCAAGACATGTCTCCTAACCACATGCGGCAATGGTTGTAGGAGTTGGAGGGGGAGGAGGTCTGGAAACTTTGTGACATGCATAAAAACCAAAAGATTGGACCGAACGGAACGGAACTTTGACAAAACCGATTTTATGAGACCTAGGTTGTTTTTTACGGTTCTGACTGGATCCGGCCAGGGTAGGAGGAGGATGAACCGGAAACCGGAAATTTGCAGATATGCTTCGATTGGACTCAAACTTGAAGAGTGAGAAGAGGAGATGTCAGGGATACGACGTCTATGTGTCCTAGTCGTATTTGGCCACAGTGTGGGGAGTTGAGGGGGAGTCCTGGAAATTTTGTAGCTCGCATAGGGGTCAAACGAGTGGAGGGATTTGAATGAAACTTGAAGAGTAGAGATACGATGTTCCTTAGATGACATAATTTAGGGTCCGGGCCGGATTTGAACAAGGTGGAGGGGGGGTGCCGTATTTTCGCGAAAAATGCTCAGACTCAAGCGAAACGTGATAGCTGGTAAGAGAAGATGCTTCAGGTGATCATTTTAAGTGTAACTAGATATCCTATTTCTAGGTCCGATCCTCGGAGGTTGAAGGGGGTATTTTGTGACGTTCTCGTCTTCTTTCTTGCCTACATGCCTACTCGTAACAAGTGCCATATGAGCTCGTAGCTCTTGTTATTGTAGCAGGCATATTGAAAATGTGTTCAGAAATCAAACTAATTATTTGCATTATCGATTTCTGTAAGTATTTGTTTTCTTTTGGTTTTTTTTTTTGCTAATTCCCGTAAGTCCAACGAATTAAGGATGTAAACTAGATCACAATATACAAACGCCGTAAACTACACTAAATTCGTTATAGTGATTTCTTGAAGATTCCGAAACTGAGCTAAGTAATAGTCAGCTTTCGAGACAAAAAAAAAATTCTTCTTCCGACATATCTAAACGTCCACATGGTGATATATTTAGTTGTTTTAGTCCTTTTACATGCCACTCGACCTTAGCGAAGGTTTTAGTAAATCTTTTGACCGGCACCGGGAGATCAATGAATAATTAATCAGCAATGGCGGACTTGCTTTCAGGAGTGAATTGTGTTCAAGTAATTTGTGGATAACGTAGGCTACCAGGAGGATCTTGAGGAAAACAAAGGTAACAAGAATGTTCGTAAAAATCCGACCCATCTAAAAATGACGGTGTGTTCCCACCCGTCCCGTGGTCGAGTGGTTAGCGCGCCGGACTCGCAAGTGAAGGGTCGCTTGTTCGAGTTTCGGTAGTGCCTACTGTTTGGTTTGGGACGGGGGTTAGTGGCGTAACCCTGTAAGACAAGCCAAAGTCCACCCAGCTTCAAATGGGTACCTGAAGAAATCCGGGGAAGGTGACAGGAAGGGTGTGTGAAAGCACAGGATGGCTGGCCCCCAACCCCCCATTGCACTTCCTGGCTGAGGGCCGAGAGCCGGAGATCAGCACCGCCAGCTTGGCCTGTCAAGGCTAGTGCTGATACCTTTACCTTTTAATTTTACCACCTTCTCCACCCACATGAATCAAAGACTTTAAACTCCCATGAGAATGTAGTCTCAAAAACGACCTTAGGTTGCTGAACCTAATTGCTAGAGGCAACCGTCGGCTCAAAGTTGTCGCTAGAAGATACGCCATAGGGTAACATGGCCCGACAAGAACATCAACCAACACCGGACGAGGACGATTTTAATAATTTCACACATGTAGGATGCATATATATATATATATATATGTATAAATGTAGGATGCATATATATATATGCATATATTTATATTTAAAGATTAATAATTCTATATATCTATAACGATTTATAATTGCTGCTACCCGTCAAACTTGGTTTTGAATTATATCTTTTGATAACTACGATTACTGGGTGAGGCAGTCTTAGACCTGTTCAGGCTAAAGCCTGACTCACCCAACCGCACATAGGGATGAGTAGACAATAAAACACAGCACGTTTTGTGTTAGGGTCGAAAACGGGCCCACACGAAAACGGATGGCTTGGGCTTCTCATACCACAATTAAAATTACCCCGAGGTATACACAGTATCAACCTAATCATGGGCCTATTTAGAGAGAGTTGAAGTGAAAAATGGAAGCTTTAAAATTAGTGACGTCAACCGAATATAGAATAATTAAATAATTTGTACTTATTAACAATAAATACTGCACAGTTATTGATTAGCCACTCAACACTTCCATTTGGGCCTGTATTCGGTCGCACGTGCAAATGTTAAACAATTTCGGTTGACCGTATATTTAATTTGATGTGATATTCGAGTTCAACGCATAAAACTACATCAGAAATGTGCTTCCCATGAAGAAAATACGAAAAGTCGGAAAATCCTGCTGAAAGATAAAAAATAAAAAACAAAAGGCTAAAAAAAAACCGAAATTTGCACCCCGCTAGGTTTCTCAACTTCTGATGTGTTGCATGTTTTTTTTGTGTCTTTACAAGATGGTGTTAAAATCTTTTATGTTGCAATTTGTTTGCGCAAACCTTATACTTTCTTCATTTACTCCGCCTTTCCGAAATGGCGGGTCATAAACAAATTACTTACTTACTTACTTACAGACTGTACTAAGCATGCTGTCTTTTGGTACGCCGTGTCTCTTTTTAATAATAATGATAATAATAGAAAAGCAAGAGAAAAGGCTTTCGCCTCTAAATAAATCAAGAAATTTTGAGTAGTCGAACTGATCAGAGTTAAAAAATACCACCAACAATGCACCTGAAACTATTGATCAATTCAGCATTAACCGCATCTTCGGTAAGACTGTTCCAAGGATCAATAGTCTGTTGTCAAAACCCCACTTAAAAACGTCCTTATGGAATCTTGATTTTGTAAGCTTGTACGCGTGCCCCCCATGATGACGGTTAATGCTGAATCTTATAAATCAGTCACTTTAACACTCGTAAGTTCCATTGATTAATTTGAATGTTTCTATCAGGTCTCCTCTAAATGGAGGGAAGGCAAATATGTTTAGTACTTCAATCAATCAATCAATCAAGTTTAATCCGAATAGCTAAAAGCTAGAAAAGGAATACAAATTTAAAAAATACACAGACACACAAGAAACAAATTAACTAATACACTTACAAGAAATTACCAGGAATAAATGATGGAATGAAACTACGTAAAAACCGGGTAGAAGAATTAGCGGGATATGGGGAAAACTTATTGCCAGTATTCCTCTCGGACCGACGCACGGAAGATGCTTACGTACTTGTTCCACCTGCATCATGCGGTCCCTTTTCGTGCCTTCTGTTATTCGATCACTTTTTTGTAACTGTTAAGTTTTTACCATGGCTCTTCGGCTTCGTAGCAATAAATCTACTTATCCATCAATGTAACAAAAAGAACTTGTTCTAACCCAGCGGTCTGTCCATCAATAAAGAAGTCTCCCTGATGGAATCGACATCGCGCTTCACATCGCGAATATTTTTTTCTTTACCATCTCATCGAACCTATTTCCCGGTTTGTGTTCCCGGACGACATAGTAAAGGTCTGTGGATCGAAGAAACATAGCGTGACGAACAGACTAGGCGGTATTAATAAAACACAAAATCCTGGATGAAGCGGCGACTGACAACAAATGCATCATAGTAAAAAAGGGGTTATCTGTCAGCTGATCTTATGAACAACGGGTTTTGATTATTGTCGGGTATCTGCACACAAGTATTCTGGGTTCTGCGAACCCCCTCCTTGTGGTGATGGCGAGTTGTCTTATGCGGCTCAGTTTGCCTTGCAGTAGTGAACTGAAAGAAGAAAAAGCTCCTACAAGCCAAATAAGGTAACAAATAAAAGAGCGAGCTAAAAATCCGTGATTTTTAATCCATTAGAGGATTAGGAAGATGTTTCTTGTCTTGGATTCAAAAAAAAAAAAAAAGACAATTGACTGGTTTTTGCAAGCTATATAACTTACTCGAAACTTGTGGCGGCAATCATGCGGATTTTATTGCTCATAAAGCGGAGAGACTCGATCTGAATCCGGGCCGGGTTTTCGGAGGCGTTTGACGATAACAATTTGAAACTATCAATCACCTCCAGACCAGAGTTGACGAGGTCGACATGCTCAATCCGGCCTTCGGGGAAAGCTGAAATAAAATATACTATTTTAATCGCTAAAGAGGTTAGGACACGTCATACTTGATAGTAATACATTCTACTTCAATAGTATTTCATCCGTTCGCCTTCCCGAGATTCTACACTTTATAAGAGTATCCTATCTCCTCTATTGACATTACAATGATCACCAGGCTTGCCACGTCACTCTGCTCTCTTTACGTGACTTATCGCAACGTTGCACGATAACAACATTTGATATGCGTCAGCCCCACCAAAATACTGCGCGTTGTATCCGCTCTGTATACGTCCTTCATAAAATTCCTTCCGAGTTGGCTCTTTTTTTGCCACTAGATGCGCTAGTATAAAAGTAAAGGACGACACGTTACTTCTTGGTGTACTGTTTATCATGACCATGTTAAAACTGTTTAAAGTGCCTCTGCCTCTGTTCTGTCAAACTTCACCAAGTTTGTCAGTTCTGGCTTCCGATTTCAGTGTTGCCTGCTGGCTGATTTTTCCATGGGGCTAATGCGGAACTCGGTATGACCTGAAAGTCTACTCGCTTATTCCCCCTTTCAGATAACTTATAGCCTACCAAGATCTAACGTGTGATTGTTCGGCAATTCGTCATTTAATTTCATATATACAAGAAACGACAATATATCATAACGCTTGTATGTAAGGGGAGGAAGACAGAGGAAAGGACAAGAACATATATCTGATGGTACGCAAGCAGCGTTTGGACAGTTTCTTAGTTCCGGATATTCTTTAGAAGCAGAATAATAAAAACTAATTAAAAGCGGTTTTTAATTAATTAATTCCATTAATTAATTCTATTTTAAATACTTCTTGAGCCCAAGCTGACTGAGAAACATAATGCATAAAAAGAATATGTCAGCTACAATGATAAAACGAATACGTCAGTTATGATGCTTTGGCAGCGATAATTCGGCCCTTCTTGGCAAGGGTCTTCGTAAGCAGTGTTGCCACCCAACAAAACTAAGTTTACTCGAAAGAAAGTTAAACTCCAAAGAAATATTTTACTAGATTGGTAGAAAATCTACTAGCTAAAAAAAAAGTTCAAGGCTGTCGTCGCGAAACTCGCATTGCTATACGGAACCGCTAACATACTTGAAGGAGCAAAAGGGTCGAAGAAGATCAAAATTATAGAAAAAATGCTGAAGAATGTCACAATTAGCTGTCATCACGACCATACAAATCTGGAAGGGTTGGCTTGACTGTGCGGATTTTAGATACTTTCATAATTTGCGTCTACTAGCTTTTAGCATTTAAAACGGGGTTACGGTAAGCGTAAAACGGCGAAGCACCAACTTTTAGCATTCAAAACGGGGTTGCAACCACCGTGGAAAGTGCAAAGTTTTAGAATTTAAAATACGGTTAGGTTAGAGGTAAGATGGCGAAATTCAGGAAAAATAGCATTTAAAATGGATACAATCTTAGAATTTAAAACGGGATGATGCAAAATTTACCGTTTAAAACGCAAAAATTTAGGCATTCAAAATGGGTAATGCCAAAATTTAGCATTTGAAACGGGATAAAAACCAAAAGATTTATCTTAAATGCAAAAACACTGAAATTTAAATGTAATAAATTCCGAGATCTAAATTCTAAATTTTAAAATACCTTCCCCTGTTGCTCCTACATTAAAATCTGTGTACTAAATTTCAGAAATAAAGTGTTAGCTTTAGAAATTGTTCTTAGCAATTCGCCGGTTTCTTTAGAAATCATACATCGAAAGTCAGTTCAGTTTTGCTTGACACTTCCGATCTGTAGCAGTCAAAATATATCGGGCCGTAGACTTAATCATAGAAGGCAGAAGCTGCATGAATGGGGGGGGGGGAGAAGAGGGGATGACCTTTTAAGGTTGTTGAGCAATCGATAAAAAAGAAATCAATTGGCGCGAACCACTGCGATTTTTCTCAAAAACAGGTTAAGATTCTAAAACAGTCGGTTCGTTCGTTTTCAGGGACGAAACACAAGGGTCAAGGAGTTTATTAAGATCCTTGCTTTGGATAACCGACAAAATTGAGAACTGTCGCTCTGACCTCTTCATGCAAATAGGGCCAGCTCACAGCTTAACCACCTAGCTGGTTAAGCTCAAGCGGCTTGAGCCTGAAAAGGACTCTTGCCAAGAATGGCTCCAACAAAACAGAGCTGACGTATTCGTTTGAATTGTCAAATACGATTCGCATTGAGCTTGCGCTGTAGGAATATCTTATTTAAAAAACCTTTCCTGTCATCGCCCCAATCGAGCAACAAAAACAGCAGCTGTGTAAAAAATTAGATCTCAAAACTACTTTCTTCCCTACAGCGGTATTTAAAAGTAATTTTCCCGAATAGGATACTTATGTGTTGGCAGAAGGTTTGGTTATTCATTGTAGCTTCGTTCGTTCCCCAACGTTGGCCCTGAAGTTCAATAGCCTGACGAGGACCCTTGCCAATAAGGGCCGAAATATCGCTACATCCGCCAGAAAGGTGAGAGATATACGATTTGAGGCTTCTTGTGTTTATATGTGTATAGCGAATTCAGATTAACAAAACCGATCTCCCAAATATTTACCATTCTTCTTCAAACGTCCCAACAACCAGCCGCTCTGTATTCAGTCGATAACATACGCGGAAGCTCCCCCTTGCCTTTTTCATCCCCTTTAGAGACAATTCAAACAAAAACCGAAAACAAAACATAGACAACACTCTACTGGGAAGGAATTACTGCACCGTAAAATATCATTCGCGTCCGAATGCGGGGCGGCCATTATGGTTTCATTACCTTAACACCATAACATGCCAATGGGAATAGTGAATGATCCTTTTGTCGGCCCATCTGTAATCGATACTCTTTTTCTCAAGGAAATAATAAAATAAGGAAAAGCCCCGAACTATCATGCTGTTGTCTGAACTTGTTATTCAATTTTCTCGGCTTCTGCTGCTGCTGAAAAAAGGGAACTCATGGTGCTTGACTAAGCTGATAGGTTTATTGGGAGGATTTGAATTCGATAAGAAACAAGAGCTAAGATCTCGATGGGATAACCAAAGGATGTATTTCCTTGACTTTTTTTTTTCAGAAAATCACCAAAAACGCTGTGTTGTAAACAAGCAATGGATGGTTGGATAGTGTGGACCGTAGCGTACAAGGCGGCTGGTAACTAAGGGTGGTACCCGCACAACACCCGTCGGCTAAGCATGATGGCATCTCTAACTGACACTACTAACGAGATCCATAAAGTAGTAGTTTGCAGTCTTTCCGGTCTAGTTCATATTACCACCGGATTACCAGTTCAAAAACTCGTATACACTAACTATATAAACATACACTTTAAAAAGCACGAATGGGCCTATGGGATAAGTCCAAGAAATGTCCATTTTCAGTTAATCTGTATCATATATAATTCTTCAAAAAAAGGAAATAATACTGAAAGATAAGAAGAGGAAGAACAAAAATGAAAAGAATAAGAAAAAAGAAAAGAGAAAAAAAAAACAGGAGAACCATACCGTCGTTTCAAAATCATACACTCAATAAAACAAACGAATGAAATCTGTTTTGTGAACGATATCAGTATCCATGCGCATTATGATATTCGCGTATGATGCTACTGATGCGTAAAACCGTTTATTTCAATTTTGCTGAGTTTTTGCTAGAATTCATAAAAGCAGAACCTAGGTTTACAATATTCAAATACTTCTGGCATTGGACCATAAACGGTAAATAGTGGAAGCACAGTTGCACAGTTGCCCACAGAACGCGAACCTTATTCGTGACACTACCACTACAAATCACCAATGTGGCGACAAAGTTTAAAGAGCCCCTCGTGTCTAAAGTGCGAATGCAAAATTTCAGTCATTAACTGTTAAGCTCGGAGACCCAAATTTGATATGTTACATTCTAAGAACGCTACCAACACCTCACTAACCTTTACACTTGCCACGATTCACTATTTTCCATGTGCATTATGCTCCCGATGAGTGTTCGCGTATCATGCTATTGATGAGTAAAACCGGTTACCGGAATTTTTGTCGAGTCTTTACTATAGGAGTCAATGGGCCTAGGGAAATGCTTAAACCAGCAAAGGCCGTTGAGTAATTAGTTAAAAGCAGAGCCTTGTTTTACAGTATTCAAACAGTTTTGAATATTGGAGCATAAACAGTAAGTATATTTGAAATTCAAAACGGATACGTCCGCTGCATTTTTAGTGGATCTATATTTCGGCACTTTTTGTTCACTTTCCAGCTTGAGCGGCTTGACCTGAAGAGGACCCTTGTCAAAACGGCCGAAATACAGCTCTAATAAAATATAGCTGACGCATCCGTTTTGCATTCTTAAATATGATTCGCAGTCAGCTTGGGCTGAAGGGATATTTAAACAGCAAATACTGCGAGGTGTGCTTTAAGGCGTATTCCGCAGTCTCACTAAGAGGCTGTGGCTCGTTTAACTGTGTGGTCCACAATTATCTTTCCGCGACCAAAAGGGTTTTATTTCCACGAACTGTGGCCTAAATTTGACAAAAAGCTCTCGAGATTTTGTGTCTCAAAATTTGTGGTCGAAGTTCAAATTAGTGGCAAACTGAAGTTCAAATAATAATATGAATTGCCTCGCCAAGCAGATAAAAATAAAACTGAGCATTCTTGTGAAAAGTGGACCCAAAGTGACCTGCGGTAATATGTGACAGTTCAAAATGGATACGGCAGCTGCATTTTATTAGAGCTACATGTCGGCTCTTCTTGTTTTGTTGATACCTAAACCAAAATGTGGTTGTCAAGCATAATAAATAGCTTCTCTTTCTCAATAAATATTCCTTTTTGCGATCCCATCGAAACCTTTGGTCTTTTTGTTCTATTGTACTGATCGTAAAATGATGGAGGTTAAACGAAATCTCTGAGATTACCAGGTATCTTCGATAACTGAACAGCAACACATGAAACATCTCGTATGGAATCCTGTGTGTACAAAAGGGAAAAGGGTTCATCGACAGCAAACGCAGGGGGCTCCTCCGTCGTTGCCTCCTCAAATGTAGCCTCTGTTGCGACACGGTTGTTCTCCACATCGGTTTGCTCTGAAAGTGCGAATGTATGAACAATTTATAACGTACCAGTGTTGCCTGATAAGGCTGATGCTGCATCTTTAACTTTACCTTAAAGGACCTGTCTTACCTATACTAATAACGCAACCTACTTCCATAATCGCTCCGTATGCTTCTGAACCCGGAGACACAAATTTCGTACGGTACATTCTAACCCCTCTAACAAAACCACGCTGATTTTGTCGCTTGCCGTGTCTTGCTACTTTCGATGTGTATAACGCTGTTGACGGTTGTCTGCGAGAATTTTGCCTGTTTTCGCTATAAGTCAACAGGTCTCGGAAACGGCTAAAAACAGCCAAAACCGTGGGTTATTTGTTGAAAGCACAGCCTAGTTTGAAAGTACTCGAACATTTTAAAATACTGTAAGTTGGAGAGTAAATAGCTCGAGGGGTCCTTTAACTTACTTTTATTCTGAACCCTGTTCGTATTTTTTCTAGTTATTTTCTTCTTTTTCACTTTTTGGTAACTCGGTAACCTTAATTTTACCCCAGATTCACTGGCGTGTTTCGGACTTGGTCATAAAGAGTATTCCGTGTCTGCGCCGATACGTGTGTTCCTTCTTTTTACGTCAAAACTGTACGTCTAAGCCAGAGCAAAATAACACTATGGAGTAGTGCCAAGACCCATGCTTTGCAAACTGGCCATACTCGTAGCCCACCCACTACGCTTGCGGCATTTAAAGCAAGACAAACTTGCGGGCTTAGAAATTTCTAGTAAAGCAAAAGTGCGGTCTGCACACAGCATGGAATTTTCACAATATGAAGTTATCGGAGCCAGCTCTGGTGAACGACTGAATGAGTTTCAGTAGGGACGTTCTCTATCGCTAGCGGTGCTAGTGTCGCTGCTATTAGAGTGGGTGTCAGTTTTGTCAAGTCTTGTCGTACTCCCTACTGTTGTTTTGCTCTGGTCTAGGCGCAACCATTTTAAGATGCAAAATTTTAGCCCTATTCCGCCGAAGGCAGTAAGTAGTACAGCCCGAGCGTGGTTAACGTTGCAATATGCAATGCAACGTCGACTCCTTAAATGTCAACTAAAGAGGAAGCAAATATTTACCAAACTGTATAATGTAAACAAAAGGTAAATGAATAGAAAAAAGTCTCCAAGGGAATAACTTGAATGACCCAAGGGACGTCGTGAGTGCCTAGACCCTTACAGTGCTTGCTCTGCTTGAAACAAACAAGGGCTGAAAGCCATAATGATAATAACAATTAATGTTTAACCTACAAATCTTATAAAACGAAAATAGTGGAGTACAAAAAAAAATAAAGAAACATGACTAGGAAGACATAACACATACGCAGAAATTACTCTGGCGTTATACAGACAACGCGCATACTTCGTTTTGGACAGTGACACTTGCATGTATACGAGCCATGGATATCGTGCTGTCATGGTATTTCGGTTCCTCCAAAACACCCCGCCCTCTCCTACTCCCCATTTTGTTTTCAGGGTCCTGTCAGTCGCCTTTTTCTTTAAATGTGACCATTCCTACCACTCTTTCAGCTAAAGCGGACTGCGAATCAAACTTGACGGAGCTAAACGGGTAAGTCAGCTGTAGCTAGAAGAATGAACTTCAACAATTACAGATTCGTTCTACTAACTACAGCCTGAAGAAGATTCTTGCCAAGAAGCGCCTAAATATCGCTGGAACAAATCTAAACTGACTTTATCCATTTGGTGTCGTCAAGATCAACTTTAAAGTTTAACTGAAAAGACAGCTTATTTTTATATTTGATATCTGATTATACATTGAAATATTTTGACTCATCTAAGGGATTTTGTATTTTTTCACCCGCAGCTCTAGTAATAACGTTCAGAGAGTGTGCTGATTGCACAACAACCCAAAATTCACCCAGACGCGGAGAACTTAAGTTTCAACACAGGACTGCATTTCCAAGTTTAAAGATGCTATAGCAACCGATTGTTCCCGATCATAATTTTACGAATGGAGACAACTGTTTGCAATCGTAAAATACAATCGTCAACAACTGTTTACAATCGCAAACAACTTCTTACAATCATAAACAACTGTTTCCAATCGTAAACAACTATTTCCAATCGTAAACAACTGTTTCCAATCGTAAACAACTGTTTCCAATCGTAAATAACTGTTTCCAATCGTAAAAAAAAAAATTATTTACGATCGTTTGCAATTGTTTTCAATTGTTTACGATTGGAAAAATGTCCCATGATACGATGGCTTGAATTATTTCCATACGGGTAAGCTCGGAAAATTTTCTAGAGAGTAGGAAGATGAGGAGTCATGTGATTTTTCTGCAATAGCTTAGTCTAATTTTGTGCTTGCTAAATATTTCAAGCGTATAGGGACAAATACACAGAGGTATGATAAATCCGAAATAATAAGTTCATTTAACGAAATCGATTGGATAACGGACAAACGAAGTAGCGCATTCTTATCGGGTTTCCTGGCCTATTTAAGTAAATAAGTGATGTATAACTAACTAGACTGTCAGATCTCAGAGATAGCCCATTTGGTAAATCTTTAACGCAACGAAATAAGGCAATTTAAAGTAGAAATTTATTGAAATAGCAGTAGCCTATGGTAAGTAAAGGGCCAGACATGTCAGTGGCGCACAAGAATGGCACTTTGTTAATAATACCATTTTTTATAGATAGTTACTGAAATGAACACGGTCAGTGCCAATCAAGGTCATTTCTTCAGCTCACTTGATTCAGGCGCGTGTGGGCTTGCTGGTATTCACAGGTGAATTGAAGCAAAACAGAAATACTCATTTTATCTTTGGACGCTTTCAGAGTCTTTACAAACATTCCCAACCATCAAAACCCCGACATCGCATGACTTCCAATTCACGATTTCCCAACTGAGCGCTCCTGGTGGATCAAATTTAAATAAATTTTTATTTAATACACAATTTTTAAACTATATAATAGTTTTCCAACTGCAGAGCGCGGATTAAATGTAAATAAATAATGATTTAATCCCCAGCATACTGACAATGTATACAATAGTTTTCAATGCGAATACTCGGTTTACCAATAAACAAGTTAAGAACGGCTGGAACCGCGACTCCGAACTGACGACTAAAACTCTCTGATTCTGATGGTACGCTTGTTAATATTTATAACTGAATATTACTACTACTAACTTGCCATGATTAACTTTTTCATCATCTAGGCTAAACTCGAATAGGCAATTCTCGACTTTTCAACTGTGCCAGGCACTAACTAAACAAGACCAAAGGTTTCGATGGGATCCCAAAAGTTAATATTTTTAAACTTCCTGGTACAGACAAGTGGGCCAGACAAATTTCCAGAGTTAGTAAACTTCAACGTTAAGTCGCAGAACGCTTATCGAGATATATTAGGCAATACTTTTCAAAAAAAAAATATATCTTATAATTAGACCGTGTTCATCAAAACTGTGCTAACTGAAAAATTTTTGAAAACTGAGTTAACTATACCATTGGAAAGAACATGGCTGATTTGGTATTCTGTTAAATTGTGCTAAGTGTTAGATGACGACATGAGCACTATCTAACAGCTAGATTAGTTTTAACTTTCTGAGTTCCTACTTTCTTCATGCAGATGGCATACACAAAACTGTGCCCAAAAATTATGAAAATATGGTTAGCACAGTTTTGAAGAACACGGTACAATTATGTTATTTCGTAAACTTTCACCGGCTATTCTAACCAGACTGTCCTTCCAAAGCGAGAACAATGTGTTTCCCGACTCATCGTGTCTATTTCTGGTTTAACAAACTTCCACCGTGTTTTACTGATGACTTATGGCTGATTACTGATGACCGTATTTTTAAGCAATCCTTTCCCCCAAACATGGAACAAATACTGATCCGCTAAGAAAACCAAGCACACATGTAGCATGCGTTCTTACCTTCACACCAAAGCTCTAATAAACTTAAGAATTAAACTTCAGCTAAAAAAATGTCCTGGTTTTGCCAAATCCCGGGAGAATTGCTTGACGAATGAGAAAATAAACTTCAGATATGAATTCAGTATGTATTCTTACCCCGATATCGGAAATTAAACAAACCACAGAAAAACATACCGAATTTTCGGTTTAGACCGGATTGTAGGTCCAGGAAAAACAAATATTAAAAATGAGTTCAGCTTGTTTCCTTACCCATATTTTTGCCCTATGTGTGGTAGCGAGAATGAGAATTTGTTATATCTGATGTGTGAATGCCGTGAGCTAGATGACCTAGGGGTTGAGATTTTTGGGAATGTAATTACAAGAAATGATGAAGTATGGATGATGAGCGTTATTGGAAGTAAGTGTTTTCCAGATTTGAAGAGGCTGGTAAGGTTCCTAAAAGTAGCTTTAGCCAACAGAGTGAATTTCCTTTAGTTTATTTACATTATTTCGTTAAAGTGTTCTTTTTGTGTAACCATTTTTGCCATGGCCTAAGGCTTTTTGTGCAATAAATTATATTCTATTCTATGTCGAACCTTTAATGAACTTCAGATAAATCTTTCACTTTTACTAAATTTTCCGGCTTCGTTCGGATTCCAGGTGAACTACTTGCCGGCCAAGAAAACAAAGTTAAGAAACGGAATCAGCATGTCTCCTTACCCAAGTATCGAATCTGTAACCAACTTCAGATGGTTCCCGGTTTTAACGGGATTCCGGGCAAACTATTTATCCGACGACAAAAGAAGTTTTAGACATGGATTCAACATGTCTTCAACATCTTATTTGCTTTTCAAAAATGTTTTTTTTTCTTATCCGTTTTGCACCGTCAAATATGATACGCAATCAGCTTGGGCTGAAAGTATATCTATCCCCTCCTCCACCCCTAAACATAGGGCTAGGAAGCCCATCTACGAACATGGATTGTACTTTAGTCTAAAGAATCCCTGTACCAAGTTTGAACAAAATATCTCAACTCTTCGAGAGTTATCGTGCTAACAGACGGATAGACAGAAACCTTTGCGAAGTCATACGTACGTTTTGGGATCCAAAAAGCCGTCCCAATCCGAGCTAACATCCAAGACATGTGGTCCTTCTAAATATCAAATTCCAATAAGACCCGATCTCCCAGTAAAAGTTATGTATACCTCAAGATTCCTGATCCCCCCCCCCCCTCCATTCTCCTCTAGATGGTCGGATCGGGCAAATGACTATTTCCAAGTTAGTTTGGCCGGGTCCCTGGTATGACTGCCAAGTTTCATCGTCCTAGCATATCTGGATGTACCCTAACTCGTGATCACAGGACTGGCCGACAGAAAAGTGATCGGTAAATGGCAGTTGGGCGGAAGGCAAGTGCCATAAAAAGGATGTAGCACCTCTTCTTACCGCTGTAGCGAGCCTCAAGAGCATTGTTCAAATAGGTGTTGTAAGGTGCATTACGGCGTGTAAGGTGTATTACAGAATAAGGAGAATAGACCCGCGTTCTATATTCGCTTATTCAGAGCCAATCAGGTCGCTTGGTTGGTTCCAACGGCGGGCCGAGGAAAGGAGCAGCGTCGTCAAGGTTGCCACGGGAAGCACAAAAGTTCTACTTTGCTGGAAGCTGCAGAATAAACTTTTCTTCCAAAGAACACATTTTGTTCTGTTCAAGGTTCAAGGTTATCTTTATTCACAAAAAAAAATCTATCATTATCAATTTCCGCTGGTGAGAGCAGAGCTCGAGCGCACACGAAAAAAAAAAAAAAAAAATTAACTTAAACATGACAAATTATGCCCAATAACATCCATCCACTAGATAATCATATAGCTAATGGAAAGCAAGGACAAGGCACAGTCACAATTAAACCAAAAATAAATATATATATAAGGAATAAAAGTAGACAAAGATGGGAATATCGATAGACTTTATATAAATAACAAAATAAGAATGCTTACGAATGCTTATCGTTAGTTCAAGGACCAATGCTGTCAATCCGTCGAATTAATAGCTTTTACAATAAAATGGGCATCAGATTGTACGTCAGATTGTAAAAAAAAACTCAGGTAAACATTTGAACCGCTCGTTTCAAGAGTTGGAAGAATTAGGTGAATAAATACTATTCACGTCATCCTAACATTGGGTGGGGACAAAATAACAAATGAAATAATTAGTTATCTTCGTGGATGACAACTGGAGTTAGCCACGCCCTTTTCGTGACAATCTGACATGTTGGCATCAGCCACAGGGATTTCACAATTTTAAATGGGTCTCCAGGTTTCCGATTCGCATTTATATCTTCTGGAGCTGGAACTTTTTTGAAGGACGTGAAATGTATCACGTTAAAGACGGTAGGTCTACCAATGACAGGATTTAGTACGGCATTCTTTGCTAGAACTAGTGTTCAGTCTTATGGCATGACGATGACGGTAAACAGCAATTATGGATGTTCTTAATAATGTATTCCTCAAACGATTTACTAAGAAAATAGCAATAAAAGCAAGCAAAATTCCCCCTAGAGATTTGAGCTGTGTTATATGCGACACGATTTTTTCTTTGATGTTCCGACGTGTGACGGAATCGCATGGACCTTCCTACTACCACACAGACGCAAATGGAAAACGAATTTTTCGTCGAGGTTATTCTGCAAAAGGACAAAGAAACCCTTGGGGAAATAAACTCTGAAGATGCTGGGAGATTACTCATCGGAACACCACCCAGCATTAGGAAATTTTCAGTCAAATCCCATAGCCATCTTGTTCAAAACAGCTTACTACAAGTTTCGTCAGAAGATATTTTGCATTCAGCCATCTTAGGATTACAGTCAGATCAAGGTAGAGCAATTTCTCGTCTTGAAAATTAACTATTCTTTTTTTTTTTTTTTTCCCAAGAATCGTATGCGTTATGTCGGATCAGTTGAAATATTTCAACGTATCTGACACTGCGACAAAACGCAAAGATCTGCATCGCTTGTCGCACGATTTGTGTCATACGTCGCATGACGCAGAATTCTGCGCGAAATCGCAGCAGTGTGAATCAGGGGTAACTATGCGTCCGCAAAGAGGAATCGGGCGCGAAACTTTATTTCGTTGTAGTTTTGTAGCAGCTACAGAAATCGTAGCAAGGTTCACACACGACGATTGGGTTCGCCTACAAAAGGTGGGAAATTAGTTGCGTTTTCATCCAATTTCTCCTCGCGGTTCTTCTTGCAATTCTCCTCTTTCGCGTTTTTCGACTATTCAGATGAAGCGAATTCTCCTTTTCTAACATTTTTTGTCAGAATCGAGAACGGGAAAAGCCTCGCGATTCTGCAGAATCGAGAAGTTACGCCGATGGTGAATTCTCGATTCTCCTCTCTCCGTTCTCCTCCCGGATTGGCCAACAGAGTGCGGGTGTTCAGTATATATAAACAGGTATACCGGGTTGCAGACTAGTTGCCAAATTAGTGTTTTTGTCAAAAGCGAGGTCAAAAGACAGAATGGAGAAACGAGAGGAGCAAAAACGGTAACTTGTACGAGAACCGAGAATTCAGATCAAAAACGCAACTATTGTTTCCATTTCCTTTCTTCCATCACCACCTCTGAAGCAACTTTCTCCTAGGCTTAGAGGATTCATGTATAACTGGCTGACATTTGACAGCTAACATCATTTTTCCAACAATTATACACATTTTCCGAGAATTTTGTGGCGCAATTCTGTAGCTTTAGTTGAAATAATACAACTATCTAGAGATTCTCCGAAAAATTGCAGCCAATTTGTAGCTTTCTGGCACGAAATTTGCGGCCGACGAAAAATCGGGCTATTCTGAGAATATTCGCGTCACTGTGAACGCACAAAAACGCAGACACAACGCGAAACAGATTTATGTGTCATGTTGTTTGGTAAGAGAATAACGAAACCTTCGAAACCCAGGGAACGACCACTATTATATACCTGGAATTATTCAGTCAAACTGTCGACGCGGGCGCCCTCTAGAGTAGTGGTTCCCAACCGGGGGTACGCGACCCCTCGGGGTACGCCAGACACGTGTAAGGTTGCAAATTAAGCTAACAAAAAAGTTTGCGAGGCAGCTTGATGAAAGCACGGAGAACATGAAAACCAAACAGAAAAAACAGTCTGACTGTAAAAAATATGCCGCTAATGACTTCGAGCCGAGGTTTGACAAAATGTTTGCTACAACGCAACCCCTAGTGATTGCCTAGTTGATTTTGCATATATTTTTACGCATGTGTGCCTTATGATTTATGATACTAGCTAACCTCTTTTTCACGTTCTTAAAAAGGGGGTACGCAATCTTTTCAAACCTTGATTAGGGGTACACCGCATGGAAAAGGTTTGGAACCACTGCTCTAGAGGCATCCATAAGGTTTAATCTGGTACTAATTCCATTGTCTGACGATCCGGCACAAGGGAATTGAATCTGTAGAAAATCACCAAGAGCATTGTGGTTGACTGTAGTTGCGTTTATGCAGATACCAAGGTAACTAATACCACGGTCTAAAGTCGTGATTGCAGTTGCCTTGGTATCTAATAGAACAGTCAGATACTGAGTATCTGACTAGTCACCGTGACATCTGATTGATATTCAGATACCATAGTCCCGACCGTAGTAACTGACCGTGGTATTTGAAAAGCCACCACACATTTATCATCACCATCACAAGGTTTTTGTCAAATTGGTAGGAATGAAGTTTACCAGTGACGCGAGTGGATAGAAGTGGTGATTAGGGGGTAACAATTTAAGAAACTGTCGTATTTATAAACAACCGTAGCCTAAGATCGGGCATCTTAGACTACGGTAACTTCAGAACCGAAAAATGCAGATCCACCGTGGTATCAGCCAAAATGTAACTTTTCCATTTCACTGTTGACTTACCGTTTGTATTTGTTTCAATTCGACATGTGCACAGGAGATTGAAAGGACAGGAAACATATCTCGTGGTACACAATGCTGAAGACACAAATCCGAGAAGAAATATCTGAAAGAATAAATTCATTAGTTCAGGATCGAATCGCAGGGTCTGTCAGGCGCTTTTACTTTTTGAAGGGAGAAGTCCGTATTAAAGGAACCCTCGCCCTTCATAGCATGGCAGTGCATTAGCGCCACCGCGATTCTTCGCCACTGGGTATTTTTCGCCACTTTGGGTTTCGGCCTATATCTTAATGACGCGCTGAACCTTGTTTAATTACCTGAAGGCTTAGTGAGATTAGTGACCTAGGATTTTTCGCCACTCTATAACTCATTAAATAATCCAATTGTGCTAGGCCAATTTGATTATTTAATGAGTTATGGAGTGGCGAAAAACAAGTAAAACCTTATGACTTTTTTAGGACCTTGCCAGAAAATTTCTTCAAGCGTTTGATTTACATTTACAGAAAATACAATAACGGTAAAAACACGAAAACTGGCAAAACATCGTTTAATCTTGCAAGATGTCTAGTCCAAGTGTATTAAACGAGACACTCTTCTTGAAAAGACGAGACAGTTCTTCTAAAAATATGGTTGCTACTGCCGCTGTTACTTCTTCGCGAGCGCGTTTCCGAATCACCGCTTTCTCTTGAATAATTTCTATTTTTGCACATTCAGGCCCACGCCCCCCATGGTGAGCACGAATTCCGTCATAGCTCGCAAACCGCTCTTGCCCTACAGAGAACCTTGGGGCAGGCATAGTACCTATTATCTCCATTCTTGGACTTGTAACGGAACAAAAATCTGTCTCCGATATAGCGATAATATCAAATCAGCAGTTTTTCTTTTAATATTTTTCCAGAGTTAATCCTTTAAAGCCTAAGTAGTAGGAACTAGGAAGGAGTGGCGCAAAATTCTTCTGACATTCTTTCGCTAATTCCACCGCTTATCTGTAACCTGTTTTTGTCCTTTTTTACCTTCTGCGTTACCTATAGTGGCAAAAAATGCCCAGTGGCGAAAAATCGCGGTGGCACTAAGCACGTATCTCCTTCATAGTGTTTCTGCACAGATGTTCTGAGATATTTGACGACTTTAACAACTAAGTTATGATTACAGAAAATTACACACGGCTTCGGCTGTTTTCTCCCTTTTTCCACTTCCCTTGCCTTTATTGAGAATCTTGGCAAAAACAAAACCGGTCTCGAAGAAACTCCTCGGAAACAATGATCGGGCGCATGATACGTCACGGAAAGGAACAAGCATGGCAAGTGTGATACAAAGACTATTACTAGTGGGTGAGATAGGACACAGTTATGAAGGGTACGAGAATGGATGGAAATACTATTGAAGCAGAACGGATTTGTAACGACATGTCTTTCAAAGTCCATAAGCAAACATGGACTTCCACATCCCAATCTAATCTTCAGGTTTTGCTTCACTCAACCGCCAGGGCGAGACAAGATTTACGGTTTAAAAAGTTCATGTCTCCAGTGGCAGCCCATTTTGACGAAGACAAAAAATTAGAAATAAGACGCACCCAGAATTTTAGCAAACAGACCGACAGTAAAGTTATCGGTATATGGCACTTCAGCGAAGCTGCAAGTGCCATAAAAAGAGCTGGAAGCTCATATGGCACTTGCAAGGCCGGATCAGAGGATGAAAGTAGGTATTAAACCAATTCGTGGGTTTGTTGTGATTACTCGCAAGCAAAACACTTCAGATGAAAATGATCACTGGCCCTTGGAAATCACCAGAACGTTTCGTAAAAATTATTATGCGCACTTTAAAGGCGGTGGAAATTCATATGTAATCAAAACCCTTGAAGCAAAAACGATCATATGCTCATGGAGATCACGATAGTGTATATTGGCTCCGAAGTATTGTCTGTACTTTAAGGAGTTCACTTGCTAGCTAAACCCTTAAGAAAAAAATGACCATAAGCATTTGGAGATCATGAATATATACCGTCTGGTAAAAAGATTTTTTTTTACTTTTCGGTTGAGATGCACACTTTAAAGGTGTACAGAAATTTATTTTAAGCAATCATGGTTCATGGCGATCATCAAAATGTTTATTTAGCTTAAAAATATTTTTTGGGATCCGAAAACATAAATGGTGGGATACCTATGACATCGCTAAAGTCACTTGGTGTGAGGACTCTTTGGGGTGGGGGAGGGTAAATATTATTTGCGCCCAAGCTGACTTTGAAACATTTATTCAAACAATGTTTACAACGGATACGTCAGCTATGATTCTTCATCAGCGATATTTCGACCCTTCTTGGCAAGGGTCCTCGTCAGGCTGTCAATCCTCTGGTTCAACTTCGGGGAAGGAAACAAACCTGTAATAATCGAGGACCCTTGCCAAGAAGGGCTGAAATATCGCTGATGAAGAATCATAGCTGACGTATCCGTTGTAAACATTGTTTGAATAAGTGAGGGAGGGGGTTTAAATTAAGGGGCAAATCAAATATTTGTAAACAGATGATGTGATAGTCGATTATAGAGTAAGAAGACATGCTGAACACGATGGAGAAAACCATTTTCGCACCGGACAAGTAGTTAGCCCGGAATCCGGCCAAAAACCGTAAGTCTTTTAAAGTAAGTTTTATTTGATGTTGGTCAGATGTTCGATTTAGGGGTAAGAAGACATGCTGAACACGATGGTGAAAACTATTTTCTTGCAGGGCAAGAAGTTCGTCCGGAAGGAAAGTTTGTTAAAAGTAAAAGTTTTATCTGAAGTTGATTAGATGTTCGATTTAGGGGTACGAAGAAATGCTGAACACTTATTTGAAAAGTATTTTCTACCCGGACAACTTGTTCACCCGGAATCAGGCCGAAACTGGAAAATTTGTTAAAATCAAAAGTTTTATTTGAAGTTGATTCGATGACAGATTTAGGGGTAAGAAGACGCGCTGAATCTGTATATGACAATCTTTTTTTTACCGGGACATATAGTTCGTTCAGAATCTGGTTGAAGCCGGATTTTTTTTATATGAAGTTTTACTTGAAGTTGATTCGATGATCTTAATACCGATCAGGAGATACGCTGAATTTGCTTCTGAACTTTTTTTTTCTGGACAAGTATGGTAGTTCGTTCACAATTGTCTGGATCAAGTATTGGATTTTTGGGATCCCATCGAAACCTTTGGTCTTCTTGTACTTTTCGGCCTACTTTAAGGGAAGGTCGGATATGGAAAGTGACAATTTCCGAGCCAATCTTATCAAGTCGCTAAGTTTCATCGTCCTAGCACCAGTCGAGATGGGTGAATCCAAATCTGGATTCGGATTCGAATCCACGATCCGTCCTTTTTGCCAGATTCAAATCTTCTGCTTGTCAGGCTGGATTCGGATTCGGGCTCGGATTCCAAATCCTCAATTTTACGAAACCGTTCAAATTCCTAGACTTCATCCTTCCAGTTTCCGTTTTCCCAATTTTTACACAGTTTGCCTAGGACATCCAACTTTTTGGTCTCCACCTCCAACCATCCTTAGTAATCTAGCGTTATCTGGTATCTTAGAAATTGCCTCAGATATCAGTGCCTTTTGTCACCTCTGATTTTAAAACCATAACCTATGTACATGATTAGATTTGTGTTAAGGTCCGAGATTCGATTCCGGATTCGAATCCTCAGCACGAAATGGTAGATTCGGATTCGGAATCGGATTCGTACCTAGCCCTGGATTCCGATTCGAATTCTTTCATGATTGGATTCGCCCATCTCTGAGCACATCTCGAAGTACCCTAACTCGCCGGAATTCTGGCCTCCGACTCCCCCACACTGCCCGAATCCGATCGGGCTCTGTTACTGATGTATCTAGGGCTTGTGCTTGTTCTTTCCACCAAGTCTCATCCCGATCGCTCCACTATAAGTGTGTCACAAGATTTCCGGTTCTCCCTTCTATCTCCCCCCCCCCCCCCCACAGTTATCGGATCCGGTCCGGACTTGGGACATGTGAGACACGATTACTTCCCATATATTAGGTTTTATAGATTCGATTACCCAGTCGAAAGTTACGCATACCTCAAAATTCAGGACTCCCGAACTCCCCCCACAATGTCCAAACCCGGTCCGGACCTATCATTGATGCATCTAGGGATTATGCTTGTTCTTCCCACAAGGTTTCATCCTGATCGCTCCACTCTAAGCGTGTAACTGAAGATCCCGACACTTACTTATCGGCGGAAGAGAGGGGACATGCTACTAGTCTACAGAATCCTCTACTCTAATCCCCCTTCATCTTCGCCCCCGACAACCACTCACGGACGGGGCAGCCCTGGAAAAAGGACTGGTGCGCCCCGGATGCAACAACCAGATCATAGCAACATCGTCATCCGCAAGCTACTCATCGGGATACAACATCCTTATTGCTTGCAAGTGCAACTTAAGGTAATTTAAGGTAAGATTTCCGGTCCCCCCCCCCCCCCTGATCCCCCTCCCTACATTCATAGGATCCAGTTTGGACTTGAAACGGGACATCCGAACATGTGGTCTTTCTAAATACTACGCTTCATTATGATCCGATCACCCATTCGGAAGTTATACATACATCAAGATTCCAGGTTCCCCCTTCCCTCCACTCCTCCAAGGACGGTCAGATCGGAAAGTTGACTATTTCCAGGTTAATTTGATCGGGTCTCTGATTTGCCTGCCAAGTTTCCCTGTCTTATCCCGCTTGGAAGTAACTAAACTCCAAAGTAACATCCCGATCGCTCCACTCTAAGCGTGACACAACATTTCCGGTTCCCACCTCCAACCCCCCAACCCCCCCACACATTCATCGGATTCGGTCCGGACTCGAAGTGAGACATCAGAGACACGACGTATTTCCAGATATCAAGTATCCGATCACCTGTTCGAAAGTTATGCATGCCTCTAAATCCCGGATTCCGCCCTCTCCCCCCCCCCCCCCACACGATGGTCGGATCGGGCAACTGACTGTTTCGAGGTTGGTTTGGCTAGGTCCCCGACACCCTACCCACCGAGATATCATCCCACCAGAACATCAACCTACACGAGTTCGTCCACAACGAGCTGTGGCTGAGATGGTACCACGCCTTGCACCAACAAGGGTTTCTCACTCGTGATACGAGCGTAGTTTCGTACCATCGTTCGTCAAGTTTTGTAATGCCCATGACGAATTGTGAATATGACCATTGAATGTGCGCAAGTTTGAGTTTTAACTGTTATAGTTATGGTCAAATTGACGATTGTGATTTATTGTATAGGCTATAGGTCATTGACGACAATGCTGCTACTCGGCATGTCCGTGGAAAGTGTTTTCAAATTAAGTTGAATTGAATTGAATTGAACACGCCTGCCTAGTTTCATCGTCATAGAGCATCCAGAAGTACCCTAACTCGAGAACAGTGGCCTGACTTACAGACCGACCGACAGAAAAGTGATCGGTATATGGCACTTGAGCGGAGCTGCAAGTGCCATAAAAAAAACAAGAGAGCTCAGGAGCGCTACTACCCTCCAGTGCTCTACATGGCTTAAATCAGAAACACCAGTGAACTTTGGGAAGAACAAGAAACGTCACCCACGAACCCACAAAACTGATTTAGATCCTGTGGAAATCAATCACCATGGTTTGCTGTCGTGGCGTTTCAGGCTCTTCGCTGGGCATGCACATCGGCACGAAGAGTTAGTCATCAAGAGTATTTGCCACTTTCAAATTAAGAAATTAATTACATAATCTGCTTTCATGTGAACTGTTTTCCACCTACAATTTTACTTTTAATGACTGTTAGCAGACTTGTCACGGAGATGGTAAGGAGATAAAAACATGAACAGAGAGTTCCAACCGGCATCTCATTTTAATTTTAATTGTCAACTGTAACTTTAAGGTGCTGAAACAGATAATATGAGTAACAGTTTCATTCGGGGAGTGGATCATGAAGAGAACGAGTGTATGATTTGACTACGCGTAGCCTGGTAATTAGTCATTTACACCGTACAAACAACAAACAAAGGTGTTTTGTTCGTGGTTTTTTAACCAAAGTTTCTGAATTATCTGGGGCAGTGGGCAGGAAGGCGGCTGGATAATGACGAAAGCCGTTTATTTGTTTCTTTTAATTTTATAGTTAGGTCCAAGAAGGTTGCTGAATAGTTGGCGAAGAAATGTGTGTAGTAACTGTTTAGTGTGATGGAACACGAGTTAGTTTCAGTTTGATTACAAATATTTTCTCTCTGTTCAGGTTGTCGTGTCAAATTTAGAGGAATGAATGTCTTTTTCACGAATATTTGTTTGTCATTGGAAATCTGATGAGAAATAAAACCAATCAATCGATAAATAAGTAACATCATTCTGGGAAAACTGGAAAGCCTTCAGTCAGTGACATAAAAAGTGTCCATAAACCTCCCCCTATTAGCCTAACCACCCCTTTTGTCGCACTATACATACTAACAAACACTTTAATGAATAACGTTGGTAATCCTAATTCAATTAGAACTTGACCTAGAAGCAGCCTATGTACACTATCGAACGCTTTCCTGAGATCCAAAAATGCTACAAATAACTTACCATTTCCTTTTCCATATTTTTATTAATGCTGTCAATACAAATAGCCTACTCTATCTGACGTACTATAATTCTTCCGAATTATTCCAAATTACACCAGGACCCGACACCACTTCTTCGCAACCAGACCGGTGCAAAACTGGAACACCCTGTCAGAAGATAAAGTTAGTGCACAGACAGTGGACTCATTCCAATCCAAGCTTGACAAGGAGTGGGAAGCTAAACCCTGGAAATATGAGTGGGATGCCCCAGAATCCTCTATCAAACACTAATCAAAACCAGTCCCGACATCATGATTGTGTGACCAAAATCACTGAAAGCAGCGACAACCACAGGCATCGCATTGTTCAGCGACAAAGGTGGATGGTCCATCCACCTTTGTCGCTGAACAATGCGATTCAAGGTAATTTAAGGTAAGTAGCAGACATCCAGAGAAGGCCGGCGTGACGCCGAGTGACGATACGATTAGGATTGTATTGTCATTCCGATTAAAGCCTACAGATTGCCGAAGAGAACAGAAAACACAACGCCGAAAAAATACAGTATATACGCAAGTTACATGCACTGATGAGTGACGATATGTTTAAGTTTTCATTGCCATTCCGTTTACAGACTGGCCTAGTGGCAGCTGAGACAAGCCGAAAACGCATCCTCTTGAGCAAATGGTGATGTATCTCTATGGAAACAGTATGTGCCAAATTATTCCCAATACACGGCTTCCAGCTCTGGACACAATGACACAAATAATTGCGCCGAGGTTAATGACGTGTCAAGCATTAATTACTGACTTTACGAGCTGAGATAATTTATTAGATATTGGAAAAACGAATTGCTAACTGTCGACAACTTAAAAATGTATGATGTTGACTGAAAATGAAGTCCAGAGTCGTATCGACAGGAAACCCTGTAACGGGAACTAAAAAAAAATAAGAGCGCTGCTGACAGATCGGACAAATGACCACAAGAAAGTTGCTTAGATTCGAGTGAAACTTCATGGGTGGTAAGAGAAGATGTCTAGATAATCCATTCAAGTGCCCGAGCTCCGATCCGTATTCGATCACGTCGGGAAAGCTGGAGGAGTCTTGAAAATATTGTAGGTTTCCTAGGGATCAAACCAGCTGAGCAACTAGGATGAAAACTGAAAGGTAAATCACATGCCCAAAATTATCCATTTTGAACTTCATGCTGGATTCAGCCTGGGTGGGAAAGTTGGAGGGAGGGAGTTTCGGGCATACCAGCTTCGACTAAAACGTAATGGGTGGCGAGAGAAGGTCCTCTTAATGTATAATTTATGAAACAGAACCGAATCCGGTCAAGGTGTAGGGGGAGGGGTATGGAGTGAGGATGCCGAATAAATCCTGGAAATGCTAAGAGTCTAGTGAAACATGATGAATCTTGTGACGTCCTCATTTACATTCTTGTACAACCTACTCGTAACAAATTCTATATAAGCTCGTAGCTTTTGCCTTATAGTTTGTACTTACATAGTTATCTATAAGAGATCCTTTAACTCTGGTTGTAACTGGGAAATTCCGAATTCATTCCCAGCGATGTGAAGTAACAGAGTACGACTTAACCCAGGTTTCTCTAGAGGATCACTTGACCTCTGCAGTTCAAAAGAGAACTAAGGACTATCTCTGTGTACTTTCTCTTAGACATGGTGATACTTATACAAAACTATGACGTTTCAGGGAAGAGGTTCCTAGGAAATCCAAACTTTTAGAATATGGACGCCGTCTATTAAGAACTCTGCCTCGGAACTTCTTCTAAAGTTTGGAAAGTGGGGGATCGTTAACGTTGCCGCCAGCATTTTACCCTAAACTGAGGAACAAAACAGTGCAAAACTTAAGCAGGATTGATCGGTGATGGACTGATTAGTGTTTAGAAACATTTCACGGAAGGATCGTCATCTAACTTTGAAATTTTTTAGATTTCAAGTTTCAATAGCCATAGGAAGGCTGTTCGTCTGAACTTCTAGCTGAATTATTAAAACGGAGGTAGATCGGTCGCAGACGGGTATACCATGGCTTTCCGCATCATAAATTCAACACGGCTAAAATTTAAATTTAGTTGAAAGCACAGACAAACGGCAACATCTGATCATAAGCCCGCACAGGACAGAATAGAATTGGATGCGCAAAAAACAAGAGAGCCATAGTAATACAAACAAGAGCCAGAAGCTCATATTGCACTTGCAAAGTTGGGTCACACGATAACTGTGGGAGCTGTAAACTGGGCGTGAGTTTATTGTAATCCTTTGTAAGCAAAACTCTTGAGGCCCGAATGATCATGTGCGGCTGGAGATGCGTTGATGAAGCGCAATTGTGGGGCCAGGAATTCTTCTGTAAGCGCAAACTTGAGGCACAAATGAACATGTGCCCTTGGGGATCATGAAAATGTCTTGTTCAGGCCAAAGTCCTTTTTTTTCAATTTGGTTTAAGATGCGCCCATTAAGGGAGCCAGAAAATAATTTTAAGCAAACTGTTGGAGCGAAAATGACCATGGGCTCTTGGGGATCATGAAAATGTATCGTTTGGTCAAAAGTATATTTTGTACTTCGCGGTTAAGATGAGTACTTTAAGGGGACTTCATTTGTAAGCAAAACCCCTAAGGCACGAACGATCAAGGACCCTTGGGGATCATGAAATCCATCGTTTGGTCAGCAGTATTTACACTTTACAGTTATGATGTGCACTTCAAGGGGACCAGGAATTCATTTGTAAGCAAATTTCCGGGATGGTTCGAAGGGCTTGGGCATGGGGGGGGACTTCAAAATATACGACTGGCTAAAACACAGCAGGCTCGAAATATTAACGTTATAAGTTCTTAACGTTATGCCGTTGTAGTAATTAAATAATAAACAAATAAGTAACAGGAATTTGACGATGCCGTTCATATCAAATTTTGCTGGAGAGAAGACAAGCCTCGGTACTAGCTTCTGGCACATCTACTCAAGACAAACTAAAGTGAGCGCCGCAGGCGAAACTTTTTCAATCCGAGCAAAATTCAGCTACTCCTGTACAACTTATACCTTTTAATGTAGCTTAGACCACAAATCTCAAGCTTAAAACTGCAAAGAAATGATGCACACTTCAACTAAAGAGCTGCAGGCAAATTTTGTTACATCGGCCTTTATTCGGCAATATTCGACTACTTCCCGCAGAAACTCTTACTTTTAACATGGCTCAGATCCCAAGCAGCAGCTTTTACCGTATGTACTCAAGACAAATGTAAACTTACCACCGCAGGCGATTTATTTGTAATCCGACCTTTTTCTGGAATTTTAGTTTTTAAGGTGGCTGAAATCTTAGGCCTAACACATCACCAGAATTACGGGCCATTCAACCAGACAGCGAGGAGGCCACTATGAAAGACGGCACAGGTAAAGTTTGCGAAACATTTTAAAGGCTGCCTACGACATGACACATCTGTGCGTGCCCCGATAACTTGCAAAGCGGAGTTTTCCCGGAAGTTGGTACGTGGTAGTGCTTCCACTTTGAATTTCGATTACAAAAAATAGTAAGTAAGTAAGTAAGTAATTTATTTATAACTTACTTACTATTTTTTTTTATAAAAATAGTGCAATCATTAAGCCCGTCATACAATGGTCACAAAGCCTATTTATGTGCAAACCTTATCCACAAGCCATATAAAAAGAAATTAACCTGTTTCTTTTTATGATAAATAATTTTTTGCACAAAACCAGGCAGAATAATGTTGAAACGTCGCGCCGCAGGTGAAATTTTCGAAAATCAGCCTGTTTTCAGCGCCGCAGAGTGAAAATCTCGATTTGGTAATGGCATTTATGTTGCTTACCGGATAAGTATAGACTCACAGCTTACTAGGACGACCCCGGCACACAACTTACCAGAGTGATTTTTGCAGACAGACAACATAGCGACAGACATAACATAGACAACAAGACAATCCCTGTTACCTCAGCAAAAGCGGAAAGACATTTTTAGCAAGATGAGTGTTGGTTAAGGCCCCTTAGCGTTCAACATTGGCTGACCAGCATCTGTTAGTAATCGCATTTGAAACCGATCCAGTTGACGAATGTGAAACTGGATATGTTGCGAACAAATGGAAAACGTGATGAAAAAAACTGTAGGGTGGATTGAAGGTCGAGGATTTTTTTGTCTTAACTGACAATCTTAAAGTTCAACTGAATAGGTCTAAGGTCCAATGCGCCTATTAACATATCACTTATTCGCTTAAATATTCCTGAAAACCCTATACAAAGGCGTTACTTCGTTTCTCCGTTTATCACCGGATAGACGATTTCATAGAATGAACTTATTCTTTCGAATTTGTGATACCTCTATGTGCTTGTCCTTCTACGCCTGAACTACTCACCATCTAGAAATGCAAGCCATTGACCATCCTAAAATCATTTTCTTATTTGATAGTGCAAACCGGATACGTCAGCTAAATTTTATTAGTGCTATATTTCGGTTGGAAAAACGAACTTGTTGGTTTCCCACAAGTTCGCTTTTTCAACTTGAGCGGCTTTGAGCCGGAAGAGGACCCTTGCAAAGAAGGACCGAAATATAGCTCTAAAAATTCGGCTGACGTTTCCGTTTTGCACTATCAAATATGATTCGCCGGCAGCTTGGGCTGAAGGAATATTTAAAATCCTTTTCCTACTTTTCTACAGGCTTAACTTCTACGGTGTCACATCTTCAGCCCTGGAAAGGCAGGCCTTTGTTTAAATTCAAATTCTCCGCGTCTGGATGAATTTCGGTTTGCCATGCAAGCAGCCCACGCTCTGAACGCTATTACGAAAACTACAAAATCCCTCAGATGTGTTCCAAATATTTCAGTATTCAAGTATCAGAATGAAAAATTCAATTCAATTCAATTCAATTTCTTTTATTTAACGGTTTTTGAAAACTATAAGAAACAAAACAAAAATAAGACACTCGAAACAAACAGTACACTAAACTAAATCAGTCAGGTCGAAGGAAAATAAGCTGCCTTTTCAGTAAAACTTTAACGAGCCTATTTTGTGTTATTTGTAACACGTAATAGAAAAGAGAACACAACAGTAGGCCTATTCTAGAGTTTCTGGAGACATGGTCATTACGGAGACATTTCCGGTAAAACTTGAAAAAAAAAACGGTAAAAGTTTGAAAAATTCTGGTAAAATTCTGAAGCTTCACCCCCTCTATCAGGAAGGTATCGGGACGGCTCTGGGTTGAAATGATGGTCTACCATGTCTTCCAAAACGAAAATAATATTTGAAGCTTCTCATGTCCTAACATGTGAAAGAGTTGTCGGCGTAAACTGAAGCTTTCAGCGAAGTTTAATTTGCGTGAGTGTCAAAACTCGTCTAGGCCGAAAAAGCCCTAAAAATAATAGGTTTGAAACCAAACGACGGCGAAAAGCCGGGGTTTTCAGAAGCTTACAATCCCATGAAAGAGCTAGGAATAGTGTAAAAGGCAGAATAGGCAAAAGGGGTATTTGGAAAAATAGGTAAACTTAGCAGTCATACAGAAAAGTACTAACTATACTGTGTTATACATTAGCACTTTTGCCCCTGAAATATAGAAGGTATAGGCAGCAGCTGCCTCGTTTGGCTAGGCAGAAGTCTATGATCCATCGCAAACACCAAGTAACATCCAAAATCATTCACATCATAGAACCTTCATTATCTTTACCATCCATACTTTAATTAAATCCACGCTCTCCATCCACCCCCCTCCCCATTTACCCAACATTTGGGCATCAAATTTACCACACTCTCATCCTCCCTTCCACACACAGGATAAGAGTAACGACCGCTCATCCCATTTTTTCTGTAGAACGGAGACACGATCGGGATCTCTCGGCCGGATGTTCTGCACTTTCATCATCAAGTTGAAAAAATCTCAACTTTTCAATATAGAACTGATGATGGTGCCGAACATCCGGGCAGGAATTCCAGTCCACACTCCCCCGAAATTGATCGAAAATTGAATCAAATCCTACGTAAGCCGATCAACAACGTTTGCTGTGATGACATCTTTGGCTCTTCGCTAGGCATACGGCGATTCCTCATCTGTACGAAGAGTTGATTATCAAGAGTATAGGTATTGGTAGAATAAATGAGAGTACTGGTCCTTACTTCTTCCCTACGCATGGAGATGTGAATGGGGATGTGCTGCATCGTACATGTAGCGACTTGGATGAGCTGAGGTATGATATTTTTGGGCATGAGATGGTGTACGCTAATGGCGGATTTACACACTGCGTACAATCTGAGCGGAATTCCGCTCGGTCCTTTTCGAACGGTTTGGAAATTATAACCGATCAAACGCAGCGTGTATGGCTGCGTTAGCTCTTTCTAGGGTCTTTAGGTCTTTCTATATTAGGTCTTTCTTCTTTGTTTTTTTTTAAGCCAGGATCAGCAGGGTCATATAAACTGGGATGCCCTTGAACCAGAATGAACAGATCTAAAACTTTCTGATCATCACTAATTTTCTTGAAAACGATGCTAAAAAACCGACCAGAACAAGCAAATCCGAGCGGAGAGCTAGAAAAATTTTCAAGCAAAAAAACGGTCGGAATATCTGCTGGATTTTTACGATCCGCTCGGAATTACGCAGTGTGTAAATACACCATAAGGATGATGATGGTGAGAATGATGAAGAGATAATGTTTTGCGGTGATCAAGAGTTTGGGAAGATTCCTAAAGCTGGCAATGAAGCATCATGAAATGTCATGTAAGGCTTGTTAGTTATTTTTTGTTTCGATGTAATGGAGGTTTATCAGTTGGTTCGGTCTTTCGTTGTCTAACTGTATAGCCATGGATCTCAGCCGGCTGTGAATTCGGTATTCAAATTGATATGTTTTGTATTAGTTGTTATCGTATCATATTTCGAATTTTTAACATATGTGCGAATACGTGACTATCTATCACTATTGTTGTGAAAAGAACATATGGAACTAAATGTAGGCGGAGACCAGCCATTATTGGGACATGTCTATATCTGGGACATTTGGGGTTTTCTGATGAACAGTTCGAGCGAAAATTCTTGTTATTCACTGCTGAACGGCTATCTGGCCGCTGACATTTGAGTCTAGTAACGGCCATTATTGGAACAAATTTGTTTCAGAAAATTTTTCGAAATAAGCTTCTCGACCCGATTTTTAAATTAAAGTTGGGCAGACTTTCACAGTATTGAGATACAAGATCGAATGATAGCTCTAAATGAAGCCTACTTATTATGCGTTTTTTTTTAGATATTCACAGTTTCGTATGTGAGCTATCAAAATTTCAGGTCCCATTTACTTCCGGTCAAAAGGGTCAAAATGTGATGACAAGCAGTATCCAAACCAGAAAATGGGGGTTTCTGGGACACAATGCAAATCGGGCTCTTTACCCACTATGTCCCAATCATCCCGGTCATGAACAGGATAGTTATACATTATCAATTCCCTTTATTCGCTGGTTTCAGACTGTTTGTTAACAACATTGAATGTCTTTGAGTCTCCTCAATATGTGAAAGGGCATTTCTGTTTTTTATAATATTTTTTCGCACATCATTCTGAAAAAAACGACAAAATAGAAGAAAACAAAAGTACAATCTCCACGACGATGAAAAAAATAAGTATTTTTTAATGACGATGATGACCAGTTCACACTGAACGGCGAAAGCATGCAGTAACAATTCTCCTAGTGGGAGATCCTCCGAGAAAAACTTGGATGATTTTATTGTAGTCATCTATCTGGCAAAGAAAGTCAACACACTTTATCGCTGGATTCATCGAGCTGTTTTCACAGAAATTATAAAATAATTACATGAAAAAAAAAATGCGGAAATCCCCCAAAATGTATGTGGAAAGATGAGAAATCTGTAGAAGAAAAAATAAGTGTTGTGCTCAAGTTTGGAGATCCCATGAGTTCGGGTGGAACAGAACGAGCGGTGATGCACTTCGTCATTGCTGGAGTTACCCCCCAAATTGAGGTTTGATGTATTTTGTTTCTTTTCATCTCCTTTCTGCACCTGATGTTCCTATTTACATGTTTAAACAATTACCGTATCTGAAGTAATGGTGTCCCAGCGAACCCCACCATTATACCAGGGGGAGACGGCAAGTTGATGATAGGGACAAAATCGAGGAATTGGATATTTCTCTTTCCACTCTTAAACTAGCAGCAACAAAATTTTTGAAAAAAATATGATAAGCAGAGTATAGACTAGACTTCCATTTGTCAGACTTAACAAGAAAATGAGTTGACAACTTTTCAAGTTATGGCTGGTCTCCACTACTATTACTATGCTGGGATGTTATTGACAAAAGCTTCTGACTTGTATTTCTGGTTTCTTGCTTACCCCAATCGGTGTCACGAAAGAGGGTTGGTTCAGCGGTTACTCGGTCTTTGCGTTAGAGCAGGGAGCGAGTACTTTAAAAGGATTAAGGTACTTCCCGATGTACTAGGACGATGACACTTCAGTTGAACATTAGGTACTTCCCAAGATTGGCTTAGAAACTATCACTTGCTAGATCCGACCACCCCTTAGACTGCTCATCTTAAGCGCAAAGTGCAAAAAATACTTCTAAGCAAAATTTACATTTTCATGATCCCCATGAGCCCATGATCACTTTTGCCTCAAGAGTTTTGCTTAAAAATGAATGTCTAGTTCCCTAACAGTGCGCATCTTAATCGCAAAGGGAAAAAAACACTTTTGACCAGACGATATACATTTCGACATCAACAGGCTACACAGCCTTGTCACTAGCAAGTGCGATTTAATTTAAGGTAATGATCCCCGAGGGCCAAGGCGGTATCCAGGGGGGGGGGGGATTAGGCGGTTGACCCCCCCCCCCCCCGAAACACACAAAAATAGTCATTTTTATAGTCTTTTCCCTCTGATCTATGTCTTTTTTTTACTTTTTTGTCCGACCCGCAGGCACCCCCCCCCCCCCCGAAATAAATTCCTGGATACGGGCCTGCCGAGGGCTTATGGTCTTTGTGCCACAAGGGTTTTGCTTAAAAATGAATTTTGAGCACCCTTACAGTGCGCATCTTAAAAGGGGGTTCTGATTACAGATCAATTTCTAGCACCTTAAAGTGCAAATCATCACAGCCAAATGCAAAAATAAAATACTTTCACCAACTATACATTCTCGTGATTTCGGAGGACAAGGGCATTCTTATCTCAAGTGTCACGAGAAACCCACGAATTGCCAAATTCCTACTTTCATCCTCTGACCCAGCCTTGCAAGTGCCATATGAGCTTCTAGCTCTTTTTTTTTGCATTTTATGGCACTTGAGCATACTTAAGTGTCATATAGCGATCGTATGTCTGCAGGTCTGTCCCGGTTTCGCTACTTTGGGCTCTTCCACATAAGCTAGGACGATGAAACTTGGCAGGCACACAAGGGACCCGACCAGATTAACTTGGAAACAATCACTTTCCCAATCTGGCCACCGTGGGGGAGTGGAGGGATGGGCAGTCGGGAACTAGTAACACGCATAACTTTGGAAAGGGTACTCGGACATGCATGAAACTTGGCACATGTCAAGAACAAGTGTCTCAGATCTTTCAGTTTCAAATCCAGACCAGATCCGATAACTGGTGTGGGGGGGGGGGGGAGGTGGGCACCGGAAATCTCGTGAGACGCTTCCACATAAGCTAGAACGATGAAACTTGGCAGGCATATCTGGGACCCGACCAGATTAACTTAATGGAGGGAGTGGAGGGAGTGGAGGGATGGGGAATCGGAAACTAGAAACATCCATATCTTCGGAAGGGTAATCGGACATGCAGGAAACTTGACAATTGCGAAGAACAAGTGTCTCAGATATTTTAAAATCCTGACTGAATCCACGAACGGGGGGAGGGGGGAACCGGAAATCTCGTGAAACGCTTAGGGTCGAGGGAGTACTCTAACTGGTATTCTTATTTCAAAGGTTCTGCTTCCAGATGATCAGAACAATCCCACGAAAATTTGGACTTGATCAGGACAGTTTGGGGGGGGGGGGTAGTCCCAGAATTCCTGTGATACTAGATTGAATTGAAAATAGTTTCTTCTCCGATCTGATGATCGTGGGGGGATGGGGAATCCGAAATCTAGTGACATCCATAACTTTGGAACGGGTGATCGGACCTGCATTAAACTTGACAAGTGTCAAGCACAAGTGTCTTAGATGATCAATTCCAAAATCAGGAAGGATCCGATAACTGAGGGGGAGCTGGAGGGGGGGGGGGATCTCGTGAAACGCTTAGAGCCTAGAGATCGGGATGGAACTTGAAGGGCCGGTTTCCCGAAATGCCGGTGATCACGTCTTGGGGTACTTCCAGATTATCTATGACGAGGGCACTTTGCAGTCGTATCAGGGATCTACCACATTCGATTTGGAAATAATCATTTCCCCGATTCTATTACCGCTGGGGATGGAAGGATATGAAATCGGGAATTTAGTGGCACGAATACGTTTCGAATGGGTTATCAGATGTGAAAAGAACTTGACTAGTGGCAAGAGCTTATGTCTCAGATCTTCCCTTTTAAGTTCGGACCAATTCCGATAACGATGTGCGGAGCTCGAAGGGGGCCACCAGAAATCTCGTGAAAACCCTTATAACTGCATTGGTCAGATCCAGTTCAGGCGAGGTTCAGGCACAGAATAGCTTGAGTACTTTCTGCCGTCGATTCGGAACCAGAGTACGACAAAACTTCTATTCTGGAACAGTTGTCAATGAGTGGAATAACCATTTCAGATTTACGAGATCAAGCCCGTCTTCGATGAAAGGAATATCGGGAGAGAGATCCAGCCTTGACAACTGCGAACCGTATTTGACAAACATGCTAACTGTTCTTACAAGTGCCATATGATGAATACTTTTAAGCAAAATATACATTTTTCATGATCCCCATGAGCCCATGATCACTTTTGTCTCAAGGGCTTTGCTTAAAAATGAATTTCTAGTGCCCTAAGGTTATCATATGTGAAAAGAACTTGACAGGTGGCAAGAGCTAATGTCTCAGATCTTCCCTTTCAAGTTCGGACCAATTCCGATAACGATGTGCGGAGCTCGAAGGGGGACACCAGAAATCTCGTGAAAACCCTTCCAACTACTTGTGTCAGATCCAGTTCAGGCACAGAATTGTCACAGCTAGAGTACTTTCTACGATCGACTGAGTAATCCGTGAATCGGAGCCAGAGTACGACAAAACTTCAGATTTACAGATTTACTAGATCAAGCCCGTCTTCGATGAAAGGAATATCGGTAGAGATCCAGCCTTGACAACTGCAAACCGTACTTGACAAACATGCTAACTTTTCTTACAAGTGTCATATGAGCTTTCAGCTCTTGTCTCTTTTTTCTCTTATTATGAAGGCTCTGGTCCGGTCGGCTCCGGTTAAGTGCCATATACCGATCGCTTTTCGTTCGGTCGGGCGGTCCGCTCTTTTCGAGTTAGGGTACTTCCAGATGTGCTAGGACGTTGAAACTTGGCAGGCATATTACGGACTCAACCAAACTAATCAGGAAATAGTCACTTCCCGAATCCGACCACCTTGGGGGGAGTGGAAGGAGGGGGAATCCGGAATTTTGAGGTATCCATAACTTCTGAATGGTAGATCGGCTATTGATGGGATTTGATACTTGGAAAGATGTCATGTCTCAAGGTGTCCCATTTCAAGTCCGGACGGATCCGGTCACTTTGGGCTGAGTTAGAGGGGGGGGGGTGGAAATCGTGTGACACGCTCAGGTTGCAAGGATCGGCATGAAACTTGGTGGGATGACAAAGTACAAGCCCTTGATACACAGATCAGACGACCGGACCCAATCTGTGCACTGTGGGGGGAGTTGTATGGGGGGGGGGGTCGGAATTCCAGTGATCCCAAAATAAGTTACGTCCATCTGTGTTAGGACGATGGTTGGACGAAATTAGAAGGCAAATCAGGGACCCGACCAGATTGACTGAAGAATAGTCGTTTCCCCGACCCCACTATCGTGGGGGGAGTGGAGGTAGGGGGATTCCCGGATGTTAAGGTATGTATGACTTTCGAACGGGTGATCGGACCTTAATGAAACTTGATATCTGCAAAGATCTCGTGTCTCAGAAGTCCCATTTCAGGTCCAGATCGGATCGGTGACTCTGGGGTAGTTGGAGGGTGAGAACCGGAAATCTTGTGACACGCTCAGAGAGGACGGATCGGGATGAAACTTGGTGGGAACAAACAATCCTAGATGAATCATTTGCAGAACCGGACCGGATCTGGGCACTAAGGTGGGACTTGGAGGGAGGTCGCGAGTTAATGTGCTTCCAGATGCGCTAGGACAATGAAACTTGGCTGGCGCATTACAGACCCGACAAGATTGACTTAGGAATAGTCAAGGTTCAAGGTTTTAATTACGCTTCTGTATAAAATCATAATAAATACAGGGTCAAGCCTGAGACACTAGGTCGATTGACAAAAACCCGGTACAATATAAAAGAAAACTATTTTACATATAACTAATACCAAAAATAAATGTTAATAATTCCATGACTCACCACTAGACGGGAACCCGCCCCACAAATCCAGCGACACTTCAACATGCACAGATCAACCCGAAAACACACGACAAAAAAACAAAAATAATGCGCAAGCGAGGTGGCCGATGGCCGTCAACTTATCGGGACCCCACCCAAATTTTATAACCAACAAATGAAGATTCGCTTTAATTTTTTGAATTTATCGTTGACTCTTGAGTTTATTTATAAGTATAGGATGAAGTTGAATGAATGAACCCGTGATACAAAAATATGGTGAGAACCGCGATCTCTCGGTGGTTAGTTTAAGGTGCTGCATTTTCCTCTTATGACGAGTTTCATAAGCATGGTCAGGTTGCTCAAGGAAAAAATTACTCGAACGAAAGTACGAAGGTAGTTCCGACCGGTCATATTTTACCTTAAATAAAAAAGAATGAAGAGTGAATAATTCTGAAACAGGCAAAATATTAGTTAGAGTTTCAGTTTTAGTTTTATTAGGATAAGAAGAAGAGGACGGTAAATATTTTTGTAAAATTCGAAGAGCCCGGTTTTGAAGAGTCTGTATCGGTTTCACATGATATCTGAATGCTGCCAAATAAATCAGGCAGGGGACAATACATAAGAAGCGAATGTATCAGAGCAAAATAAATCAGGCGTAGAATTTCATACGGGAAAAAATGCTGAAACCTCCGCATTATACCAACTCCTTGTGCAACTTTAACCCGTGACCTATTACAATGAATGAATGAATGAATTTATTGCGCGAAAAAACCCTTGGGGTCATGGCAACAAAACAAGAAAAAACACAACAAACTACAAAAATCGCTCTCTATGGGACAAACCAACGCGGAGGAATCTAGCCACCTTACGAATATCCCCCATATTTGTACTTCCAATTTTTTCTAGTAGCCACTCCTCCCTAGTAATTCCCACCCCAAATAATCCGACCCTTAAATCACTCAATCCTTCACATTCACATATAAAGTGGAACACATCCTCATCCACCTTTCCACACATTGGGCAAAAGTAAGGGCCATTCTTTAACCTATTTTTACCTATAAACCTTCTTTTCTCCCCAATAGCTAATCCTCCCCCCCTTAAACTCACCACCCACTTTAAATCTACTCCCGACAACCCAGCTTTAAAATAAATTTCCTCCCCCCAAACATCCTTTGCCTTTACATAAAACCGTAGAGAAACCGACTCAGCCTTCCGACACTGCCAATCCTGAATTTCCTGATCACGAAAGGATTTGCTCCACCTTACGCGACACTTCACCATACTGTAAAGAAGTTCCAACACCACCATTCCATAATTCAGACAGGCCGCATCTGTTAAGAATGTTCTTAATTTGATGAGGCCAAGATTGCTGGTCTTCATCGCAAAGCGCCTCCAGGTAGGCTGCTTGAAGCAACCTCATTCGCGGTAATGAATAATGTTCTTTTACGATGGATTTTCATCAATAACTATACCTAGATACCGGAGTGAAGACACCCTTCTAATTTGAATATCTGTAGCCTGATCGGTTATAGTCGAAATTCCTTTTGCTTTGTGTCCAATTCTACTATAAAAGATAAATTTCGTTTTTGCGGCATTTAATGACAAACGATTGGCTTTTAGCCATACAATCAGTTCGGAAAACACGATTTGCATTTCTCTTTGAAACCCTCTTCCAACTGTCCTGCAAGTGTTGATCCGGTATCATCGGCGAAAAGGACATTCAGACTGTTGTTTTCTGTCGCTGATGAAAGGTCATTTATGTATATTAGGAAAAGCAGTGGTCCCAGAATTGAACCCTAAAGAACACCAACATTTGACAGTAAGCATCGATCCGAAACTGTCTCATTAATAGTTGTTACTTGGGACCGACCTGTTAGGTAAGATGCGATAAAATCGTGCGCTGGTCCTCGTATCCGACCATGGCTTAGTTTATATAAAATATTTCGTGACAAATCGTGTCGAATGCCTTCTCAAGGTCCAAAGAAATACTCGCCGGAATCAATTTTTTATCAAGACGGTCGTGAATAAATTGGATCATAGTCAGGATAGCATCCTGCGTACTATGACCCTTTCTAAACCCAAACTGATTTTTTGAAAAATATTCATTCGAACTAAGGAACTCAGTTCCCATAAGGGAACTCGGTTCCTATATCCGACCATCTTGGGGAGGGTGGAGGAACGGAAAATCCGGAAACTTGAGGCGTGCATCACTTTCGAACCGCACTGTCAGAAGTTTCATAACAGATAACACAAGGTGCGTAGTTTCGTCAGGCAAAACTTGGGATGTAATTTGATGTGATTTTGAAAAGGTAGGCTACGCATTAAATATGATGCATTATGAGCATTGCCAGGAAAAGCCGAAAAACCACTGAAAACACATCTGCTGATTTTTTGATTGTCGTCATGATACTGAAAAATTCAGCAGATTTATTTTCAACGGTTTTTCGGCTCTTCCTGGCAACGCTGGTAACGTTTTCAAAATCACAACAGATTACATCCCAAGTGATGTCTGTTGAAACCGCGCATCCTTGTGTTATCTGTTCTGAAACTTCTGACAGTGCGGTGATTAGATCTTAATGAAACTTGATAATTGGGATGAGTATAGGCCTCCGATGTGGCATCAGAGCCATTCACCACAAAGTTAAGACAAGGGCCCATGATCATCCTTGCCTCAAGCACTTTGCTTACTCCGTAAAGTATTCATCTTAACCGCAAAGTACAAGGGAACATTCAGGTTCCTTCGTTAGAACTACCATTACGACGCCACTGACGTCACTTATTTCTACACGAAAACATGTCAAACATATTTGTTGTCAAGGCCTAAACACTTTGTCAATACCCTACATTCATCAATTGATGTAAGCAAAGGCTTCGCTTTGATTTTGAAACGCTGATAGGTATGTGTTATACCTATGTGTGATACACCACCGCTTGTGAACACAAGCGGCGCCAAGGACTGATACAGAAAGAAGTTGACTTTTTAAGCAACTGACCACAATGATAATGAGTTAATTACTTGAGAATCTGTAGGTTTTGCTAAAAACCTGGAGAGTAATTTTTGTGTATTTTTTGTATTTATTTATTTTCAATTATTTATTAATGCATTTGTGCAGTTGGCGATAAGCTTAAGTTTGATTATTATTTATTTCTTATTTTAATTTCGGCCGAAGTCATAATGACGAAAACGAAACCTTCAAAAACACACCCCAGCAAGATAGCTTCAGGGGGTCTTGTTTATCGCATTATATTTATGTTATGTAGTCTATGTAGTACAAATAAATGAATGAATGAATCAAAAACACACACAAGAGTAAACACTAGAAAGTCAATTTAACGAGGAACCACAAGTTCATCGTTCCAATTTCTCCAAACAGACAGGGAAGGTGGACAAATTGGAGACGAGAGAGTTTGAATCAGACAATTTTCCGACCTCAGAAGTCGTAGAAGAATAACACTACTTTCTGTTTTAGCTCAAAAAAAAGAAAGCATAAGATTAACAGCAAACATATCGAGACGCTAGAACGACGTGGAAGTCTTCTACAGCAAATATTGTAGGTTACGAGACAATTGAAACATTGCAGAAGAGAGTTCGAATCAGAATATTTTGATATTTTGAAAGTCGGTGATTTTTCCATAATAATTTCCTCTATGCTACTACCAGTCCCCAATGCAGTCCCCGATTGCACCGTCAATAGACTGCACCGACCCTGAAGCGATTTCTTCTTTCTAAGTAACTGATCATTTTTATGATTATAAAGCAGCATTTTTTTATAACGATTATAACGTATCAATTAAAGCTTGTATCGACATATTTCATATCAGATGCTGGTGAGTTCCAACGATAATGTCTCGTCATCAAATGTTTCAGTTGCAGCCTCGTTGTTTGAACTCCAATGGACTGGTAACAGGCGTTCGCACATTATTATTTTATTTTCGGAAAGTTTCTTTTTCGATTTAACGATTAATCTAACACAGTATGAGTAATTATTGTAATATGAAAGAACTGAAAATCATATAAATAAAAATGAAAAGAAAAGTAAAAGGCGATTCGCGGCTTTAATTAATAATTTGGCGCGAAAAAAATCAATAAGTATGGTACCACTAAATGTGTTTGGCTGAATCGATACTACTCCTAAAGTCGGTCATCCTTATCATCATCAATCAGGTACAATTTAATCCAGCCTTTACCTTAGCGAGACGTATTGCCATTTTTACGCACAGTTCAGCTCCTAATTGATGTCATATCGTTCATACACTAAAAGTCGAGAAATCGGCTGCTTTATAAACCTTCAGCTATGCTTCTTCGACTGTTGTACACTGGCCCATCTCATCTGGCTTACACCTTGCATTTCTACAAATGTACTAAACTCACCTGGCCAAAACGATGGGAAATATAGGTGGATACCTGCAAAACCGGCGTGCGCGTGAGCGATCCCAGTCCTTAGCCCTGTACCTAGAAAAGATTTTTCTTTAGACGGGAATGAGACTCGAGTCACAGTAGAGTACGAACTAGACAAACGAAGGCCGGATGAAATAGTCAGGGTGTCACGAATGGGGAGGGGGGGACGCCTCCCTCCCCAATGTTGCCACAATTTTTCCTCAAAACAGTTACTTTTTGGGATCCCAAAACATAAGTGCAGGGATACCTATGACATCGCAAAAGTTGTCCGTCTGTCTGTCCGTCTGTCCGCACGATAACTCTTGAAGGGATTGAGATATCTTGATGAAACTCGGTGGGAGGATCCTTTGGGTCAAAGTACAGGTCAAGTTCGTAGATGGGCTCTGCAGCCCTAAATTTGAGGGTGGGGGGGGGGGTCAAATTAAGGGTAAAATAAAGTATTTTTTTAAAGCTATTGAGATAGTTGATTTAGGGGTAAGGAGACATGCTGAATTCGAATATGAAATTTACTTTCTCGGCGGACAAATAGTTCACCCGGAATCCGGCTAGAAAAGTTTAATATGAAGTTGATTAGAGGTTCGGTTTAAAAGTAACAGTTTTATTTAAATTTGATAAGATGTTCGATTTGCGGGTAAGAAGACATGCTGAATTCGCATATAACAATCATTTTCTCACCGGATGTATTCCGGAAAATTTGTTAAAAGTAAAAGTTTAATCTGAAGTTGATTAGAGGTTGGATGTAGGGGTAAGGAGACATGCTGAATTCGAATATGAAATTTATTTTCTCGGCGGACAAATAGTTCACCTGGAATCCGGCTAGAAAAGTTTAATATGAAGTTGATTAGAGGTTCGGTTTAAAAGTAACAGTTTTATTTAAATTTTATAAGATGTTCGATTTGCGGGTAAGAAGACATGCTGAATTCGTATATAACAATCATTTTCTCACCGGATGTATTCCGGAAAATTTGTTAAAAGTAAAAGTTTAATCTGAAGTTGATTAGAGGTTGGATGTAGGGGTAAGGAGACATGCTGAATTCGTTTTTGAGCTTTAGTTTTTTGACAGACAAGTAGTTTGTCCGAAATCCGGCCGAAACCGGAAGTGAGGAAGGAAGGAGATACGACGTAGGCTATAGGGTAAACCATATGCTGAATCCATATTTGAATATTTGACAGCGCAAAACAGATATCTGAATATATCTGGACTTGTTGAAACTCAGCTGGCATATCCGGTTTGCACTGTCAAATACGAACCTGTTCTTGTCCGATTACTCCGATTATTACCATTGGCCTTAACCTGTTTTTAAATGTTAAAAGTAAAAATGCTTAAGAAGTCTGTTGAAGACCGAATATCGACAAGACTGAATTGTCGGGAGCAAATATTAAAAATTTGTGGGATCCCACCGAAACCTTTGGTCTTGTTTTCATGAAAACAGTCGGTTTTCGGAAAATCAGTCGATTTTTCGTCACAACAGTCGGTTTTTATGGCACTTACCCTTCAGCCAAGTGCCACATAGCGATCGCAATTTCTGTCCGTCCGTCGGTCGGTCTGTCCAGGTTTTGCTAGTTCGGGCACTTCCACATACGCTAGGACGATGAAACTTGGCAGGTATACCAGGGACCCCAAATGATTAAGTTGGAAATGGTCACTTCCCCGATCCGAGCATCATAGGGGGACTGGAAGGGGGCGGGGGATCCGGAAAAATTAGTTTTTTTGTACCTACGACAGGGTGATAGCTTAACGAAACTTAATATATAGAAAGACCTCGTGTCTCAGACGTCCCATTGTAATCCGGACGGGATCCGGTGACATTGGGGGAGTTGGAGGGGGAAATGGAAATCTTGGGAAACGCTTAGAGTGGAGAGATTGGGCTAAACTTGGTGGAAAGAACAAGCAAAGTCCTAGATTTGGGATTGACATAACCGGACCGGATCCGCTCACTGTGGGGGAGTTGGGGGGGGGGGGAGGACGGGGGAGTGAACTTCTAGTGATCCTGCAAGCTCGTTACTTCCTGGTGTGCCATGACAACTTGGCAGGCCTGTCAGAATGATCAGACCATCTGATGTATTTTTAACTTACGAACGGGTGATCGGACCTTAATGAAACTTGATATATAGAAGAACTCGTGACTCAAACGCCTAATCGTCCGGTGACATTGGGGGGGGGGGGAGGAGGGGGAACCGGAAATCTTGGGAAACGCTTAAAGTGGAGGGTTCGTGATGAAACTTGGTGGGAAGAACAGGTCCAAGTCCTAGATACGTGAATGACATAAACGGACCGGATCCAGTCACTGTAGGGGAGTTCGGGGGGGGGGGGGGGTAAAATTTCTAGCGATCCCGCGAGTTTGTTACTTTCTGATGTGCTATGACGATGAAACTTGGCAGGCTTGTCAGGGACCCAAACAGATTGACTTCGTAATAAAGTTTCCCAGATCCGACAATCGTGGCGGAGTGGAGAAATGGCGAATTCGGAATATAGTGGCAAGTTCAGCTATGGAACGGGTGATCGGATTTAAATGAAACTTGATATTTAGAAAAACCTCATGCCTCAGACGTCCCAATTTAAATCCGGACCGGACCCGGTGACATTGGGGGGGGGGAGGGGTAGTTCAAGGGGGGAACCGGAAATCTTTGGAAACACTTAGAGTGGAGGGATCGGGAAAATTGGTAGGAAGAACAAGCATTGGCCCTAGATACGTAATTGACAGAACCATATCGAATCGGGGCTCTGTGGGGGGAGTTGCAGGGTCTTTGCCGGAATTCCTGTGATCGCACTGTCCTCGCTGATACTTTGCAGGTGATTTAAGGACCCGACACAGTGCCCTAGGAAAACTTGTGTTCCTGGATTCGACTATCTTTGGGGGAGTTGAGGGAAGAGGAATCCGGAAATTAGAAGACATGCCGAACACGATGGTGAAAACCATTTTCTAGCCGAACAAGTAGTTCGTCCGGAATCCGGCAGAAACCGGAAAGTTGGTTAAAAGTAAAAGTTTCATTTGAAGTTGATTATATGTTCGATTTAGGAGTAAAAAACGTGCTGAACACGATGGGGAAAAAAATTTCTCGCCGGACTACTAGTTCACCCAGAATCCGGCCAAAACCGGAAAACTTGTTAAATGCAAAAGTTTGATTAGATGACAGATTATGGGGTAAGATATGTTCGATTTAGGAGTAAAAAACGTGCTGAACACGATGGGGAAAAAAAATTCCTCGCCGGACTACTAGTTCACCCAGAATCCGGCCAAAACCGGAAAACTTGTTATATGCAAAAGTTTGATTAGATGACAGATTATGGGGTAAGACGACAGGCTGAGTCTGTATATGACAATCATTCTTTACCCGGACATATAATTAGTCCAGAATCCGGTTGTAACCGGACTTTTTAAGTCAAACTTTTTTTCAAAGTTGATTAGATGTTCTTTATAGGGATTTGACGCTGGATTTGTTTCTTAATTTTCTTTTTTTGCTGGACTAGTAGTTTGCTCGGAATTCGGGCGAAACCGGAACTTGGCAGAAGTAAAGCAGGAAGTCTCGGTCAGTATCGTCAAAATAGATATGGCTCATAGAGGTATATCTGAACTTGGTTTTCTCTGGTGATTAGCCTGGCGAAGACAAGACTATATTGTCTGAATCCAATATTAGATTTTCGGGATCCCATCGACAACTTTGGTCTTGTTCTTTTGGAAGGACTTCAAAAAGCACAATTTCGGCAATTGTCGTTTTTGCAGAGCAACCGTATATCAGATACCACGGTAACTGCAAAAACGACTAATTGCAGATCCAGTTACCGTGGCAACAGATACCATGGTATCTGCAAAAACGCAACTATTATCTCTGGAACAAAGGCGAAAAGTCATAGTAGATCCTTGTTAGAATAGGCAGATAGTTCAACCACCAGCAATTTCTTCGCGGGTTTTACGAACGAAAACGATTCTGTACATGTTTGCGATAAGGAGCTTACAAGCGTTAAGGACACTGAAACACTAGGGAATGTTGTCGGACAACTTTTACAAAGTCATAGGTACCTCAACTTATGTTTTGGGATCCCAAAAAGGTAGAATAACAGTTAGTTCGCCAAATATCACCCAAAGCTTTATGTTAGCCTATATCTGATTTATTTTGTTCTTGAACAAACTATTTTGTATGCCATTTTTCTAAGCAGTTGCACTCAGAATTGGCTCTGAGGCGCTCTACCTTAGGCGACCTTAGGTATACGAAAAGCGGAGTTTTTTTTTGTTTGTTTTTTTTGCATTCGGCATGATTATTTGTTCCTGAAGATGTCTTCAAGCCTTTAAGATATTTCTTCCGAAGAACGAAGAATAGCAGTAGCGGACGGAAGTCGCGCCACACAAGGGCCTTCTGGTTGTAACGACATCGGCCAAAACAACTGACGACCGTATGTACTACGAATCATCCACTTTCTAATCTAATTATTTCAATGATTTTTCCCTTTTAAAATAATTATTTGCTTTAGCATCATTACGTAAACTATATGTTCAGGTCCTGCTCTCATTAGACGAAACAAAATATTAAATTTTCACTATCGTCGTTCGTGAGTTATAAGAAAAAAATCAGTTTTGATTTCGAAGCGAAGAAAAAGTCCAGCCGAAGAACGTGCAAAACTTGCGCATTCACGCACATAGCTATTCACATAATGCCAGTTGTTATGAACTTGATGTTCTTTATTGGAAAACTCAACTTAGACTGACTACAAAATGAACATATACCCGCTTAAATAGGCCGGTTTCAACGTAGTTGCATGTTTACTTTCGTCGGGAGAAACCAGGGGGTTTTCGGGCTAGATTAGTTGGGCCAAGGGGTTGACAGCTCTTAGGTTTATGACATTCCTCCCTTTTCATGTTGATAGGTGGGAAGGGGCGAATCACCAAATGGCTCATCATCTGTGGTGGGAACGGTTTTCCCGTGGGCAATTGAAATAATGTTCCATCTTTGTGTCGGAAATACATTTCGCTTGTTATGGTAGCTGGTAGCGGTGGTGGAGGCGGGACGTAATTGAAGGAAGTTTGTTGTGCCAACTTAGCTTTCTGTCGTCGGTTTTTTCCCAGGCGCTTCTTCTTGTTGTTTCCTGGGGGAGAACAGGTAGATGGCGGTTTTGTCACTTGGCTCGCTTCTTTTACAGAAGTCTCTGCTGCATTCTGGTGGGAAGTCTGAGTCTGTTGTGTATCTCCTTCCATCGGAACTACGGCTTCAGTTGTTTCTGGTATGAGGTAGTCCGTTCTGTTCTTGCTAACTCCAGACTTTCCACGAACCGATTTGCTTTTGGACCTTGTGACTGCAAGAGCCATCTGTGAGTCGTCTTGCAAATCTCGCAAGTTCAGGGGTAGGATCCTTTCCGAAAATCCTGGGAAGTTTCTTCCTAGGAGAACGTTTTGCGGAAGCGTCGGGCATAGACCCACTTCGATGTTTTCCTTGATCCGACGACCTTGAGTGTCGACGACTTCAAGGGTTAGCATTGCTGCTTTGCAATTCATTCTCCTTCCTTCGACTGTGATATAGCTAAACTCTCGGTTTTCCATCGGGATTAGGCCACGGATTTTTGTTGGATTTACCAGTGTAAGGTCGCATCCAGAATCAATGACGATCGGCAACATTTGTTCGTTGCATCTGGCTTGAACTGTGTACCCTTCGTAGCCAGGATAGGCATGTGTCTGTGCCAGGCTAACAAAATTGTCTTTTGCTTTCACTGCTCCCATAAACTTCGACGCTTTGCAATCGCTTGTTGTATGAGAGTTGGAGTAAGGGTGGTTGATACATCGATTTGGTTGGCTTACTGTTGCTTCTTTCGTAGAAAAGATTTTGTCCTGCGCTGAGTCCCTGTTTCTCCGGCTTCTTGCTGAGCGGTCCCAGTCTTCGGACCTCTGTATGCAGTCACTCAGAGTTTTGACCCCATTCTGTTTCAGAAACACTTGGAGGTCGGAGGGAGCTACACTGACAAAATGTTCCACGACGAATTTCTCAATGATAGCGTTGATGTAGCAGAGGCAGTCGGAATGCTCTTCGTCGCCACGTTTGCTCTCCATCGTATCTGTTTCCAACCATTTTCTTGCTGTGATTAGCAAATAATCAGCAAACTCAGTGTAGGACTCGCCGTTCCTCTTGGTTGCTTGTCGGAAGCGTCGCAAGTATGTCTCGCTGTTTATATGAAACTTCTTGAGTATCGCTTTCTTGACTTCACCGAAATCGGCGGCCTTGTCACTTGGTAGGGAAGTGTATGCTTGTAAAGCTTTCCCAGACAAATTTGCGACGAGCCTTGAAACCCAGGCTGCTTGTGGCAAATTACATGCAGTGGCTGTCCGTTCGAACGCTTCCATGTAGGTTTCTACGTCTTCATTGTCTTTGAGCGCAGCCATATGGAACGTTGAGGCACCAGAGTCTGAAATTGATTTGATGCTTGCCTGTAGCAAGGCGCGGTCTTCATTCATTTCCTTTTTGAAGGTTTCGAGCATCATTTGAAGTGTTGCAGCATCCATGACGTTTGCTTGTGTTGCAAATCGTGAGGGGATTTCAACTGAAACTTTAGGTGCCGCTACCCTCGATTGCTCTTTGGGGAAAACTCGTTTTGGCTCTTCGTCAGCCAGAGCGAATCACAACTACCACCGTTGTGTGGGAGATGGGGGGGGGGAATTGCGGTTCTCAGAGACCCAGCAATTGTATACCCTAACTAGGTGTTCCGTTCTGGATCGCAGAGACCCAGAATTTGGAAGTTTTTAGAAGGCAAAAATCTATGTAGGATCGCGGGGACCCAGGCACAGACTGTGTGAACTAGTTGTACGAGCTTGTTTACTTATTCCCGTTTTGTTGGATCGCGGAGACCCAGGATTCGGAAATATGTAATGCAAAAATCTGCGTAGGATCGCGGGGACCCAAGATATGGAAATGTAAAAATGCAAAAATCTGCGTAGGATCGCGAAGACCCAGGCACAGCTTAAGGAAACTAGTGTTACAAGCTTGTTTACTTATTTCCGTTTTGGATCGCGGAGACCCAGGATTCGGAAATATGTAATGCAAGGATCTGTGTAGGATCTCGTAGACCCAAGCACAGATTAAGCGAAAAGAAGAAAAATCTCGTTTCGGATCTCAGGGACCCAGAAATCGAAATTTAACTGGAAAAAGTGTATTCTTACCTTTAGTGTTGTAGGATCTCGTAGACCCTTCGTACTTGGCAGGTCCGCGTAGGCCCTTAGCAAAGTGTTCGAATCCCGAGCTGGTCACCAAATGTTATGAACTTGATGTTCTTTATTGGAAAACTCAACTTAGACTGACTACAAAATGAACATATACCCGCTTAAATAGGCCGGTTTCAACGTAGTTGCATGTTTACTTTCGTCGGGAGAAACCAGGGGGTTTTCGGGCTAGATTAGTTGGGCCAAGGGGTTGACAGCTCTTAGGTTTATGACACCAGTACTTCAAGTAGCTTAACAATCGCACTTACAATGCCAATGCAACCTACTTCCGTACTGGCTCCACGAATTCTCAAACCTGGAGATCTTATTTCCATACGGTCTTTCTAACTCCATAAAGGCAACTCGCTGGTTTTCACCCTTGCCTTGTTTTGCTATTTTCCAAGCATATCACGCTCCCGACGCTTGTTTGCGAGAAGCTCCATCGCAAGAAAAACAAGACCAAAGGTGTAGATGGGATCCCAAAAATCTAAGATTTGATCCAGACAATTCGGTCTTGTCTTCGCCAGGCTAATCATCAGAGAAAACCGAGTTCAGATATTCTATCTACCTATCTATACCTCTATAAGCCATGTCTATTTTGAAGATATTGACCGAAACTTCCTGCTTTACTACTGCCAAATTTGCGGTTTCGCCCGAATTCCGAGCGAACTACTAGTCCAGCAAAAAAAGAAAAATTCAGAAACGAAGCCGGCGTATCTCCTTATCCCTATAAAGAAATCTAATCAACTTTAAAGAAAATTTTGACTTAAAAAAATGCGGGTACAACCGGATTCCGGACTAATTATATGTCCGGGTAATAAATGACCATTATATACAGACTCAGCGTCTCTTCTTACCTCTAAATATATCATCTAATCAACTTCAGATAAAGCTTTTACTTTTAATATATTTTCCGGTTTTGGCCGGATTATAGGCGAACTAGTTGCCCGACGAGAAAATGGTTTTCACCATCGGGTTCAGCATGCCTTCTTACCCATAAATCAAACATTTAATCAACTTCAAATGAAACTGTTACTTTTAACCAACTTTCCGGTTTTGGCCGGATTCCGGACGAACTGCTTGTCCGGCGACAAAATGATTTTCACCATCATGCTCAGCATGTCTTCTTACCCCTAAATCAAACATTTAATCAACTTCAAATGAAACTTCTACGTTTAACCAACTTTCCGGTTTTTGCCGGATTCTGGACGAACTACTCGTCCAGCGAGAAAATGATTTTGACCATCGTGCTCACCATGTCTTCTTACCCATTAATCGACTATCACATTAGCTGTTTAAAAATATTTTGTTTGTCCCTTAAATTGAACCCCCTTCCTCACCCCCAAATATAGGGCTACAGAGCCCATCCACGAACTCGACTTTACCCTTGACCCAAAAAATCCTCATACCAAGTTTCATCAAAATATCTCATTCCCTTCGAGAGTTATCGTGCTTACAGACGGACGGACGGACGGACAGACGGACGGACGGATAACTTTTGCGATGTCATAGGTATCCCTCCACTTACGTTTTGGGATCCCAAAAACGGTTATGTAAAATTTTCCTGTTTCTGCTAAAACAAGAGCTGTAAGCTCATATGGCACTTGCTAGCATACGTAGTAGCTAAGGGTATCAGCTAAGATTTGTGCTGTGTTGAGGCACAAACGATTGTGGGCTTTTACGATTCATGAAAATGATGGTCTAGTCAAAAATATGCCCTGCAGTTTGCGGTTACAATACTCACTTTAAGGAGGCTAAGTATCCATTTTCACAGCGCTTCAAATCTATTGGGCTTTAAGTAAGTTGGAAAGTCAATATAAGCAAAGACCTTGAGGCAAAAATGACCATGGACAACTTGGGAATCACGCAAATGTCTCTATAAAAAAAAACTTATTTACAATTTTATTTGTCCTTGTTCTTCTCGACAAGCTTCATCCAGGTCCCCCCACTCTAAGCCTGTCCCGAGGTTTCCGGTCCCCCTCCAATCCCTCCCCCAAGAGTTATCGGTTTCAGTCCGGACACGAAATGAGACATCCGTGACCAGAGCTCTTTCCAACTGTCAAGTTTCATTTGTGTCCGATGCCCGTTGAAAGGTATGCTTGCCTAAAGGTCCCAGACTACCCCTCCCTCCTCCCCCCCCCGCCCGATGGTCCGATCGGGGAAATTACAATTCTCAAGTCAATCTGGTCGGGTCCCTGATACGCCTGCCCAGTTTCATCATCCTAGCACATCTGGAAGTAGCCTACCTTACCTCCATCGTCCATCCACAGTGCCCGGATCTGATTCGGTTGCGTCATCGATGTATCTAGGATCTGCGCTTGTTCTCCCCATCAAATTTTACCCAGACCACTTTACTCTAAGCATGTCACGATATGTCCGGTAAACCTCCCCCCCCCCCTCTCCCACAGTTGTCGGTTCCGCTCCGTACGTTAAACGGGACATGCGAGGCACGTGTTCTTTCGGTATCTACTTATCAAGTTTCATTCAGATCCGATCACGCGTTCGGAAGTTACGCATGTCTCAATATTCCGGATTGCCCTTCCCACCACTCCCCGCACGATGTTCGAATTGGGAAGTGACTATTTCCAAGTCAGTTTGGTCGGGGGGGGGGTGCCTGATACGGTCGATCTGGAGTTTGACCTGGAACAAATTGACCTTTCCCTGACCAGAGAAAAATTCTGTTCAACATGTTCTTTATCTAAAGTGCTAAATGGGGCGAATTTAACTTTTTGGGGATCCCAAAACGTAAGTGGAGGGATACCTATGACATCGCGAAATTGTCCGTCTGTCCGTCCGTCCGTCTGTTCGTCTGTCCGGCTGTCCGTCTGTGCGCACTATAACTCTCGAAAGGAAAGAGATATTTTGATGAAACTTGGTGAGAGGGTTCTTTGCGTCAAGAGTAAGATCGAGTTCGTAGATGGGCTCTGTAGCCCAACACTCTGTAGGGGTTTAAATTAAGGGGCACATGAAATATTTTTAAACAGACAATGTGATAGTCGATTACAGGGTAAGGAGACATGCTGAACACGATGGTGAAAACCATTTTGTCATCCGACAAGTAGTTCACCCGTAATCCGGCCAAAAACCGTAAAATTTGTTAAAATTAAAAGTTTTATCGGAAGTTGATCAGATGTTTAATTTAGAGGGAAAAAGACATGCTGAACACGATGGTGAAAACCATTTTTTCGCAGGACAAGTAGTTAGCCCGGAATCCGGCCAAAACCGGAAAGTCTTTCGAAAGTAAAAGTTTTATTTGAAGTTGATTAGATGTTCGATTCAAAGGTAAGAAGACATGCTAAAAACGCTGGTGAAAACCATTTTCTCGCCGGACAAGTAGTTAGCCTGGAAAACAAAATCAAAACCGGTGTTGTCTGGTCCTTACTTTTGCCCAATGTGTGGACATTTGGACGAAAATATTTTTCACGTAATGTGCGTATGTCCTGAGCTTTCAGATCCTTGTGGGGAAATTTTTGGTGTTAATAATTGGGGAGAGGATTGGTTGGTAAAAGTAATGGGAAGTAAAATATTTGGTGATATGAAAAAGTTGGGAAGATTCCTTTCGGTCTCGATGAACCACAGAGAAAGATTCTTGTAAAGGAATATGTAAAATAGTTAGCATTTATTTGGTTTGTGTTTTTTATTTTTGTTTGTGTTTATTTTTTTCCCATGGCCTCTGTGCTTTTAGTGGAATAAATCTTATCTATCTTATCTTATCTTATAAGTAAAAGTTTTATTTGGAGTTAATTAGATGTTCGATTTAGGGGTAAGAAAACATGCTGTACACTTATGTGAAAACAATTTTCTACCCAGACAAGTAGTTCGCTCGGAATCCGGCCAAAACCGGAAAATTGTTAAAAGTTAAAATGTGTAGTTGCTTAGATATCCGATTTAGGGTAAGAAGAGATGCTGAATCCATGTATGACAATCATTTTTTACCCGGACATATAGTTCGACCGGAATCCAGCTGGAGCCGGAAAATTTGTTATAAGTTAAATTTTTATTTGAAGTCTATTCGATGTTCAATATTGGGGAAAGAAGATACGCTGAATTCGTTTTTGAGCTTTCTTTTTTCGCCGGACAAGTAGTTCTGGAATTCGGCCGAAACCGGAAAATTGGCAGAAGTGGCAGGAAGTTTTCGTCAAAACAGATATGACTTGTAGGAGTAAACACACATGCTGAATCCATATCTGAACTTGGTTTTCTCAGATGATTAGCTATTTGGCCTTAATCTGTTTCTGAATTTCAACAGTAAAAATGTTCAAGGAGTCTGGAGAAGACTGGATCTGGGGAAGACAAGACCGAATTGTCTGGAACAAATATTGAACTTGTGGGATCCCATCGAAACCTTCGGTCTTGTTTTGTTTGCGCTTTCATCATTTTTTACAGATATTGTTTTGGAACAAAAAGTCGGACGAACTGTGGCTTTCGAAATATGTATTTAGATTACTTTGGCCTGCAGAAACCGTTTTCTATACTTATTTCAGTTTCAGAGAGGTCTTTTTGTTTATTTTCGTGTTTATGTAAAAAAAAAAAAATTTGTTTACGAAAAAGCAAATGAGGGATCTTTACAGTGTCAACTGACGCCCAGGAATTGTTTCTGGGGTCGTTTTTGTCTTCAAAATGCCGAGTCTAAACAAAAAAGCTCAGCAAAAGACCATCTGCACATTGACTAAACGACAAAAAATCGAATAAGACAACTCTGCTGAAATATATCTTCTTCGTTCTTATTACCTATTCATCACCCCATTAGCCTACTTCTTATTTGTGATAAAATTTCTCTGAAATAGTGTTTGTTTGTTTTTTAGTGTATTTTATGTTTCTTTTTGGGATCCGAAAGCGTAAGTGGATGGATACCTATGACATGCAAAAGTTGTCCGTCTGTCTGTCCGTCTATAAGTACGACAACTCTCGAAGGGAACGAGATATTTTGGTGATAATTCGTGCGAGGACTCTTTGGGTCGAGGGAGAGGTCAAATTCGTAGACGGGCTCTGTAGCTCAGCATTTAGGGGTGGGGGAGAGGTTTCAAACTAAGGGGCGAAAATTTGTGTTTAACAGCTAATCAGATAGTCGATTTAGAGGTAAGAAGACATGCTAAACATGAATATCAAAACCATTTTCTTGCCGGATAAGTCGCCCGGAATCCGTCCCAAACCGGAAAATTTGTTCTATCTGAAGTTGATTAGATGTTCGATTTACAGGTAAGAAGACATGCTCAATCCGCTTTTGACAATCATTTTCTACCAGGAAATATAGTTCACCCAGAATCCGGCTGAAACCGCAAAATTTGTTAAAATTTGAAGTTTTATCTGAAGTTGATTAGATTTTCGATATAAGGGTAAGGTGATACCACTGAATTCATTTTTAGCTTTAGTTTTTGCCCGGCAAGTAGTTCGCCCAGAATCCGGTCGAAACGAGAGATTTGGCAGAAGTAAGGCAGGAAGATTTGATCAGTTTCGTCAGAAGATATGACGTATATCCTAGGGGTAAATACACATATGGTGAATCCATATCTGAACTTTGTCAGATGATTGGCCATTGACCTTCTTAAGTTTATAAATCTTAATAGTAAAGTTTTCAAGGAGTCTGGCGAAGACAGGATATTTACAGATTTTCGGGATCCCATCGAAACCTTTGGCCTTATTACTCTTGTATTGAACTGAAAATTCATTTATTCATTATAATTTCAGGATACGAAACAATCATCCGGTGAACGTGTTATGTACAAATCAATGAGTAACTAACAAGTGCGCAAGCGCTCAGACGTGAAGTGTGAACGTAAAATTTGTATCACATATTACATACAAACAGCTTTAGAACCAAGACGTATCACATCCCCAATAACCAGACAAGTATTGAAATGACCTAATTTGTAATGATCCCACTTTAAAAGTTTTAAATGTAAACAAACCGCAAGTATAAATCCAAAGAAATGCCGAAGATCTTGCACGAATAGCTAAAGTTCCAACAATGGTCTGCCAGGCAGTCTGGCCCTTTAAACCTCTTTTCCATTAGCAAGGTAATAAAAAGTGCAATAAACAAAATCGTAGCAGCCTAACACCCCCTTTGTCACAATTCATTAAGAACGGTATATTATAGATCATATGACAAAACAGTCCACCTTCACAACTGTGCATTAAAGATTAAAGTACGTCACGTCGTCTTATTTGTTGCCGTTTAATCCTCATCCATTGATGTATCTCCTCAAATATACAAGAGGGCTTGAGACCTGCCATAGACGAACTTATCTCACTGGAAATCTGGGCCCAGCTGCCCATGAACGGGAGGGGGGGGGGGGGGGCCTGGACCCATCAAAATGCGTATTTACACCTTTTACACCAAAAGCACAAAGGAATTTCATCGCCTTATCTCCAGTTATTGTCAAGTTAAAACATTAGTATAAACACAAGCATAAATCCAAAGAAATGCTGGAGATCTTGCAGATCTTGAAGAGCTTGAGTTCCAACAATGGTCTGCCTTTAAACCTCTTTTCCATTAGCAAGGTAAGAAAAAGTGCAATAAACCAAATCGTAGCAGCCTAATACCCCCTTTGTCACATTTATTCCAGCAATGTTTTCAACGGATACATCAGCTAAGATTCTTCATAAGCGATATTTCGGCCCTTCTTGGCAAGGGTCCTCGTCAGGCTTTCTGAAAGCCTGACGAGGACTTATCCTATCCTTTTTCAGAAAATTGCTGCTAGGTAGCATGGATGAGGCAAGCTTTTCAATCTGTTCACTGGAGCAAATATTTCCTTTAGATTGATTGCCTTTTATTGTATTTATTTTGAGTTATTTTTTTTTTACCTGTTTTTACTCTGACTTTTGACTTTTTGACAACATGGAAAAGGATTGAGTAACCTAGTGGCAACTACTTGTAAAAGGATAGGGTAAACCCACTGGGAAAGAAGTGGCCTCCACAAAACTCTCTGTATCTTGAAAGTGCTGTAACATTTTGGAAATTGGAAAATGAGGTTGGATAGACAGTGAAATCAGGTATCTTTTGATCTAGGACAGGAAGAAGACCCTATTTAGGTATGTAGCCAGTGTCAGTTTAACCAAATTTCACAGGGGTACCATGCCCACACTACAGGGCATGGTGTCGTAGCGTATGGGCACCATGCCCATACGTCCAGGCATGCCCAAACGTTGGGGCACCATGCCCAAAAATTGAGGATTTGTATATGACTGATTCAGAGTAGGCTACTCAGCATTGGGCATAGGTAAACATTTATAAATTTGTGATAGTAAATTTGTCAGTAATAGCAAGTAGTTTACTTGCTAGTTTACTTGCTTAGTATAAGTAAATTTGTGAAGTACTAGCTTAGTAGATTCAGCAAACCAAGCAAGCAAAGTACAGTCTGTAGCCATAGGCTGTAAACAATGAAGCATAGGTAAAAAAGTAGGTAGAACGGGCAAGCAGAGAAAAATTAAAAAGTTTCTACAAATTCTAATAAGCTAACCTTTCTAGTAATCCTAACATCCAAAACAAAGAAAAGGGCTGAAGTTGTTTTCTCCTCTTTCAAAATGCATGCCCTCATGACATTTTAAACTTTCCGGGCATTGTCATGGTGTCCTCTACTGTGCTCCAGAGCGCTATCTAACGTCGTTTCTAGAATTGACGTCCGGAATCGGCCGAGAAGTGGACCTGCAGCATGCAACAGAAACGAGGCTCAGGTGTCGCGAGCGCGAGCTGCCGATTTGTGTTAGCCTTGGTATATTGCATGGACCGCTAGATGCCTCTTCCAGCTCAGCCGGCTTTAAATCTAAAAACGTGCCAAGTCGTGGTGTTCGGGCTGTTTGTGGCTAGGCTAGATGAGAGGTAGAACATATTTTGGATTCCAATTTGCTTTATTATAATCACCCTGCATCAGCCCTGCATCATCCTGTCAAAGAGGCTGTACAATCAACCAGCTAGACCACAAAGCCTTTCTAGCAAAGTGATGTTCAGTAAGACTAGGGTAACTATCCTAGTTCCCGAATGATTTTCACATTTACTGGCAGATTTCTTTTAAAAAATTGCAAGAAATTTCCCCGAGCAGATAGAAGAAAACTCCTATCAACTGATCATTAGTTCGTTCATGATCATGCCCTCTTTCGAATGGCGTCAAAATTTTTCATTTAAAAACTTAGCAAAACGGAAGCAAACTAATTGCAGAAGACCTCTTTCCAAGTGTTCTTTTATTCTTTTCGAGTGCGAGTTGATTGAGGAACGGAACGAGTAAGGACAAAAACACACCATTACTGAATGATAATAAGTGAAAGCGAATTTCAATATTTTATCCAAGCGTGCAAGCAGCAGCTAGAGGATTTTGATTTTTTTTTCCTAACATCGAACTCATTGAGAGGTAGGACGTTCGGGAACTAGGATAGTTACCCTAAGCATTTTTTCAAATGCAAATGAAAAATCAAATGAAAGACTTAATGTCTTAATCACAGCAAAGAACCAAAGAGGTATACAACCACAAATTTGAAGTTTCTTCAGTCTTTCCATCGGAATATTCTGTTTGAGGCAGGTTTGACGTAGAAAGGAACCAACAAATATGACAAACATAGGCTAAGCTAGCCTACTAGATTGAAGCTAATTGAATGGTTTACATATTGGATAAATAAATATTGCTTCATTATTTGTAGTTAAACATATTTTTCTTTTCAAACAAGATCACTTTATTCTAACCGTACCTCAATTGACTTAGAAAACTATAAAAAAGGTAGAGTTAGCAAAGTCAATAGTTGCAGTTTTGCAGATACCATTCTATCTGTTACCATGGTAATTGGATCTCCAATTAGTAGTTTTTGTAGTTATTGTGGTATCTGAAACACGGTTGCTCTGCAAAAATGAATGTTGCCGAAATTGCACTTTTTGAAGTCATCCTAAGAAAAAAACTGATATCCAGTTACATCACTAAGTGCTAAACTTCTTTCTCACCGATCTGACAAAATTTGATGAAAGTGAGATGACTTCTTAGATACCACAACCAGTTACCACGGTCGGAATATCAGATACCACGATAACTGCAGAAATGCCTTTTGATTGTGGTATCAGATACCACAATAACTGCAGAAACGACTTTAGACCATGGTATCAGTACCACCATAATGTCTGCAAAAATGCAACCAATAATCCCTTTTCAAAGCAGCTTCTTAACAAAGAAAAGGCACAGAATTTGAATATTTTATGTTTTTTTACCTCTTGACTGTCAGGGTAGCATGTTCGTTTCATTTAACGTTTTCGCCACAAAAATCGGGTAGTGTAAAATTGAGGCCAGGTACTCCTCCTGCACAGTAGAGGTATGTTTACGTGAACAGTTACTTTAATGTGAACAGTGCAGTTTTGCGCGAAATGGTAGAATGCAGATTCCAAACACCATTCAGGTCTTTTCAGATGCCCTTAATTACCTACTTTGCCTAGTTGGTAGTTAGCTTTAGACACAGCAAGTGCACGAAAATGGCAAAGTCTGATGTCAAAAAACGTTCTCATAAGTATACCTCTACTGTACCAGTCTACCTGAAACCCCTGATTTTCAGAAAGTCTATGCCAAACGCTGGGTATACCTGTTTTCGGAAAGCCTATGCCGAACGCGGGCTGTACTTAGCTTTTGGTATACTCTATGCCTAACCCTGGATAGCCTAAACTATGCCAAATGCTGGATGCTTAAACCCAATTTGATGATTTGAGTGAAGCTCAGAAATCAACCAATCAGAATCCGTCTACAGCGAGGTAGGTGAGGGTTAGGGTACCAACATCTATCTAGCATTTGGCATAGGGTATCCAAATATCAAGTGGTTGTGGCTGACTTTACTGTACTGTAGGCTATTTCAGTTTTCCCAAGTAGGCTATTTCAATTTGACTTAAATATCAGAATGAACTCAAATTTCTTATTGTGATGAGTTCTTCCTTTTTGAATGCTTGCTTTCTTCAGTTCTTTGGGATACTTTTGATTCATACTATTGTGAAATTAATGCATAACTACTTTAGTTCAAATCTGTAATCTGGTTGTGAGATGGTACAAAACATTGAAAGAAAAATACAGTTGGCAGTTTGGAATTTATGTGTGCATGTTGTATGTGTAGATGTTCGAAAACTTGCATGGATTGATGTGTTCTAATATGAACTATACCTTCATTTGACATTCTTCAGTCTGGGATAATCTTGAGCAGTAGTATTGTACCCTGTAGCATAACGTACAGTCTTGCTAAACTAGCATGCAGTGGCAGCAGTTACTGCTGTCTGCTACTAAAACTTCTAATACCTAAGTAATTATTGAAAAATTTCAGTTGGATAGGTAGGCCTACTTGCTGGTTGCACTTCTTAAACTGCAGGGATATTTTGTAAGTTATATTTTCAATGGTACATAGATGGCACTTTTACACAAGGAACTTGTACCGTGACCAATAATCCAGAAACCGTTTTAGAAGTCGGAGCCACGTAGACAAACCAGGACCCACAATGGTTAACAATGGTTAGAGTGCCTGCCTTGTAAGCAGAGGGTCCTGGGTTCAAATCGCGGCTGAGGAGCATTTTTGTCTTCCAGTTCGCTACTTATAAAAAATTATATTTTCATCATATTCTTCACTGTCATTTAGAGTTAAGTCATGTCCAAAGTAACACAGCCTACCTCTTCTCATGTTAAAAAGACCTGCTGCTTACAGATTCTGTGGAAGAGCTGACAGTAGTTACAGACAAATTTCGCCATATTTTTTTACTGTTGGATCATAACAGTAACTGGTTGATCTGCTCTCCTCTGACTCCACCCTGGGTCAGGCCCCTGTTCTCCATGCAGAAAATCTCGTAAAAATTTCAAAAGGATACACTAAATAGTTTTTAAGGTTTACTTTACTCACAAGTAAAGTAAACTTTGGAGAGCTTTGGTCTAAAAATTGTACGGTTTACTTTATCATGGAGACGTTTCGCCATGGGGATCTTTTGCCATGAGGACGTGTTGTCATGGGGACGTTTCGCCTAAGAGACCTTTTGCTGGGGACATATTTTCGCGGGGACGTATCACAACCAACCATTCTGCACACTTCATTCAGATCTGACCTTACATCAGTGGGTCGAGGCAAGAGGGAGTTTTCTTATGAAGAGACACACAGAAAGAGCCAACAAAAAACCTACATTTATATTCCTTCAGCCCAACATGACTGCGAACCATATTTGACATCATATTTCCGTTTTGCACTGTCAAATGATAATAATAATAATAAATTATTGGAAAAAGCCTAATACGGCCATACAACAGATTCCTGAAGCGCCAACAACAATTTATAACACTAATAATGAAACACAGACTATTTTCTTCTTTTCGTTGCATTCAAAACGAAAGAAACTACCTCACGGATTACACTTTTATTTGTCGACTTTAAGATACCAGGGAAGAGAACACCACCAGCCATCCCAACTAAACCCAATGAAGAAGCTCTTGGCACTGTCCTAGAAGGTGGTCAATGGTATCTTGCCCAGTGCAACAAAGTGGGCAATTGTAGTTCTCCTCACCGACCTGTTTTCGCCGATCAAAAACTTTCTTTCTGTACCGTAATGGAAGAGAGTTAGTCCGGAGTTGGAACCATACCCTAAGTGCCTGCGCCGACAATCCTAATTTAAAATAATATTCAAATCCAGAAGTAGTTTTTATTTGTCTATAATAAAATAGTGTCTCTGATTTATCCAGTGCTGCCTGCCAATTTTGAATTTCCTGATCCCGTAATACCTGCTCAAACTGTCGCAGCAACTGTGGCTGATCATCTGGTCCCAAACCATCGTTCCAAGCCAAAGATAAACCTGCTTTATCGAGCATGGCTTTCACTTGGAGTGGCCAAGACCGAGAACCCTTCGACTCCATTAATTCTTTATATGCAATTTTTAGTAACCTGTCTTCGGGTAACCGAACTAACTTAAGCCAAAATCTAAGAATTTGAACTAGTCTAAGATTCCTCATAGATTGAATCCCAAGTTCACTTGCTACTGCCTGGGTATGAGTTGTTGGATGTAATCCAATCAGTCTCTTGTAGTGAAGCAGCTGATTAGACTCCAATTGTACCGCAGCCTCGAATCCCCAAATTTCAGCTCCGTAGTGAATTGTAGGAAGGATTTTTGATTGGAAAATATGTTTATGCATTTTTTAGGTCTTTCAGTCCCGAAACCACTGAATTTCTCAGTAAAGCCGAAGAAGTCATCCTCCCTCTTCTTTTCATTTCAAGGAGGTGATCCTTCCAACCCCCATTCTGGGATAAAGTAACCCCTAGGTATTTAAACTTAGCCGACTGTTGTATTCGGTGACCTCGGTAATAAAAATTCCACTCCTCACTTGGTTTTCTTCCCGTGAAAACAACTATTTCAGTCTTTTTTACATTTAAATTTAATCTCTTTCCTTCCAAATAATCTGAAAGGATGTTTAATAAAGTTTGGAGGTCCTCTGGAGACGTCGCCGCCAGTACCACGTCATCAGCGAAAAGCAACACAGACAATACTGACATACCTAGTTTAACCGTTGGAGCCCATCGCTTTTGGAAATACTCTGCCATATCATTTATATAAAGGCAAAAAAGCTTAGGGGACAATGAACTACCTTGTTTAACTCCCTTAAACACTTCAAACAATTTAGAATTTTCTTTTCCTAAAACCTTCACCGACCACCAACTTAGTTTATAAATGTCCGCTATCAGTTTAACTGTCAGCCTTGGAAGGCCTATTCTTAACAACTCAAGACAAAGAAGAATCCGGTTCACCTTATCAAATGCTTTCTCCAGGTCCAGGAAAGCCACAAACAGCCGTTTCTTGCCTCTACCATGGCGTTCTATTAACGACTTCAATACAAATACCCTATCTACCGCACTATATCCTTCTCTAAAACCGGCCTGTTCTTCCCTAAATATCCGGCCAGCCTTGATCCAACTGGTTAACCTATTATCCATAATCTTTTCAAGAATCTTACTTATACACGGAGCTAAAGAAATCGGTCTATAGTTTTCACGAAGTTCAGGGTCACCTTTTTTTAAAACTGGGCAAATAACTGAAGTTCTCCAATTCATAGGCCACTCAGTTGAGCTAACTATCAAGTTGAAAATTGACATTAATACCGGCATAAACACTCCCAGGAATCTTTTAAAAACTCCAGTGGGGATTCCATCCACACCCGGCACGGAATTTCCTTGCATTTTCTTAATTGCCTCAGCCACCTCTTCCGTAGTTACCTTTCCTATCAAATTATAATCCTGCTCTTTTAATGGGAACCCTGATTCCTTTTTAATATCACCAAACTCTTCCTTATACCAACTATCCATATTAGGTTCCTCCTTTTCATTTTCACTAAAGTATTCTAGCCAACTATTTGGATCAAGAGTCTTATTACATTCCGACTTACCTGACTGTCCCCTAACTAATTTCCAAAAAGATTTCATATTACTCTCTATATACGATTTCATAACTTTCTGTCTCTCTTGCTCATCTGAATCCCGCTTCTTCACTTTCTGTAAACGCTTATATGATTTTCTCCTTTCCCTATACATATCTAAAGCCTGCTGTGAATTATGCTTTCTTAATTTTTTGAAAGAACTAATTAAATCTCTTTTTGCTAGGACACACTCCTCATCAAACCAACATTTGTTTTTCTTTACATTTATTTTTAGTTACCTCTAACGGATCTAGAGACTCATGGATAAGATTGATCACCTTTTCGATCATTTCATCCGGTGACTCACTATTCTCCGAAATTTCTAACACCCGATCATCCACATTACAAATCGATAGAGCCTCAGCCGCTGCTCCTGCATCTTCTACCTTCCAATCACACTTCAAATTTATCCTAGGTTTAAAATTAGAATGATTTTTTACCTCAAACCTCTCTCTTTTTCCAACTAATACTAGCTCTAGCCCTAACCCTAAGTGGCCAGAACCAATAAGTTCGAATACCCCTACATCAATTCGGTCCAACTCCAGGCGGCAATCTACCAACACATAATCAATAACACTGGGTTTCGTACCTGAAAAACAAGTAAAATCACCGCAAAACTTATCTTTTCCGAACCGACCGTTACCTATAACCAAGCCCATCTCTGCACACAGATCCAACAGCTTCCTACCCCACTTGTTAATTTTTCTCTTATCATCCCTACTCGTCCTTGGTATCTTAAACGCCAACGGGGTCACTTGATCAATTGCAGGGACAGTCTCCCCCGGTAGCTCTTGTTCTGCCCCTGTATACGCATTAAAATCACCGCACACAATTAGCCTATCTTTACTATGACGAGTTCTAAATTTATTTAATTCATCTTCTAAAATCTCCCAGACATCTTCACCCTGGTAAGAGCTATTTTGGGGCGGAACGTAAACCGAACATATCAATAGGGAACTACCATTTTTGCACTTCACTCCAACCCAAACTAAATTCTCCGATCTACTTTTTAGTCGGGAGATTCTTTCAAACGAACTAATTTTCAGCAGCATCATCACACCTCCATATGTTCTCATATTTTTGGATTCTTGGCGATTTACACTTTCTACTATAAATCTTTCAACACTGGGATACTGTTTTCACTGTGCCACGTTTCCACAAGAGAAACGACATCAAACTGAACCAAGTCTTTCATGACATATTCCAGCTTCGCACTAAGCCCTTGGACGTTCCAAGTCACTAAACCGATATTCTGAGTATGGCCAACCTCCTAATACTCTTCCAAGTCAACATCAACATTCTCGTTTGACAGGTTGTAATAACCATGAGTCATTGGCCTGTGTTGAGCCCAAGGGCTCCCAGCGTGTCCTCTTCCACGGGCACAGCTGCTTTCTCCCATGTTGCCACTCCAACTTCTATCGGAACCCCTGCCTTGGCGCTTTCTCATACTACCCCCGTTTTGGGCGTCGAGGGGACTCACTTCGTTACGTTTTCGGACTCTCTGAAATCTCTCTGTCTCCGTTTCCGTAGATGTCGCACTTTCGTTCCCAGACGAATCCCCGTGATGGGCTGTCGGAATCACTTCGCGGCTAATCCTACCCGAAGCCGTTGGCGTTTCAATGCTGGCAGATATGCTTAGGTTTGGGAGTGGCTCAGACGCTGGCAAAGGATTGGGAATTGGGGGGGGGGGGGGGCCGCACGAGGGATCCGGTTTGCCTGCGAAACTTCTTTAACTATCTTCTCTGCCGCATCCCACATAAACAGCTTCCCATCGATGAATAGCTTATCATCTCGGATTCTTACTTGGCTTTTTTTTAGCGATTGCCTCACTCAAAAGCGGCTTCAGGTTTTTCCTCGCTTCCCGCTGAGCCACCGAATAGTCGGGCGTGATGCTGACCCCTTCTTTACGCGTAGCGTGACTATTCCTTAGTATGGCATTGCGAAGATCAACTGAATTCAGCTTAAGTATAACCGGGCCGGACCTCAGACGGTAGACTTCTCGGATGTCAGACTGCGATACTCTGAGACCGGGCATGCACCAGTTGAAAAGTCAAAGATTTCTTCCCCGAGTGAATGTGATGGAGGGATTGGTCTTAGGTTGTGGATCACTATGTTAGCTTTTCTCAACTCCGTTTCTAGGGCATCTGCCCTCTTCTCAGCATATTGCAGTCTTTCTAGCACTGAGCACTAGATAGCACTAGATACCTCAAGTTTTCTCAAACGTTCAATGGTTGGTCTAAGCTGAGAGTCAAGTTCCTCGCGGAATTCGGCCTTCAGTTCCACTTTCAGTTCCGCTTTGAACTCGCGCAATATTTCCACCAATTGGCTCATAATAGTGTACGAAACGCGGATAATTCAAGTTGCTTTCCAAAGACCTGGTATCGCTTACGATCCTTACAGTTCAGTTAGGCTATTATTTTGTTTCACAGTCCCCCCAATGATAAGAAAATTAGCTCGTCCCTCTTAACATTTACGTTCCGCATTAGTTACGATCATTATAGGCTATTTACTTCAGATGGTCGAGATCATAAGTGAAATGGTTATGTTCCACAGAGTTGTTATGGCAAGAGGTCACCTTTGTATTGTGGTAGTTAGTGTTAGTTGCGTTAGTTGTGATGGCAAGAGGTAATCTTTGTTTTGTGGTAGTTAGTATTAGTTGCGTTTTTTGCAGATAGCCTACCATGGTATCTCATACCACGGTCAAGTGATGTTTTGCAGTTATCTTGATATCCGTGATATCTGGCCAGTTACCGTGGTATCTGAAAAGGTTAGAATGAGTCAGAATTTGCCGGAATGTTTTGAGGTTTTATTGGAAATTCTCCGTAGTGACCATCTATGCAGACACTCAAGAATACTGTTTTGTTCTGACTTTGATTATGTGCTACTAACAGAAGTAAACAAACAAGAGCTAGAAGCTCATATGGTACTTGCAAAGTTAGGTCAGAGGATGACTGGAAATTTGTCAGTTCGTGGGTTTATATGAATTACTTTGTAAGCAAAACCCTTGAGGCACAAATGTTCGTAGGCCCTTGGAGATAATGAAAATGCACAATTCAGTTGAATGTTTTTGTTTGCACTTTGCGGTTACAATGCGAATTTTGAGGGGGCTAGAAATTCATTTAAGAACCCTTGAGACAACAATGATCATGGGCCTTCGGGGGTCCTGAAAATGCATTGTTTGCTGAAAAGTATTTTTTGTACTTCGCGGTTAAGATTAGTACTTTAAGGAACTCATTTCTTAGCAAAACCCTTGAGGCAAAGATGATCATGGGCCCTTGTAGACTATGAGAATACACTTTTATCCAACACAAATTTGTATGCCACTTGCCCTTTGGCCGAGTGCCATATAGCGATTGCAGTTTCTGTCCGTCCGTCGGTCGGTCGGTCCGTGTTTTGCTAGTTCGAGCACTTCAACACAAGCTAGGACGATGAAACTTGGCAGGCATATCAGAGACTCCAAATGATTAAGCTGGAAATAGTCACTTCCGCGATCCGAACATCGGGGGGGGGGGGGGGTGGAGGGAGGGGAAACCTTGAATCGTGAGGTATTTATAACTTTTGAACGGGTGATCGGATCTTAATGAAATTTGATATTTGGAAAGATATCGTGCCTCAGACGAGCCGCCTAAAGTCCAGACCGGATCCGGCGACTTTGGGGGGAACTGGAGGGGGGTACCAGAAACCTTGGGAAACGCTTAGAGTGAAGGGATCGGGACGAAAGTTGTTGGAAATTACAAGGACAAGTCCTAGAATCATCGTTGACATAACCGGACTGGATTTGGGCACTGTGGGGGAGTTGGGGGGGGGGCTGGAATTCTGTGATCGTGCGAATTTGTTACTATATAGGGCGGTGAAATTCGGTAGGCATATCAAAGACCCAAATAGACTGCCTTGAGAATAGTCGTATCCCTATCCGACCGTCGTGGGGGGAGTGGAGGGATGGGAAATCCCGAATCTAGTGGCATGCATAACTTTGGAACGGGTAATCGGACGTACATGAAACATGACAAGGGTCAAGAGCATCTGCCTCAGATATTCCTTTCCAAATCCGAACCGGGTACGAAAACTGGGAGGGGGGCTGGAAGGGGGCACCGGAAATCTTCTGAAAGGCGCAGAGTCGAGGGATCGGGATGGAGCTTGGTGGGAAGAACAAGCTTAAACCCTTTATACATTACTGACAAAACAGGATTGTATCATGTCATATTGGGGGGAGTTGGAGGGGGTTTACCGGAATTCCGGTGATCTTGAACTAGGGTACTTCCAAATGTGCTAGGACCATGAAACTTTGCAGGCGCTTTAGGGATTCTACCATATTGACTTGGAAATAGTCCCTTCCCCGATCCGATCATCGTGGGGGAGGAGAGGGGTGGGGAATCTGGAATCTAGTGACATTCATAACTCTGGAACGGGTGATCGGACATGCATGAAACTTGGTAAGTATTAAGAACGAGTGTCTTGGGTGTTCAGTTTCAAGGCTGGACCGGATCTGATCACTAGGAGGGGGGGGGGCTTGAGGGGGCAACGGAAATCTCGTGAATTGCTTAAAGTCGAGGGATCGGAGTTGGACCTGGTTGGAAGAACAAGCGTAAACCCTAGACACATTCCTGAGAAAACAGGACCGGATCGTGTCACGGTGGGGGGAAGTTGGACGGGGTTTCCCATGAAACTTGGCAGGCATATTAGGGACTCTAACATATTAACTTGGAAATAGTAAGTAAAGTAAGTAAGTAAGTAATTTTATTACCCGAAAATTCACATGGAATTAGGACGGAGTATGAAAATGAAAAAAGAAAAGAAAAATCACACTAAAGTATTTACACACTATGTACATTAACAAAACTACTGGCAAAGGGTGGCTAGCCACGGGTTCGCTCTTCCCTTAGCCTTTTCCAGAAAATTCTCAACGATACGGTTAACACAAACTGTTGGAATGGATACACCGTACGTACGCAGGATGCCCTTCCTCGATCCTATCATCGTGGGGGGAGTAAAGGGACGGGGAATCCGGAGTCTGGTAACATTCATAACTTAGGAACGGGCGATGGGACGTGCAACAAGAACGAGCGCCTCAAATTGATTACTAGGGGGGGGGGGGCTGGAGGGGGACAAACTAAGAATCATTCTAACTGTTCCGACAAGCGCCATATGAGCTTTCAGCTCTTGTTTTGTTTTCACTTTGCGGTTAAGATTCGCACTTTAAGAGAACTATGAATTCATTTGTAGGGTAAGACCCTATCCCCGTTCGAAAGTTATAGGCTAGATACAGCAAGATTTCGCATTCTTCCTCTCTCCAATCCCCAAGAAGGTTGGATTGGTGAAACTACTGTTTTTAAGTAAATACGGACGTGTCCATGCTATGCCTGCCAAGTTTCATCGTCCTAACACTTCTGGAAGTAGGCTACTTACTCGGTATCACCGTAATTCCGGATCCCTCCCTCCAGCCCCCCCCCCCCACAGTGCACCAATCTGTCCGGCCCTGTCAGCTATGTATCTAGGGTTTGTGCTTGTTATTCCCACAAAGTCTCATCCCGATCCGTCCACTCTTGAGCGTGTCACATGATTTCCGGTTTCCGCCTCTAAACTCCCTCCAAAGTCACCGGATGTGGTCCGAACTTGATAAACCAGAAAGCAATTTTTTGCATTTAGAGGGCTAGGACACCAATGTCCAGTATACAGTCCAGACACCACACGAATCTGAGACACGAGGCCTTTCCAGACATGATCTGAGACACGAGGCCTTTCCAAATATCATGTTTCATTTAGATCCGGTCGCCCGTCGCTGATCCGGTCGCATGTCGCGCCCCGGTCACTCCACGTTGGTCGAATCGGGAAGTGACTATTTGTCTGGTCCCTGATATGTGTGCCAAGTTGTGTCGTCCTAGCACATCTGGAAGTAGCCAGCACTCGAGAACAGTGGACTGACGGACCGAAAAGTGATCGGTATATGGCACTTGGCAAGAAGGTAAGTGCCATAAAAATGGACTCGTTTAAGACTGTCACTTAAACTAAAGAGTCTTCGACCTTCAACCCACTCTACACATTTGTCGCGTTTTAAGCGTTTGCCATTTGTCCACAATTTCACGTTCATCAGCTAGATAGGTTTCACATGCGATTAGTAACAGACTTGATCAGACGCTGGTCAGCCATTGTTGAAGGAAAGGTGGTCTTAACCAGCTCATCTTGCTAAAACTTCTTTCCCCCTTTGTGGATGTAACAGTGATTGTCTTAGCCAGCTTGAACGCTTTCCATACTAGTAGTATTGTATGTCATCTTTCAATTCAAGAGAGACTTCGGACATATCTTCAAACTTTTTGTTTCTTTCGATGCTCTCCTGGCGACTTTCGGGATCGTGCCAGAACAAGGCTAATCGTTTTGAACTGTTTTCGGTTCACCATTATCACCGGAAAGGAGTCGAGAAAGCTTTCGGAGCTAGTTACGTCGGCTTCGACGAGGAACTTAACCACAGTCAAAATTTTTCGCTGGTCTCGTGTATTGCACAATTGGAATTTAGAAAATATGGTTAATGTCATTAATCAACCTAGTACTGAATGAAGTGGAGCAGAAGCAAACAATGCTTTGCTCTCGAGACATTTGACGAAATGCCGCTTTAGTATGTCAACTAAGCTGTTGAACAGTTTCTGCTAGGAGAAAAGCATTGGCGAAACTAGCTTAGATGGTATAGTTGTATTATTGCTGGAAAAGCGTTTGTAGTTGAAAATGATGGAAATTTCAGTAGGTTACCTAATTCTTGAAAGCTACTTATTTGGATTCTCTAAATGGATTTTTTACTATCTACACTAGTTACGGTGACGTTCAGAATATCTGCGGCCGTCCCCACAACGAAAATTTTACTATGACGCGGGAAATTTTAATCTCAACACAGACGCGGCTTTTCAGTCGGCAGTGGTGACATTGGTAAAAATTGCTTAGTGCCTGAAAAAAAAAATCATAATAAAATACAAGCGCATAGAGGTAAAACACAAATCACACGGAAATTCTACGATTCAAAAATCGATTATTCGTGAATAGCAGAACAACAAGTAACTGATTTTCAGCGGGTCTTCACGCCAATTTTAGTGAATAAGTGATGGGTAAATACATTGTCCTATCCCAGCCCTTTTCGGTTACACTTTAAGAGGTTACCGCGATACCCGGTGAACATTTCGGTACGCTGTGTTGTCTGTCTTCGCGAATTACTCTGGTAAGTTGTGTGCCGGAGTCATCCCGGTAAGCTGTGAGTCTTTACTTCTCCGGTAAGCAGCAAAATTCCGGTAGATTCCGTGAGCCAAATTCTTATAGATTCCCTGGGGAGAATTCCGGTAGATCCCCCCATCCAACCTCCAGTGAAGTCCCTGAGATAAGTTCCCATAGATTCCCTGAGACAAGTTTCAGTAGGTTCCTTGAGCATGATTTCGGTAGATTCCCCGAGCAAAATTCTGGTTGGTTCCCTGAGCAATAATCCGGTAGATTCCCTAAAATCATCAGGTTCAGGTTCAGGTTCGCCGCACCAGTCAAAATTTACCGATTTTTTTTAACATAGACCTTCTGGGAGGGGTGGTGGTTGACCCCCCCCCCCCCACCACACACACACACTCGGGACGCCCCTAGACTGGATATCACATTTTCTTTTGTGATGACTTCAAAAAGCGCAAATTCGACAACTGTCGTTTTGCTGCAAAAAAACGACAAAATGCAGATCTAATTATCGTGGTATCAGATATCGAGGTATCTGCAAAAACGTAACTGTTCTCTCTGGGACGAAAATAGTAATAGGGCGAACAGAAGTCCCCATTCTCACGGAATTCCTGCGAATGTTTTTTGTCACTAAAGATGTTCCCAACCATCATAGATTATATTGTGGAACGTACTCTTCTGGAACAAATATCATGAGAAGGAGGGGCTTATTTTCTTGTCACACTGGACAGTGGAGTTGAAATAAAGAACAGAATCGTGATGATCGTAGCTAAATAAAACGACTAAAATCGAAAAAACAGCTAGGGTAGCTGGTTTTGGGTTTCTTGGTTTTGATTATTTTCGTAAACGAATTCCGGTCAGCTTCGGCTGAATGACTAGTTACGATCATAACTGAGCATAACTTGGTGGAACGCAACCAATAACCAATAAACTCAGTGACCATGGACAAAATTGGTATCGTCTATCCGCACTATTATTATTTTGATTCCAGAGATACCATAATAAATAGTGGACTTTTTATGGCATTTGCCTTCCGGCCAAGTGCCATATACCGATCACTTTTCCGTCGGTCGGTCAGTCCGGTGTTTGCGAGTTAGGGAACTTCCAGATACGCTAGGACGATGAAACTTGGCAGACATATTAGGGACCCGACCAAACCAACTTGGCAATAGTCACTTGCCGATCCGACCATCGTGGGGGGGGGAGGGGGAGGTTGTGGAATCTAGAAAATAGAGGCATGCGTAACTTTCGAATGGGTGATCGGATCTTATGAAACTTGATACCTGGGAAGACCTCGTGTCTCAGATGCCTCATCTCGAGTCCGGACCGGATCCGATGAATCTGAGGGGGAGCCGGAAATCGTGTGAAACTCTCGGAGTGGAACGATCGGGATGAAACTTGGTGGGAAGAGCAAGCACAAACTCTAGATAAATAACTGACAGAACTGGACCGGATTCGGGCACTGTGTGGGGAGTTGGAGGGGGTTCCGGAATTCCGAAGATCCTTAGTTGATGTACTTCCAGGTGGGCTAGGACGATAATACTTGGCAAGCATATCAGAGACCCGATCAGATTAACTTGTAAACAGTCATTCGCCCGATCCGACCGTCATGGGGGGAGGGGAAGACGGCGGAATCCGGAAATTAGTGACATGCATAACTTTCGAACGGGTTATCGGATCTTAATGAAACTTGATGTCTTGAAAGAACTCATGTCTCAGATGTCCCATTTCAAGTGCGGGCTGGACCCGATGAACTGGGGGGGGGGGGGGTGTGGAGGGAGAACCGGAAATCTTGTGATACGCATAGAGTGGAGCGATCAGGATGAAACTTGGTGGGATCCTAGTTGCATCAGTGACAGAATCGGACCGGATTCCGGTACCGAGGGGGGGGTCTATAGGGGGGTGTCCGGAATTCCGGTGATCGTGAGTTAAGGTACAGCCAGATGTGCTAGTACGATAAATCATTGGGTTAGACATCGCGACTTCTCCGATCCAACCGTTCCTTAAAGTACACCTGAATGAAGAGTACCAAGTATCATCCCTATCTGTATGACTTCCGTTAACATTGCCTGCAGAAAACCCAATCCAAATACGAATAAGTGTTTCCGAGTTATGATTTTTGCTCCATTTTGAAATCAACCCATCTTCTGGAATATTTTTTAACCAGTTAAGCCCAGACATATTTCTAGAAGAAATTCCAATACGATCCGGCCAGCGCTTTACAAGATTTGAATGAATTGCGCTTTTTGTCTTGGAATCTGCATGTGCAAACCTCCAGAAACGAACATCCCTATTTTGAAAACGTCACGCTCAGGAGAAGAATGCTCTCCGTGGCCATGTCTGTAAATGCATTCTCCATGGTGGGGTCAAGTATGGTTTCATTGTTCAGGTGTCCTTTAAAGAACTTATCTTATCTACCGAACTTATGAACTTAGAACTTATCTACCGCAAAATACAAAAATTCTGTTAAGCAAAATTTACTTTTTCAAGATCGCCATGAGTACATGTATCTTTTTGCCTCAAGGGTTTTGCTTGGAAATTAATTTTCGGCACCCTTAAAGTGCGCATCTTAACCGAAAAATTAAAAAAAAACTTTTGACCATCACTTTCATCCTCCGACCCAGCCTTGCAAGTTTGGCGCATCTTTAACCGAATACTTCCATCTGACCCAGCATTGCCTATTTTTGTTTTCCTTCTTGTTTCCTTTTGCTTTCTGTCTCCTATTTTTATATTTAAAGTGAAACCATAGGTTGAATTTTTAGCCCCCTTAATTTTTTTTCTTTTTGGGGTATTTCTTACTACATATGCTTGCAAGTGCTATATGAGCTTACAGCTCTTGTTTTAATAGTAATTTCAAATTCAGGATGCAAGTATTACCCTTTCCAAGGTTTCCTCGTCTCTACCGCAAATCATCGACAAGGACCCAACCACCTTTTATCCAGTCTCCTGGCCGACGATTAAAATTGTGTTAATTATATGTGTTTGTTTTTCTTTCTTTTGTATATTTTCAACAAAACGCGTTCCAGCTTTTCAGCCTGCTCCGCTTTCCAAAATGGCGGGTGAAAAGCAAATTACTTACTTAACTTACATAATAGTAGCTGGTAATTAATTCAATCAGAAAATACTTGCAAGTCGGAAACCCTGTATCTCGCATGTATATTTGCAACCTGTATCCCCCCTTTCCGCTTTCGTCAGGTAGGCTGCAGTCTCTATACCTCCGACGTTTTCTTTTTAGCCGAGCACCGATAGACCTAGATGGATGGCGCCTTCTCCTCGCCTCTCAGCCAGCGATCACACTGCGTTACTTAGCAGTAGTTGATTTTTTTCACAGTTTGATTATAACAGTACCAGCGAGCTGATCTTGGCTTCTCCGACAGCATAGCTTCTGGCCACAAACCAGATTTACTGTGTCAGATATCGATCATCTTCCGTATCTGCATTGATGGATGTTTAATACTGTGTTACCAGCAGCAACTGTGAGACGATATGATTTACGCCTCTGTTTAAAGTGGATTAGGAAAACAGAAATTATAGCACCTTCCAGGTAGGATTTTCATCCTTTGTTGACAACCTGATGTTGACCAGGCTTGTCCTTCAGGTGATGTTGATGCATCATTTGTTGGGTGAACTTGGGCTTACACCGTTACTGACGCTACGTAAATATCAAAGGAATAGGCCTGTAGATCTTACAGTAAACAAGAAGTGTAGCTACAGATCAGCTGCAGAAGTTTATTTCGACGATGTCGGGATTGTCGTCGCGGGTTGGAAATAATTCATAACTAATAGTAAAACAAGAACATGAATCACAGGTTAAAGCATAGAAAATGATTATTTTTATATGTTTCGGAGGAAATGGCCCTCCTACCCAGTCAACCACAAACCCCTGATTTTTGGATACCCTATGCCAAACGTTGGATATGTCTAGCAGCTACAGATCAGCTGCAGAAGTTTATTTCGACGATTTCCGGATTGTCGTCGCGGGTTGGAAATAATTCATAACTAATAGTAAAACAAGAACATGAATCACAGGTTAAAGCATAGAAAATGATTATTTTTATATGTTTCGGAGGAAATGGCCCTCCTACCCAGTCAACCACAAACCCCTGATTTTTGGATACCCTATGCCAAACGTTGGATATGTCTAGCGTTTGGCATACCTTATGCCTAACGCTGGATACACTATGCCAGGTGCTGGATACTATAACCCAGTAAAATATTGATGATTTGAGTGAAGCTAAAAAATCAACCTATCAGAACTCCTTTATATTGAGGTAGGTCAGGGTTAGGTTACCAACAGGTATCCAGCGTTTGGCATAGGGTATCCAGCGTTAGGCATAGGCTATGCCAGATGCTGGCTATACCCAGCGTTTGGCATAGGGTATCCAAAAATGGGGGATTTGTGGTAGACTGCTTCTACCCCCCCCCCCCCCCCCCCCCCGTTCAGGATACGGCATTGGATACATGTACCATGCAGGTTGAGATTGAACAGGGCGGCTTTCGTCGGGTGATCGGCAAGGCTCGTTTGGTGAGGACTTTACGACGCTCCTTCTTAGTTATAACTAATAATAATACCATGGTTGTATGATATGGAAAAAACCTAATTTTATTATACAAACAAAGTTTTATAACCAGGCCCGTATCCAGGAATTTATTTCGGGGGGGGGGAGGTACCTGCGGGTCGGACAAAAAGTACAAAAAGACATGGACCAGAGGGAAAAGCCTATAAAAAATGATTATTTTTGTATGTTTCGGGGGGGGGGGGGGGGCAACCCCCTAACCCTCCCCCCCTGGATACGGCCCTGATTATAACTTACATTGCTTATATTTTATCATTTATAACATAATGTTACCATATTGTGTACATCATAAATATTATAACATGACACCGTAGACATGTAGTCAATATAGACTATTTTTGACTGCATTAAAATACCCTAGTTGAACCATATTAAAAATAAGAAACTTAAAATCTATCTTATATGAAACCGATCAATCAATTTATATAATTCGTGATATTACACATTTCAGATTAAAATTTTACTAAAACAGGATTATTCTCTAATAGATAATATAATTGTTTTACCCATTCGGTGGGGGCAATTCCACACTCGACGGAAAAGGTAGTAGAAATGGTCGGAACGGCATTCTGCGTTCTCGTGAGTGGTCTTTAAAAGTGAATTTGAAGAGACTTCTCTCCTTGCAACATAAACTTATTATCGGTGTCTATATCTTTTGTTTTCAGTAATATCCTTTTCCAAAAAGACTTGACTAGCAGAGTTTCGTCGATTATATGAAAGTAAATGCTTTGAAACAAACCTAACCTTCTGAATTTGTTCTTTATCTTCAACCCTGGATATTTTGGATATGGCTCGTGTCTGGGTCGCTTTGTTCTCTTTCTTGATGAAGGGGGGGGGGGGGGTAACTAAATTCGTTTCGGAATGTATGCCGCGTGGATTCCGAAACGAATATAGCTTACTCTTTGTTTTCATGGTTGCGATGTTCTGACCTACACTTGTTTAATTGTTTGGACGGAGTTGGCATCATCTTTCGCTCCTTCATGGTGTTTAGGGTGGGCTTTTCTTACGCTAACTTGCCATTTCCATGCATTCTGGCATGATGATGATCAAACAGCTTGTGCTGACCGACATTCAGCTCACCTACGTGCTCGAACTTGGCCTAGCCAATCACGGACGGCCTTGCCTATAGAAGGGGCATCCTGCCTGTAGGCTGCTTTTAAGGATTGGCAACTTAAGTATTCTTTAATCAAGAATGCGTAGCATTGTTGGAACCGTTACTTGCAAGAAATATTGTTGATTAGATAACGTAACGTGAGGTGCTCAGTCACAACGCAGAGGTGAAGATCAGCTAGACCTTTGGATCTGGGTCGCAATTCTCACACAGGCGGCTCTGTACGACCGTGTGATTTTTGGGCAAGTTATTTCTGTTATTCGTTCGTATAGGTTTATTTTTCCATACGATACGATATGATATTTATGACACTAAAAGCCTAAGGGCCACTGGAAGACAAACAAGAACATAATGATTAGCTACAATCTCTAAATACCACTCAAAACTTCAGAAAATTATCTCTGTGTTTCATCGACAGCTCACGGAATCTAAACATTCACTCTTCAACATTCGGCTCATCCACCCGTGATCGCGCCCATTTACTGCAAATATTAACTCTAACCTTACCTCCATTGGCTTAAAAATGATAAAAGAGTTACGAGTTAGCAAAGTCAATAGCCAGAAAATCCCTTTTTCAAGGCAGCTTCTAAACAAAGAAAAGGCACATAATTTGAATATTTTTTCGACACATGACTTTGAAAAAAGTCATATTTTGTCTCTTGACTGTCAGGACAGCATGTACACTTCATTTTAACATTCTCGCGGCAAAAATCGAGGTAGTGTAAAAACGAGGTCAGGTACCGCTCCTGTATTTCACATATTAGTTGCGTTTTTGCAGATGCCATGGTATCTGTTACCACGGTAACTGGATCTGCAATTAATACCACGGTACCTAGACATATACCAGTATAACTGCAAAAACGCCTTTTGACCGTATATCAGATATCACGGCAATTGCGAATTGCGCGATATTAGATTTCATGGTATCAGCAAAAATGTAACCATTATGTTAATGTGAAAATAATTAAGGTTCATGTTTGATTTTACTATTAGACTACGAATTCATTACTTTATTCATGTATAGGCCTACCGTATTTGTACGTCCCTTCATTATCTTCGCACAGAACTCAAATCTCTGACTCTGAATGGGGAAGCCCGGCGTTAGATTGTAAGAGAAATGCTCTAATGACAGTAGGGCATCTCGAAACAGGCAGTGCGTTAGTTAGATAGAGTTCGACATTAGTTGGTAGAATATTCCTGATCGAACCTAAAAAATCTTGACAGCTTGAATTTTCAATAGTACTTTTGGTTGTATTCGTTTTTGAAAATAATATTTATGAGTAGGTTAGTAATAGTTATGAAAATTTGTTTAATAGTTTAAAGATTGAAAGGTTAAAGCTAATATTGTTGAAAATGCATTTATGACATTTAGTAATTCCGCCCGCCCTTAAATTAGTCAGTGGCCCAAACAGTGCACGATACTTTGCTGATTCATCCCTAAAACCTCGAAACAATAATTTGTTTTATTATAATTATTGAAAGAAATAACTAATACCAGACATTGAGCTGTATTTGATTACTTTTATTCAAATAGCCTACCAGTTAAATGTATTTACGTCAGTCTGATTTTATTGTTAAAGCCTATTTTGAGCTTAGCGATGCGGGTCGAATCACGTGACTAGATGAATCCTGGTTTGGATTAGTGACTTGGGTGGGGGTGATCCAGATATTGCGAATGCTATAATGCTTCTGATTTAACTCATTTAAATTTTGAAATATGGTTAAATGGACTTCCAGTAGATTATCCTTTTTCTGATGATTTTTTGGATCCCAAAACGTAATTGGAGGGATGCCTATGACATCGCAAAAGTTGTCCGTCTGTCCGTCCGTCTGTCAGCACGATAACCCTCGAAGGGAATGAGATATTTTGATGAAACTTGGTATGAGGACTCTTCGAGTCAAGGGAAAGGTCGAGTTTGTAGATGGGCCCGATAGCTGCATATTTAGGGGAGGGTTAGGGGTTTCAGATTAAGGGGCGAACAAAAATATTTTTTAAAAGCTAATGAGATAGTTGATTACGGGGTATGACGACATGCTGAACACGAATATGAAAACCATTTTCTCGCCGGAAAGTTTGTTAAAAGTAAAAGTTTTATCTGAAGTTGATTAGGTATCCGATTTAGGGGTAAGGAGACATGCTGAATCCGATTATGAAAATGATTCTCTCGTCGGAAAAGTACATCGGCCGGAATCCGGCCAAAACCGGAAAGTTTGTCAAAAATAAAAGATTAATCTGAAGTTTATTAGAGGTTCGATTTAAGGATAGTGAAACATGCTGAATCCGAATAGGAAAATTATTTTGTCGCCGGACAAGTAGATCGCCCGGAATCCGACCGTAACCGGAAAATCTGTTAAAAGTAAGAGTTTTATATGAATTTCATTAGGTGTTCGATTTACGGGTAAGAAAGCATGCTGAATTCGTGTATGACAATCATTTTATACCTGGACACATTTCACCACGAATCCTGCTGAAATTGGAAAATTTGTTAAAAGTTGAAGTTTTATGTCAAGTTGATGGGTGGAATGGATACGCAGAATCTGTTTTTGAACTTCAATTTTTTGCAAGACAAGTAGTTCGCCGGGAATTCGGCTGAAACCGGAATTTGGCAGAAGTAAGGCAGGAACTTTCGTCAAAGTAGACATGACGCAGGCTATAGGGGTAAACTCACATGCCGAATCCAAATTTGAACTTCGTCTTCTCCGATGATTACCATTGTACCGCTACAAGACCTAATTGTCTGTAAATATTAAATTTTTGGGATCGCATCGAAACCTTTTGTCTTGTTATTAGTGCTTGGTAGGGTTTGCCATAATCTTCAGAAAAAGGGCATATCAAGGCTGTGTTGGCCAATTGGGTACGATTATCCCCGTTGTCGCGTCGGTGATAACCTTGCATAACAATTCCGTGAGGGGGAAAGGCATAGAAATACCGATCTTTCCAGTGAAGTTCAAAGGCATACACGTGTAAGATTAATCGACTTGACATGGAGGCTCTTTTACGGTATGACACAAGGAGCGTGTTCCATCCTACTAACCGTAGTTACTACGCATGACGTCACGAATTCTGGCTTTTTGCCGTCAGCGCTGGAACGATTTTTCTATTTTCCAGCAGAATACCATGCCACGGGCGAATCCAACCAATCACGTTACAGAGATCCGTAGTTACTACGCTCCCGAGCGTGGTAAGCAAATAGTTACTATTTCGAGAAGGTTGGAACGGTCAGCGTAGTAACTTTTGGTGAGGTTGGAACGGAAATAGTAACTAATAGTTACTATTTGTAGAAGGGTGGAACACGCTCAAGTCTTCTTAGCCGTCAATCTGTATATTGAAACGCCTTAAGTTTGAATTCGCGACAATGGCTGCTCTACTCATCTGAGCCGCAGGTAGCGGAAGCTGCATGTCTGTCTAGACGAACAGAACTCGCAACCTTATCTGAGTAGGGTGATCCAAACCTGGACTTGTTAATCTTAGTCCACTCTTCAGCTTGAGATTAATACAAACCCGCCCTCTGTTGTGGGTCACTTTCAAGGCGGGACAAGGTTCAGGCATGACACATTCCGAACCTACATAGGGACAGTTTTCGAGCAAGAAACGAAATGAAAATGAAAGAAAACATTGGAATAATCGTAATGATGAAATGTTTACAAGCCGGAATCCAGAACTCTCAACTATTCGAATGCTAATTACTCGCTGATATTCACTGTGGATATGTACCGAATTTTACAAACTCTAGCGTTGTGAAACTCACGCTGAATTCCTCACAAGTTGTGAAACTCACATCAGTGGCTTTGCTAACACAGAAACTGTAAGCTTGCTCACAGAGGAAACTCCTTTGCTCCAAACTCCTTTGCTCACAGTTCCTCTGAGCAAAAGGACTCTTTAATTACCAACCAGAACAAAGGGGATGTATTTGCTGTCAGTGTTTACGACACTTTGTGGAAGAAAAAGTTTGAAGTTATTCCAAATAGACAGAAGTTGTTTTCAGAAATAAACTGCGTATTTTGAAGTCGGGTTTAACCAATTCATTCACTTCTGTTCGTTGGTTACCCTCAGAATAGACACACAAATATGTACTTTGTTCCCTTTCACTTCCAGTTAAGCAGTACCAAAACACATGTCAAGCATTTTCTTTAAAATATACCTTTTGCCTCAATTTTTGCCAGACTGTGCGGTGACGCCATAATTCCATCTGCTGAGTGAAAGTCATTCGAGCTTTAATTTCTCAGTTGAAAAGAAAAGTTGTACGAGAGTGAAAATGGGTCTGTGTAACGTCCGCAGGCCCGTGCATATCTCAACTCTACCCATAACTTGCCATACCTACGTAACGGTCTGTGATGCCCAAGGGACTCGGGCAGATGAACAGGTTTTACACACACACTAGACGCTACCGCCGTGCATGCTTATTTGGGCTTGGTTGTGTCATTTATCTCAATTTCTTGCTTGGTCTTTTGGTCCACGGGTCGAACGCCCGAGTGAAATGCCGTATTTCTTGATGAATTAAGCGTAACTATAATCTGTAATTTGTGATAAACACGTTCCTCATCCAGCGTGGCGAGGTTAGGCTACCAACGGCCCATGATTGTTTGTTTATCTTTTTACAAATCCGTAATCAAAACCTGGAAGTAGGACCTGCTAGTCCTAATCCAATCGTCACCTTCATTTAATAATGGTTGTTTATTTTGCCGAAAGGCCATACAAGATTAAAGACATTATCAAATCGCAGAAAGTAGTCCTAATCGAATCTTCACTTCACCTTCATAATAATAATCTTTGTTATTTAGCCGAAAGGCCGTTCAAGATTAAAGCCGTTTGTCACGCCACAGAAAATAAACTGTTATATAAACTAAACTTCCAGCATTCCTTGCGGTATGGCTGTGCTTCATTTGAGGCGGCAAAGTCATTCGGCATGTCAGCAATGACCAGTGTTGTAACAAGTACTTCAAATTTGTACGTAAGTATTGAGTATCAAGTACTTACAGATTTTGTAGTTAAGTATCAAGTATTAAGTACCAGACCACAATTGTACTTAAGTAGTACTTGAGTTTTAAGTACAGAACTTGTACTTAAGTAGTACTTTAAGTACAACTCTATTAGCACTATTTTTAGCTCAGTCATATTCAGTCCTATAGTTGAAAATAAATGAAAGTCATAAAATAAAGGCATTTGGCAATTTAAACAAAGAATTAAACACCACGAAAGACAGTAGAGCTACGCTTCTTTGAGCGATAGTTAATTTTGAACAGTGCCACTTTGTATCCACTTGACGAAAGTCAACTACCAGTCTACCAAAGTTACTAATTACGGGCTTTCCTAATATGGTCTTAAAGGGACATGTTAATGTAAGAAACAACTTTCATAAGTATCCAAGGTAGGTTTGCACACAGTCTTTAAAGCACAACTCTTACTAGAAATGATCTTTTCCCTATGAAATGAATCAGAAAAAATGTTTTTTGAAGTACCATTACTTTCCACCTAAAACTAGCGATTCTCTTGTTAGCGCTTGTCGACTACATCCAGCCTTCCTGCTCTCCGACGCGGCGGCTGGGCGCAAAACATTTGAAAACTGAACGTGTCTTGGTCAAAAAGTGGGAAAACTAAGCAAATAAAAGAAGTAATAAACAGAAGATGATCACATCCATATATGTGCAAGAGTTGTCAGCGGACGTTGAAGACTCCGGCAAACTTTTTGTTGGATCACGGGAAAACTCGGAAAGGCCGAACGAGCGCGAAAAATTCGTAGTTACGAAACGAAACAATGGAAAAAGGTGGGGATTTTAGAAGCTTCTAATCCCATATCGGAGCTAAGTATATTATAAAAGGCAGAATAGGCAAGAGGTGTCCTTTAAAGACCTATCATGATATATGGTACCTTGCACACTAAAACACCTGCCTTGTAGAATGATGGCAAAGATGCTGTGTTTAATTTCGGTTTGAACTTTTTGCCAAATCTGAAATCAAACTGCTTTTGAGTCTTGAAATTCCCTTTTCTGAAAAATCCTTTTCCGTTAAAAAAACAATTATTCCATCGAAGCGGAATGTACTTAGGAGAGTACTTGAAAGTACTTCAGAATTTATTGGTACTTGAGAGCTTCAAGTACCTATTTATTTTACTTAAGTATTAAGTACTCGAGGGAAAATGTACTTAAGTAAAACTCAAGTACCTTGATTTTTTACTTAAGTAGTACTTCAGGTACAAGTACAAGTACTTGAAGTACTTCCAAACACTGGCAATGACTCTGCCGCCTCAATGAAGCGCAGTCTTATCCCATAGAGTGCCCGACTCGACGCAGTGGAAAGTCATAGCTACTACACCGAAGTAAAATTTTTAGAAATTTCTCTTCGTGATACTATTTGAATTTCTAGATTTATGGATTACATATGCAAAATGCCAGGTACCCATGCGTACTTTAAAGAATATTGGCAAATGATGAGCTGTTACTAACTAACCATCTTGCTACGATACTACCGTACTACTTTCTTTCATTCTCAGTCGGGGAAACGGAAGGGTAGTAACCTTGATTGACGGACAGTATGAAATCTGTTTGCCTTCCTTCAAGGGTGTAGCATTCCTCTCTTCACAGCGGAAATACGGGTCGACAGGGCACAGGGGCAAGAATCATACTGTCAATCCAGAATGCGGTAAGTTTAGCTCAGTTCAAAGACCGACTAAAGAAACATTTCTTGACAGACCACCATTAATACAGATTTTAGTCCGTTTGTTTAGTTGATTGGTTGATTTTGGTACGACGGCATGGTTTCCCACATACTGTTTGTTGTTGTTGATGTTTTTTTTCTTTGCTTTCTTCCTTCAGTTCTTTTTTTTTTTTCTCTTTCAGTTTTCTTCTCTTTTTTCAAAAAGTATGTGAAAATTAATGTAAACTGAAGTTGTTGTTTTTTTACTGCCCCCACAGGCCCATTCGGGCTTTCCTGCAGTCAGAAGCATCAGCTACATGTATAAAGTATGTTAAGAGGCCTAAAAAAGGTGTGTTCATGTAGTTTAGCATGTAAAAGTTGGTTTTTATAATAAAGAGTATTAAACTAACTAAAAAAAAAAAAAAAAAAAATAAGTCAAGAGCTGAGTTAATGGCGTAATCGATGGGGATCCTTGATTAGAGTGATGTAGGACTATGAAAAATTTCATCGGAGTGCTTTTGCGTCGCCACACTCCTCTTATACTGCAACAGACGATAAGGATCAGTTGCTCATGGAATGGAAGTCCGACAGGATTTTCTGCACCGTAGTTCCATATGGGAAAGTTGAGGTTTTTCAGCTTTATGATGGTAGTGCAGAAAATTTGGCTGAGAAATCCTAATCCCATATCCGCCACATTGGGTTGTCTGCAGAACGTCTACTCTCAAAACTTCCCCTAGCTGAACGTGTTCATGTACAAAATTCCCAACCGAAACTTCCGCGCCTTTAAACATCCTCGAACACAAAAGAATTCACAAATAGAATAGCCCGTTTTCAAATTTCAAGCTTTTTATCTTTTTTTCAAAGCAGATTAATTTGAAGACCACCCCGTGGGAATAATTCAGTTCAATTGATATTTATGCACCATCATATAAATACGTAGCAATCAGAACGTTAATAGGCTCGTCATACACTATGTCGTAAAAGAACAGAAATTGCCTAACGATAATTCAGAGCTTGTTCTTATTAAACCTAGTAAAATGAGGTAAAACAGGGGTTCCTATCATGTTTAATGGATATTAATTTATTCGAAATATCTAAACTTATCTCGTTAAACCACCTAGTTTAATGGATTAATTTTTTTGATATATCTAAATTGATCTCATCAAACCAGCTAGAACTAATAATGGTCAGTCAGGGCCAAAATTTAAGCCACTGTCATGAAAGCTTAGTCGTCAATTAGGCCGCCTAGGCTGTCAGTTACACATGGGTGTTTCTCTGGTTCGTTTCCTGGGGAATTGTGTTTGCCGTCAAAGCCCTGTCCTTTTAATCTCTGTCCGCTACCTCTTAAGCATATAATGGTCTCCATAGTAGCCATCCAACAATTCATTTCCAGAAGTATATTTCCAGCCGTTTTGTAACCAGGATTCCCTAGTAGAGTTTTAGTCCTACTCCGTGTCGTTCGGTTTCCTGCCTTGAGTTGAAATGAATTGGTCGCTTTGATACAGAACGGATAATGGTAAGAATCTTTGCCTCACAGTCGCTGCACCGAAGAATCCTGGATCATCTTCCGTAAATATTTGGCGGGTGGCTCTATCCAAACTTCTATACCCGACATATCGTCGTTCATAGCGCCATAGAGCAATGTATTGAACGTTGCAGAGGCTTTTGGTTACTTTGGTTACTCGAAAATTGTCGCTAACCGCGGCCGGTATAATAGACGAGCTCTTGGTCGGCTGTATTCAACTTTTTGCGACCATTCTATTCGAAAGATATATCATCTTTCGTAAATATTTGGCGGGTGGCTCTATCCAAACTTCTATACCCGACATATCGTCGTTCATAGCGCCATAGAGCAATGTATTGAACGTTGCAGAGGCTTTTGGTTACTTTGGTTACTCGAAAATTGTCGCTAACCGCGGCCGGTATAATAGATGAGCTCTTGGTCGGCTGTATTCAACTTTTTGCGACCATTCTATCTTCTATGTTCTTGACCATATCCTCTTCTTAAAAAGAAAGACCTTCTTTCTCTCCGAAAAAGTTATTTTCATTATTGTGAATTCCTTCTTTACCTCCCCCATTGGCATCGGAAATTGATACTGCATTTAGTCATACCCACGACGTAGAGCATGGCAAGATAGTCTAACGCATAACCTTCCGCTATATTAGGCCGCACTCGATCGGCTTCTGCAACAGAAATCAGCGTAAAGGACATCTGCGAAATTTATCGAAATTAGCCATAATCATTTTGATGGTACCTTCAAGAGTTGGCTTGTCTCTACGGAAGACCAGGATATGTGGTGATTTTCTTATTAACTGTTGTAAAGTGAAAAAAAGGCAATTAGCGAATCCTACAACTCCAACTGCCAACACGCCAAAGGCTCTAAAGGGCAAGTACAGTAACTCAGGAAAACAACAAACACTTTCTTAAAAAAAGACGACAATCAGTACAGTCTCATAGGTAGGAAAATGGTATTTTTAAAAGTGGAGGCTGGCTTTTACACTGAAGATCAGATATGGTATGTAAGATTATATATGTATATTTAATTTGCGAACAAGAGGCACGAGGCGACAGTGGAGTAAAAGGAAAACAGGAAAATCAGTAGCCTACAAGTAAAAATCAACAAACATCACGACAAGTTAGACTGAATTAATAACTGGACCTAAAAATATTCATAAAAAACATCGGGTAGATGATGAGCTGGATCAATAGATGTTTTTTGTAGAGACGCCGACGTCCTCTCGGATTTTGTTTCTGAATGCATTTATCTAAGCTAGGCTGACTTTATTTTCTTTTTCTAGCTCATTTGATCTTCCCTCCTGACAATGAGACGGGACGACAAACCAACCAACGCCGTGGCACACGTGTACTTCAGTGATGACCACGACAGGACTAGAAAGAAGAGAAGCAACAGTGGTGGCAGCACAAGCTCAACTGGCTCAGAGAGCTGCTCATCTCAGAAATCACAGCCACAGGTGCACCAGAAGCTCAAACGAGCTCTTTCTGAGAATTATCAGGTCCAGACGCGGTCTTTAGTGTTGGCTTCAAGTTCTAGTGGATGGGGAAAGTTGAAGTTGTTGTTGTGGAAAAATTGGGTTGTGCAGAAGCGTCATAAGGTACAAACCCTAGTGGAGATCGCGTTGCCAGTGTTTTTCGCATCGTTACTTGTGATCATTCGCGATTTGGCTCCGGCTTATAGGTTTTCAGAAGCCACCTTTTATCCCCCAGTGGATATAGGTCAGATGCCGAACATTCCCAGGTGAGAGTCCAATTCCTTATTTTTCGCGGTGAAAGATCCACTTTAGTTGCTTGCTGGGGTGAGGTAGAAATCAACGGTTCAACCCTAACTTATCCCCCCCGGACATCCCCCACCGTCACCACTACCCCGAACATCTCCCACCGACCCCCCCCCCCCCCCCCCACACACACGCAGTGTTGAAAAAATGCAATAGATTTTTATGAAAGGTATATATATATAGAGGCGAGCCGCCGTCACGCGTTTATATTTAACTCGCGTGTCTAGGGAACATCGTCAAGTGCTCGCGGTCCAAACTGCAGTTCGATTGTTCGACCCCCCCCCCCCACCGATTCGATGCTTTTTATGATTTCCTATATATTTGCATTGTTTTTTTTTGTCGGGGGGGGGGATATTGCCCGTTTTGTTTGGCACCGTGGGTTTTCATCTGGGGGTTGAGTCCGTGGGGATTTTCGCCTATACTCTAGTAAAACAGATAGCCAGAAAACATAGACTATTTTTTGCCTTTTCCTAACGGGCCTATGCTGGTGACCATGTCTGTCGCACACAAGCCTTCGCGTGTATGGTGAGTTTGTGAGGAATATCTGCGTGTTAGGTTTTGACACATTTTGCACATTGGTCTTGTCTTTAATCAGCAGAATTCCGGCATTCCGGCTATTTGTTTTTGGTGGCTTATGTATTCTAGTAATCCCGCCCCGCTGGATGTCTTTTCAATTAGATTGTTCGTGCGTGCCGGCGGCATACAATTAGCCATTGTGTTCTGCAGTTCGGTTTTAAGACAAAAAGAATCATATGAGATCGATGAAAAAAAAATATCATTTGAAAATAAACCGTAATTTGAAATTGCATGTCTTTCAGGAACAGTTTTTCTGACGTGGCAGCAAATCCCCGGTCTAGCTGTAAAAATTGCATCACCCTGAAATAAAATCTGCGCCGCGATTTGCTGCGATTGCGCCATACACCCGGTCAAGCATACCGTACAACTAGTTTGCAATGCAGTAGCCAGAACTCGGAAATCTGAACAGAAGAGCTCTTATTACAATAATCTTTTACGCATTATCTTTCACGCACTATCTTTCAATAATTTTGTACTTCTTTAATAATTTTTAGACATGAAAATGCCAAGGAAGATCCCGTTATCCCCCATCATTAACGAAAGATAGGCCCTGCACTGCTCTAAGACTTTAAAACTAAGTCGTTCTACCGTAGGCTACTTTTTTTTGTTTCTGTGAATACCTGGACTCCCAGTAGTGAAATACTGCCACCTACAAAGATGACTGAACCGCTAACAGCGGCTGGACATATTACAGAAATAGTTAAAGGACCGGTCTTACCTATAATACTAACGCAACCTACGTCCGTAATCACTCCATATTTTTCTATACCCGGAGACCCCTATTTCCTACGATACATTCTAATCCCTCTAACAAAACCACGCTGATTTCCTCACTTGCCGTGTTTTGCTACTTTCGATGTGTATCATGCTGTCGACGGTTGTCTGTGAGAAGTTTTTCCATCAGGAAAACCGGTTATGAAAATTGTTTCCCTGTTTTCGCTGTAAGTCAACGGATCTAGGAAAAGGCTTAAAACAGCCAAAATCGTGGGTTATTTGTGAAAGCATAGCCTAGTTTAAAGTATTCAACTATTTTAAAATACTGCAAGTTGAAGAGCAAATAGTGCGAGGGGTCCTTTAACGATGTCAGCCACAAATGGAAGAGCATCTTTTTACAAGCATCTTTCGGGGACATTTTCACGGAAAGCGATACGAAAGCTTTGCGAAGTTTGTTCTTGGAATATGCGAAGTATTTGTTGCAGCTACCTAGTTGGCGACGTAACTCTAGTCTTCCCCAAAAAGACGGGATTCGCGAGCCCATTTGTGCAGCCGATACTCAATTTATTATTTTGTCAAGTGAAATTACGGAGCACCCCTGGAAGTCTTTCTTTTTGGGATCCGAGAACGTAAGTGGAGGGATACCTATGACATCGCAAAAGCTGTCCGTCTCTCCGCACGATAATTCTCGAAGGGATTGAGGTATTTTGATGAAACTTGATGGGAGGATCCTTTGGGTCAAAGTACAGGTTAAGTTCGAAGATGGGCTCTGTAGCCCTATATTTGAGGGTGGCGGAGTGGTTTCAAATTAAGGGAATATGAAATTTATTTTCTCGCAGGACAATCGCCCGGAATCCGGCAGAAACGGAAAATTTGTGAAAAGTAAAAGTTTAATATGAAGTTGATTAGAGGTTCGATTTAGGGACAAGGAGACGTGTCCGAATATCAAACTTATTTTCTCGCCAGACAATTAGTTCGGCCGGAATCCGGCCAAAACCGGAGATAAATATTCTTAATAAATATACAAATATTCGAATAAATATCGAATATTCGAAATATCGCTGATGAAGAATCGTAGCTGACGTATCCGTTGAACAAAACCGGAGAATTTGTTAAAAGTAAAAGTTTTATTTAAATTTGATAAGATGTTCGATCTGCGGGTAAGAAGACATGTTGAATTCGCATATGACAATCATTTATCACCAGACGTATAGATCGCTCGGGATCCGGCTGAAACCGGAAAATTCGTTAAAAGTAAAAGTTTAATCTGAAGTCGATTAGAGGTTGGATATAGGGGTTAGGAGACCTGCTGAATTCGCTTTTGACCTTTAGTTTTTTGCCAGACAAGTAGTTTGTCCGGAATCCGGCCGAAACCGGAAGCTGGGCAGAAGTAAGTAAGGAAGGAGATACGACGTAGGCTATAGGGTAAACCATATGCTGAATCTATATTTGAATATTTGACAACGCAAAACGGATATCTGAATATATCTGAACTTGTTGAAATTCAGCTGGCTTATCCGGTTTGTACTGTCAAATACGAACTTGGTCTTCTCCGATTATTATCATTGGCCTTAACCTGTTTTAAATTTTAAAAGTGAAAATGCTTAAGAAGTCTGTTGAAGACCGAATATCTACAAGACCGAATTGTCGGGAGGAAATATTAACATTTTTTGGGATCCCATCGAAACCTTTGGTCTTGTTTTAGTTAGCCTAGTTTTGTAATGTAGGCAAACCTTGTTAATGTGTTTTCCTTTTCTTATTTTTCCATTGTTATTTTCCCTTTCCCTTTCGTTTTCATTTTTATTTTATTTTATTCGTACTCTATCGCTCGTTCTGTTGAACTTACTTAATAGGTTATACATGTAGATAGGTAGGTTAGTGCTGTTGTAGCCTAGTATCTTTGTTTCTTTCTGCTTATTGTAGGCTAGTGTTTGCTTCTTCTTTTCTTTCGTTTTCTTTTCTCAGCCTATGCCTTGTGCTCTTTGATGGGTAACAAATAAATTAGTATTACTTATCCTACCCCTGCTTTTAGAGTTGTTTTCAGTATGTCATATTTATTTTATGTTTTAGGAATTCGCTATTGCCCACGGGTACTAATAATATGGCAACCGTTGATCCCTTGAACATTTCATCTCAGCTATCTGCTTCGCTTTTGGACGAATCCCTCTCTACCTTTGGTTTCTTAAAGAGCTTCGAATGGCCTCTTGCCTGGGCCCCGAATAACACCCTAGTGCAACAAGTCATGGAAACTATTGGGGACAAACTTGGACTAGAAGTTAAAGGTAAGAGTGCCCTTTTAGTTTTCAGTGAACTTGAACGCATTAATAGATTTGTCCTCGACCTACCCTCGTGGAAACTCATATGATACAGTAACGATTTAATCCATGATATTTTGTGTTAGACGGTTGTATCGGGTTCTGTTAATGCTGGCTGGTTTTACGGTTCTTCAGAATTTAAGTACAGTTGTGTTCTCATTAATCATTCCTGTCGACTGACATTGATTTTCCCCCATTGTGTACTGTATCCTTATATAAAGGGTTAAGAGGTGCAAACCGAATGAAAATATGCTACGAATTTTCGGCTCGGATGGGCTATCGGTTCGGCAGAATCATGGGCCTAAGAAGACATGCTTATGTACCCCATTTTGAGATCCCACCATAATCTATGGTCTTCGTTTCGAAAGCATTTGAACAGACGTTTTTTTTTTTCGGGTAAATTTTTTGTTCATAATTTTTGAGTTGAATGTACAATGCAATCTCCTGATTGACGATATCTGATTGACGATATCTCTTTCCCTTTTGGCACACCTTTCTTTCGGAAATTGTCTACAGCGAATGCGTCACTCAGCGTCGGAGTTCTGAAAAATTCCCAGTACACTTTTTACTCAGAAGTATTCTTGTTCAACTGCTTTCGTCCGGGTTTGTAGAAGTAGTTTAGCTTTCTTGTGAAGAATAGTATTATTGCTGGCGCACGCCGTCGCTGACCTCTCCTCCACGCTGAAGTCGCGCGATTTAACCCAGTGCCCCAATGTTTTTGGCTCGGATTAGCTCACTTTGATGATCGGTGCCAGGATATCCTATCTGAAGCGAATAAAATGTCAGTCAGTTTAGACCGATAGTAACTTGAAATTGAAGGGTCGCAGTCCCAACATTTCTTCACGTCATTCGAAAATCTTCAACTCACTGGTTGGAAATGAGCCTAGCCTGTGGTCTGTCGGGTCTGTCTGAGCTCTCAAGGGGCTATCAGGCTCATCAAATTAGAAGGATCGTACAGTTAGTATCGGAGGGTTGTGATACCTCTGGCTAATGATTGGACTGTGAAGGAAGGTTCACTGTTGTGGGTTCACCCCTGCTCCCAATAGTTCTTATGTTGTTTCTTGACAATTATGTCAGCAAGGGTTCTCCGCTAAACGTCCGCAATCGAAACGTCCACAGCCAAACGTCACCATGAAAAAATGTCCCCATGGCAGAACGCAAGGCCGTATCCAGGGGGGGGGGTGACCCCCCCCCCCCGAAACATACAAAAATACTCATTTGTATAGGCTTTTCCCTCTGATCTGTGTCTTTTTTGTGCGACCCGCAGGCAATCCCCCACCCCCCGAAAGACACCCCCCCCCCCCCCCCGAAATAAGTTCCTGGATAAGGGCCTGGCAGAACGTCCATGACAAAACGGGGTTGTCGGCGAAATGTCCCCAACAGAAAGGTCCCGGCGAAACATCCCCATGACAAACGTCCTCGGCTACAGATTCTTTTTTCATCGCTGATAGCCATGTGATTAGGCCTACTGATTGCGTCGTTCAGAAAAAAATGTTCTTGGAATGTAACATTTTGAAAACCACGATGGTTTGACAACTTCAGTATTTAACGGATAGCGATGAAACAAACCAAAGTGTTGCCCCTTGCTATAGCCATTTCGTGAAGAAAAGTGCAAAGATTTAGTAGTTTGTAAGTTTTTCGTTTTCTGCTATATTTATTGGTTTATTTGTGTGTTAGTTTACGCCGTAATATAACTCATTGATCTCGCGTTGGTTCGATATTTAATTGGTTATTTAACTTTGTAATATGTGTGAATCTGATTTTATTAAAATTCAAACCCGTCCTAGATTACTAGGTGTCTATATACCTAAATAATCGTTTCATCCGTTCTCGTTTCCTCGCTTCCTATGCCATTTGTATACACCATAAAGGCACTACATTTTTCATTCTCTTTTGATATTGGTCGAAAATACCGATTGTGCATGTTGCCTCAAACGACCTAGAACTGATCAGTTACGAGTCGGGGGGTTTCTCACTCCCAAAAACAATGTACAGCAAGTGGCGCGTGCCGCGGTGCCTCGCTGGTGCCGTGCCGAGGTGACACCGGTGGTGGAGAGAGAGCAACCCCTCGTTACGAGCCCAGTGCAAGGCATATTACACTATATATTTTAACTGGAAACGGTGCATTAATTAAGCAACTGGTCCAATGTCTGATATTTCCTGCCTTAAGCTCCCACAATCTACAATGCACTCACGAAGCTGTTTTACCTCGACCATGCGCCTGAAGACCGAGTTGAAATTTAAAATATATACTTGGGGACGTTTCGCCAAGGGCACATTTTGTCGGCTTACCGACGAAACGTCCCCACGGCATTCTATTTTCTATTTTTTTCCACTTATACAGTTTAAATATTATCCCGAGCAATACAAATATCACTAGACAAGATCTTGAGCTTCCTATTCCATTTTTATCCAACATAACGGCACTACTCTGATTTCGCATTCGCTTTGTTTGACCCTTTTTTAGCCAGATTAGGCTTCCGCTTGTTTCCTCCGAGGAGCTCTTATTGGTAAAAAAAAAAGAAAAAAGAATATCGGATATGCATGTTGCTTTAAGCGACCTGAAACTAGCCTACTACTGATGAGTAACGAGCCCTGGGAAAGGCGTATACGCTGTATATTTTGAAGGGAAACGGTGAATATCTGAAGCATGGAGCATGTCATGGAACCGTTTTGCCATGGTGACGTTTCGCCACGGGGACGTTTGGCTGAAGACGTTTCGCAGGGGACGTTTGGCCACAGGGACGTTTCGTCGGTAAGCCGTCAGTAGTAAGCTGTCTAAATGCGTTATTCTCCAATAGAGACTGCGATAGATCTTTTTGTTGCTTCCTTTGACCTTGTTGTTCAGAAAAGAACATGAAAGGAAAGGCATGGTATTAGTAGGGCCAGGTCCGTATCTAGGAATTTATTTGGTGGGGGGGCGTTGCCGGCGAGTCGGACCAAAATGTGCAAAAAAGACATAGATCAGAGTTGAAAGAAAAACTATTACTTTTGCATATTCCCGGGGGGAGGGGGGTATGAACCCCTACCCACCCCACCCCCTGGGTACGGCCCGGGGTAGGGCCTTATATGTCCTTATACATTTGCAGGAGTCGAGTAAAAAATTCCACCAATATTTTCGGGTTAATGGATATTTTGTCTGTTTATGTTTACTTTATCGTCCCGGAGCTTTGTTGCTAATGATGAGCAACAAAACAAATATATTAGTTAATTCATTAAATACATAACGGGTAAAGATTAGTTCTATCTGCATGATCATTCTGCGAAACATCAGCGACCTGAAATGGCAATCCCACGTCATGGCCATAGTTCAGAAATGCGCTCTGTTATTACGGTCGTTTGCCGCGTTACGTCGATTCGCGATTCCTCCCAAGCAACTCAGGTCTATTTTCTGCACTTACATTAGGCCAAATGCGGAATACGCTTGTCCGGTGTGGCACCCTGGCCTCACCTCGACTCTGAGTGATAAGCTCGAGGGTATCCAAAAGCGAGCGTGCAAAATCATTTTAGGGGCCCAGTATGTTTCATATGAAGATAGTCTTAGTGTATTATGTCTACCGACCCTTAAAGAAAGAAGACATGCCCTGACGATGAAATTTGGGTTCAAATGTCTGTCGTCTGAAACTCACAGAGATATTTTGCCTGAATATGTGTCAGATTTACGACCGAAGTCCTGTACTAGGCAGTTTACACGGTCAATCGGTCTTCAAAAGCTAAGCCTGCCACCTGCAAATTCAACTGACCGGTACTTGTCTTCATTTGTACCTTATTTTGTACGTAACTTTAATTCCTGAGGCTGTTTTTTTTTTAAGTGTGTTGAAAATAAGTATATTAACATGTAATTGACTATCCGAAGCTAGCGTGTTTTTTATGCTATTATGGAGAATAAAGGAATTATTATTATATTCTTTGAGAATGTATGAGTTTTTCGTTCACAGCCTTGTCAATGTGTTCTGTTTACCTGTATACCAAACGTACTTGTGGTAGGTTTCGGTCCATTTAACAGGCACCTTCGTCCCAGATTCACTGGGTGTATGGTTTCAATAATAGTAGCCACTCTACATGAGCTGACACCTAGAACAAAGCTGTGCGATAGGTTTGCATACTTGACTGTGTGTTATATCGGATTCATTAATTTTATTTATTAACGTGACCAACCTTCAACCTTTGTGAGTTGCCTCTCAGGGGCTAAAATAAAGTAATGATCAGAAACACAATAGTAGGAAAAGGGATGGAAGAGATGTAGTGCCATTCTGGTCCACTAACAGCTATGAAAATGAAATTTTTGTGGTACATTTTGCACATAGCCTACATTTTATATTCCGAACTTGAGGTCTGAACCCGCCAAGACAAACAACATAAGAAGAAAATTCAAAATCTCTTTTTGGTCCGTAGACTTTTAACTCGCTTAACGCTGTCAGCGTCGCTCCCTGGTTTCCCCACCCGACAGATTATACCATGTATCTACCATGTTGCTGAAAAGGGGCACGAAGTGGGTTTCTTCCTAGCACCAAGAACAAATAAGCCAATAGAACCTCCTTCTTTGATCCCATGTACCGACTATTGATACCCCGACAAACCTGAGCAGAGCTAGAGGTACTTGCTCAGCTTTGAGTTGATGCCTCTTCGCCGCTGCGCAAACTAGAGGAAAATACGTGCATGACCCGCTCTGCAGCGCGTGACATGTGACGTCACAATGGTAGACAACCAATAGGCTGTTATCTAAGCGTTTCTTTTTCGGGGTCTACTGCGATATAGCTGTTTGTAGAGGTAACGAACTGTGATGTCCCGCGTAGCTCCTGCGCTCCGTTTGTTTGCATCTGGCAGTATCGGGAATCTATTCGACTCCGCAAGGTTGTGTAGAGATAGGCAGACGGTGGTTCTTGTAATATTTGTCCTTGCTAATACTGACCATCTCTGGACGACTTGACAGGGTTCTGTACTGTCATGAAGCTTCTGACAGTGTAGAAAGAAACAAAAAAACGGCGTAACACGAAGTATTAGCAAAGGGAACTTTAATATTGCAGTTAATGACTGACTTTTCCTTTCAGGCCATGGATTCGCTACTGAGGACGAAATGGTTGATTACATCCTCAGCAATTACAATGGTCTTCTAACAGGCGAGAAGATTGACTTTCTCGGTGGAGTGGTCTTTACGAGCGATTTCCTGTACAATGACACGTTCCCGAAAGACATCAAGGTAGGAACATCCTGACAGGATGGGTGGCGAAGGCCATAACTATTTTTCAGGACTTAAGGTGTATTCTCGCCGTTCCCCGAGGACTCCTCAGGGAATCGAAGGAAACGTCGAGAATAGAGGGAGTCACTCCACGCGGACTCCGCGTATGGAAAACAACGAGAACACGGGGAATGCTTCCAAAATGGATTTTGTTCGAAAAAGAAATATGCAGTTGACGAAATTATTCTGGATCCACTTTATTTTTCTTTTGTTTATTCTGATTGTTTTTAGTTAATTTTACATTACACCAACACCAGCAAAAATTGATTCCCCTCTGTCTGAAAGGGAGTCATTTTTGATGATGGTGATGATAGTCGGAGCATCCCCAGTCCTTGGGGACTCGCGATAATGAAGGGAGTGAGTACCTGGTACAAACAAAAACGCTGGGACTCCTCAAGTGGAATCCTCGGGGAACAGAGAGAAAACACCTTTACAGGGATAACTTAGTTGTGTTCTACCCTGCTTACCGTACACTGTAAAAAGTTTCTCCGAGTAAGGATTAAAGTTAACGGCAGTACGTGCTACTGGGATTAATCTTATCTCTACTGGGACAGCATTAATTCGAATTAGAGATAATCTTATCTCAATAAATACAAGATTAATCCCAGTAGCAAATCCTGCAAGATTTTTTTTTTTACAGTGTAGTTACTATGCATGGTGTCACGGCTTCTGGCTTCTTGGCGTAAAAGCTGGAACACATTTTTCGGCTTTCGGCAAAATATCGCTCCAGGCGCCAATTCGTTCAAAGATATCGTAGTTACCACGCTCACGTGGTAAACTCCCGAGCTTGGTAAGCAGATACTTACTGATAGTTACTATTTCAAGGTAATGGAACGGTTAATGTAGAAACTTTTCACGAGGCTGGAATGAAAGTAGTAATTGACACTTACTATTAGTGCATTTTTGCTGATACCATTGTATCTGATACCAGGGCATCTGATACCACGGTCTAAAGTCGTTTTTGCAGTTATCGTGGTATCTGGCCAGTCACCGTGGTAGCTGATATTCAGATCAGATACTGTGGTATTTGAATCTGAAAAAGCCATCTCATTTCGTCATCACTAATGGAAGAGTCTAGTTTTTTGTCAAATTGGTGAGAAAGAAGTTATGTCACTCTAGATGTCAGTGAATATAAGTATATGTTTTCGATGATTTCTAAAAGCGCGAATTTGGCAATTGTCGTTTTTGCAGAGCATCCGTAGTATTAGATACCAGGGTAACTGAAAAAACGACTAACTGCAGATCCAGTTGCCGTGGTAACAGATACCATGGTATCTGCAAAAATGCAACTGGGGGGTCTTAGGCTTTGCTTGGTTTTCTCCATTAATCTCTGCCGGAGTATCCGTGGACTGTCTACAAGGCTCCGACACTGGAGTCCTAGACTGCTATTCTAGTATGCTATTCTATCTTTCCGAAATAACGGATTTGATTCAAAATTGTTCTCATTTTGACTTCAGGTTCTTAAACGACCAACTCCTTGCAGGTCGCAAACGAAAGATTATTCCGGATCTGGCTATTTTTAAACATATTTAGCGAAAGTCGACGAATTACCGTGTATTACTTTTTTGTGATGGCGATAATTACAAAAAAAGTTGACATCGGCTATGAAAAGATTCAGCTTTCGTCACAGCTGCCTGGTTTACTACGTCGAGCTTGACGCTTTGAAAGAAGGTACTGCTACCTGCGAGGATGACATAAGCAGAGCGTGATGCTCATTTTTTATTATAACTACTTCAGGAGTCACTTTGATCATAGGCTTTCTTGATTGATAAATTATATTATGTGAGATTTCTTCGAGTTTCCTTGAATCCGTTAAGAGACGTCTTTCCATTTTCAAAGATAGACATCGTACAGCTGTCTCAGTATTTTTCCTAGTCATGATTCTGTGAAATTTTGTTGATCGTAATGAATTTTAAAAATTCGATAAAAAACGCAGAGACATGTGCAATAGATTTTATTTGTTTTTCATTGCCCTGATTTTTGGAGTTTGAATAAGTAATTGTGTGAAGTTTATTAGGGTACCAGCGATTTTGTTTCATGTTCTGTGCTTTTTTGCAACGTTTTTATGGCACTTGCCCTTCGGCCAAGTGCCATATAGCGATCGCAATTTCTGTCCGTCCGTCGGTCTGTCGGTCTGTCGGTCTGTCCAGGTTTTGCTAGTTCGGGCACTTCCACATAAGCTAGGATGATAAAACTTGGCAGGCATATCAGGGACCCCAAATGATTAAGTTGGAAATAGTCACTTCCCCGATCCGAGCACCGTGGGGGGAGTGGAGGGAGGGGGAATCCGGAATCTTGAGGTATTTTTAACTTTTGAACGGGTGATCGGATCTCGATGAAACTTGATATTTGGAACGACCTCATGTCTCAGACGACCCACTTAAAATCCGGACCGGATCCAGTGACTTTTGGGGGGAGCTGGAGGGGGCAACCGGAAATCTTGGGAAACGCTATGAGTGGAGGGATCGAGATGAAACTTGGTGGGAAGACACCTAGCAAACACTAGATACATCGTTGACATAACCGAGCCGATTTGGGCACTGTGGGGGGGAGTGGAGGGAGGGGGAATCCGGAATCTTGAGGTATTTATAACTTTTGAACGGGTGATCGGATCTCGATGGAACTTGATATTTGGAAAGACCTCATGCCTCAGACGACCTACTTAAAATCCGGACCGGATCCGGTGACTTTTGGGGGGAGCTGGAGGGGGCAACCGGAAATCTTGGGAAACGCTATGAGTGGAGGGATCGAGATGAAACTTTGTGGGAAGACACCTAGCAAACACTAGATACATCGCTGACATAACCGAGCCGATTCGGGCACTGTGGGGGGAGTAGAGGGAGGGGGAATCCGGAATCTTGAGGTATTTATAACTTTTGAACGGGGGATCGGATCTCGATGGAACTTGATATTTGGAAAGACCTCATCCCTCAGACGACCCACTTAAAATCTGGACCGGATCCGGTGACTTTTGGGGGGAGCTGGAGGGGGCAACCGGAAATCTTGGGAAACGCTATGAGTGGAGGGATCGAGATGAAACTTGGTGGGAAGACACCTAGCAAACACTAGATACATCATTAACATAACCGAGCCGATTCGGGTACTGTGGGGGGAGTAGAGGGAGGGGGAATCCGGAATCTTGAGGTATTTATAACTTTTGAACGGGTGATCGGATCTCGATGGAACTTGATATTTGGAAAGACCTCATCCCTCAGACGACCCACTTAAAATCTGGACCGGATCCGGTGACTTTTGGGGGGAGCTGGAGGGGGCAACCGGAAATCTTTGGAAACGCTATGAGTGGAGGGATCGAGATGAAACTTGGTGGGAAGACACCTAGCAAACACTAGATACATCATTGACATAACCGAGCCTATTCGGGCACTGTCGGGGGAGTGGAGGGAGGGGGAATCCGGAATCTTGAGGTATTTATAACTTTTGAACGGGTGACCGGATCTCGATGAAACTTGATATTTGGAAAGATCTCATGCCTCAGACGACCCACTTAAAATCCGGACCGGATCCGGTGACTTTTGGGGGGAGCTGGAGGGGAGAACCGGAAATATTGGAAAACGCTATGAGTGGAGGGATCGAGATGAAACTTGGTGGGAAGACACCTAGCAAACACTAGATATATCATTGACATAACCGAGCCGTGCCTACTCGTTACAAGTGCCATATGAGCTCGTAGCTCTTGTTCTTTGTTGTAGCCCTCGCTGAAATGCAAGAAAGTCATTATTGTTATTGTTGTTATTAGTATTACTATTCATCCTCTGACCCAGCCTTGCAAGTGCCATATCAGCTTCTCTTGTTCTTTTGCTTTTCTGTCGGTGGATGCAAAAAAAATGAAGATGGCTTCTCTTTTAGTACAAAATCCGACTGAAGGGGAATCCCCGGATTAAGAACGAAGACAGGAATCCTCTCGGACCTGCAGAAACGTGGATGACGGACTACCAGTACCCGTTCTTCCAAGTGCCTGGCCCCAGAAATCGTAACAGAAGTGACGGAGGAAGTCCTGGTAAGTTTGACTTTAACTTGACCTTGATAAACTTCCCATATCATGGAGTAAAAGAAGTTCTGATGGAAGAGTTATACAAGTTCTAAAAACTAAATATTCCCATCCAGACTGAGTAAAACAAAATGTTCTGCCTGTTCTAGTATTCTAACGCGAAGTGACTCTTTTGAAATTCTGCTGGGTTTTCTGGCTGTTTCTGTCCTCGCGCGTCCGTGTTGGTTTGATGAGATGTGTTGCGACGACTGTATTTGAGTGTAAAGATGCATTCTCAACCTGATGTTATGGTGAGCGTTGTAGTAAGCCAGACAAAAGATGGTAAATGCCCTCGAAGTCAGGACGGCCTACTACACATGCAGAACTTCGCTGGTTCATTATGGATACCCCAGGTCAATTAACACTGTGGTTTGAAGGGCGAACTCACAATAGGCTATCAACCACCCATCATACACTGGGCCTTATAGCCCGATGAAAAATTTATCTCAAAATAGTACTAATAAGTAGTACGAAAAAGCTGCATGCAGTACTAACGATGCTACTACTTGCTTCTACTTTAAGGCTACCGTGTTACTGCATACTACTATATGCTACTATTAGCAAGACTGGATGCTACTATGGCAAGACAGGATGCACATAAGATTGGACCAGTCTGAGGCACATTAAATGATAGTATTATTTGCTATTACATGGTATTACATGCAACGTTTTCGTACTACTACCATACTACTACGCAGGCTACAAATTTTTCATCGGGAGGCTAGCCCACTCTAACTCACTCTAACCCACTCTATCGTTTCGCACTTGTAGTTTGTTAGTTTGTGTTTTATTTGTATTGTACGTGAGTGTTTGTTTTCCCAGTTTCCACCCGTGTTAGCCTAGTGCTATTAGGATTAAAATAAAATTGATTGATTGATTGAACTCATATTAAAACTGCTAGTGACCTGTGGTCCGTATATAGGCAAAAGGTGTTGTACTAACTGATACTTAAAAATGAAAGATAAGTTTTATTTTTAAAAGAGTTGTTAACAGGTGAAAATCCTGGAAAAAAAATGCCGGGAATATCATCATGACATTAGTGATGGTGATCACAGGGTTAATAAAATACTTCAGGAGGCTACAGTATAAAAGATATAAAACGGTCAACGGAAGGGGAGTAACGCTCTTCTAGCGTTAGAAGCACGCATATCGGGGTGCAGGTGGCACCACCGCAACAGATGCACAGACAAGTTTGTAAAACCGTTATTTCTGATTGGTGAGCTTCTCGGAAGCAAGAAGCAGGAGCGCGGTGCGTAGAAAACAGCCAAACTCGATACATGTAAAAATCTCCGTAATTCCATGATAAAGTTCCAAACCTAGGAATTGAGGATTGACGCTCCGTCACTCGGGTAGTAGAGGCAAACAGTAATCTAGGTAATTCCATGGACAGACAAGCAGGTTCCGGTGCTCGCGAACTGGAATTCCTTTTTTTTTTTTTTGTGCAAAACGCATACGTCAGGTGAATTTTATTGGAGCTATATGGAGTTCCTGCCCAAGTTTCCGGCACCATCATCAGTTCCGTGAGGAAAATTGAGAATATTTAACTCGAAGATGAAAGTGCCGAAAATCCGGCCGAACAAAATCCCGACTGCCTGCCCGTGCTTGCAACGGTGTTGTTGTAAGGACAATGTCGCAAGCTGGAATGACAATGGTAGTTTTTTTCTTCTTTGTTCTTTAAATGTGATCTTCTGTTTTGTTGTGAATGTATAATAATAGTAATTTATTTATGACCCATCATACACTCGCAAAGAGAAAGACGGAGTATAAATACAAAAATAGAAAAAAGTAAAGTACGGAAATACACAACACCACACAAAAAACAACACGAAACTAACTTCTAACACATTGCCTAATAATGAACCAGCAAATTAAAAGAAAGAACAACGAAATGTAAAATACGGAAAGACGTAACACCACACAAAAAACAACACGAAACTAACTTCTAACAAATTAACCTAATAATGAACCAACAAATTAAAAGAAAGAACAACGACAACAGAACCAGAACTAGAACAGTAAACAGTTTATCCGCAGCATCAAGAGGATCCGGCAAGCTGTGTCTCTCCCGCAGTCTACCATTCCTTGTCCAAGGCGGCACCCGAATCAGGAACTTTGCATATTTGAAATAAGCCCTTCTAATTTTTACTTTATCTGATTGAGTTAATATGTCCCAGAAAGGAACCAAATATAGAACATGAGGGAGAGAAATTTGAGTGGCGTATTCAAGTTTTAGGTTGTAGCTGTGAAATGCCGTGTATCGGTTTACTTACAAATGAAGTACCTACCTAGCTTCTCGTAGCTTGGAACACACCCACTATCGCAGACACTCAACTGCGATAGAGACTCGGAGGCGATCAACGGACCGTTTAGTCTAACCACTATAGCCAAATATTCTTTAACCCAACTATAGCCAACTATTCTTTAACCCAAAAGTTATAGTAACCCATATCTGTTCTCCTTTGTTACTTTGTGCGATTTGTTTCTGCGGCGTCGTAAGTCATTTTCAACCACGAGCTCAACATGTGAATGTTTTTCCTTTGTCACATTCCTTTCCTGCTATTTTGTTGGATGAGTGGCTAACTGGCCCACATTTGACGTGCGATGGATTTGTTACACGGTAATCTAAGCATGGGCAGGCAATTTTACGCCTGTTTCAGCTGATTGAATTTCAGAATCAGATTTACTGCTAAGCGTGGCAAGTAGTTGTGATGTTTCTAGGGAAATACGAAAACGTGCATGCTCTAATATTGATTCGATTTCAAGTTTTTTGTAATGTGTCTAGTGCAAATTATTCAGTAGTGCCGAATTAATAAATAGGCAAGTGGGCAGCTACCTATTTGCCCAGTTCCTCTTAGGCGCCCCGCGAAAATTAATCAAAATAATATTGATTTCGAAAGCAGAAAGCGCAGTCAATTTTTGTTTTAATTATTCCAGTGCAATATAATCAACAGTGCCTAGTTACCGAATAGGCACCTGCTTATGGGCCCCAATCTTCTTAGGGGCCTCGCGAAAACTGGTTAAAGTAATATTGATATTATCTAAACATAAATCAGAGTCAGTTTTTGGGATCCTAAAACGTAAGTGGAGGGATACCTAGAACATCGCAAAAGGTGTCCGTCCGTCTGTAAGCTCGATACCTATCGAAGGGAATAAGATAGTTTGATGAGGTGTGAGGATTCTTTGGGTCAAGGGTAAGGTTAAGTTCGTAGATGGGCTCTGTAGCCCTACATTTAGGTGGGGTGGGAGGGTCAAATTAAGGGGCAAACAAAATATTTTTAAACAGCCAATGTGATAGTCGATTGTGGGGTGGGAAGACATACTGAACACGATCATGAAAACCATTTTCTCGCCGGTTAAAAATAAAAGTTTTCTTTAAAGTTGATTAGATGTTCTTTATAATTTATAAGGAGATACGCTGAATTCGTTTCTGAATTGTTCTTTTTTTTGCTGGGCAAGCAGTTCGCTCGGAATTCGGCCGAAACCGGAAATTTGGCAGAAGTAAAGCAGGAAGTTTCGGTCAGTATCGTCAAAATAGATATGGCTTATAGAGGTATATCTGAACTTGGTTTTCTCAGAGGATTAGTGTGGCGAAGACTGGATCTGGCGAAGACAAGATCCAATTCTCTGGATCAAATATTAGATTTTTGGGATCCCATCGAAATCTTAGGTCTTGTTATTAATGATTTCGTTGCAAATTGAGCGCGTGTGATGCACGGTATGTTCGGCCGTTTTCATCGAGCAACCAAGGTGAACGTTACTTAGCTAACATTATATATTAGAAGGGGGCCCAAAATTCCGACCTTATAGGGCCTTCATAGGGTCTTATCCGGCGCTCCGTCCTACAAGCCTCAGCCTGAATAATACGTAAAAGGCTGTCACGTTTGAGGGTCCGAGGAACAGCAAAAATATTGTCAATTTATAGCCTCCAATTGGGATGGCGAGAATTCGCTGCGTTATTCTTTCAGTCCACCCTTGCATATTAGGGTGGACTGGGGTAGTTCTGAAACTTCTGACGAATTTCTTCTTCCAAAAAATTCCACGTAAGTAGGCATTGTACTGAGCTGTAAAATTTGTATGTCAGCGCGTAGCTGACTTTCTCAGATACCACTTTGGGTATCTAAGCATGGGAAGTCTGATAGGCTACCATGTTATATTATTATCTATATATTCATATTAGTTTAATTTCCAGGCTACTACAAAGAAGGCTTCTTAGCCATCCAACACGCTATCAGCATGACAATCTCTGACATGATCACTGGACGCCAAATTTTGGATGAGAATATTATCGTAATGAGACGCTTCCCCTACCCTCCGTACTTCGATGATAAGTTCATGGTCGCCCTCCAGGGTTGGCTACCCCTGATTATCATGCTGAGCTTCATCTACCCTGCCCTGAATATTGTTAAGAGCATTGTTCACGAAAAAGAGCGACGACTAAAGGTAAACATCGTTTTTCAAAAATACCAATGCTTGCCACGTCAAATTAGTGCTTTTCTTCTCGGTGCTTGCCGACTCTTCCTGCTGTCCGAAGTAGAGGTTTGACGCAAACTATTTGAAAACTGCGTGCCGTGGTTAAGCGGTGGGAAAAGTCAAGCAAAAGAAAATTACATGTATGAAAAAGAAGGCAGACCTGTTGGCCTACCAAGTCGTCCAGAACGGAAATACAAATTTTAAGCCTCTTTACCTGCCACCTGGTATACCTTATTTATTGCATTTAAGGTTTTTAACTTTCCAGAGATGTGAGAATACTTGCGTTTTGCGTACAGGAATAGTGATCCTTTGGCTCGCCATGAATAAATAGACCTGTTCCTAGCTTCTCATAGTTATACCCAAGAACTTGTAAACCGTCTCCATTGCGTAGCGCCATAAGACTAATGTATTGGACGTTGCTGAGACTTCAGAATCTTTACGTTTCACTAACAATGATGCAGAGCTGATTGTGGTCGAGAATTGCTTAGGGAATGCTTCTAAACATTCCTGCGCTGAAGGCTCCGCGCATGGGTGTGTTGCGAGAGGGGAGATAGATGTTCTACCACATTTACCAAAAAAGAAATGACTAAATGGAATTATTTATGCAGTACTAAGTACACATAGCAAGTCAGGGGAATCAAATAAAATCACTTAAAATCCAAAAGGCCTGTTTTTGTTTTTGAATTTATTCTCACTGTTTTTTGCGTATTTTTTTCTACCCCTTTAACGCTAGGATGGGTCATCCAATCATTTGCAACAGTTTTGCAATATTTTTGTAAGCGTTCAGTGTGTCCGAACAGACGTACAAGAATAACAGAAAAATAATTTTACGGAATTAGTCTTAGGTGATAATAAATTCTCAGTTGATTATTTCCATTGGAAAATATGTGTCACAGAATTAAAAATAAATCTATTTGAAAGGTGGTATCATAGTTATTCTTTCCGTGTTCTGTACAATAACTTCCTCCGGTGGTTGCACGGTTTTCCTTGGAATTGTAGTGCCTCAGCAATGTTTACAGGTGAGGTGGAGGTCTCCCAACTTTCTCTGAAGTCCGTAGATCTGCTTTTGGCTGTTCTTTCTGTGCCGTACGTGCGGCTATCTCTTGCCGCTGACTGAAAGGGGGGGGGGTGCACTGTGGGTTCAACCCAACTTAGTGTGTTGAGGTTTAGTTTCACTTAATGATAAACTTATTTCTACAAATATAGAAATTTGAGAAGGCCGGACCTTATAACTCAACTAATAACTGCTCTAAAAAAAAAAAAAAAGATGCAACGTATGCACGCGCCATACCTACGAATCATTAAAACTCCATCCTAAAAAATATAAATAAAAAATAAGAACCGAATGCAGGGAGAAGTGGACGACCAACGCACCACAATCGAATCAACTCAATTAAAAATTACCAATTAATTGCGCTCCAGGAGATGAGATTTTACTTCATTGTTAATTGTAGATGTAGACAAAATGGAATAAAGTTTGATCTAAAGTGTTAGAGTGTAAAGTGTTTGTTTTGTTATATGTTATGGACCTAGTCGGCCGATATTAGACTAAAATAAATAAAATATATGTAGGCTACGTACATATTACACGCGAAAAACAGCTGACTTATATATACATGAAACTAACCGTGTGTCTCTGCGTTTGTCTTTCATCCATTTTATGAAATTTCGGGTCACCTCTATGAGGGATGATCCCCATTTGTCGGCTCACAGATAAATGTGCGGGTGTTTGGATAACCGAACCAACATAAAATAATTATTCCTTCAGCCCATGCTGACTGTGAATCATACGTGACTGCTCTAAACTGGTAAGTCAGTCTAAATTTGATATCTAGCGATATTTGGGCCCTTCTTGGGCCCTTCTTAATTTATAAATATTTCGGCCCTTCTTGGGCCCTTCTTAATGTTTAAATGTAGCTGACTTCTCATTTTGAACCTTCAAATATTGTTCTTCTTTAGAGAAGTTCTTATTAGTGACTGAGGTTGGGTTGGGTTGGGTTGGGTTAGGTTGGGTGGCGGGGGGGGGGGGAGAAAAAGAAACAAAAGGTTAATACGAGTAATGTGTGTTATCGTTTGTAGTGAGTGAGTAAAAGTTGTGCACTCCCACGGACAGGTTATGTTTGTTGTTTCGTTTAAGGCATGTTGAAATTAAAATGAATTGAATTGAACTGAATTTTATTCTTCTTGGAATAAAGAACTTCTCGGAACTGGCCGTTTAGAGCCTTTGGCTTGTTGGCATTGCTGGGATTGACCTGTTGCCCTTTCGCTTTATAGAAAAATGGATCAGTCAATCAATCCACACGTTTATTTTTCAAGTTTGAACCTGACGAGGACCTTTGCCAAGAAGGTCCGAAATATCGCTACATCAAAATTCATTCATTCATTTTAACACGACGTGTGCAAGAACCGCAGAGAAGCATTTTTTTTTGTCATGCATACATAACTAATTCATCTTTAGGTACTATGCCTACAGTGAGTTACAGGCTCTCCTCAATCAAGTTTCACTCGAAATCATCTTTCTAATTGCTTGCCGCCTTTTTTGTTGGCATTTTCTCTCATTAACATTCCTGTTTTTGCCGCCCAGAACTGTTATTGCCGCAACCAAGGACGGTACGGTACTTTCAAAAAACTCATCCTGAAACCCCAACATATAATTGTTACTTTCAGTGGTTAAGGTTTATGACTTTGCTGGAGTTTCTCTCGATTGTAAAACCAGTATATAGAATAAGCCGGCGATGCGTTTAATAGACGGTGAAGGCTAGCGGGATGCTTCTGTTTCGCACATTCCAGGATATGTCTGTGCGACGTTTAATGAATAAGCAAAGGTAAAATGAAATCGTAAATATATTTATTCTATGAACCTAGCATGCATTGCGTTAGCTTGACTGTCAGCACATACATAATTCATTTGTGAGCCGATATATACTATGGGCAACGAAAACATATTGTGGGGGAAGGGGGAGATCAAGATTCTAATTTGTCTTGTACCCAGAAATTTCACACATGCTTGTATCCACTTCCGCTAGAAGTTGCCAGGAAGGAGGGGGGGGGGAGGGGACTGTCTGTACCATCGTATCCCATGAGAATAAAAATAGATAGGCTATATAAAAATAATAACATCCGTCCTTTTTGGCAGACGAGTCCACTGCATGCTTTTGGACTGGCAATCGGGGAAAAAAAATGTCCCACCCCGCTGCGCACTTTAAATTTAAGTTGAATTTTTAAGTGAAATGAAATAATACTAAACTCGTCAGTAATCCTTGAAAGTTCATGTCAAAACAAAGGATCGCTAATTCATTCAGAAGTAGCACATTAGGTTAGGTTAGGTTATTCTTTATTCTACACAAAATCACAGTAAACAACTTGTAACAAAAAACTCAAAAACTAAACGATACATCTTTAAATAAACCAGTCACCCGAGAACCCGGGCGTCCAGGTTGTCCTGGGGGTGACCCCATTACAACGTCCAGTTGAGAGATCCTTGTTTGAACGTCGTAAAAAAACAACAACTAAAACCACACCAGACAGATTTACAAAAAGTATTTCAGTAGGATATTAGTAAAATTGTTATTTTTCTGTACCACCTACTATCTTATAAGCAACGAACATTCAGGGGTGTTCCAAGAAACATACCTGAACTGTACCTGACCTGGCTTACTTTCAAGGAGTCGATGAAGATGATGGGTCTCCCAAACTGGCTCCATTGGACTGCTTGGTTCATCAAAGCTATCATGTTTCTCATTGTGACAATTGGACTGATCACATGGATGCTGAAAACTGACTGGTTTGGTCAAAGCTCCCTCGCAGTTTTAGAGAAATCAGACGGAACCCTTTTCTTCGCTTTTCTACTGGTTTTCACCATCACAAGCATCAGCTTCTGTTTTCTCATGACTGTCTTCTTTTCGAAAGGTAGGTTTCATAACCGTAACGCTGATGTCCCACCTTACCTTACAGCTTACGAGCTTTTCCTGGGGAAAGTTCTGACTGAATGCCTATCGTGCGAGCTGTAAAAAAAAACATTTGGCAACGGAGTTATTAAACCCTGGAACCCTAAGAAACTGTTTTATCTCTTAAAGCTTGACGAAATACGCCAAGAGACGCAAATCTAGTTACACATCGCTTATTCACGTAAATAGGCCTGAAAACCAGATAAAAATACGCTACTTCATTTGTGCGATATCCACAGATAATCGATGTCATCGAATGAAGTTATTCTTTCGGATTTGTGGTACCTCTATGTGCTTGTTCCTCTGTGCTTAAAACATTTACCAACTATAAAGGTAAGCCTTAAAGCTTAACTGAAAGGGTCTTAGATAGGACAATTTAGTTACCCATCACTCATTCACCTAAAGAAGCTTGAAAACTCGGCGAAAATGCGTTACTTCGTTTCTCCGCTGTTCACAAATAGTGTATTTTCAGATAGTCGAATTTCCTTGTCTGATTTGTGTGCTCTATCCGCTTGTATCTGTGTCGTATGCTCGACGAAAACAGTTTACGGAAAATAAATGTTCACGCAGTGAGCTATTTTCCGTAAGCTGATCACTGGTCACCGAAACGCCGCATATGAATTGAGATTCAGTTTTTCTGCTTCATAGTAGAAATTTGCGTCGTCGCCATTCTAGAGCAAATAGTGAAAAATAAAAAAAATCCCTTAACACAATAAAAAAAATGCAGTGTATTCAGTCGAACGATCCAAAAATAAGTTGGCTTTTTAGTTAAATTTTAAGAAAACCTCAAAATGGCAGATTCCTTGCAAGAAATCCTAACATCATTCTCCCACTTTCTTCAGCCGTGAATTTTACAAGCTTAGCGTCTTTTAACCCTGGAAATGTAGGCTTTTGTTGGAATTCAAATTCTCCGGGTGTGTGGATTTTCGGTGTCGTGCAAGCAGCGCACATTGTGATGGTTATTAATAGAGACAAAAATATTGCAAAATTTTTTAGGGGTCAAAGTATTTCAGTGCATTGAGATATCAGATGTTAAAATAAGATGGCGTTTCAGTTAAGCTTTAAAGAACCCTAACGTAAAGCATCCGTAAAATTCTGTAGAGGCAAAAGCCTTCTTGCTGCATATTATGGAATAGTTCTTGCAGCTAGAACTAGCTCGTCATCATAAAGGGCAGAAAAAAACAGCAGCACGATTTTTGTTGTTGCAAACCTTGATAGTTTACGTCATTATGTACGTTTTGAAACAATAACATCATCATACGCTATAAGTTAGATAAAACTAGACATTACACACAATTACTCAACATCTCACTGCGTAACCATGTTTTGCCTGTTCTGTTTGTCTGACCATTGCGAAACGGTCTTTTGTCTTTCATTACTTCAAAAGAATATGCGTTAACCTTTTTGTGGAAAACAATGGTCATTTCAAAACTCTCTTGCTGTTTCCGTTTATGATGTGCAGGATTGCTGCTAAGTTGTAATAACAATAGTTTGATGGATGAGTGCTCAGACCATTGAACCAGTTCATAGTTATCGTCTTCCTCTATTTTAGTGTTTGCAATGATAATAATAAAGCTTGCCAACGAAGATGATATGACGCAATAAGAACAAAAGTATCGGTGGGTCCCGAACTAGGATCCAATTATCATGTCAAGGGCAACCATCCGCATCCAATTCAATCTTTGATTATCTCCATGAGGGATAAGGGCCCTGGACCGTCTACGAGTTTCCGACATTGAAGCTTACTTCTGAATTCAATCAAGATTATTTGTCACGGTTAAATTCTCTTGTCCTCATGGGTCCCAAATTTGTTGTTGTATATTTGAATGCTTTCACGTTGGTCATATTCGTGTCTACGCTGGTTGCGTAGTTACAGGCAAGTGATAGTGAGTCCTAGGTCTTTGACTAAACATAAGTGGGAAGGTGTACATTTTATGCCAACTAACACTTGTTTTCTTGAACGGAGACTGCAATAGTTGCGTTTTTGCAGATACCGTGGTATCTGATACCACGGTCAAAAGGCGTTTTGCAGTTAAGGTGGTATCTGGCCGGTTATCGTGGTATCAGATATTCAGATACTACGGTCCGACCGTGGTAACTAGTCGTGATATCTGAAAAGTGATCTCACTTTCATCAGATTTTGTCAGATTGGTGAGAAAGAAGTTTAACACTTAAGTCACTTAAGTAAGTAAGTAATTTATTTTTGACGCGCCATTTTCAGAAAGCGGAGTAAATGTAGAAAATAAATAAAACGCATAAACATACACAAAAAGACACATAATTTCAATCGTCGGCCAGGGAGCAGTGTAGAAGGTCGTGCGCTGGTTGGGATCTTGTCAACGATTTTTTATAGCAACCAAGAAACATCCAAAAGGGTGACGCTTGCATCTTGAATTTTGAATTTCTCCGTCAAAGTATGGTTATGGCATAATTTCGGCAAGTGGAGCAGGTGCTTTGCATATTTAAAATAATATGATCTCATCTTTTTTATCTGCTTCTTTCGCAGAACATGAGTGACACCAGAATGAAATAGTATAGAAGGAGCGCAGAAGGTGCTGTACAATTTTCCCAAAGCTTTACGATTATAGCGCCTCCGGTTGGGGACGATGCGCCCATAGGCGGTACGAATTGATCTAGAAACTTCTTGAACAACCGAAGAGCAAAATTTTGACAAGGAGGATTTGAATGTTATGGCAAGCCATCGTAGAGATTCTGTTGATGTGACGACGAACGATCCAAGAAAGATAGAAGCTTTAGATGCATTCAAACGATTTGACGAAGGGTTGAAATGCAGGTACTCACATTTTGAGAGGTTAACTTCAAGGCCGATTTTGAGAAGTTCCGACGACAGGTTACAGACATTTTTGGTGAGTGTGGATCGGGTACGGCGTACTAAGAGCAAGTCGTCCGCGTAAGCTATGTAGCTGAAGGCATGGTCTTTATAAAAGTAAGCAGGGTGTAAAGAATTGAGACAAGAAGATATGTCCGACTTGAAAATGTAGGGAGTGAAAATGTAGGAACTTAGTGATGAAACTGGATATCAGTTTTTCTTTTCGGATGACTTAGAAAAGTGCAATTTCGGCAATAGTCGTTTCTGCAGAGCACCGTGTATCACATACCACGATAACATGCAAAAACGACTAATTGCAGATCCAGTTACCGTGGTAACAGATTCCATGGTAACAGCAAAAACGCAACTAATGTCCTTACCTTCTTCCTTTTTTCTTTCAGCCAACTCAGCAGCAACTGGAGCCGGTATCATCTGGTTTATGACCTACTGCCCCTACTTTTTCCTCCAGCTCCGTTACACCACCCTAACCAGAAAAGACAAGCTTATCGCCTGTCTCCTTTCCAACACGGCAATGGCCTTCGCAGCACAACTCATCTCCATGTTCGAAGGCGCGAGTAAGTCAACCTACATTTTCCATTCTTCACCACCGTCGCTTAACGGTGTGTTCTTGCAATAGTCGCAGAAACTTTCGAATATGTAACATATCTGTTAAAAGGTAATTTTTTTAATTTTCTAAATGTCTCGTTTCCCATTTCTTCTAGTGATTGTCAGTTTGCTACCGACTTTAAAGTAAAAAGATCCAGTTTTGATTCTAAAGAAAGAAAATCTTAAATTATTTTTACAAAAAAGCTTCGAAAGTCCTCCCAACGCACAACCTATACCCTACCCATTATTTCAGAAGTGATCAATGTAAGACGTTAACAACCTGTATTTAGTGTAGCATTGTGCATTTTTTTATTAACGCCCGCGGAGTCTGAAAGCTTATGTTAGAATATTAGAATGGACATCAGCCTATCTACTGCGACCGGCGGTTTGTGTTTCGTTCGAATTCGATAGTTGATCGGATCGTAGTGCTGTACCAACGGTGACTCAAGATACTTTCTCTTCTGACGCTCTGTTGCGTCATCTAATGTAATATTTTTGCTTACTTGACCAAGTTCTCGTTTTCAGGAATATGAGAATGACATGCAGTCAGCAGCTCTTTGTTTAATGACGGGTTTTCCATTCCTGTTAGATTTCACATTAGGGTATAACGTGTAATAGTTGAGTTTTTTATCGAAGTTTTGTTGGTCTTAGCCGGTTGTTTAATTTTCGGTTTCAGACGCCGTCGAAGTTCACCGTTTGCTTAATTAGTGATTTTTCGACTCCAGCGATCCTTGCCAAGCCGCCGTTTCATCCACCTTGCAGTCAAACTCCGAATTTGCTAGCTCACAAACTTAGACGTTCAAAGTTTGAAGGAAAAAAAGAAAAGTAAAGAATTATGGCGGATGGTAAAGATATTTCCTTTGGAACTTACCCATTAGACCAAAAAGATTAGCGCTAAAAAAATAAGATTAGACTTGGTGCCAAAAAGATGAGCACTAAAAAACAAGATTAGATTTGGTGCCAGAACGCTAAATTTCGTTTTTGACAAAATTTAACATTAACCAGCCATGGCGACGGACAACCAGATACGATATTTAAGACAGATCAAGTTGGAAACTGGGAAGATTGAGTTGCATGCCATCATAGTGAACTTGCGATGAAAACCATCAATCTTCTGCGAATATTCACCAAAATTTCCTAATTGTCGTCCTGTTTAAGAGAAATCACCTCCATGCCTGCCCTAGGAATTGCTTGATGAATGTGTCTTTTTAGTTTGTAATCGTGGTGACAGCTGAATCGAGCCTACCCAGGCCAAGAACGCCGATGGAAACCAAAATACCCAGTCTGAAAGTCCTTAAGGCCTTACCTATAATACTAATGCAACCTACTTCCGTAATCACTCCATATATTTCTAAACCCGAGACTCCAATTACGGTACATTCTAATCCCTCTAAGAAAACCACGCCGATTTTCTCACTTGCCGTGTTTTGCTACCTTCGATGGGTATCACGCTGTCGATGGTTGTGTGCGAGAAGTTTTTCCATCAGAAAAACCGGTTATGTAAATTGTTTCCCTATTTTCGCTACAAGTCAACGGGTCTCGGAAAAGGCTTAAAACAGCCAAACCGTGGGTTATTTGTTGAAAGCACAGCATAGTTTTAAGTATTTAAATATTTTAAAACAATCTAAGTTGAAGAGTAAATAGTGCGAGGGGTCCTTTAAAATCCTCCGTAAAGCGTAAACAACGCCGTAATTTTTTTTTAATTATAACAGGATTTTATTCATTTCTTTTCACCATAATTTTTTTCAAGCGAACTCCTGAAACCTTCACGTCGCTGATAATCTTAGCCTACACTTGGCCAGAAATTGAAAGCGCGACGTGGTTAAAAAGTGAAAGAAGCCAAGCAAAAGAAAGGGGGTCCCAGACACAAGATAGACATGTTGCCATATGAAGTTTCCTAAATAGAAAACAAGTTTTGAAGCTTCTCATGCCCCTATTTTTGAAAGAGTCGCGGCGTATCTTGAAGCTTTCGTGAAGTTCGAGCTGCATGACTGGCAAACTCGGTTCGGCAATATATATAATAGTAATAAAACGTCGTAGGTGCAAAACGAGACAATGGCGAAGTGTGGGGATTTTTAAAGCTTACAACCCGCTAGGGGAGTTCATGCTTGCATACTGAAAATCCCAGTTGGCACCATCAGGGGCGTCGCAAGTGCATTTTCGGTGGGGGGGTGCAGAGCCAAAATTTTACCGAATCTTTCAAAAATTTTACCGAATCCGAGAACTAAGAATTCGAGCTTTAAATTATGGAACAGAAACCATTACGTAGGAAGAGTAACAATAAAGGGCAGCGAGCGACGATAAGTCAACTACTAAGCGGCGTTTTGGCGAAGCCCACATAAGCCACACAAGTAACAACTTAGCCAATAGAAAATTAAATCTAGCGGCGCAGGCGAAAATTTTCGAAATCCATTTTTTTTTGTCTAGGACTGGATGGAGCGACGTTCCGGCAGCAAAAGCAACTGTAGTCTGGCCAATATACTACATATAATCACATCAAGTGAGCGCCGCAGGGGAATTTTTTTTGTTGCTTTTTCCTGCCAAATTTAATTTTCATCCAAATTCTAGCTTTTAATGTTTCGAAATCTCAATCCTAAAACTGGCTTTAGGACGTCAAATGACGCGCCATTTCACAAAACAGAGAATATTACGAAAAGTGTTGCAGGCGGAATTTTCGAAATATTTCTGATTAGATATTCTTTTTGGGATCCAAAATAAAAGTAAGGACTATTGATGATATTATAGATCATCCCTTTTGTCTGCGACCAGTGCTTCACTCGACCTCTTCTGAGTTTCGAGGTTCGTGTCAACTTCCGAATCCTGGCAATTATAACGAATAAATTACCGAATCCCAGTTATTATCCCGAATAAGTTTAGACCGATAGCATGTTCGGGATTCTGTATAACTACCGTATCCCGGTTATTATACCGAATGTTTTGGTATCGAAAGACTACCGAACAATATTCATATTCGGTATACTTTCGTCGAAACTGGAACAAAATCAGGATTCGTGGTTAACTTCCTAATTCTGGAAATTATACTGAATAAATTACCGAATCCCAATCATGATACCGAATAATTTCGAAACAATAGCTTATTCGGGATTCTGTGTAACTACGGAATATCCATAAATATACCGAATAGTTCCGGCATCGAAAAATTACCAAATGATTTCAGTAAATTCTCTCCCCAAATTCGTGATAACTACCCAATACTGGCAACTATACCTAATCCCGATCATTATACCGAATACATTTGTAGAGATAGCCTATTTAGGATTCGGTATAACTACCGAATCCCCGTAAATATATCGAACAGTTCTGCTATCGAAAAAAAACCGAACAACTTTGGTAAATTTTGGGCCTCCGGCCCAAAATTTTACCGAATCTCAAAAAGGTGGGGGGGTGCTGCACCCCCCGCACCCCCCCCTTGCGACGCCCCTGGGCACCATCATTTGGATGTCATGTATTAAGATTAAAATAGATTCTTGTTCCAGGTGCTGGTATCCAGTGGGACACTTTATTCCGTGGCGTTTCTCCCGACGATGAGTTTACCTTCGGAGATGTTCTCGTCATGCTCGTCGTTGATGCCTTCATCTACCTCATCTTGGCTCTGTACATCGAAGCCGTTTTTCCAGGAGAATACGGTGTACCAAAGCCCTGGTACTTCCCCTTGATGGTAAGAAATATCGAACACTCACTTATTTGTTATTTTTTTTTTTACCGAGAGAGCTAAAGAGTGGCTAAGAAAACTTAAAACTTAAAAGTGAACAAAAACGTACTATAAACGAGACAGAGCCTGATGCGCGGGTAGGCTGAGATGAGATGTTGAGGATAGTTTTGTTTTTACTTAAGGCCGAAAGTTTTCAAGCTATGTCCGGAAGTTTGTATTGGAAAATAACTGTCATGAATTCAACGTCGTAAATGCTACTCTTATGGGTTTTGGACTGCGACCTTCATTTTCCAAGACGGACGCAACAACTAAGTTATCACAGGGCTTGAGATCATAGTTCCCAATCAGTGATCTATAAATCCCTTATCTGTTTGAGTTTCTCTCTTCTCTAGACCGGCGCCATCCGTATTATAGTGCGTTTGTATAGTCGTTTAGCTTAGTCGGATCTTTTTCTTTTCTTTTTCTTTCCTTCAGTGTTTTTCATATACTCCGTATGAGCACGTTTTGTGCCATTTGTGTATGGGTTAATAAAATTAGTGAGTGATTGATTGATTGATTGTAGATCACCATGTTTGTCCAAACAGTTTACTTCCCCATGTCATGGAATTGAATACTTGTTACATAAAGATTTAAACTATACAAAGAACATGTTCACGATTTCCTTGAAGAACGAACTTTTACATACAGTTTAAACAGATCATCGAAACTTGAAGTAAAATATTAATAAATAGGTTAGCCTGTATTAACACAAAATAAAATAAATAGTAAGTTGACTATAAATTATTATAACAGAGTAGAAGTATTATTTGGTCAGGTCCCTTGTATGACTTCACTTTTTACGTAATGAGTGGCCTAAGAACTACCATATATTCTCCTGCAATTCGCTACCAATAAACACTGACGATGTTTAACTGTTTTGAGGTTTTAACCGTGTGAGAAAAAATTTGCCGTGACATGCACATAAAAATTAAGTTGTCATATATCCGTAATCAAAAGATTGGTTTCGTGCTCCCCTCAGGACATTTTTGAAGTTAAACCGGAAAGCATTTTGACACCTAAAGACATATTTCGTTTATGGTTCATGCCTTCCCTCCATTGCATACAGGTTTTTGGGATCCCAAAACGCGGTAAGTAGAGGGATACCTATTGGCTATTACATCGCAAAAGTTGTCCGTCCGTCCGTCTGTTAGCACGATAACTCTCGAAGGGGTTGAGATATTTTGATCAAACTTAGCATTAGGACTCTTTAGGTCAAAGTACAGGTCAAGTTCGAAGATGCGCTATGCAGCTCTATATTTAGGGGTGGGGGAGGGGTTTGAAATTAAGGGGAACAAAAAATAATTTTTAAAAGCTAATGTAATAATCGAATTAGGGGTAAGGAGACATGCTGAATCTGAATATGAAATTTATTTTCTCGCCGGACAAATAGTTCACCGTAATCCGGCAAAAACCGGAAAATTTGTGAAAAGTAAAAGTTTAATATGAAGTTGATTGGAGGTTCGATTTAGGGGCAAGGGAACGTGCTGGGTCCGAATATGAGAATCATTTTCTCGCCGGGAAATTAGTTCGGCCGGAATCCGGCCAAAACCGGAGAATTTGTTTAAAGTAAAAGTTTTATTTTAATTTGATAAGATGTTCGATTTGCGGGTAAGTATACATGCTGAGTTCGCATATGACAATCATTTTCTCACCGGATGTATAGATCGCTCGGAATCCGGCTGAATCCGGAAAATTTGTTAAAAGTACAAGTTTAATCCGAAGTTGATTAGACGTTCGATATAGGGGTAAGGAAACATGCTGAATTAATTTTTTAGCTTTATTTTTTTCGCCGGACAAGTAGTTCCGGAATTCCGCCGAAACCGGAAAATTGGCAGAAGATAAGGCAGGAAGTTTCGATCTGCTTCGTCAAAATAGATATGACTTACAGGGGTAAACAGGTTCAGGTTCAGGTTCTTTTATTTCAAAAATACTTTGTGACAATATATTTTGATCACTGGGGGCCGGCAGGGATACGAGCTCGTTAGCTCGGCCCCATTTTAAACACTGACTATATGAACATAGTATAAATGAGTCGTTCCTCTGTAAATACACTCACAAAAGAAAGGACCAGGCACGACTGAATGACCAGGCACGACTCACATGCTGAATCCGTGTCTGAACTTGGTTTTCTCACGTGATTAGCTATTTGGCCTTAAATATTTAATAGTAAAAATGTTCAAGGAGTCTGGCGAAGACTGGATCTGGCGAAGACAAGACCCAATTGTCTGGATCAAATTTGAACTTTTGGGATTGGAAATGTTCAAGATTCGATTGTCTGGATCAAGAAGTCTGAAAAACATTAAATTTTTGGAATCCCATTGAAACCTTTGGTCTTGTTAGAGGAAATCTGATTGAAACATTCAAATTAATCAATGGAAGTTATGACAGTTCTGAAGTGACTGATTTAGTAAGATTTAGCAATATGTTCATGCAACAGTTTCATCCATGCACAAGAATCCAGTCTCTTCTTTCATTTTTATTTCTGTTCTTGCACGAAATTGGTTGCTATATCGGACAAGAATGTTTCAGGCCTGAAATCTTGACTCGTATGACGGTGACCAGAGGCATTGCCAGCAAGGTATTTGCCGACTGGATGGTAATTATAAACCGACTAAAAACGAAGATTTTGAAGAAAAATCGACTGTTTTTACGAAAATCGCGGCGCTTCGCGGCGACTCGGGCTATTTTTGACGGCTTACCCCCCCCCCCCCCCATATGTGACGGCCCTGATGGTGACGCAAAAGAAAGGGTAAGTTTGTGTCGAAGGAGAATCTAAAGATTGGAATAGGATTAATGCGCCGAGGTTTTGATACGGACTTAAAAAGGAGTAAACTAAAATGGCATAAAACTTGATAGGATTCCATTAGTACAATTCCAGATCTGGATTTGAAAGTAATAAGAGACCTTTAATATATATTTGTTTTTCACCGCTGCCACTATAGTAAAAATTTGCTTATGAGGTGTTTTGGTTTATCCACATAATTTGTTGGCAAGTTTAACCGATGTATCGGCGAATGTTATTATAAGTAAGTAAGTAATTTATTTATGACCCGCCATTTTGGAAACGCGGAGTAAATGAAGAAAGTAAACAAAACACATACAAACACAGAAAAATTTTAATCTTCGGTCAGGAAACAGTGGACGACGTCGTGTGCTGGTTGGGCCCTGTCGTTCATGATTTTTGGAAGCGATGAGGAAACATCCAAAAGATGTACCATGTAACCATGTTTGTACCATGTAACTGAAGTATTTCCTTATCCCTCAATGAGATAGCGACAGTAGATCAGACTCGGAAGTCGAAGTTCCTCACAGGGGCGCGGGGGTATGACACTGGGATGTGTGGAAGCTAGGCAGCCGTGTTGTTGCATAGTAATCCTGGAATTCCCTCGTTGGCCTCGTTAACTATCCTCTTATTGACTGTAAGGGCAAAATAAGAGGCAACTATCTTATTTCCATTCTGTTATTTCCAGAGAAGCTATTGGTGTGGTGAATCCTTGGAGGAAGTGGATCCGGCAACTCCGGAAATTTCGGAAAATCGGATTCCGGTTACTGAGTTCTTTGAGGAGGAACCTCATGGACTGAGAGCTGGCATTCAGATCAAGGGACTAACAAAGGTAAGTCTTTAACTTATTATGGGGGGGGGGGGGGGGGGGGGGGTTAGGCCAGATCGGGAAAAGGTTTAAATATTCCTTCAGCCCAAGCAGACTGCGAATCATATATGACAGTGTAAAACGGACACATCAGCTGTATTTTATTTGAGCTGATTTGAGCCCTTCTTGGCACGCGTCCTCGTCCGTCTCAAGCTGCTCAAGCTAGGAAATGAACTTGTCTTGCACTCTTAAAAGCGGGAATAGGCTAATATTTCAAAATGAATCATATCGATGAATAACATTCTAGCTGATTTTTTTTTTTTTTTCATTTTGAGTCAATGAAATCTTTTGTATGCAGTATGTATTGGTTTATGACCCATCAGAAGCCGAAGCCAGAACCATGAAGTAGGCTATTTATTATATAATAAATGAAAAAATGATAATTGCATTTCTTTCAGGGTGGACAGACAAACAATATTTAAGACATTGTATTATTAGTAATTTAGTTTTTCTCCACAGAAGTTTACTGTGAAGTGCATAAGAAGTTAATATGAATATAATGAGTGTGCCATGCACATTACGCACATTAGCTGAAATCCAGTCCCTATAAGCTAGCTAGTATTCCAGGTCAGATTGTCTGACCCAGGTCTACATGTTTGACTCAGATACAGTGTCATATTTAGTAACTGTCCCGTCACGCTTATCTTTCCTGTAGTGACAGCCAAAGATCAATTATTTTTTCTTTTATTGCACTGCAGAATAAAAAATGGGTTAGGCCTTATCTGCCAAGTCGGTCGCAGTTAAGATTCAAACGGTCGACAAGGACGCGCGTGATCTGCAAGACAAGCAATCAAAAAGTGAAAATCTTGAAGAAAAAAAAATGAAAATGTTGGACATGAAGCTTTACTGTTTGCCAATTTGACTGTCGTCGGTACCCTACTATATACTATATTTTGGGTTCTCCCCAGGTTAATGTGTTGATATTTTTTTTTTTTTCATTTGTAGTTTATTGTTGTGCCACTGCTTGTTATCTATTTGTCATTTTGACCCTAGTTGGTCGTTTCTTAGTTTAAATAAATAAATGTGTAAAATTAGTGTGGAATTTCTAGCTATGTAGTATTGTTCTTTACACCCTTGTCTCCCTTTTGATAAAAAAAAAATATATACTACATACACGACCCTATTTATGCAACCATTGTCTACTACAGCCCCCCCCCCCCCCCCTGTAATGTCCACGAAAAAGGATTGCTATGACGTTAAACGTTAGCTAAATAATTCTGAATTACGAAAACCTAAACGCGAATTCACTTGTTCATTCATTCAACTTATTCACTTGAAAACCTAGTAAAAATGCGTTGGTCCGTAGATTCAATATTTCTAAGAAGCGATTTTTCTCATGTGTATAAGATCTTTTTTTCTTCAAATATTTAGCAGAAACAAGGACATTGGCTGTCTCGAAAAATTCATGCCACCCAGTAACCCAGGCCACCGAAAATATTGATTTAGGCCCTAACTTCTTCTACCGATAGTTCGTTCTGTTGTTGTTTTTACTTATTCTTTTCCTTGTATTTTCTTTTCTTGTGACAGCTGAATGAATATGCTACTGTCACCAGTTGCAAGCAGTATTCTCTTAGGGTGGAGCTAGTTTACAACGTATAACTTGTTTTTTGTAATAGATAAAATAAAATTGAAACTGATTTTTTTCATCTTTGATTTCTGATCTTTGACTCTGTTAGTCGCTATTTTACCGTATGAAAAACCGCGCTGCTCTCTGGGAAGTTCAGTTGTGTGGTTTAATTGTGATTTTCATTTGCTCGGGACGTCGTCCTTATTTCAGTATCACTATGAATCATGTTAAAAAAAGGGTGTGTTGTGAAAAACAAGTAAAAAATCTCACAACATGATTCAGTTGTTATGGTACAAGATACTAAAGTTGTGCTGGAAATGGGTTTCAGTTGTAAAGGAGACACATACATTACTAAAGCTTTGTAGGATATTTTAGTTTCCGAGTTTAAATAAAAATTTGGTCGTTTTACTTTAGTGCATTGTCGCCAGATCCGTGCGATAAAAAATCCGTGCGATAAAAGATAAAAAATCTCACAAAATGTTTCAGTGTGTTATGGTACAAGATAGGTACTAAAGTTGGGATGGAAATGGGTTTCAGTTGCAAAGGAGACAAATATATTACTAAAGCTTTGTAGTGTATTTTAGTTTCCGAGTTTAAATAAAAATTTGGTCTTTTTACTTTAGTGCATTGTCGTCAGATCCCTGCGATAAAAGATAAAAAATTTCACAAAATGTTTCAGTGTGTTATGGTACAAGATAGGTACTAAAGTTGGGATGGAAATGGGTTTCAGTTGCAAAGGAGACAAATATATTACTGAAGCTTTGTAGTAGTATATTTTAGTTTCCGAATTTAAATAAAAATTTGGTCTTTTTACTTTAGTGCATTGTCGCCATATCCGTGCGATAAATAAAATATTGAAAAATAAAATATTGATTGATTGATTGAAAAGATAAAAAATCTCACAAAATGTTTCAGTGTGTTATGGTACAAGATAGGTACTAAAGTTGTGCTGGAAATGGGTTTCAGTTGTAAAGGTGACAAATATATTACTGAAGCTTTGTAGTAGTAAATTTTAGTTTCCGAGTTTAAATAAAAATTTTGTCTTTTTACTTTAGTGCATTGTCGCCATATCCGTGCGATAGAAGATAAAAAATCTCACAAAATGTTTCAGTGTGTTATGGTACAAGATAGGTACTAAAGTTGGGATGGAAATGGGTTTCAGTTGCAAAGGAGACAAATATATTACTGAAGCTTTGTAGTAGTATATTTTAGTTTCCGCATTGTCGCCAGATCCGTGCGACCGAGAATCGGATTAGAATTTTTTATTTCGAACAGGAATCGAGATTGCTTTTCGAAAAAACCCAGAAACCGTATTTATCAGAGCGTAATATTATTTTATAGAGACCCCAATAGTGCCAATCAAGTAGATTTATGCGTGGGTGGTCAGTATAAGTGAGATCTAGAGCGTATGCAGTAGATTGCATTAACATGCAATCATGCAACAACTTATTTTTCAGGTTTATCGAAAGGGACGAGCAGCTGTGAACAATATAAGTATGAACATGTACGAGTCCCAGATCACGGCTTTGCTTGGTCACAATGGAGCTGGAAAAACAACCACCATGTCCCTGCTTACAGGTTGGTTTTACTCTTTCCTCAGAAATGAAGTCTCTGTATCCCACTTAGTTTTTTTTCAAACACGTATTTAGTGCCGCCGATCCCACCTGTGCCGAGAAATCTGACTTAGTCCCTCCAACTGTCTGCCCCGAGGGCTAGCACTTGACAAAACTACCTGAAAGCTCCCCCTCTGCGCGCCGCCCACGGGCCACAAGACATCCTTGCCTAAGCCAAGTCGAAATTTTTAGAGTATACTGGCAGTGCTTCCACTTCTCCTGATGAGTCTCCTGATCTACTGATTTTCTGCTGATATTTTGCTATTCTATCGGATTTTCTCCTGACTTTTTTCGGACTGTTATATTTTCTTAATTATTCTTTTGTCGAGCATGGCTTGGAGGCAGGAACTCATCACCGATGGATGGAAAAAGTTAAATTTGGCCTTAACAAAAAATCTCGCCTGCGGCGATCACTTTATGTGACTCACTCTTGAGAGATTCGGTAAATATTTGACTCTGCACCCCCCCCCCCCACCCCCCACCCCATCCAAGTGACCAACGAAATGCACTTGCGACGCCCCTGCACGCTTTAAATATTCCCCTCTTTCACATATAAACGACAAATACAGATTTCCTCCTAATACCTTCTTATGAACTTCTGATTTCTACAACTTCTCCTTATAAATCTCCTGATTTTTTGAATTACTGAATCTCCTGATTTCTCCTGATTTTCGGACTGTCTAAGTTTTTTTTCAAAATTCGAGAGTGGAAGCACTGTATACTGGCTTCAATCAGTTATTGTTCTTCTTCCCTGCACTATTATAGAAGTTTATGACAGATAACACATGTTTGCTCATCCTTGTGATAAGTGTTATGAATATGTCTGGACCCTTTTATACGTTATTTTTTCCGCGCAGCATAACACTTAAAAGGGTCAAAAAATAAGTTTTGTCTTGAAAAATAACACTTAAAAGGATGAGAACAGATATCTTCTCAAAAGGTTCAACACAAGGATGCGCAAACATATGTTGTATGTTAATCGTTAACAAACTCCTAACAGTACCCAAAAAATCCGGTCTGTACCAAAAAATGCATTAGCGCGTTTCTTCTAACCTATAGATTAATTCTCGTTTTGATCGTTTGTTTGATTCTCGGTAAACTAAGGCGTGGCGTGTTCTCTGTTTATAACCATTTCTTATCACGTGATACGTTGCGTGACGTGATTGTGAAAGAATCTGTTACCGCGGCAGATGCTGAGGAAGCTTTATGTACTGGTTCCAGGTTCACTCGTAAAAGCGAGCCAATTATAGCAAACCAGACTCATTTTCAGTAGCTGACATTGTCCTGATTTTGGTAACTTGTGTAGAGTTGAATCTCACATGTGGCTTAATTATGACTAGATCCTTGACACCGTAAAAAGCCAGTGTATATGTCGTGCAATAATAGAGCACGTATTAGGTGACCGCATTTTTAAAGCAACATGAGATGTGGCTGTCGCTGCGTTTGATACTCTAATTAACTATTGATGCCACTTCAGGTTGTCTGTTAGTGTTCGCACTGTATTTGACGATCGAAACCTTGCTTTAGCAACGTTATATACGTTTCTTAGATGTCTCCGCGCAAGTAATTTAAAAAAATAGCCAAGCAGAAGCTTCCAACGATGTTTCGAAGCGGAATACGCGTTGACAATAGTAGCATTTTTGCAGATACCGTCTTATAATGCCATGGTAGCTGGATCTGCATTGTTTCGTTTTTGCAGTTAACATGAGTTGCGTTTTTGCAGATACCTTGGTATATGTTACCACGGTAACTGAATCTAATCTTGCTTGTAGTTACCGTGGTATCTGATACAAGGTTGCTCTGCAAAAACGAGTATTGGCGAAAATTGCGCTTGTCGAAGTCATCCCAAAAGAAAAACAGATATCCAGTTACATCACTAAGTGGTAAAATTCTTTCTCACCAATTTGATAACATTTGATGGAAGTGAGATGACTTTTCAGATACCACGATCAGTTACCACGGTCCGACCGTAGTATCTGATATCAGATACCACGATAACTGGCCAGATACCAGGATAACTGCAAAAACACCGTTTGACAGTGGTATGAGATACCTCGATAACTGCAAAAGCGACTTTACACCGTTGTATCAGATACTATGGTATCTGCAAAAACGCAACTATGGAATCTGATACTAAAGTTTCATTGGAAAAATGACAAGTGCCGAATTCGCGCTACCCCCCTCCCCCCAAAAAAACAACAACAAATACTGACATCCACTTGCATAACAAGAGCCGAACAGTTAAGTCAGCGGATTCTTTTTTTGTATGTATATCGTTTCACTGCGTAGCATTTGAAAGCACAAGAGCTACTGTTGAAATCGCGCATCCTTGTTTTTCTGTAATTAAACTTTCGGCAGTATAAACTCAGTACTGTATCCATGTATGGTCCCCAAAAGCCGCCATACACGCATATGGTCTGCTGTGAATCAAAGATGCCTACAAGTCCAATAACCCTATCGTCTTGCAGGTCTTTTCCCCCCGACAAGCGGGACTGCTCTGGTCAACGGGTTCGATATTCGTAGCGATATGGGCAACGTCCGGGGGAGTCTGGGACTCTGTCCTCAGCATGATGTCCTTTTCGATGAACTGACAGTGGAAGAGCATCTTGATTTCTTCTGCAAGGTATGATATGATATGATGTACTTACATAAGAAACCGAGAGCCAACCATGTGGACTGCTAAATGACGGAATAGAAAGTAAAGAAAGGAAGAAAATAATTGAAGTATTCCTTAAAGAAGACGAGACAGAGAGAAAGCTCCATGTAAAAGAAAAAGAGCCCTTTATTGATTTTGATATGGCTTTCACAGACTTGGAAGAAACGCCATGTCTACCGTTTGAGCGAGAGGTCATGTTCATGATGATGCATGCAATTCTGCCTTACCGTGAGAGGTTGAGCAGGTTCAAGAGGAGCGAGAGCCCTTCTTGCAACCTGTGTGATTCTATGGACTTAGAAGGACTATCACACGAGTTTATAGAGTGTAATTTTAATCAGGAAGTAATGAATTATGTGTTTGAAATTTTTAAAGGACAGGGAATCCGTGCTGAAGATGTTGAAAGTAAGACGAAAATTTTGAAGTTAAATTTTATTAGTGAATGTGGAAAAACTAGGGAAAGAGCGATGAGGATGATGGTGATTTGGGGATGTACGCATGTGTGGAAAATGAGAAAGAAGAAAATAGTTTTGAGTAAAGAGAGATTCAAAGGTGTGGTAAAAGGACGTGTGAAATGGATAAAAAACAATAGCGAAATTGACATTCATTGGGTTGAAGAAGCAGTTGAAAGTTAATTAAATAAGATTAAAGAAAGTATTTTAAACATTTTATGTTGTTTTTATAAGTTTATTTTAGTTCTTTAATAGCAGCTATAAAGAGGTAATTGTATATAAATATTGATGTTTTGTTTTTTTTGCGGGGTTGGGAATGCTTTATTTTGTTTTAATTTTAAGGTTACTTCACCACATGAAACTCTTTTTTTGTAAAAGTTACATTTGGTGATGAGTATTTTTGTGAGATAGTTGTTTTGTTTTTTTAGATGATTTTTTTTTTTTTTTTTTTTTTTTTTTTATGGCACTTTCAGTCCGCTCAAGTGCCATATACCGATCACTTTTCGGTCTGTCGGTCTGTCTGTCAGGCCACTAATCTCGAGTTAGGGTACTTCCAGATGTGCTAGGGCAACGAAACTTGGCAGGCATATTAGGGACCCTACCAAACTAACTTGGAAATAGTCACTTCCCCGATTTAACCACCATTGGCGGAGTGGAGGGAGGGGGAATCCGGAATATTGACGGATTTATAGCTTTTGAACGGTGAATCGGATCTCAGTGAAACTTGATCTTTGGAAAGAGCTCCTGTCTCAGATGTCACACTTCACCTCCGGAATGGATCCGGTGACTTTTGGGGGAGTTGGAGGGGGGGGGACCAGGAATCGTGTGTCATATTCAGAGTGGATGGATCGGGATGAAACTTGATGAAACAAGCCCCAGATACATAGTTGACAAGACCAGATCGGATCTGAGCACTGTGGGGGGAGTTGGAGGGAGGGTTCCGGGATTCCGGTGATCTCGACTTAGGATGCTTACACATGGGCTAGGACGGTGAAACTTGGCAGGCATACTAGGGACCCGACCAGATTAACTTCGAAACAGTCACTTCCGCGATCCGACCACCGGGGGGGGGGGGGGGAGTGGAAGGAGGGGGAATCCGGAATATTGACGTATTTATAGCTTTTGAACGGTGAATCGGATCTTGATGAAACTTGATATTTGGAAATACCATCACACTTCAAGTCCAGAATGGATCCGTTGACTTTGGGGGGAGTTGGAGGGAGGAACCGGAAATCGTGTGACATGTTCAGAGTGGACGGATCGGGATGAAACTTGGTGGGAAGAACAAGCACAAGCCCTAGATACATAGTTGACAAGACCGGACCGGTTCAGAGCTCTGTAGGGGGAGTTGGAGGAAAGGTTCCGGAATTCCGTTGGTCCCGGCTTAAGATGCTTACACATGTGCTAGGACGATGAAACTTGGCAGGTATGTTAGGGACCCGACCAAACTAACTTGGAAATAGTCACTTCCCCGATCCAACTACCGTGGGCAGAGTGGAGGAGGGGAAATCAGAAATATTGATGTATTCATAACTTTTGAACGGTCAATCGGATCTTAATGAAAATTGATATTTGGGAAAGACGTCGTGTCTCAGATGTCCCATTTCAAGTGTAGACAGGGTCCGATCAATGTGGGGGAGTCGGGGGGAGGGGGAGCGAAATTTTGTGACGCGCTTGGAAAATAACGATTGGGATAAAACTTGGTTGGAAGAACAAGCGTAAGCCCTAGATACATCAGTGATAGAACCGGACCGGATTCGGTCCGTCTGAGGGAGTTGGAGGGGGTCTTGAATTCCGGAGATTGCAGTTTAAGGTAGGCTACTTCCAGATGCTAAGACGATAAAACCTAGCTTGAACATTAGAGACTTGACAAGATTGGCTTAGAAATTGTCACTTCCCAGATCCGACCATCCCTTAAAGTACTCATCTTAACCGCAAAGTACAAAAAATACTTTTACGCAAAACCTACATTTTCATGATCCCCTTGAGCCCATGATCATTTTTGGATGATTACAGTAGACAATTTTTTACCAAACGATACAATCTCGTGATTTCCAAGGATCCATCGTCATTCTTATTTACCAAGTATTGCAAGTGCCATATGAGCTTCCAGCTCTTGTTTCGGAAAAAATCTAAGTCTGTGGTTTGGAAAGTTCATTTTGTTCTCGTTCTGTAAAGTGAGCCACCGCAGTACGGGTTTCCTAGACTGGAGTTTCGGTTGGTAGTTTCGGATTTAGCTGCTTTGAAACAAATATTCATTTTTTGTTTGGTGTTTTATTATGATTTGTTTTAAAGAAATAGGATTTCAGTAAAGATTTGATGTAATAAGTTTTTTTTTTAAATCAAGATAATAGGGGTAAAAAACATGTGATTTTAAAAATGAAAAGTAGAGATAAAGGATGTGTAGGTGAAGCTAATTAGTTAAGTCGGTCAAGAAAATTAAAGGAAAGTTTTGTTGTAAGACCGTTGGCGTCACCGAGGGTAAGGTAGTCACCGGGCCAGTTCATATTGCACGGAAATGAGGTAAAAGATACTACGCGGCATAAGAGCCATGGCAATACAATGCAAAAAAAAGAAAGAAAAAAGGTCGTTATATGTTTAGCAAATTCAGACTAGATAAACCCCTCTCGATGCTTCATTGAAAGCATAAGGAATCGTCGGAACTGGATAACTGCCGTACAGCATTCATCTTTCACCAGTGTAACTATTCACTTCTCATCATATACTTCGTTTCCTAACACTTTTTCCCTCAACCCATCCAATTCTTTACATTCACACATGAGGACATCCCTCATTCATATCCCGCACACCGGGCAGTATATAGTGAAGACCAATCCGACCATTGTCGACACCTGTTTGGCACTATCGTTTAGTCGGTAAAGAAGAGATACTATTCTCTTACGACATGAAAAGACACATGAAACTCATTTGACTGCACTAAAAGAATAACTTAGCTGAGGTTTACCCTAGCGATGAAATGATATGATAAATATTTGCACAAAAAGCCTGAGGGCCATAGCAGTGCAATACGAAAAAAGAAATACATTATCTTTTCGCCAAATTCCAACGAAATAAACCTTTCCCGACGATGAAGAAACTATCTGGCGAACTTCCGTAAAGTATTCGTCCTTCATTACTTTAACCATCCACTCCTCACCATACAATCCTTTCCCAACCACTTCTTCCCTCAATCTATCAAATTCATTACATTCATACATCAGGTGTACCACATTTCACACGGGGCAGTAGTAAGGACCAATCCTTCCAATGTCAACTCCTGTTTGGTAGTAGAAGAATTCGCTAGAAAGCTTAGGCCCATCTTTTTTCAGGTAACATATTAGCTAACGGCTTAGTCGTTCAGTCGGTTGCACGGTTACACACAAAAAAGACATAAAACTCGAGGGAGAGGGGGGGGGGGGAGTTGATAACGGTTTTTGGGAACCGTTAGTAATCGTCTGTAAGCACTTATCGTCTGTAAGCACGATAACTCCCGAAGGGAACGAGATATTTTGATGAAACTTGGTATGAGGACTCTTTGTGTCAAGGGAGAGATCGAGTTCGTAGATGGGCTCTGTAGCTCAACATTTAGGGGTGGGGGGGTCAAATTAAGGGGCGTACACATTTTTCAAACAGCTAATGACTTAGGGGTAAAAAGACATGCTGAACATGAATATGAAAACTATTTTCTCGCCGGACAAGTAATTTGCCAGGAATCCGGCCAAACCCGAAAAGTTTGTTAAAGTAAAAGTGTTATATAATTACAAGTTCGATTTAGGAATAAGAAAACATGCTGAAAATTTATATGAGAATCATTTTCTTGTCGAACAAGTGGTTCGCCCGGAATCGGCGAAAATTTGTTAAAAGTAAAAGTTTTATCTGAAGTTGATTAGATGTTCGATTTAGGGGTAAGAAGACATGCTGAATACTCTTGTGACAGTCATTTTCTACCCGAACATATAGTTCACCCGGAACCCGGCTGAAACCGAAAAATTAGTAAGTTTTATCTGAAGTTGGTTAGATGTTCTATATAGGGGTAAAGTGATACGCTGACTTTGTTTTTGAGCTTTAGCTTTTTCCGGACAAGTAGTTCGCCCGGAATCCGGACGAAACCGGAGATTTGGCAGAAGTAAGGCAGGAAGATTTGATCAGTTTCGTCAAAGTAGTTATGACGTGTAGGCTAGCCTAGGGGTAAATACACACAAGGTGATTCCATATCTGAACTTGGTTTTCTCAGAGGATTAGGCATTGACCTTCTTCTGATTATAAATTTTAATAGTAAAAATGTTCAAGTAGCCTGGCTAAGACCGGATATCTACAAGACCAAATTGTCTGGATCAAATATTATTTTTTGGGATCCCATCGAAACCTTTGGTCTTGTTTGTTTTGTTTTTTTGGGGGGGTGAGGGGAGGGGGGTTGGTACCAGTTTTTTTGTCGAGGGGAGGGTCTTTTTTTAGCCGGAACCTCTTCAGTACAGCGTTTCGTGTTTCTTTATGGTTGACAAGCTTTTGTTTATAGTTGAAGGGCTTTCCATCCAACATGGTCAAGGCCGAAACAGACCGCATGGTGAAGGCATTGCAATTGGAACCGAAGAGGAACGCCCAGTCAAAGACGTTGTCTGGAGGAATGAAGAGGAAGCTCTCCGTTGGCATTGCCCTGTGTGCAGATTCTAAGGTATAGTTTATCGTCTCTTAAAACAACTGTACCCTAATATCTGTTTGACTAACTTAAGTTAGTTGAAAAGACAAAGCAACTAGCGAATCCCTGAAATGCCAACATGCCAAAAGCTCCAAACGGCCAGTTCGGGACCTCGATGCCCCTCCCCCCCCCCCCCCTAAAATAGCTCCCCTGATTCAGGAAAGGGGGGCAGTGTGGCTATTCAGTTGAATTTTAGTGATATTTGTTGGCGGAGATCGTCGTTGATGATGGATCTGTTTTCCCTCAGGTTGTAATGCTAGACGAACCAACCTCAGGAATGGACCCCGCGGCTCGACGCTCCACCTGGGATCTTCTGCAGGAAGAGAAGGCGGGTCGTACGATTCTGCTGACCACCCATTTCATGGAAGAAGCTGACCTCCTCGGTGACAGGATAGCAATCATGGCGTCTGGACGGACTCAGTGCTCTGGCTCGTCTCTCTTTCTCAAAAAAAAATACGGTGCGTTGTTTTATTTTTGCCCACTTTGCGCTCCCCTTAAAGGTATGGGTACATACAGTCCGATTTCCGCAGTCGGATCCAAATTTGCTCCTTCGCTCCGAAAGAATGACGCATAGCATGCAGGTTTCCCTTTAGCGATGCGAATTTCGAATGCGAAATCTTGTAGGACTGGACAGCTTAAAGGACCCATCGTACATATATTGTAACTATATAGTATATATAATTACGCTCGGTCCCGAATTGTTCTATCCGTTCCCGTTCTCGAGATTCCAAACTTCTATGTAATGCTTATTCACCATAACGGCGCTTGGCCTCCATTTTACTTGTTTGACGCTTTTCATCGCGGATCGGATCGGAACCTTATCGCTCCTGACGAGATCATTGGTTAGAAAAAATTCTGCAGGTTTCTCTGTGTTTCTCATCCAAACCGAGGTGAACATGGATTAGAGAGACTATAAAAAGCCGAGACATGTTTGTAGTCTCTGAGGAACCCAGCAGAATTTCGAAAGAGTCACGTATGTTCGAATATGCGAACCGAAACTGTATTATTTGCGATTGTGCTTTCAGTCACAACACCACTTAGGCACCACTTAGTATAACATAGAGTGTCATGCGCTTTCGCATTTTAGGGTGAAATTTGCTCGGGGTGGGTTGATATCGCTTCCCGGTATCCTGACGTTGTCTACGAACACCAACTTCATCGTAGAAGTAGGCAAATCTGTAATTAAAGCGTTTAGACTTTGGACAGAAAGTTTAGTGTGGTTTATGATATGATATTCAATCACACAAAAAAGCCTTCGGGCCATGGCAATACATACAAAACAAAAAATTAATACGCAAATGCTACCACCACAGAAATCTTTCACGATGTGCCACACCCACACGGATGTACCTAACAGAACTCTTTATCGTAAGAAAATTCTTATTGTGTAAAATCCCCATAAACCAATCCCTATCCCCTTTCTCAACTCCAAAAATGTCTTTCTTAACCCTCCCAACTCTTCACAATCAACAAAATAATGAAACAGATCTTCATCTTTCACTCCGCACAACGGGCAAAACTACAGACCATCTCTGTATTTAATGGTTCTGGTAACAGGCGTAAAAGTTTATTTCGGTGGTGGTACATGTAGTCAATCTTATGTGGTCTTTCAGATTAATAAACAAACTTGAGATACGAGGATAAGAGGCTTCATCGGCTTCATCGACGAGGTTTCATCGCATGCTAATCCTAGACTTCATACAATTTTTAAGTCACCACAACTGTATTTAAGTTGAATTGAAGATTGTGCAAAGTAGTACTATGTACTTGCTTGTCAGTGTGTTTCTGTTGGCATTTCCTATGCAATTTTTCTTAATGAAGAACTCTCCAGAAATAAAAAAAGAATTTCATAAAATTTGTCTTAAACCAGTGGTCTAAATTTTAAATGCCATTTTAGGTGCTGGGTATCACCTCGTCATCGTCAAGGAGAAGCACTGCAACGTCAACCGGATCACCGAAACCATCCAAAGGTACATTCCAGAGACTGAGATTGACCAGAACGTCGGCGCAGAGCTCTCGTACGTCCTGCCCAGTGATAAGTCATCTTGCTTTGACCAGCTCTTCACGGAGCTAGAAGAAGGGAAAGTTGCATTTGGAATATCCAGCTATGGAGCGTCTGTCACTACAATGGAGGAAGTATTCATCAAGTAAGTGAATGTTCGTATTTTGGAGGACCTGTCCAACAAATTACTGTTTCGCTTTGAAGCCCTGAAAACACAGCCAACCGACCGCTATTTATATCGAAGCCCAAGGTTCCACTCGCGGACGAAGCTTTTCGAATTGAGCCGATTGTCGACGCTGTCCTAGGCGGCCTTCCTTGCTTCCTCCAAGCTGCGCAGGACCCCTGTTCCTGGCCACTCGGTTGCAGAAACTATATGATCAACTTGGATCCTCCTCCTAGGTGTGCCGCCTGTTTCTTGTCACCATTTGACTCGTCCTCGAGGCGTGAATCCTGCCTATTATCACTAATTGACTCCGCCAAAAGGAGGAGCAAACTCATATCCATCAGCCAATCCTGGGCCTTGAAACTAACTGAATTTTTGAAAATTACGGAGGTGGAAGAGCTTACATGCGCTGAAGAAAAGTAGAAAAGCTTTCGCAATATTGTTAAATTTCAAATTTCGACTTTCCTTTGTCAGTTTTATTCACCCTGGGTGGATGTTCCGTACAATCGGTGTGAACCTGTGATCGTTTTTTGGGATCCCAAAACGTAAGTGGAGGGATACCTATGACATCGCAAAAGTTGTCCATCTGTCCGGCCGTCTGTCCGTCCACTCTCGAAGGGGTTGAGATATTTTTATCAAACTTGGCACTCTTTAGGTCAAAGTACAGGTCAAGTTCGAAGATGGACAATGTAGCTCTTTATTTAGGGGTGGGGGAAGGGTTTGAAATTAAGGGGAACAAAAAAATATTATTTAAAAGCTAATGATATAGTCGAATTAAGAGTGAGAAGACATGGTGAATCCGCACATGAAATTTATTTTCTCGTCGGACAAATAGTTTACCCGGAATCCGGCGAAAACCGGAAAATTTGTGAAAAGTAAAAGTTTAATATTAAGTTGATTTTACGTTCGATTTAGCGGCAAGGAAACGTGCTGAGTCCGAATATGAAATTATTTTCTCACCGGGCAATTAGTTCGGCCGGAATCCGGCCAAAACTGGAGAATTTGTTAAGAGTTTTATTTAAATTGTTCGAATTGCGGGTAAGTAGACATGCTGAATTCGCATATGACAGTTATTTTCTCACCGGACGTATAGATCGCTCTGAATCCGGCTGAAACCGGAAAATTTGTTAAAAGTAAAAGTTTAATCTGAAGTTAATTAGAGGTTGGATGTATGGGTAAGGAGACATGCTGAATTCCGCCGAAACCGGAAAATTGGCAGAAGTAAGGCAGGAAGTTTCGATCTGCTTCGTCAAGATAAGACTTAAAGGGGTAAACACACATGCTGAATCCATATCTGAACTTGGTTTTCTCATATGATTAGCTATTTGGCTTTAATCTGTTTCTAAATTTTAATAGTAAAAGTTTTCAAGGAGTCTGGCGAAGACTGGATCTGGCGAAGACAAGACCCAATTCTCTGGATCAAATTTTGGGATCCCATCGAAACCTTTGGTCTTGTTTATGAAGAAAGGCAGGGCGACTGTTCTGATTTTATTCTTCCTTAAGTTGTGTTTTTTTGGATTCACTTTTGTGTCCTAAAAGTTTGTAGTTTGACTCTTGTTTTGTCTTACTTGCGTTTTATTGAGTTCTTGTTCTCGAAAAGTCAAACTACACCAAACTACGTCGGCGAGGTAGTTTGTAGTTTGAGCTCTGTAGTTTCAGGTTCGAAACTACAGCAAATGGAATGGACAAATAAAACGACTTTTAAGCGAAACTACTCCGAAACTACATAAAACTAGACCTACGTTGCCGGGGCAACGTGAAGTGTTGCGGCAACCTTTGTCCGGCTTCGCCGACTAAAGTGTTGCGAGAGCAACACTTTGGTTTTGTTTCTTCACTGTCGGTTAAATGCTGAAATTGTCAACTTATCGAAGCTTTTAAAACGGTATGTTCTAAAAAGAATAATCACATGATCAAAAGCTGTTCTTTAGCGTTGTAAAACCAACAACAAAACAATATCGGAAGAAGGGAATAAATCGACTTGGCGGTCAGTTGAACTTTATCCTTTTCAATCGTAGATATCGTGACGGATGGAAACTTGGAACAATATCTTATATAATCTAGTTGGTATTATAAAGCTCTCCGTAACGTTTCAGGATTAAAATACCATAGATGACACTATTAATTATTACAAAACTACCTTATTGTTTTAGATTACCGTATCGTTTGTACCCGTTGTGTTAACAGTTAATCCTCGGTTATAGCGATAGACCATCGATACAAACTTTCTTACCGTCATATTTACATATATCGAATACAATGTGCACCAATTTTCAAAAATTTCTAGCCCCTCGTGAACCGATTCTTACTTACAAGTCCCTCTCCCGTGATTGACATCAAATTCATCGGAACAAATAATGGATACACCAGCTATTAAAAGTTGCAAACCCCTCATCGCTGAAGATGATTATAGCAGAAAAGCCGTTTTGGCTTTTTGGGAACAAAATTGTTCTTACCATCTAATACACCCGATAAAAATAACAGGTATACCAACTAGCAAAAGCTGCAAACTCCTCATTGCCGAAGATGATTATGAGCTAACAGTCGACTGTTGCTTACAGTCGACTGTTGCTTACAAGTCCCTTACATGTCTCACAACTGGTATCGCCTATTTTTGGTTTCAGTGTGTACCTTACTCCTGAAGTTGTCAACCCCTTGAAACTTTCAAACTGGTTTATCTCATGAAGGATTTTTGTTCAAAAAAATGGATGACATATACTTTGATCAGCTCATCAAGGGCATCGATTGCCCTAACCACAACAAAAGAATATCGGAAAAAGGGACTAAATTGACTTTGCAGTCAGTTGAACTTTATCCTTTTCAATCGTAGACATCGTGACGGATGAAAACTTGGAACAATATCCTATATAATCTAGTTGGTATTATAAAGCTATCCGTAACTTTTCAGGATTAAAATACCATAGATGACACTATTAATTATTACGAAACTACCTTGTTTTACATTATCGTTTGTACCCGTTGCGAAAACAGTAAATCCTAGGATACAGCGAGAGACCATCGATACAAACTTTCTTACCGTCAGTTTTATATAAATCGAATACAATGTGCAACAATTTGCACAAATTTCTAGCCCCTCGTGCACCGATTCTACTGACAAGTCCCTTTCCCGTGATAGACATCAAGTTCACCGGATAAAAATAATGGGTACACCGGCTAGCAAAAGTTGCAAACCCCTCATCGCTGAAGATTTTTGTAGCATAACAGCCTATTATTACTGACAAGTCCCTTGGATGTCTTACAATTGGGAACCTAATTGTTCTTACCATCAAATGACAGGTACGCCAACTAGCGAAAGCTGCAAACCCCTCGTTGCCGAAGATGATTATGAGCTAACACTCGACTGCCGCGTACAAGTCCCCTACATGTCTCACAACTGGTATCACCTATTTTTGGTTTCAGTGTGTACCTTACTACTGAAGTTGTCAACCCCTTGAAACTTTCAAACTGGTGTATCTCATGAAGGAATTTGTGTACCAAAAAATGGATGACATATACTTTGATCAGCTCATCAGCGTCTATCGATTGCCGTCGAAAAAAAAAATTCTACCTGTCTTAGTTCAAAAGTTAACTTTTTTGCCGTAGGCCAACTTTCTAACGTCACCACTTAGAAAGGAGCAAAGGATAAGCTCTAGTTTCTTTAGCAATGAGAGAACTTCTAAAGTTTAAGAGGTACATCTGATACCATTTCTCTACCGCAAACCCAAGTGCAAAAAAACGAATGATAAACTGAGCTGAAATCGCGTACACAAATGGAACCAAACTGTTCTTACCATCGAATACACCGGAAACAAATAACAGGTACACCAACTAGCAAAAGCGGCAAACCCGTCATTACCAAAGATGATTATGAGCCAACAGTCGACTGTTGCTTAAAAGTCCCCTACAGGTCTCATAACAGGTATCGCCTATTTTTGGTTTCGTGTACCTTACTACTGAAGTTGTCAACCCCTTTGAAATTTTCAAACTGGTGTATCTCATGAAGGAATTTTTGTACCAAAAAATGAATGACATATACTTTGATCAGCTCATCAATGGCTATCGATTGCCGTCGAAAAAAAAATTCTACCTGTCTTAGTTCAAAAGTTGACTTTTTTGCCTTTCTAACGTCACGACTTAGAAAGGAGCAAAGGATAAGCTCCAGTTTCTTTAGCAATGAGAGAACTTTTAAAGTTTAAGGGGCACATCTGATACCGTTACTCTACCGCAAACCCAAGTGCAAATTTTTTTTTTTATAAACTCAGCTGGAATCGTCGCAGACATGGACAGAAACAATAGATGGCAGCACTTTCGGACCCGTGGGAAAAAGCCACTTTTTTGTCTCTGTAGATTTTTCTATTCATCACTCAAAGAACATATGTTGGCTGTGGGGCCGGGTAACTGCCGCATATATTTAACACTTATAGATTTTAGTCCATCTTCAATTTGAAACTGGTGCCTGCCTGCTAGCGTGCTAGAACGGAGCTTTCCACTCGAAAGCAGAAACATGGTTTGATGAAACGAAAGGTTCGCTACACAACTTGAGATGGTCCTCTCCGACATAGGCTATACAACTCCACTTCACTTCGCAAACCGTAGGCTCTGGCTCGATGACAAGCAAAAACCGTCCTTATTGGCCCCAGGCAAGAGTTCTACGGAGCTTTCCAAAATGTAATGTCATATTCATCAATCCGGCCTAAGGTCCACACTTTCCGTAAAAACCGCACAGGTTAGACCCTTCCCAGTTACTAGGAATAAAATGAAATCGGAGTCATAGGAAAAAAAAAAAAAAAAAAAAAAAAAAACAGGACAAAACCAAAGTGTTGCTCTCGCAACACAAAAAACGCAACCTTAAGACAGGACCCCTGTTTTGGTTTAATTCTTCTTCTTCTTCACAAGAATGGCGGAAATATCGCTAGAATATAACTCAGCTGACGAATCTGGATTAATCCATCTGACACCGGGAAAAATTAGACAGTCAGCTTGGACTGAAGTAATACTAACGCTTTTTTTCTTTCTGCTTTAAACCTTATGCTCAATGAATGCAGATTCGCGCACATACTGGCCAATTCAGCGCTTGCTTGCGGGATTTATGGGCTTCGTGCCTTTTTTTCTGCTTTCGATCGTTTTATGTTTTTGTTTCCCGACTCACTAAACCTCTAAAAATATTTATTAAAATATAGAGCGTGTCCCACCTTACATACCGTAGTTACTACGCATGACGTCACGAATTTTGACTTCTTGGTGTCAAGGCTGGAACGCATTTTTCTATTTTTGGCAAAATATCATGGCACGGTCTAACCGGGTCAATCACGTCACAGAGATTCGTAGTCACCACGCTTACTACGCTCCCGAGCGTGGTAAGCAAATAGTTACTAATCGACAATGTTGGAACCGTCAGTGTTGTAACTGAGCGTGGTAAGCAAATAGTTACCACTTGAAACGTTAGAACGGTCATCGTTGGAACTTTTCACGGGGTTGGAACGAAAATAGTAACTAATGGTTACTATTGTTAGATGGGTGGAACACGCTCGTAATCTTCTGTGACAAAGAATAATTGTGTAAAAGAAGAATTGCATTGATGTTTGCGTTGGTACAAAAGAAAATTGGAAACCTTTGCTAAAATTAAAGCTAATATTTGTAAACGAGAAGAGTTAAATCTAGACTAAGGGTACATTATCAGAGAGCAGTTTCGGCCGGATTCGTCTCTCGAAGGGTAAACAAACAGTATACTCTGCAACTTGTTCTAAATGGAGGAGGACATAGTCTTTATTATTACCCAACTCGTGCAGTAACATGCAATAAACAATAAATTAAAGTAAATAAATTTCATCTTTAAAATTAACTAGTTAATAACGTTTAATTTGTATTATTAGGGTTGGTGAAAAGGCTGAAGAAGCCGACTTGACAAGTGAAGCAAACAGCACAGCAGCGCTAACGGAAATAAGATCCTCATACCATACGAAAGGTTAGTACGAGCCACTTACTTGTATCCCATGCTTACTCCTCAGCTATAAGCTTGTATTGTTTGTGTTTTCTCATTTTGCATCAAGTGCGCGTTATATTTCCCTCAAAGCCGAGTTCTGTCGGAAGAGTAGCGTCTAAAAGGAATGATAGAGACCCCTTGCGGAAGAAAGAAGATCCATTAGAAATAACAGAATTCTTGAAAATGGATGCATGGAATAATCAAGTCGACACGATATACGATCAATGGAAATTGTGAGAATATGTGATTTTAGTTCTTGGCGAAAATAGGAAGCACAAAATTGGCAGAGAAGAAATCGCATACAAAGATAGAGTTAAGCATACCATAGCTTGACTGCGTTGACCTAGTGCATGTTTTATTGAAGGATTTTTCTTTTAGCCTTTACGTTATTGGGTTTGCTTTGTTCAGTGTCCCTCTTTTTGTGCTTTCTGAATTCTTTCTTTGCATGTTTAGATTGCGTGCTCGATTATTTTCCGACTCAAGACTGCCACATGGATCGATTCACGAAAAATGCCTCCTATTCCATGTCGAGACTAGGTAAGATATTTTCCATTTTTTTTTTCCGTAGTACAATCGTGTTTTGTTTTTTCGGAGGATATTACCCTCTTAGGGTAGTGCGAACTAGTCTCTTTTATGGGGAGTTTGATGTTATGGTTCTGCGTAGGTACCAACTGCCGAAGCCATGGAGGGAGTAGTTGCTAGGGGGGTAGCTATTATTTATTGGTACCATTGAAAGCTTGTTCTCGCTGATAGATGCATAAGTATTTATAATAGCCAAAAACCTGTCTTGGCATGCGCCAAATTTGCATTTGACAGGGCAAAACGGATACGTCAGCTGAATTTCATTAGAGCTACATTTCGGCCAATCTTGGCAAGCGTACTCTTCATGCTCAAGCCGCTCAAGTGGAAAACGAACTTGTAGAATTCACGTATTGCACTGGCAAATATGATTCGCAGTCAGCTTGGGCTTAAGGAATATTTAGCGCCTGGTAAAAAGTTTGGCGTTTGGTAAAAACGGACACGTCTGTACACGTCTCATTGGTTGTAATCTTCAAACGCAATAGCTAATAGTATCAGAGGGAATAATCAGCCTCTAGGTTTGACGATTTAAAGATTTGACACCAAACTTCATGCAGAGTTTCATACATCAGAAGCCATACATTAGAAGCTTAGAAATTTTAACTATAAAAAATATAAACATAAAAGAAGACATCATGGATATTTCTTCAATATTGGCGGTAAAATGCCAAGTAAGAGGGCATCACCAACCAGCCATCAACACCCAGTGAATAAATTTCTAGTGGTTGTCCTAAGAGGAATCTTGCCAAGAACCACGCTAGGGGCACCAGTAATGTCTCGTTTTCCCCTTTCGGAACCTTCATTATAGAATGGATGAATTTATTTCGAAAAAGCCCGTGGGGTCGTGGCAAGAAAACAAAATAACACCAAAAAACACAATATTTACACCAAAGGGAGGGAACTCCTACTCCAAAAATGCGCCCGATGCTCCATAGCCTGCTTGAGGAACCTCCCAAGCCGACGAAGGTCACCAAAATTTTCTTCCTAATAACCTTATAACCAATCCTCTTCATCGATCCTATCATGCCCAAAAATTTCTTTACGCAAAACATTTAATTCACCGCATCTACCCACCAAATTCAAAATCATACATATTATAGATATTCGTTACCTTTTTAACAGTCGACGACGACGTTCGGAAGTCAGGATTCTCGCTTCGCTGCCAGCAGTTCTACTCAATGCTTGTCAAAAAGGCCTTATACACATTCCGTAACTGGATGCTCTTCGCCGCTCAGCTAGTCATCCCTATCATCTTCCTAATGGTCTGCCTTATCGTCGTACAGACCATCCCAGGAATTGAAGATTCGAAGCCCCTGACCGCCACCCTGGAGGTAAGAGTTATTTATTCCCCTACCACCGTCCAGGACAAAGCTTCTTTGAAGGTTAACTTTTGGCATCGAGATTGATTTCGGAAAATAACAGCGAGACATTAAAAATAATCTGTTTGAGCTGAAGGCGAGGTAAGCTGTGAAAAACATCTACCGTGCGCAGCGAGGTTGGTATTTTGAAGCCATGGATGCTATTCCGATATCAACCGAGATGGAGGTGTGTTTATAACCTTTTCGAGCAGAACCATTATAAATTAACCATGCACACAACGTCTCAAGCTGTCAGGAGGTTGACATCACATAATATTGACCTCTCTGGATGGTGATATGACTTCAGGTCAACCGCCTGAGACATTGAGACGTTGTGAGCATAGGTAAATAGTAAGGGATGTGTGTGAAGATTATGGTAATATAACAGACCGTAGGTACTATGATCATTGCTCGGGAAGCATATGCAGATTTTCTACTCATCACCTTGTCCGCTCCACTTGGAAACGCTGAACTGGACTGTACTAAAACTTACTGCAAGACATGGGAAAGCCAGAAGAAATTTTGAAAATGGGATTTGTGTTGTTTTTCAGAACTACGTTGGAACAACGACTACTGTTGAAATCAACGCTACAAGCGATCCCGTTACTGCTGCCCTTTATTCCTCGTACATCAACAGCCCAGATTTCTCAGAAGCAAACAAAATGATTTTTGTTAACGCCAGGAACTCGTCTGTGGAGAAGTTCTACGTTAAAATGGTGAGTTCGCGGCACAGGCCTGTTGCTGTGATAAGTCCCGAGTTTAAGAGCGTGCTCGATCCTACTTAACGTAGTTACTACACATGAGGTCAATGATCCTGGTTTCTTGGCGTGAAGGCTGGAACACTGTTTTATATTTTCGGCAAAATCGTTTCGCGGGCTCGGACCGATCACGTCAAAGAGGTCGTAGTTACGACGCTACCTACGCTCCCCAGCGTGGTAAGCAAATATTTACTGTTAGTACTATTTCGAGAAGGTTGGAACGGTCTGCGTTTCATGAGGTTGGAACGGAAATAGTAGCTAATAGCTACTATTGTCAGAAGGGTGGAGTAATTAATGAACAAATTATTGAGTAAAACAAAAGTATGACGGTTCTGATGGGTTCTTTTTATTTTATTTTCTGGCGGAAAATGTCTTTTCCAGAACTTTGTTGCCACGATAAATGATTACCTTTTTTTATTTCACCATGGCGTTTAAAGTCTTTAAACCCCGACTGAACTGGAGCAGTCGCGTATGCGCAGTTTTTTCTAATCCTGGGACATGACCTCTCATTCGGTCCCTCACCAGGCTTCGGTAAATTTGGACGTAGCTTTTTCCCTGCACAATTCCCGACAGGTTTTTCCTCGACAAAGCTGGCTGCAGTGAGTCCCGTTGTGGAGTGAGGGCAATTTTGGCTTCTTTTGGGTCCAGATCAAAATATCTCTGCGGTGTGTTCCTTTTTCGGCCTCGTCGTAGTCTTCTCTCTTGGGGCATGTGCAGAACGCGATAAAAATTTACGCGGAGGAAATAATCATGCAAAGGACTCTCTGGCTATACCACGGATCCGCTGCTTGAAAACGGTCTGCAGTAATTAATAGAAGCAAAGGCCTTGTTGTACTAGAGAAAACTTTGGTTGTATCCACCCGGGAAGACGGGTGAGGTTCTCTAAGCTTGCTGTTGTTTTTAAGGCTGAAGAAGACGTGTCATGGGTGAATATGCACTACGTCATTGGTGCTTCTTTCCACGAAAAAAGGAGATCCAAGGGCAAGAGGGTTATCACTGGTTGGTTCAACAACCAGGCATTCCACACCCCAGCCCTGTCGTTAAACCTGATACACAATGCTCTCCTTCGATACTACAGCTTGATTCCTGAATACAAGATTACCGTGGTCAACCATCCTCTACCTTACGACGACATTAGCAAGGTAAGCCTGCCTTCATTTGGTATCTTTGGAACATTTGGACTTGGGATTATATTTGAGGCATCATATTAAACATCTATCTATCTATTATAAGAACAAGTGTGAAGAATGTATTTCGTGTTACTACATGGCTGATTGTGTGTCATAACTACACAGGCTAAATTTGTTTCATGGGGATCGGCCAATGTATTAATAATAACAATGATAATAATAATAATAGGCCAATAATTTAGAGACAATTTTTTCACTACAATATTAGAATCATAGTGTAGTTTGTTAGATTAAGAACATATTATAAATCTTGCCAGCCACTGCATACAACTTGAATTCGTATCATGCAGGCAGTTATTAATAATAATAATGGATCTTTTTTTTTTTTTTTTTGTAATAGGCCTATGCCTAGTTCAAAATAAGTCATTAGTGTCGACAAAGTTCATTTGAGACGCTTGGTCGTTGTAGATTCTCTCGTAGTGCAGATTGTTCAGGGAATCCTTGATAGTATTCATCGAGTTATTCGTTACTCCTTGAGATAGAAGCGCTTCCCAACATCCATTCAGGCGGCTGTGGAAAGTCTATCCGCTTGCTTTTGAGAATTGTCAGCCACTCAGCTCGAAGTCATTTCCATGCATATCATTTTGTGGAAGCGGAGGATTGTGTAGAAGGCACGAAATCGTAGTTCCCGTGACAAAGGTTGTAACACTCTACCAAATCGCCGCTTAGAAATCGATAACCTTGTGAAGAAGATGAATGTTCGTTGTTAATGCCCACCAGTGTGTCAGCAGAAAAAAAAATCGAAAATAAATTTTCTTTTTCAGCTTAACCGGGACACCTCTGGCAGCAGTCTTGGTTTTCAAGTTGGCTTCAACATCGCTTTCGGCATGTCCTTCTTGACTGCAAGTTTTGTCATTTTTCTTGTGAAGGAAAAGATTACAAAAGCCAAACATCTTCAATTCGTTTCTGGTGTCAACTCCTTCATCTACTGGGGAGCTAGCTTCCTTTGGGATTTCGCCAACTATATGATTCCGTGTGTCGGTATTCTTCTGACGTTTTTGGCATTCAAGGAGGATGGATATATCAGCGTGGAGCAGCAAGGTGAGTGATCGAGTATACTTAAGAACAAGTAAAAAGAAAACAGTCCTCTTACCTGTGTCTCAGTAAAAATATGCTTGTTTATCACATTTCTCGATGTCGCGCGGTCATTACCACGATTTGCGGTTAGCTTTGAACATTTTGCTTTCACGATCGTCTTTATTTTACCATGGCGTAAGCAAGACTATGGTACAGGAACGCATTCAGTTGAGTCTATGGAGGTCTGTTTAAGCCCGCACAGTACAGCCAGTGTCATCATCAGCCGTGCAGTTTCAGCAACTTGTCTTCTTTGTTGAGGCGTCATTTGCCTCAAATAAGAAAATCCGTTGATCGGCCTCGTCGGTGAGAGTATTTTGAAATAAATTAAATTTCAATTGAATTGAAAACTTCTTTATTGTGAGACACCTCAACTCGCATTTCGGAGTGAATAAGGTACATGAAGGATCTCTCATGCTCCATTTTTTGTTGGTGTTCTGGTTGGATAGTCAGATTGTCGGTTTGCTTTTATTGATGATTTTAAAGTGTAACTCACAGGATTTATAATCCCATTGATACTTGGATGGTTCTTAATATATTTGTCTATATTCTAGGCCGATTCGTCATTGTGTTTTTGCTGTTCGGATGGGCTATGCTACCGCTAATTTACCTTCTGTCGTTCTTCTTTACCATACCGTCTACCGGATTCACCAGAATCACAATGTTCAACCTTTTCACCGGTAAGCTATTTTCAGGTATTAAAAAAAGGGAAGGTAAGTCTTTTCTGACTGAGCGATTCGCAGTAGAAGGAGTGGTGTATATTTTTGTTATGGTAAAGTATCCTTGCTGTGAAACTGGCTTAAATTCCGTATGGAGCTGCTGGCGATAGCCATATAGGCATATTTCTAGAAAGTATAGGTTGATAGGGATTGTAATAATGGACCAGTCATCCAAACCGCCTCACTGTTTACACTACGCGCAGGCCGTAGGCGGAGTAGCAGGAGCAGAAGCCGCTTGATACTTTCAACAGTTTAACAAAAACTGAATTATTTGTTGGCCTAGGCTTGAACCCGGGTGCTTCGCGTGACACAGCCAATAATGCAACGGTGGCTGTTGCATACTTAGTTACAACATTTATTCCATATACAGGTTTACAGAACAAGCTCATTTGATGTTTGACACCCATTCAAACAGCAGCAGAAGCCGCTTGATACTTTCAACAGTTTAACAAAAACTGAATTATTTGTTGGCCTAGGCTTGAACCCGGGTGCTTCGCGTGACACAGCCAATAATGCAACGGTGGCTGTTGCATACTTAGTTACAACATTTATTCCATATACAGGTTTACAGAACAAGCTCATTTGATGTTTGACACCCATTCAAACACTGACTACTGAATAAATCAAACACTCGCAGATCTCGCAACTATCACGTAGCGCCCGAGGGTATAATAGGGGAGCCGAAGAAATACCGAATAACAATGACCATGCATAACAGTGTCACTCAGTACCTTGGCCATGCTCTTTCGCTTTCGGCCGGGCCACATTTTTGCAGCCCTCTCGGAACCAGAGAGATAGGTGAGACAATTGTTTTCATGGTTTTCACTATCCCCAGGTCTCGCGTCGATGATTACCGTCATGATCCTTCAGATCCCTGAACTTGACCTGGGTTACGCCGCTGACCTCGTCCACTGGGTTTTCCTCGCCCTACCCAGCTACAGTCTGGGAATGGCCTTCAGCAACTTATACACGAACGTCAAAGCAGTCGAATTCTGCACCAAGGACATCGTTCAGATGGCTTGCAAGACTGGCTTAATGCCCAATCCCTGTTGTAAAGGTAAGCTGATTTTTTGTTTGCTATTTATGCTTCTGAGCGTTTGGTCAGCTTTCGCTGACGTGGAGGAACTTTATTTTTTTTGCCAAATGTGATACATCATTTAAACTCATGAGGTACTACAAAACACAATATGGAAAGATGATGACAGCAAAAGCTTTTGCTTTCATCATCGGTTACAGGTTTGTTTCCTTCCCCGACGTTGACCCAGAAGATTGACAGCCGGACGAGGACCCTTGCCAAGAAGGGCCGAAATATCGCTGATGAAGAATCGTAGCTGACGTATCCGTTGTAAATATTGTTTGAATAAAAGACAGCAAAAGCAGGCCAAAACAGATTTACTGCAGCCACCAGCCCGAAGAGGGCGTTCCGTTTAGTGTAATCAAACATGATCTGGATGGACTTGAGCTGAAAAATACTTACTTGCCTTACCTTCCAGAACAAGGAAACTGCGGTAGCGTTCCCTGCATCCAATGGAACACCAACATCCTTGGTTGGGACGGTCTTGGAGTCGGCAAGGAGCTCGTCTTTCTGGCAGTTGACGGTGCCATCTTCCTCTCAATCCTGTTCTTGATCGAGACCAAGCTCTTCGAGAAGCTCCGCTACTGGCTTATGAAAAAGAAGGCTGAATTGGATGCAAGAATGCAGCAAGGTAAGAATTCGTTTAGCCCGAAATTTCTGCATTTTGTCAGTCGGGATGAGCATTTTTATTCCCTTTCGTCGCGTCCCGTGCTTGCAGGTCTGACGTGTGTTAAGTTAGTTTTGTCTGTTAAGTTGGTTTTAAATTGAATTTTATTTGTAACCCGTCTAGGTACACAAGGAGTATGGTAGAGAAATGAAAAAGAAAGCTGCAACACTACAATAACACCCGAAGTAATTAAAAGCCAGTAAATGGAAACATCATGGAGCTTTGATTGGTCATAATTTTGCTTCATGCTGTTGATGGATTTCAGGACAGCCGTAGAGAAACTTTTTATTAGGTGCCTGTTTCTTGTCCAGGATGGGAGGCGTTAGTAAATGCCGACGATTTCCATTTACAGTATTAATTGTCATAGTGTTGCAGATGATCCTGAAATGGGTGGTGATATGAACGTGATGGACACTGACGTTGAACGAGAAAAGGAGTACATCCAGTTAACACCTGTGTCTTCCCTAAACAGAGAGAATACCCTTGTTATCAGGTACAGTATTTACGTTCCGCAATCCTTATGTCCAACCTTTCTCAAGTCTCTAAAAAGTACTTCTTCCTTAAAGGATTCCTCTTATTTATTCTACCCTTTGCATCTGAAGCCCTATATCTGAAGCTTCAGAAATCCCCGCCCTTCGCCACTGTTTCCTTTTGAACCTACAAGCCAAGTTTGCCAGTCCGACTTCGCAGCGAAACCTCTTTGGATAATAAGGGCCCAAGGAGCTTCGTTTTTATGGCACTTGAGCATACTCAAAGGGCCAAATAGCGATCGTTATGTCTGTCGGCTGGTTGGTCTGTCCAGCTTATGTTAGGCACTTCCACATGAGCTAGGATGATGAAGCTTGGCATGCGTGTTAGGGACCCGACCAAACTAACTTGGAAATAGTCACTTGCCCGATTTCACACTACCTTAAAGAACTTATCTTAACCGCAAAGTATAAAAAATACTTTTAAAGCAAAATTTAAATTTTCCATGACCGCCATGCGCCCATGATCATTTTTACCTAAAGGGTTTTGCTTAGAAATGAATTTCTAGCTCCCTGAAAGCGCGCATCTTCACCGCGAGGTAGAAGCATGTAGTAGCATCAGTTCGTACTGCATGCTACTTCATACTACTATTTTGGGATACGTTTTTCATCGGGTTTGTTTCTTTTGCTTGGCTGTTCAGACTTTTTAACCTTGGTCCGCCCAGTTTTCAAATAGTTACGTCGAACCTCCGCTTCCTTGGGTACACTAAAAAGTTTCTTCCATTAAGCATGCAGTATTTGCTACTGGGATTAATCTTATCTCTATTGAGATAAGAGTAATCCAAATTAGGGGTAGTCTTATCTCAATAAAGATAAGATTAATCCCAGTAGCAAATACTGCAAGATTTTTTTTGTTTTCAAAGTGTAGGAAGCCTGGCCGGAGTCGACAAGCGTCCGTTAATAACACGGGGCAAGAATTGGAATTTTTTTATGACGAGTCATAGTCAAACAGAACCTCGTCCCAGTTCAGAAATTCTTTGGGATTAAATTTTTTCTTTCTTGACTCCGGTGTTACTAGCCTGATGAAATGTGGCGAATTCATCGACATTTACTGCGAATTTATCAACAGGATCTAACAACTCTCTCATTACAGAGACATGACGAAATTCTACCCTGGTAATTTCCTAGCAGTCGACAAGATGTGTCTGGGCGTTCGACGTGGCGAAGTCTTCGGTCTTCTTGGGGTCAACGGAGCTGGAAAGACGACGACATTTAAAATGCTTACTGGCGATGAGACCATATCGGCAGGCGATTGCTTCTTAGAATCATTCAGCGTCAAAAGAAGCATTAAAGAGGTGAGTCGGAGAAGACGTCGTAACAATTGTCAGTTGTGAGCTAAAAGACAAAAACGCTTCCGAGCCAAAATTTATACCTAGGACCGTCGGCTTGCTGGGCCGAACGTTGATATTTTTTTAAATCTCCTTCGAGCTTTTGATTCCGATATCAGACGAGATGAAGGTATGTTAACTTCTACAACTTTTTCGAACATAACCATTAACAATTAACCATGCATGGTCTTAAGTCCTAAAAATATCAACCAATTCAAAGCAGGTGTCAACTCTCACCTGGCTGAAATTCAATTTAGTGTATGAAGTGTCCCGAGAAATTTATAGAGGCGAAAGCCTTATTATTGCAATTATATTATTCTTATTATTATTATTAGGATTATTAAGTCCCATATGTTATAGACCAAAGAGATTTGGGGGGAGGAAGTTTATTTTAAAGTGGGATTGAAAAGGGAGGAAATACGGGATTTGATTCTTTGTAGGGCAGACAGTCTGCCTCTTGGGGAGAGAAGGCGGTATATTGGGAGGGCAAAGGGTCGGTCCGGTCCCTACTCATGTCCGATGTGTGTATGGATGAGAATCTGAAACATTTGTTGTATGAATGCGAAAATTTGAATGAACTTAGGTTAGAAATTTTTGGAGTAAATGAGAGAGGGGTAGATGAAGAATGGATGTGTAGGATTATGGGAAATAGTTGTTTTATGAGTGTAAAACAGTTAGCGAGGTTCCTCAGGGTGACCTTAGCCCATAGGGAAAGGTGTTTATAGAAGGTATTATTTTCGTTTGGTTGATTTTATTTTTCATGTATTTGCCATGGCCTTTGGCTCTTAGTGTAAATAAATCTTATCTTATGATCATAATCGTCACACAGAAAGTTAGAAGTGGACATAAATTTATGTCATCCTCTATGGATGTTAACTTTCTGCGTGGCGATTATCATAATGTAACTGACAGTGGGTCATAGGATGGTTTAGATTACATGTCTATTCGAGAAAAGTTATTAAACAATAATAATAATAAGGAAAATTTTCATTCCGTTCGCCGCAAAATTCTGATAGCACGCAGAAGCACATCATTGTGTTAAACCACTGTACAAAAAATGCCAGAATATTAGATAAATAAATATATTCTTTGTTACATGATAGCTCAAAAGTGTATGGCTAGCAAACGATCGTCATAATGTAACACGTGTCTAAGCAATGACATACAATGTATACAATACATGCTAATAGCGAATAGCCTTACATAATATAATATAAGTCAAGTCATACATCAAGAGTTACAATGGGAAATAATATAAGGAATGTTATGTTTACTTAAATTGTGACATGTTTTAAGTAGGCTTTTATTTGGTAGGCTATTTATTTTTTCGTGAAATATAACAGCGAAGACGGTTTCAAATGTTAAAGAATAGTTTTGAATGTTTCATTTTGAAAGATGAGCACAGAAGTTTGAGTAACATTTAAAACAAGTACGCACTGCGTATTTTATTTCACAGTTTTATCAAACTTTGACAATGTACAGTAGAGGTATGTTGATGGGAAGAGTGCAATTTTGGGCTAAATGGTAGAATGAAGATCCGAAATACCTATTCAGGTGTTTTCAGATGCCCTTAGTTACCTACTTTGGCTAATTGGTAGTTAGCTTTAGACACAGCAAGTGAATGAAAATGGCGAAGTCTGATGTCGACAAACGTTCACACAATCATACCTCTACTGTAGTAGTCGTTGCGTTTCTTCTGCATCTGATTATTCCTACTTCATCGATGTTTTGGCAGTTTTACAGAAATTGCTCAAATTGCTTTTAGGTTCAACAGAGGTTAGGATACTGTCCTCAGTTTGACGCAGTCATTGAAGAGATGACAGGAAGAGAGACACTGCGAATGTTCGCGCGACTTCGAGGTGTTGAAGAGGCAAGAATTGACTACCTCATTGAAGATCTGTCAGAAAGATTATTGTTAACATTGCACGCTGATAAACAAATCAAAGAACTAAGGTGAGAGAATTTACGGATTTTTGCTATGCTTATTAAAAATATCAGGTACAGGCATCCTCATATGACTATTTCATTGGACAAGTGATTCTATATTTTTAATGGACTTGTGCTTTCCAAATGCAAGGCTTACTGGAAGCTTTGGGAGTTCTAAATTTCATTTCGTGTTCTAAAATTTAGTAGGTAATCTCTACTGTGTCCACACTGAAGCCACCACTTCTGACTTTTAGACTTGCAGTGTTTAGAATTTGAAAACGAAGCTTTGTTTTACGAGAAGTTTAGTTGTCAGAAGCACTCTGACTTCCAAATTTCTAAGCTCATCTCCATTGTCGATGTTTCGTAGATTCGGTATCGGTATCGGTTTTATTCTTCTTGAACTATCATGGCAAAATCCAAATTTGTTGAAATCGTCAGTATACACAAATTTAAACACTAATAAAGATTAAAAGGGCACTAAGGCACGTAAGGGCCCTATTATACAACCGAAGCTGAAGTTTCTCCGCTGGTTTCTACTTTGTAGTATTAGGACTTTAACCGTGAAAAGCTGTAACCTGGCACATAATATGTCATAAAGTGGTCTTTTCACTACGCCCAACAGTGAAAGAGGTAGTCCGGGCAAAGCATGCTATCTAGAATATAGGAAATGCTTTGTAAGATGTAGAAACGTAGGTCCGCATTTAGAGACCCCTAATCCCCCTTTCTTATTTCAAGGTCGCGTATTTCTCATCCTGCCTGCTATTCTCAGTGTGGCTTGCAAATGCAAAAAGATAAATCAGTTAATTTGTTATCTGTATTATAGTGGCGGCAACAAGAGGAAGCTAAGTACGGCAGTTGCATTAGTCGGCGACCCGCCGATTGTTTTCCTCGATGAGCCGACGACGGGTATGGACCCCGTTGCCCGAAGGCAGCTATGGGACGTCATTACACGGGTGAGGGACAACGGACAGGCGGTCGTTATCACCTCCCACAGGTATAGCTTCTCATCCATGGACCTTTTTATTATTATTATTATTTATTTGAACCCTTCAGAACTGAAGAGGGGGACAGCAACATGTCAATCAAACTAGCACACACTTCCATACTAATAAACAGCTGACCATTAAAGACAAATTAGCCTACTAAATATGCAAAGAAATACAATGGAAAAAACGAAAGTTCTAAATTAACAAAATCAGGGCGCTTTTTTGTTTTGGTTTGGTAAGGCTGCCGCAAATTACGCCGCTTGTGCTCGACCAAATCTGATCTATGTTTTGGGATAACAACAATTGTTTTCTTTCATCGAAGTGTCATAAATACTGTGCTCCGTCACTACTCTGCTGGATTCCCAAGTGGGTTCTTGACAGCAAAACCATCGTAATGGCGTGATCGCTAGTTCCTCTAAAGAGCTGGTGAGCCTTTCACAGAGTGAAAAGAAAAATAAGGAACAAAGGAAAACAACATAAAAATTTCCGTGATCACCTCAGCTCACAAAAAAAAAGGCAAAGAAAAGAATGAATTCAACAAAAGCCGTATACTACAACAACCATAAGCACGACAGAAATATAAAGAAAATTAAACAATCAACAACTTAGGTTTGGACAGGGCCGACTGATTTCCCACGATGGTCGTGGAAAAGAACAATACAGAAAAAATAATCGAAGAACAAAATAAATTATAACGGATCTAGCCTGTTTCATAAATGTGTGAAAACTTTTAAGCTGGCTAGTGGATGAATTTTTATAAATTAGTTGAGTGAACCTAGGGATGTATGGAAGACTGAACTTCTAACCCCAACCCTTTTCGGGTAAATAAGCGCTAATGTAATTTTTGTTTCTGTAGTATGGAGGAGTGCGAAGCGCTTTGCACACGAATTGCCATAATGGTAAATGGGCAGATGAAGTGCCTTGGGTCAGCTCAGCACCTCAAGTCACGCTTTGGTCAAGGATACACGCTCATAGCAAAAGTACGTGGAGCTACAGCGGAAAACCCTCGAGTTCCGGTGAGTCTCCACTCTTTCGGTTTTTTCTTGCAGTACCGCCCAAAACGGCTTTCTGAATGTTTGAATTTAGAATTCTACTCCAGTACCGTAGCCCCATGGAGAAAAAGAAACAGAACCAAACGTTGAAGTTTTGTCTAAGTTTTCTTTTAGTTGTTGTCGAGGCTTTAGTCGGCGGTTCATATTCGGCAAAAACTCATTTTGGATACTCCTTCAGCTACGATGCTGACGAACATCGTAGCCGTCTTTTCCTTTTTCACCTGTGTTGTGTTCAGTATATGTTTACTTTGGGCGAAACTGTGCCGATGAATTTTCTCTGAGTACGACTGTCGGTCTGATTAAAAAGTTGAAATTTGAATTTTAGCACAGTGACATTACTTCTATATTTTTTGTAACTAGAACATAACAATCTTAGTTAGAGCATAGTTTTGTGCAAAATCGTGCCGACGAAAAAGCTGGGAAGTCCCACCTTAAGAGAAAGAGATGAACAAAAAAAATATCGGTTCCCGATGATTTTTTTTTAGCCTGCGTAGTTGTATGATAATTGTACGAAAAAGATGCATGTATTGATATGTAATAGTAAATAATACTATCATTTAGTGTACCTTAGACTACGCCAATCTTAAGCAGTAACATCCAGTAGCATCCAGTCTTGCTAATAGTAGCATGCAGCAGAATGCAGTAACACTGTAGCCTTGACATGGAAGCATGGAGTAGCATCGGTTCGTACTGCATGCTACTTTTTCGTACAACTTCATACTACTGTTTTTAGATACATTTTTCATCGGTTCACTAACTGATTTCTTCGTTCTTTTCAGCTTTCACGGACGATGTCTGGTCCAGCGGTCTCCTTCCGCAGTTCAATACGGCAGCGGACAGCAGGAGCGGCTAGTCCCAGGAATACGTCTTCAGCGGTTCCTTCGTCAGGTCATCCACCTGATATGGGTAGGCTGATGGACTTCATCCAGCTCAACTTCCCAGGTAAGTTCATATCTTTGCACCTGAAAGCCAAGCCGTAGATTCGTCGGAAAGGGATGTGCTTTGAGGTGCGCGAAGTTGTGCACACACAGTACGAGTTTCGAAGTCGAATGCAAATTTCTTCGTTCACTCCGGAGTTTTGACGAACCGTATGCAGGTTTCCCCATATAGAGCGTGTTCCAGCAGTATTATGGCGATAAGCTAAAAGCTGAACGCCAAATTTAATAATAAATAGAAATAAAAGTAAAACAATTGCAACTATTAGTTACTATTTTCGTTCCAACCCCATCGAAAGTTACTAAGCCGACTGTTCCAACTTTCTCGAAATAGTAACTATCTGCTTACCACGCTCGGGAGCGTAGTCAGCGGGGTAACTACGATCCCTGTGACGTGATTGGCCGATCAGCCCGCGGCACAAAATTTTGCCGAAAATAGGAAAATTCGTTCCAGCCTTGATGCCAAAAAGCCAGGATCCATGAGATAATGCGTAGTAACTATGGGAAGTGGGATGGAACACGCTCAAAGTGACGCTTAAAGTGCAAAACGGATACGTCAGATGAATTTTATTTGAGCTATATTTCGGTCCTTCTCAAGTTGGAAAAACGGTTCGTTTTTCCACATCAATTATGATTCGCAGTCAGCTTGGACTAAAGGAATATTTATGTTTCTTATTATTAGAGCTTAACGGAAAGGGCTGAGATAGCGTATTCACTTAAATAGGCTGAACCTCAATGTAAAATGCGGCAGCTTTCCACCACTCACGAATTGTCAGTTTTCATATTGTGAATTTTTTCTTTCGGATTTGTGGTACAACTAATGTGCTTTTACCTCTGTCTATGAATATTTAGCAACTACAGCGGCAATCAAGTCTCTGAAAATAAACACAGACAAATCCCTCAAGATAGTTAAAATAGTTCAGTGTTTTTACAAATAATATACAAAATTAAGTTGCTTTCCAAGTTAACTGGAGTTCAAGTGAAGCCAATTCGCTCTGTTGTTCACCTCAGAAAAGATCACAGTGAACGTAGAAGACACCCCGAATTGCAGAATTAATGGGTTTTCTTGTCTCCTTGTAGGATGCCAGTTAAAAGACTACCATCAGGGTTTAGTTCACTACCATTTACCTGAAAACGGCCCCAGCTGGGCCAAGATATTTGGCCTCATGGAGAGCGCCAAGAACAAATATTCAATTGAAGATTATTCGGTGGGCCAGACGACGCTTGAACAGGTTAGTGATTGTTTCCTGTTTCATTTATTTTTATTTATTTGGATGTAACATATATACTTTATTTGTATTCATTTTACCGCGACAAAAATCCCTTGTCACCGTACAAGTTCTTGTGTAACTGAACATCTGTACATAAAGATCCCTGAGATGCATCAATAGGACGAAGGAAAATTGTAACCACCCACGGAGCTCTGATGTTCCGACTGAATTTTGACTACAGGAGTGTTGCATGAAGCTGCCCTTACTATGGCACCGCCCACCCCCCAATTGGCCATGGTACATGATCCTGCCACCTTGGATCATGAAGCTGCCACCCCCAGAAAAATCATGCAAATTCCAAGAAAACAGCAAATTTTGTTATTTGCAAAAGGTCAAGGAACCTCTCTGACCAAACAGCTGGCTTCTAACTTCACCATGTAGCAAAATACCATTTTTAGCAAAGTGGGCGACTTCATGATCACTTGGGTGCCTATATTCTTTTGTGTTCTCCAGCTTAGTCTTGAACAATTACAAGTAAACTATGGTACCAGCAGAAAGCGAAGGTTCTAAGCTTCCTTTCAGGATACTCCACTGAATTTTATTTCAACCTTTACTCTTTTTCCCTAAGTCATTTCCCCAAAATAGGAGTTTAGGGTGGCAGCTTCATGCAACACTCCTGTATTTTGGTTGTTTGTTTTCGTGTTGTTTCCTTCTTCTTCTTCTCTCTCGTTACCTAGACGGGTTATCAATAAAATTTGGTTTGGTTTAATAATGTTTGATCATCCGCCGTGACCATAAAGATGTAAACCACTTAGACGAGCTTACCTCCTTCGGGATCACCGTTCCTGTAGCCCGTTTCTATTTGGCAATAGGCAATCTGCCAATCTGTCGACCCTAAATCTAGGGTCGTAGGTTCCAAACGGAGAACTATTTTGTCTTTCAGTTCAATACTTATGATGTATTTATTTAATTCAGAAGCCAACAGAGGTCGCTGTTTTCAGGTCCCCTTTCATTTCTGTTTCTGTTCTCGCTCAAACTTGGTCGCTATTTAGAATGTGTCATACCTGAAACCTTAGATTTTGCGAGTATTGACTCACAAGAGTGTTTTTTGCCAATGGCCTATTTTTTTCTGTTGTGTTATTGTTGTTATTATGAAGAGAGGGTAGGTTTTATGTAAAGCCAAAGCTGACGATTGGATTCGGAACAGCGTGGCCAGGTTATGAGCGTGTTCCACCATACTTATCCTAGCTACTAGGCATGACGTCACGAATTTTGGCTTCTTGGTGTCAGGCTGGAACGGATATTTCCTTTTTGGTCAAAATATCAATCCAAGGGTCATCTAGCCAGTCACGTTACAGAGATCCGTAGTTACCACGCTTACTACGCTCCCGAGCATGGTAAGCAAAGAGTTACTACTCTTCGAGAAGGTCGGGCCGGTCAGCGTAGTAACTTTTCGTGAGGTTGGAACGGAAATAGTAACTAATACTTACTATTGATTAGAAGGGTGGAACACGCTCTAAGCTGCGGGCAGACGATCGCATTTTCGCGGCTAGTGTCTTCACGCCTTCATCCCAAGTCATTATCAGCACGTGTCCAGAGGTATAGTAAAATAGATGCAGAAGTTGGTGAATAGAAAATCTGCAATCTGCTTCCTGAGCAATAAAGTTTTTCGCTGAAAGTGAAAAGTTGCTGTACTCTTACTCGCTTATGGACCTTATGGATTCCTCATTTTTTCGTTGTCATAAGTATTGAGAATGATACAATTGAGGACTTTGGGAAACTAGTCTGCTTGGATCGGAGAGCTGAACTGGAAAAAGGAGAATATTGACAGAACAGATCTCAGCTGGCTTATCCGTTTAGCGCCGTTAGAAAAGGTTCACATGTTGTTCGAGCGAGATACAGCAGTAGTCTGACGACAGTCCTAAAACCAGTGTTGCCACTTTTCTCTGACGGAACTTGTGACGTTTGGCCGCAAAACTCGGTGACATTCTGGCACCCCCAGACGACTCTTAGATTTCAGGTTAATCTTTAAAAAAAAAAATCCTTTTTCCGAACAAAGTTTCCTTGAAATTGACCAAAATGCTTTCAATCGCAGAACTTGCGCCTTTTTAGCAGGAGTGCGATTTGCTGTGAGAAATTTTTCACAGCTTCGAATCCGGGGTGAAGTGGGAAACCTGGGACAATCGCAGAGTTCTGCGACCATTGGCAACAATGCCTAAAACACATCTTTTCTTTTAGGTTTTCCTTAACTTCGCCAAAAGCCAATCAACGGACGAATAAAGGAAACAGCCTTCGAAGCAACCTTTCTGTGATTTTACGAATCATGTTCATAAATTTGATATTTTCTGACAAGATGGGTATTGTTGAAGTTGATACCTACGATTGGTACTAAACACAGCATTTTTGCTATGTTGCCCAAACTGACGTCACTGAGCTGCGCATAATTTTTATGATATTTATTAGTTTAATTTATTGTCGCTTGTGAGAATGTTTTTATTTTTTTTGTCCTTCTGCGAATGACAGAAATAAAATTATTTTTTAAATCTATCGTCAAAACAGAGAAACTTAGACCCTGCATTACCATTAATAAATAGCGAGGGGATTGGAAAATCGCATGTCAGTATCCTGAACACGATTATCTCGATTTTGTTGTACCGGGGTGAGCTTCACCGAAACTAGCACGCGGCATCTAACATTTGTGATGTTGCCTTTGTGGCAAATTCGAAAAATCGCCACAATTGCATGACTAGAAAAGTTGAAATCTATCTTCATTTTCTTCCCATACTGATAAAGACGATGGCCACAAGAAGAAGAGCCGAACGAACTCCATAGTCGGTACTGGCAATGGCTAGGCTCCGCCCAGGTAAAGCTGTAGTCAGCATGATTCTAGTCGCGTCTGTTAAATCCTTATTTGTTCTGATAGCACTTATCCACAGTCCACAGTACGCAAAAATTATCGGTGGAGCGGACACATTTCGATCAATCACTTTCTTTTAATCTCTTCTACGCCGAAGTTCATTCGTCTCTTTTGACCTCGAGCATTCTCCGAGAAAAATTACTGCCTGGTCAGTTCAGGTTATGTTCCACGGGAATTAGTGCTGAACTCATACTTATTTTATAATATGATGCTCCCTAACTTGCGATGATCCCGATAACAATTTAAGCCGCGTTATATTTAGTATTCCTTGTCTCGGCCTTCTCTTCTTTTAACTTGCTTTGTCAAGGTTTAGCGCTGTTTTTTTTATAAACTTTATCAGTAAGAAAATCTAGCTGAGACAGGACCGAGACTAGCTCCTAAATCAAGTCACGATTCATCGGGTCTTGTTCCTATGGCAATGACAATCGTCAGCTTACAGGACAAATAAAGCAACGAGGAGACAAGCCAGATAAACAAAACTGAATTTGGCTGATAGGACTGAGATAGGATAAAGACAAGGGCGAATAAAAATAATAAGAGGGAGGAGCCAATTTTCTTATCACGCGAGACTGTGGAACGAAAATAATGTCCGAACTGTAAGGCCATAAGTAATAGCAAGACACGGAACGCAACCTCAGTCTCACCATGCCATTCTGGCAGTTACAGAACAAGCTTCCCAAAGATGGGATGGGAAGCGCAATCCCGCTCGTTGATGAGTTGAATGTTCGGACGACGGGATGCATCACACATTCGACCGGGATGGATCGACGGCAAAACATGAAGGTAACACCCGTGCCAAAAACTAGTCCGTGCTAGAGAGTGTAATCCTGGCTAACGGAGGATCTTCTTGGCAATAATCAGTTGTCCATCAATCGGCCAAAAACACCATTTGCAATCAGAATTATGGCTTTGGCCGTGTTCATTTTTACAGCAAACTCTCAGTGATAATTTTCTGTGACTAAATGTCTGTGGGACGGATACTCCTGATGACTAACTCTCCGTACCGATGAACAATAGCAATCGCCGTGTGCCCAGCGAAGGCCAGAAACGTCAAGATAACAAGCGTTGCTGATTCGTTACGTATTTCGAGTCTTCGTTTCGGTGACGTTTCTTGCTCTTCCCGAGGTTCAATGGGGTGTTTCGGGTAACTAGATTGTCGTATCCTAGGCCTTTTCGGTTAAACTTCAATCATGTGAAGTATTTGCATGAGAGCAGAGAGATGTTTCTGCGCAGGATTGGGAGGAATGCAATATTGCGATCTATCGGGATCAGGAATGTGACGAGCCTAAAGCATTGTTAAAATCGGTGCAATAAGCTGCCTAGGGATTTTCCTCCTCGTCGTTTTTGACTAGCTCGAGCAACCCAAAGAGGAGCCAAAGATAAGAGCTGCGTAAGCGAAAATAAGATTGTTTTTTTCGTAATTACGCCTGTCATGTCGTGCTCTCGTTATAAGCTGATAACGATGCCTCTTACGCAGCTTATTAGACCAATTTGAGCAATGCTTAACATCGAATACCGCGATTTTTCTTAAATATAGTCGTTTTTTTTTCTTGGAAACAGTAGATTTTTCTTAAAAACAGTCGGTTTTTCGTAAAAATAGTAATTTTTTGTTAAAAACAGTCTTTTTTTCAAAAGATCAGTCGATTTTTCGTCAGAATCAGCAGATTTTTCGTCAAAACAGTCGTTTTTTCTGAAATTTCTGCTAAGAACAGTCGGTACAAATGGCCAGCCAGTCGGTAAATGCCTTGCCCCCCCCCCCCCCAAGCATTTTGGCTAGTAACGCCTCTGGCCACCATGAATCATGTCTTCGACCTATCCGGTTACGAAACCTGGTTTAAACGACTCGATTAGGGACGAGTTTACGACTGTAGCTGATCAGAGCCAAAATTAACAATTTTTTTCTAAACGACTCGGATTGTTTGTTATTAAAATGAATGTCCGGGACCTCGGCGAGGTCAAAATAAACGACTGATACGACTTAAAAAAAACCCTTCACCCCCCCCCCCCCCCCCCTTCGGGCCACCCCTGTCTCTTGTTGGCCCTTAAGTTAACTGAAAAGCCAGCTTATACTGGTATCGTTAAACTGAACACCCTGCATTATTTGGATTGTGTTAAGGTGTTTTTTATTTTTCACTATTTGCTCTTGAATGACGTTCAGCGGTTGCGAATCAGAACCGACTGAATCTGATTAATGACCGAATTATGAAATGGACTGACCAAATGCGATAGAACAGATACGGACTTGAGAAAAGTCCGGTGAATTATCGAATTCGCTAACGAACGAAACCAAATAAACAGGTTAAATCACCGAATTTACGAAGGGACGGACCGAGTGCGGTAAATCTATGCGGATTGAAACAAAAAAGTTGGATGAATTAGCAAATTCGACAAAGAAAGGGGACCAATGTACACTTAAATCACCAATCTGGAAATGCGGGGACAAACGATTTTATGAAAAGCATTACGCCTCCGCCGCGATGCCCGTTTTGACCGAATCTTTCGAATTCGGCGAAAATTTGACCGAATTACAAAAACGTCCTCGGGAAGCCGCTGCCTGTATGCACTTGAAATGGAACATCTGAGACAAGAGTTCTTTCCGAATATTAATTCAATTAAGATCCGATTACCCGTTCAGAAGTTGGACATTTGTCAAAATGCTGGATTATCCCTCCCTCCACTCCCCCACGATGGTCAAATCGGAGAAACAAGTGGGCTTGAGTTAAAATTGTCGAGTCCCTGATTCGCCTACCAAGTTCAATCGTACTAGCAGATATGTAAGCATCTTAACTCGGGATTACCGGAATTCCGGAACCCCCACTCCAACTCCCCCCACAGTGCTCAGATCCAGTCCGGTCTTGTCAACTGTGTATTAAGGGCTTGTGCTTGTTCCTACCACCAAGTTTCATCCCGATCTGTCCACTCTGAAGAAGTCACACGATTTCCTGTCCCCCCCCCCCCCCAAGTAACCAGATCCATTCCGCACTTGAAGTGTGATATCTGAGACAGAAGGTCTTTCCAAATATCAAGTTTCAATAAGATCCGATTCCCCGTTCAAAAGTTATACCAGACTCCCACTCCCTCCACTCCCCCCCCCCACGGTGGTCTGAATATGCCTACCAAGTTCCATCCTCCCAGCACATCTGGAAGTGCCCTAACTCGAGATGAGTGGACAGACCGACCGACCGAAAAGTGATCGGTATATGGCACTTGAACGAAAAACAGCAGTGTTGCTTTAAAAGGTTTTCCCTGATGGCGGAACCGATGCCGCCAGCTCCTGACTGAATTTTGCAACAAAAACTGAGTGACATTGTTCCATATAGTAAATCTGGAAATTCCTCAAGTAAACAATCATCATAAAAACATTCGTTTAATTCAATAAACTGTCTCACATTGAAATGGCACAATAAATAATGTCATAGGTTTGGTTGAAATAGGGCTTTTATTTTCCAAACAAAGCTCATACTTGGAGGGCATACGACTGTTACGCTTTCATGTCTACATTAAGAGGCTCCGCTTATCAAGGAAAATGATATATTGCGAGGTAAAACAAATTTAATTATAACTTTGTTCGTAATTCTTATTCAGAAGTTGAAGTTTCAGAACAGTAGAGATATGCTTATGTGAACGTCTACTAACAGTGAACGATCGCCGAAGAAAAATCTAAAACCCAAACCAGGAATTTTTTACTATGTATACTTGTAACAACCACTCACGCTTTTGTAACTTTTGGAATTGTTTGCTAATTCAGGGCTGAAAGTGACTCAAATGAAAGTTTGCTTTTTATAATCTGAAAAGTTTGCCACACGCACCTTCAATGGAGAAGATGGCGGTCCGAACCTGCAGCGAGTTTTAGTAAAGTCGAAATCAAAGAAATTTAATTGAATTTCTACTTCAAGTTTGTAATTTTTCTTTTCCATTTTCCATGCATATGCAAGTAACAAAGCCCGGGTAGTGGAACAGTTGAAAAAAGTATTCAAATAAGCAAACCTCTACTTACTGTACTTCAGTTAGGGCGCACGCTATCACATCCATGCGATTTTAATTTACGAGATAGAAACCTGAGAGGGGTCGAAGAAGATTGTATGCAAAACATTTAGTTACGGAGTAGCCTTTTTTCATTATGGCGAACTACGTAAGCGTTTTACGTCGGCGTAACGGCCTTAATAGTACGGGTGTGAAGGGAATACAGTACAGGTATGAATCTATGAACAATTACTTAACTTCGAGCAATGTCATTTTAACAGCTTGCTGTTACAACTCCAGCCAAAATTTCGGGTCTTCATTTTTTACAATGTAGTCCAAAACTACACCGTTCAAAGTTAACTAACGGTCAAAGAAGAATCTCTAACCCCAAGAGCTTTTTTTTTAGTCTAAACAGACCTTGATGAAGAAACATATACCCTGTGAAGCGTGAACGATGATCGAAAAACAATGGGCCCTTGATAAACCGTAATGTAGATTTGCGAGTTCCACAGATAAAGCTCGCTTTCGTTGGTGAAACGTGGGTAACACATTGACCGTGCGATCAATCGTCATTAACTTTCAAAACCGATCATAAAACATTAAAACTCAGGTACCTGAAAACAACTCTTACTGATGACAAGAACTGCTACTACTTAGTGGAAAACCCGTGCTTCACTTATCGTGAGGCACTTTACTATGGGTCTACCACAAATTCCTCATTTTTTTTTTTAGGCTATGGTCTGGTCCTCCTCCAAGTTCCTTTCATTATTCCCGTTCCTGGGGATCCGGCAAAACATTCTAATGGGGTGCTTATGACTTCGTATAGTTTGTCCGTGGTCTGCCTAACTCTCTAAGGAGTTTTGTACGGGATTGGTGCCAGAGTACAGGTCATAAGCACGAAGGTGCAGCACCTCGTAGCCTTACGTTTAAGATTGAGGGAGGGGGGGGGTGATTAAGGCGTTTAGAAGATTGTCGATTCTGGGTTAAGAAAAAGACGCTGGATCAATAGACTTTACTTTGTTTTCCTGCCGGACCAAAACTTGGCCGGAATCGGGAAAAATAGAACTTCCGTATTGCTTATAATTTCATGATCAAGCGGTTTTTTAGAGTCGACAGTGGGGTAAGCTGAAATGTTGCATCCATCTCTTTGCTTCTTTCTTGCTCTGCTGATACTTCGAACAGAATCCGGAAAACAGAAATTTAGTAAGGACATCGTGTTATGTCTTTATCAGATGTATCTACGAAAAGAAGATTTCCCAGCTTCGTTTGCCTACGATTTAGATAGCTGAATAGCCTTAAAGGACAGGGTTATTATGGCTCGAATTAAATATCTCATGAATCTCATTTGGGTAAAACGCCATTGCTAGCAAAACCCAACGGCCCTTTCCGGATTACCATTATCTTTGTTCACAGCTACCCATCACTATCAACCAGCAGGCCCTCTCTCCTCCATCCGACCCTTTAAAGCAGTGGTTCCAACGGGGGGTGCGCGAAGGTGCCTAACGTCTGCTTTTGTCAAGAAATCAGAGTTTTGACTTACGAAGTTTCAAAGAAACAGCACAAGTTCCTTTCTGATCCTTTACCAGTTTATCGACAAGAATGAAATTGACAACTTAAAGAATCAAGTATCCCATTTATTTGTATATATTCATCCCTCACCATTTATGACAATAAATGACGTCTTTTCGGCGTTCTGATCTTGACAGATCTTAGCAGAATAGTAGAACAATGATTCTTCAAAAAGGGGTATGCAACCTTTTTGAACCTAAATTATCGATAAGGAAAAGGTTGGGAACCACTGCTTTAAAGGGTCGGGTGGAGGCTCGAAAAAAACAACTGCTGCAGATTATCTGCCATCTAGAGGTTTTGATAACCAACTACATTAAGTTCCTCGTTGGAGATTCTCCAGACTCATAATTCTGGGCCTCCATGCTGTATAATAGTCCCCCAATGATCATCACCATCATCCATTTTTGCCTTTAAAGGCAAGAAGGTGCGAACCTTCCTCGCGTAGACTTTTCACTGCCCATTAATTTAGAAAATTAAAGCTTCTCTTTTCTGTTCATTAAGTTACGAATCTATAGTACTTTATCTGCGTGATGGATGTTGATAATGAGCCAAGGGTAAAATAAAGACACTAATCCGTCTGGACCAATTGGAGCGCGATTCTATCACTTACAAATACCTCACCGTTCGAGCTAAATCTACAATAAGTTAATCAATGACGCATCTAGTCGTGGAGATCCAAAATTTCTTGCACGAAACCAGCAACATCTACCTTCTTTCCTGTATGGAACTGTATGAAAGGATGAGCTAACAGTTGCTTGTAAGACGGTCGGTCGAGGTAGTTCTTTTGAAGGCTGAAATATGGAAATAAAACTTACTAAAGGACCTGACCCACTTTTAATACTGCATGGGTATGCTTCTTTGAATATTTCTCTAAAATGTGACCATTATGGCTCACTATAATCTTATCATTACACCCTTATAAGCCTGGTGTAATTTTCATTTTCTTTGTTTTGTACTGCTTTTTTTCCCTTTTCCAGTGCATACGAAGAATTTCATTATACATACTTCCGCCTCTAAATAACTCTAAGAAATTCTGAATGTTCGAACTGATCAGAATTAAAAATCCCATCAACAATGCATTTGAAACTATTGATCGATTCAGCATTAACCGCATCTTAGGTTAAGCTGTTCCAAGGATCAACAATTCTGTTGCAAAAAAACCACTTAAAAACGTCCTTGTGGAATCTTGATTTTGCAAGCATGTACGCGTGCCCCCGGTGATGACGGTTAATGCTGAATCTTAATAAATCTGTCACTTCAAAACTGTCATAAATTGTCCCTCTCCCGAACTGTCAAACGAAAATAATAAATTAAGAACTTAAAGTTTAACCGGACAGGGCTTACATTCTACAGTCCAGTTACACATCACTTATTTACTTAAATAAGCCTGAAAACACGACACAAATGCGTTAATTAGTTTGCCCATTATTCACATATATATTTCATCAGATGTACTTATGCTTTCGGATTTGTGGTATACCTCAATGTGCTTCTCCCTCTAGGCTTTAAATACTTACCAATTATAAAAGGAAGCCATTGCCGAAGGCTAAATAAGAATTTCAGATTCTTTGCAAGACGTACGTTAACAGTTGCGCTTTTGCAGATACCATGGTATCTGTTACCACGGTAACTGAATTTTTCAATTAGTCGTTTTTGCAGTTACCGTGGTAACAGATACCATGGTATCTGCAAAAACGACACTTTGCGCTTTTCGAAGTCATCCCAAAAGAAAAACTGATAGTCATTCAGATCACTAAGTGCCAAACTTCTTTCCCACCAATTTAACAAGAACTGATGAAAGGGAGATGACTTTTTCAGATACCACGATCAAGACGCCTTTTGACCGTGGTATCAGATACCACGATAACTGCAACAAGAACTGGAAGCTCATATGGCACTTACAAGGCTTGCTAAAAGAATGAAAGTAGGAATTTGCCAATTCGTGGGTTTGTTGTAAACATTTGTAAGCAAGACCCCTGAGATAAGAATAACGATGGACCTTGGAAATCACGAGAATGTATCGTTTCGTAAAAAGTTTGTATGGCACTTGCAAGTGCCATATACCGATCACTTTTCGGTCGGTCGGTCGGTCGGTCGGTCGGTCTGTCTGTCAGGCCACTAATCTCGAGTTAGGGAACTTCCAGATGTGCTAGGACGATGAAACTTGGCAGGCATATTAAGGACCCTACCAAACTAACTTGGAAATAGTCAATTCCCCTATTCAACCACCAAGGGGGGAGTGGAGGGAAGGGGAATCCGGAGTATTGACGTATTTTTAACTTTTGAACGGGGAATCGGATCTTAACGAAATTTGATATCTGGAAAGACCTCCTGTCTCATATGTCACACTTCACGTTCGGAATAGATCCGGTGACTTTGGGGGGAGTTGGAGGGGGGGGCAGGTATCGTGTGTCACATTCAGAGTGGATGGATCGGGATGAAACTTGGTGGGAAGAACAAGCACAAGACCCAGATACATAGTTGACAAGACCGGATCGGATTCGAGTACTGTGGGGGGAGTTGGAGGGAGGGTTCCGGAATTCCAGTGATCCCGAATTAAGATGCTTACACATGAGCTTAGGACGGTGAAACTTGGTAGGCGTATTAGGGACCCGACCAGACTAGCTTGGAAATAGTCACTCCCCCGATCCGAGTACCGTTGGGAGAGTGGAGGAGGTGGAATCCGGAATATTGACGTATTTATAACTTTTGAACGGGGAATCAGATCTTAATGAAACTCGATAGTTGGAAAGACCTTGTGTCTCAGGTGTCCCATTTCAAGTGCGGACAGGATCCGATCAATGTGGGGGAGTCGGGGGGGGGAGCGGAAATGTTTTTACACGCTTGGAAAATAACGATCGGGATAAGACTTGGTGGGAAGAATAAGCGTAAGCCCTAGATACATCAGTGATAAAAACCGGACCGGATTCGGTGAATCTGGGGGAGTTGGAGGGGGGCCTTGAATTCCGGTGATCGCAGTTTTAGGTCGGTCGGCTATTTCCAGATGTGCTAGGACGCTGAAACTTGGCTTGAGCATTAGAGACTTGACAAGATTGGCTTATAAATTGTCACTTCCGAGATCCGACCATCCCTTAAAGAACTCATCTTAACCATAAAGTAGGCTACAAAAATACTTTACGCAAAACCTGCATTTTCATGATCCCCTTGATCCATGATCATTTTTGGATGTTTACAGACACTTTCTTTTTAACCAAACGATACAATCTCGTGATTTCCAAGGATCCATCATCATTCTTATTTACCAAGTCTTGAAAGTGCCATATGAGCTTCCAGCTCTTCTTTTTCTTTGTTGCACTTGGCTGTGATGATGCGCACTAAGGGTGCAAGAAATTCATGTGTAATCAAAACCATGGAGGCAAAAATTATCCTGGGCCTTTTAGGACCATGTAAAGGGGCGGTCTAGGGGTCTTTACTTCTGCCCTATGTGTGGTTGTGTGGACGAGAATTGTTTCATTTTATGTGACAATGTGTGGAACTGAAGGATTTGAGAGTTAAAATATTTGGGGAGCAGATTTTCGGGAAGGTTGGCTGGTGGAAAAGTTCAAGGAGAAAAGTTTGTTTGGGGTTGGGCAGCTTGGAAGGTTTTTGCGGATAGGCTGGAAGCATAGAGAAGATTTTTTTGTAGATAAGATGTATTAGAAGAGTTGCTGTTTGTTTTTCATTTGTTTTGTACTTTGTTTTATATGCGATGGCCCTCGGGCTTTAAGCAAATATATAAGTAATTAAAAAGTAATTTTATATATAAGTATATATAATAGTATATATAAGTAATTAAAAAGTAATTTTTTACTCTTCGTTTAAGATGCGCACTTTAAGGATGCTAGAAAGTCATTTCTAAGCAAACCCCTTGAGGCAAAAATGATCATGGGCTCATGTGGATCATGCAAATGTAGATTTTGCTTAGAAGTATTTTTGTACTTTGTGGTGAAGAGAGTGATTTAAGGGATGGTCGGATCTGGAAAGTGAAAATTTTTAAGCCAATCTTGTCAAGTCTCTAATGTTCAAGCCAAGTTTCGTCGCCCTAGCACATCTGGAAGTACCTTAAATCGCGATCAGTGGAATAAAGGACCACCCTCCAACTCCCCCAGAGTACCCGAATCCGGTCCGGTTCTGTTACTTGTGTGTCTAGGGCTTATGTTTTTTCTTCCCACCAAGTGTCATCCCAATCTCTACACTCTAAGCGTGTCACAAAATCCCCCCCCCCCAGACTCCCCCAAGCTGGTCGGATCCTGTACGCACTTGAAATGGTTTCATTAAGATCCGATATCCCGTTCAAAAGCTGGACATTTCCCAAGATTCCGGATTCCCCCTCACTCCGACCCCCCCCCCCCCATCGTGAAATCGGAGAAACGATTTCGTATGTTCTCAAGTTAAAATTGTCGAGTCCCTGACATGCCTGCCAAGTTTCATCGTTCTAGCATATGTGTAGGGTTTCCAGTCCCCCCTTTACCCCCCACCCCACCCCTAGTTTTCAGATTCGGGCCAGATTTGAAATCGAAAAAGCATTTCACGAGATTTCCGGTGCCCCCCTCCAGCCCCCCCCCCCCCCCCCACAGTAATCGCATCTGGTCCGGATTTGAAACTGAGCATCTGAGCACTTGTTCTTGGCATATGTCAAGTTTCATGCATGTCCGATTACCCGTTCCGAAGTTATGTATGTTACTAGTTTCCGGATTTCCCATCCCTCCACTCCCCCCACGATGACCGGATCGGAGAAGTGATTGTTTCCAAGTTAATCTGGTTTTGGAGTGCCAATCTGGAACAGTATCAAAATGTAATTAGGCTACCTCGACCTCATTTGGTACAAAATGGAGACAGAAGTAGCTTACTTTATTGGGAAAAGGCAGAACACGATCAGATAAAAGTTTAGTTTAGCATTTGTTCTGACAGTCCGTCTTACCTTGATCCTTAAACTGTATATGTTCCTGCATTCGGCTCTAAACACAAGCAAGAACGGTGGTATTGGCAGAGCGCGAGACATGTCGCACAGGAAATGCGGCCTTTTTTGAAATTCAAACTCTCCGCGTCTAGATGAATTTTGGTCTGTCGTACAAGCAGCTCACACGCTGAGTGTTATTACTAGAGAGTAATACTACCACTGTTATTACATAGATGAGTCAAAATAGTTTCAGTGCATTCATACCAGATGTAAAAATAAGCTGCCTTTTCAGTTAAGGAAGGAATACATTGATATAAGAAAATCACAGTAATTGATAAAATAATTAATAATGGAACTAATTGATACAATTATTTACTGTTACATCCACCTGCCACTATCACTCAAGAAAAAATGCACCACTTTAAATCACCTACTATATTTCTGGTAAACACATTTGTTTTACATTTATTTCGGAATAAACTCGACGCTCATTCACGCACGCCGTCCTTCCCTGGAGCTTCACAACCTTGAAATAATACTTGCCTAAACGGATAAACATATTATCTGATTTATAAGCATACCTGACTATACGTGACAAACCGGTTACGTGTAGTTTGACATTTCCCCCACAACTTGAAAAAAACAACATAAAGTGACTTGTGTTAGGGTCCGTTAGACGTTGCGGAAGTCGACCGAAACCTTTTCTTCTTCTTAAAGGACCCCTCCCACTATTTACTGTTCAACTTAAAGTATTTTAAAATATTTGAATACTTTAAAACTAGGCTGTGCTTTCAACAAATAACCCATGATTGTGGCTGTTTTAAGCCTTTTCCGAGACCCGTTGACTTGTAGCGGAACCAGGGAAACAATTTACAAAACCATTTTTTCTGACTGAAAAACTTCTCGCAGACAACAGTCGACAGCGTGATACACATCGAAAGTAGCAAAACACGCCAAGTGAGAAAATGAGCGCGGTTTTGTTAGAGGGGTTAGAATGTACCGTTCGAAACTGGTGTCTCCGGGTTTAGAAATATATGGAGTGGTTATGGAAGTAGATTGCGTTGGTATTATAGGTGAGACAGGTTCTTTAAGAATAGCAATTTTATGATGTTACAAATGTGATTGTTCTTGAGCTTTTATTTCAAGATGAGTTTATCTCCAAATTTGTTGCCAGGCCAGAGCTAATTCCTTCCCTTTGTTGGGTAGATTCAGAGTTTATTTTTATATAGGACCGGTTCAGATTTGCCCACTTCACTTTGCGTATCTGTTGAGGAGGAAAGTAAGGACAATTTTCTATACAAATGCCAGGAGGTTTCGGAGTTTAAGGGATCAACAGTAAAGGGTTTACATCAACTTCTTCCACTATTCTGAAAAGCACCAGAATTTTCTGTAAGATATCATGTTAGATGTATTGGAGTTTTGATCCGAATTCTCCGTTCCCAATTCTCGCTTCTGAGTTCTCGATTCTCGTACAAATTACCGTTTTTGCTCTTCTGACTTCTCCGTTCTCGCTTTTGACAAAAACAGTAATTTGGCAGCTCGTCCGCAACCCGGTATACGTGTCTATGCGTGTTGAACATCCGCACTCTGTTGACCAATCAGGGAGGAGAACGGAGAGAGGAGAATCGCGAATTCAGCGTCGGAGCAACTTCTCGATTCTGCACAGAATCGAGAGGCTTTTCACGTTCTCGATTCTGACAAAACCCCCAAAAAAGGAGAAACACTTCCTCTGAATAGTCCAAAAACGCGACATAAGAGAATTGCGACGAGAATTCAGATCGAAAACGCAACTAATGTGTGATTTGGTACTTGAAGGTAAAGTAAAGCGTGCTAACTGCGGGAGACCCATCATCGTGCTAACAGCTTTGCCAAAAGTTAATCACCTTACGAGTTTTCGGAGTCACGTAAATTTGCGGTCTCCTGCTGACGTATAACGTTTTTATGAAAATTTGTGGGTTTATTTTATGCAACGGGAAATGTGCCTTTTTTTTTCACTTTATCTTTTTTATACTCCGTCGTTATCTGGCTCCGGCCTCTTAACGGGTACCAAATAAAATAAATACAACAACGGTACAAAGAACTTACCATTTAGATACGAAGTCCTCGAACTCTGGAGAGAACATCCCAGGGGGGAGACGGGGCGCTTCCCCAACGACCACTTGTTTGATTTGATCAAAAGGTGTTCGCCACTGCTCATATGGGAATTTCGCAGTTGCGAGCTCAATTAATGATATTCCTAAGCTCCACACGTCAGATCTAATATCATAGTTGCCAGTTGCTCCGGTCGTAGTGTCAATTCTTTCAGGCTAGAAAATGAAAGGTAAATTCCAAACCTGCAGTTTATTTATTATTAGAAAAAGAGGCTAAGCCGAAGCTTGTCTCCCTACAAAACACATGTTAATAACAATGCACTATTCACAGATGCAACGAATATGGTTTAAAAAGGATTCACATAGGTGCTGCAACTAAACTGAGTACCACCAAGATGTTGCTTAACGAGAGTAAATTTGGTTGGGATCTTTAAAAAATACTTTGAGCTTCATCGGTGACCATCTATATAAGCCTATTATCAGACAACAAAATACAAAAAAAAATTCTAGCTAATAACAATAACAGCGAAACAAGAGCTGAAAGCTCCTATGGCGCTTGCTAAAGTAGTATAGAAGCTAGGGCTCGTGTTGTCAAGCGTGGGTGGCTCTTCCGGGGCTCTTCCGCCCTCATGACCGGATCACTCTATCTCCAAACACAGTACCTGGGTCCACTTCGACTGGATTTGAAAACGGTGCAGCTGGAAGTTATGACCATCAGTACGCCTAGTTCCGTCACGATACGATCCACCCTAAGCGTTCCAAAAGATTCCCCCCCCCCACCTCGGTCTAGCCCCCCAGTGACCAGACCGCGTCCGCAATGTAAAAGGATCTTTAAAGTTTAACTGAACAGGCAACTTATTTTTACATCTTAGATTCAAATACATTGAATTATTACAACACCTATTGGGGATTTTCATTCTGTCCACAGTAGTCTTCAGCAGGGACGTTGGGAATGTGGACGCTTTCCCATGGTGAATCCGTCCACAATTCGCCCGCGAAAATCACTAGCTAGTGCTATCACTATCTAGCACTAGCTTTTGGCACTGCAGACACTTCTTTGTTTATTTGATACACAACGTATTTACTCGTTTGCTGCTGTTATTGTTGCCAAATGTTCCAGGCACCATAGAGATATCACAAAAACGGGAAGAGCGGCAAGCACAATGGGATAATCGATTATTTGGAAATATCAGAAAAACAAACTAACGCTTTTTCATCGGGTTTTCAAGATTATTTAAGCGAACAAGTGATGGGTAACTAGACTGTCGTATCCTAGCCCTTTTCTGTTAAACTTTAAGGATATGTACTCTTGGGAATTACCAAGCTCCACCTGGATCAGATAACCTGTTCGAGGTCCATAGTTGTTATATTCTTCTTATTATATTAATTTATTTAGGCTACGAGGTTCCGTTTACTAACGGCGTTGTGTCTGGTTTATCTAACCAGCAGCTTGTAAAGGCAAAAGACTGATTACGTCGAGTCTTGGGTATCAGCCTAGCCGGGCACGTATAGAAGATAAAGCATAAAGTTTAGCATAGGGTATCATATCCCACAGCTGTAAACTAAAATAAATTTATTATCATTTATGAAGCACTGCCCAAGGGCGTAAGTGCAGCAGAAAAGGACAAAACACTAAACCAAAAAATTTCATAATGGTTCACTAATTTAGAATCACACTGATGGGGTCGTTGACAGGTAAGTTGCCAATCGGAGAACACAAATTAGAGGAGAGTACTTCAAGCGTCAACAATGGGTCGGAAATTAACAAACGGCGGATCAGGTAGCGGTTCCGCAATCCGCGTGCGCCACGGTAGGTAGAGAAGAAATCTCAGATGTCTGAAGTTTGTCGAGCGTATGCGTCGAAGGTCCTTTTTCTGAGTACAAAATGAAATCCAGCAGGGAAGTTAACTTCGCTGGCAAAAGGCAGTATATAACTTCCCAAGTCCAGGTCTGCTATACCTCGAACGGTTCGGCACAATTATGAAGTAACCAAATTTAATTTCTTCAGCGCCTAATTGATACCCTTCATCTAAGGTTTTCTTCTACAAAATATCCAGCCCCTTACTCACATTTGTAACAGTGCGATAAGGTCTGACGGGATCTACCCTTTGTACTGAAATATGGCTACATCAGAACAAGAACAAATAAGGAGTAAGAACAATGGTCTCTCGTCCATCCACCGACTAAAAATGTTCCGACAAAAATGAGCGGAGGTGGAGCCATTTGGTCGCCCGAGTATACTCGTTGGTCTCCGCCGTTACACACTTGAGTCATTTACGAAGAAAACAACATAGCCACTAGCGAGGCGGATGTTTTGGCCTGTTCACACGGGAAGGAAACAGTGTTGATTTTGTTTGAGTAGACGCTGGCGTCTGATTAGTGATGCGAAAAATTAAAGCGAACTTGACGATGGTCATTCATAATCGCTTTTGTTATACCATAACCATCAATATGAAGATTGAAATCCCTTGTGACATTCCTTTTTATGTCTCTGGGGAGAACCATACAATGCAAACCGGGATTTGAAGCACACTAACTGAAGTCACGACCCATTGAGTTCCAACATCTGTAGTATTAACTTTGTCAGACGAGTGTAAACTAAGAGTAACGTAATTAAGGCTTTTGAGGATTATTGAAATTACCGAAATGGTAGAATAGCATGGAATAGTCAAAATAATACCAGTAGGTGAGTGTATATTTTTTGTTTTTTCTTCTTTTTTTCGAAATGTATAATTGTATACATTTCGATTTAGTGAGTTAGATTTCGATTCAGTAGTTAATCGAAAGACGAAAGTTCACCTCAACCTGGTCTATCTCGTTTGTCTTTTAGTACACTACTTAAAATAATTCGATGTCAACGGTGTATTTTCCCATCAAATAAAGTCTTTGGTTTCGTAGGCCTACTGAGGCCTTGCCACATGGGTTCTAGTTTGTCTAGGACCCACATAGGAGTCCTAGTTTGTTTTTTTTAAATTTAATTCAAAATTGTTTCTGGTTAGTTTGTCACAGTAGAAGCCTATTCCATCTACGTAATATTTCTTCATTTCCACTGAGCCTATTAAACCTGAAACGGTCTTTTTTGTTTAAGAATCTGTCTGTTTTCATCTGATATTTCAGATGAGAGCAAACACCTGGAATGAAATTTATCTCTTCTTGTTCTGGATATTGACACCACTTAGTTGAATTGACCCCGAAAAGATACAATTTACGTTACCATATACCTTACGTTACCATATATCTTACGTTACCTGTATCCGGCCTTTGGGTTTTTCAATACAGATACATATACAGTTTGTCGTACGTACTTTTAACTAAATTTGACGCATTTGTAAAATCTGCTTTGCATCAAATAGCAGTTCCTGTATATTTTGATATCTTCTTAATTGCTTCGGAATTTTCTTGTCAGCCCCCGAAAGCATGTCTGAATCAATGAGCCGGCAACCGCTGTTTCAGCGCCCGCCCAGTCCAGTGTGGACAGGCTTATCACTGCATTCACTGCTGCCTCCATTCGATTTTTCTTCCTCATAGCTTGTTCACACGGGACTGAAATAAGCGCGTAAACAGCGGCTGATCTGTTCAGACGACGGACTGTTTGGGGTTGACGGGAGAATTAAAAAGAAAAAACTAATTCTGAATATTCTTTTTGTTTGTAACAAAATATATAAAATTAACACGAACATCTTGTGAGTTTGTCAAAGTCAAATATAGTTGATGTGTAGTCTTTAGAGTAGATAAAAGCCACAAGTCGAATATTGACAGATTTCAGGCGACTAGGTAAATTTCAAGTTAAAAAACAAATAAAATTAATTTAAATATTTTTGTTTTTAAAACTGAACATCAAGTATAACTAATAATAAATATAAATAATACAAGAACAGAATGCAGTCATTTAGTGTTGTTCAGTCACTTTTCAGTGAAGGTTGAATGGAAAAATTATTCAAATTATTGTTTTATCTAAGAAAATTGAAAAAAATATCAGATATAAACAGAGCATACGCTATTGAAATTAGAAAATTATTCTACCTTTTTTTCGAAATCATTTAGTAATCCTTGTATGCTCAACGTAAAAATCAAGTTATGTTCACATTGCTCTGACAGAATTTGAACTGGATTGACCTAAAACTTGCCGAGCTTGAATAATTCCCCTAATTCTGTTTACAGTCCTAGAGTCATCAAAGTTCACATTCCAAAGGATTTAGTTTATCCCGATCGGTGACCGCGACGAAAATAAGCGCCTATTTGGAAAATCAGCGGCTGATTTTTTGAATTTTTTCAACCGCTATTTACGCGCGTAAATCAGCCGCTGATCGAGAATCGGCCGCTGTTTCAGCCGCGTGGACAAGGTATCAGTGGTTTACTCCCTTACACCTTCTCTGTATAGGTAACTACTTTTGATGTCCCGGGTAAGATCCACCTCCGCTCGTTTGCGTCGGGAGCTTGGTTGTGTGACAGAGATAGGGAGACAGCAGTTCTTGCTCTTATTTGTTCTTGATCAGACCCACTAATGGAGCTGAAAATAACTTTTACCCTTTTCGTCGTAAAGCGATGTAGTAAAATAGGCTGTAGTATAATTAAATGAAAAAAGCTCACTCGCATCAATTTGCAAATCTCACGAAACAAACCTACTGCAAATCAGCTAGTCAGCCTTCTCGACAAACTTTACTATACAAAAAACACAAAATATGCTACTTTCAGAGTAGCCTACAATGAAGGCATTAAATCGTAATTATCGGCAGTAATTAAGAGGTCGGGCGGTCGCGGACTGCTGGTCGAGTTTTACGCATCATCATCAATTCCATACGGAAAAGTTGAGATAAGTTCAACTTGATCGGGGGAAGTGCAGGAAATTCGGCCGAGAAATCCTGAGCCTGTATCTACTGCAGTAGCCCTAGACTGTAAATTAAAGCTATTAATTATAATATATATATACATGTGTGTTTATTGGTTTATCCAAGTTCGTTTAAATAAATAACTTACGGCCATATACGGTTTGCATCCGGCATCAATGGTTTTGGCAACTGAGTTGACGAGGTAACCGGAAATCCCAAAGTCACACATTTTGACTTCACCTTTCCTACTGATCAGAATATTCGATGGCTTCACATCCCTATGAATAACCTTGAGCTGGCTGTGCAGGTAGTCAAGGGCCAGCACCACCTAAGAGAAAAAAAACAAACCGCCTCAGGAAAACAGTTTGAAAACAATAAAGTTACGATAGTCCGTTCCCTTTCACCTGTCCTACTGATAAGAACATTCGACGATTTCAAACCTTGATCAAAAATAGGATAAGTGTTGGTCCTTACTTTTACCAGGGTTCTACCCTATGTGAGAAGTTCATACCATTTTATGTGGTATGTAAGAAACTGAAAGGACTAAGGGACGGATGTTTTACGGCAGGTTGGCTAATTAAAATAATTTTAAGGGACAGTAATGGATTGAGCGATGAAGGAGAACTGGGCCAGTACTTTATATCGGAGAAAATGTCCCATGGATTCCCTGATTCCCACAGACGTCGAAATCCTGCATTTGCCGCTTAACAATCTACAGAACTAACAATGAGCGGAATAAAGCTATTCCGATCCTCTCTGACTCAAGATCATTACGAAAGTGGTTCCGGCTACCCCCCCCCCCCCCCAAACAGAAAACAGTGGGTGCCAACCCCCTCCTCTGACCATAAACCCCCACAGGGTTAATACAATAAAACATATTTTATGAAAAGTACAAACAGAGGTGAACGGCCAGCGACCGCGCTACACTTTTACATTTAACTCGCGTATCTAGGGAGAATCCATAAGTGCTCGCGGTCTAAACTGCAGTTTTTAATGAGTCCATATCATTTCTACATATCTGCATCACGGGGGGTTGGGGGGGGTACCCGGATTATTTTTCGACCAGAGGATTTTAGTACCCGGGTGGGGGGGGGGTCCGGAAGGTCGCCAGGTTTTTTTTCTTCTAGGCCCTTACTCAAGTAATATCTATTCAAATACCGTCTGAATTAATGCAAACTAACGAAGTTTCAGGGAAAAGCATGAAAGGAGCGATTAAGGAAACAGCGGATAAGTATTTTATACTGAAGACGGCAATCCCTTTCGGCAATGTCCCGTGGATTCCCTGAAGCGCTGAGCCCTACCTTTCCCGTTCAAGTTTAATCGAAAAGGGCTGGGATAGGACAATCTAATTACCCGTCACTTATTCTCTAAAATTGGCTTGAAGACCCTCTGAAATGCGTTACTTCGTTGTTCCACTATTCACGGATGATCGATATTTCCGTGTGGTTTGTTGTATCTTTATGCACTTGTATTTTTGTTGTACACCTAACGAGAAAGATTTTTTTGTTCAGGCACTAAGTAATCTTCACCAATCTCACCACTACCCACTGAAAAGCCGCGTTTGTGTTGAAATTAAAATTTCTGCCGTCATAGTACAATTGTCGTTGTGGGGACGGCCACAGATATTCTGAACGTCATAACTAGAGTAGATAGAGGGAAAAAAAAAATCCAAATAATTCAGTGTATTCAATTAAATGACACAAAATTAAGTTGTTTTTTCAGTTAAACTTTAAGGACCACCGATAGCTAAGCCAGTAATCCGGCCCTCTGGGACTGAACTGTCACAGAGTCTCACCGTTATTTTTCTGCTGTCAAATATTAATAATAATAGTACAACGGTTATTATTGAAATGTTGGCGGACACCCTGCCAATTGGTGCTAGAAGGCGTTATATTGGTAATTTTAGGCAGAAATCCGGTCCTTACTTTTGTCCGATGTGCGGATGCAACAATGAGAGTTTGGTTCACGTGGTTTGCGAGTGCATGGAGCTGAGTGAATGGAGGAAAGAACAGTATGGTGAAAAAGAGTTTGATGAAGGGTAGTTAATTAGAGTTGTTAGGAATGAAGAGATTGGGGCGATTCCTGAGGACAGCGATGGAACATAGAAGTAGATTTTTGGATTAGGGAAGTAACAAAGAAATGTTGAAAACGGTTATTAGAGAAGAGAAAGATTAAGGCGGAGCTTCTCTCTTTTGTGTTGTTTTGTTTTGTGAGTTTTATTCTAGTATGTGATACTGTTTTGTGCTTTTTTGTTGCAATGGCCCTCGGGCTGCTTAGCAATTAATAAATCTATCTATCTATCTATGCAAGAAGTAGCGTATAGTAGAGGTGGCAACGGCGGCACATGACATAATAAATTCAAACCTAGCAAATACATATGCACAATAATGAGAGCTAACAATAATCTAAGTAAAATAAAAAACAAACAGTTACTATACACTGCTCTTCTTTTAAATGTTTCATTCTTTTTTGCACCCATATCCCAACAGAAAGAAAAAGAAGGTTAAAAACGAAACAATAGATGAAATCATTTTTTATGTCAATAGACGACCGAGCCACTGGCTCTGAGTAGATATTAGGAAACTCCTGGCACTGTTAATGTTCCAGTATTGTATCCTTTTTGGATACTTTAAGACAAGGCTCTGCTTTTTGGAAATTATCGACGGAAACGAAAACTAGGTACTCTTGAAAGCGTGCCTCTAGTGCACAACATGAGAAAGCCAGACCACTTACCGACACGGTGATTTGCCCCATAATATCTTCAGGTATGTGTCGATTGTACTTTAACGCTTGCATGTAAAACTTGTCCAAACTTGCATCCATACATTCCATGCAGATCCAGACGTCGCCCTCGCGGAACAGCGCTCCATAAAAATTTACTGCATATGGACAGTCTGCGGTACGCATTGATATGTCCAAGTCCATAAGCAGTCTTTTCATTTCTTGGGAGTTGACCGTCACAGGAATTCTCTAAAAAGTGTACCCTCAGTTAGTGGTTCTGCAGGATACTTTCCCGACTACAAATCTCTCTCTATTACCTCGAATGGCACACAAATAAGGCGTATTCTCGCCGTTCCCCGAGGACTACAGTTGAGGAGTCCCCGCGTTTTTGTTTGCCACGGGGACTCACTCCCCGTATTCCCGCGAGTCCCCACTATCAATAATCTATCACGGACAGGGAATGATCCGATTATCATCAATATCATTAAAGAGGACTCCCTTTCAGATTCAGAGGGGAATCAATTTTTGCTGGTGTTGGTGCAATGAAAAGTTAATTGAAAACCATCAGAATAAACAAAACCAAAAATAAAGTGGACCCAGACTAATTTTGTCAACTGCATAGTTATTTTTAGAACAAAATTCATTTTGGAAGCATTTCCCGTGTTCTCGTTGTTTTCCGTACGCGGAGTCCGCGTCGAGTGACTCCCTCCATTCTCGCCGTTCCCTTCGATACTCCTCGAGGAACGGCGACATAGTGGACTGTTGGAACGTTTTTCTATCTAAAGTCTTTCGATCTTACTTGCATCTGAGTGAACCGAGTTCACCTCTCGGCTCAGTGCTATTGAAAAATTAAAAGAATTTCAACTTGGACTAGTATCGAGCGATTCTATCAGATCTATCCTGGACAATCTTTTGTCATAATTTTTGCCTCAAGGGTTTTGTTTACAACTGAATTTCTTAAAATACAAACAATAATTTCGAGCAAAATATAATGATTCCAATGAGTGTATCATCATTTGTGCGTCAAGAGTGTTCATTACAGATGAATCTCTAGCGCCCTTAAAGTGCAAATCATCACGGCCACATGTACAAATAAAATAGCCTTACGATAGCCATTCTCGTGATGGGAAATAATGCATAAGTGCAAAAGACGGAATCTCACCTTTACAGCCATGATCGTATTTGTTGATCTGTGTCTCATTTTCTCTACAACACCATAAGCTCCTTGTCCCAATAGGCAAATCGCTTCGAGGTCATCAGAATCAATATTGAAAACTTGGTCTCCAAGAGTGATTGTTGTCGACTTGTCAAGATTTCTTGGAGCACTAAAAATATAATGAAACATCAGCCATGAACACAGAACACCTAAAATTACCATAAAAGGCTTGACCTGTCAGGTACGCTCAGACATGGGAGATTTTCACAATTTCTTAATGGGTATTTTCACCATTAAGTGAATTAATTGGGTTTTTCATAATTAAGTTCCCTGATGTTCCTGACATGAGAAATAAAGCAAAAAATAATTAGATTTGCAAATTTTTAAACAGTGCTTTTGCTTAATAAAGCGACGTCTTGGGTGATGCAAAGTGTACTGGTTTATTATCTTCATGTATTCTGTACGGTGAATTGGCTATAACTATTCATTTATACTACCTCAGTTTGAACGTGCTCACCTTGTCTTGAAACTCGCGCAAATTTTAGACAAATATGCATGATCTTTTCCAATTACTCGCTTCTCACCAATTGCTGAGACCAAGAGTTGGATTACTGTTATTTGTGACATTTATGCAGAAATAAAGTCAATTGTTTGATTGAACTGATTCAGGACGCGAGGCCACAACGGAGATCTTAAGCGGTTTATCAGTATAAATCAAGAGCTGTAGCCTACAATTCCTTCTTTAGTAGGTTATCCATTTCAGGGGATAGCGATGGCAGAGAGCACAAGTGCTTCCAAGAAAGGATTCAAACGAGATCGGACAGACATAACCTGGGAAATTAGCTACAGATCCAGCATGTACTTACCAGATATTATGAAGTTGCAGCATCACCAGGCAACGGACCTTTGTTGTTGGCAAGAGTGACAAAGAGCGTGTTCCACCCTACTTACCGTAATTACTACGCATGACGTCACGAATCCTGGCTTCTTGGCGTCAAGGCTGAAAGCATTTTACCATTTTTTGCAAAATACCATGTCACGGGCAAAATATCCAGCATGTACTTACCAGATATTATGAAGTGGCAGCATCACCAGGCAACGGACCTTTGTTGTTGGCAAGAGTGACAAAGAGCGTGTTCCACCCTACTTACCGTAATTACTACGCATGACGTCACGAATCCTGGCTTCTTGGCGTCAAGGCTGAAAGCATTTTTCCATTTTTTGCAAAATACCATGTCACGGGCAAAATACAATCCGGCCGATCATGTTACAGAGAATTGTAGTCACCACGCTTAATACGCTCCCGAGAATGGTTAGCAAATAGTTAGTATTTCGAGAAGGTTGGAACGGTCAGCGTAGTAATTTTCTTACGAGGCTGGAACGAAAATAGTAACTAACAGTTACTATTGTTGCAAGGATGGAACACACTCAAAGCGAGACAAGCTAATATCGAAAACAGAAACGCTAGACGACTTTCATGTTTCTGGAACTTTTATCAACACGTGAGTAATTTACACTGTGATCTCCAAACCCAATAAGGGAGAGGAAATACCTACACTGGAACTTCAGGCTCTGCATCCATTGTGATCTTCTGCAGTGCTGGTCCTTTCTTTTTCCCTCCTGTAAAGAAAAATAAAAGCATTTGCTGGGTGAAGAGCTATTTCACATCACAATAACGGTGCTAAGGATGAGGGGGATTAATAGCCGAATTGTGATAAAGGGGCACATCTTAAAGAGCTGTCTAAGTTTCTTCCACTTAAAAATAGGCTGTAAGGTTTCTAAATATAATGGAAAACAACAAAAAGGAATTGTGAGGATGAAGGGTGAACTAAGTTTGCTAGGGTGGTAGTTTTCCATCTACTATAAGCTTTGACCAGTGGTGTACTTCATCACTCAACTTAAACCTGCAATATAACTATCACGCTAGACTTAGTTCTCAGGCTCAGCTTTCAATATAACTTTCATTAAAAAGACAAACAGGTGGTTTGGTTTACTATGTGGGGCTCAGTGATTTGCATAATAATAATAATTAGTTAAAGCCAACAAAGGGCCATACAACAGTATTCATTATCGCACTTAACTAACAAAATTGACCTTCAAAATTACATACAATAAGATCACTTCTTTTTGCCCTTTTAGTATTCGCCAAATATTATCCCCACACTCACACCTGCCCCTACTAATTTTTGTATCCTTGATGTAACCAGCAGGGATAGAGGTGGCTATTTGGGTATGTAAACATAATACAGATCACCTGAGTGAAATTCAGAATATACAATTTATAATCACTCTTCAGTAGGGTACGGTGCACCAACATCTAGCATAGCTGAACCAAAATTTGGCATCTTTTTGTTTTGGACTTTGGACGTAAATGCTTGTCCTCTGATCTTCATAGATCTCTCCTACCAGATTACGAAGCCCCAAACCAGACTCGACCTCAAAGGCTTCGCGCTGCAACCCGTAATTGTACCAGACCTGTTCGCCCCGATATCCACTCTACTGACCGGTATCTTTCGTCATTTGTACCATTTGTACCATACAAATTTAAGTTCAAAATAGATTCAGCGTATCTCCATACCAACTATATCTCCAAAATCAACTTCACATAAAACTTCAACTTTTAAAAAATTTCTGATTTCAGCAGGATTCGAGGTGAAATGTGTCCAGGTATAAAATGATTGTCATACACGAATTCAGCATGCCTTCTTACCTGTAAATCCAACACCTAATGAGATTCATATAAAACTTATACTTTTAACAGATTTTCCGGTTAAGGCCGGATTCCGGACGATCTACTTATCTGGTAACAAAATAATTTTCATACTCGAATTCAGCATATTTCACTATCCTTAAATCGAACCTCTAATCAACTTCAGATTAATCTTTTATTTTTGACAAACTTTCCGGTTTTGGCCGGATTCCGGCCGATCTACTTGTCCGACGAGAAAATCATTTTCATATCCTTATGCAGCATGTCTCCTTACCCCTAAATCGGATATATAATCAACTTCAGATAAAACTTTTACTTTTAACAAACTTTCCGGTTTTAGCCGGATTCCAGGTGAACTACTTGTCCAGCGAGAAAATGGTTTTCATATTCGTGTTCAGCATGTCGTCTTACCGCGTAATCAACTATCTCATTAGCTTTTTTTTTCCCCCTTAATTTGAAACCCCTCCCCCTCCCCTAAATATGCAGTTATCGGGCCCATCTACGAACTCGACCTTTCCCTTGACTCGATGAGTCCTCACAACAAGTTTCATCAAAATATCTCATTCCCTTCGAGAGTTATCGTGCTGACAGACCTACGGACGGACGGACGGACAGACGGACAACTTTGCGATGTCATAGGTATCCCTCCACTTACGTTTTGGGATCCCAAAACTCAAAACCCAAACCAGTCATTTTTTACTATGAATACTTGTAATAACCACTCACGCTTTTGTCACTTTTTAAATATTTTGCTAATCCACAGCTGAAAGTGACTCAACTGACACCTGGTTTGCTTTTTAAAATTTGAAAGTTGGCCACGAGGAACGCAACTTCAATGGAGAAGATGGAGTCGAACCCACAGATGCCTTCAAAAGAAGAAGGACCTTTTTAGAAAATTCTATATCAAAGAAAGTTCATTGAATTTCTTGAGTTTGTGCCAGGATAATCCTGAAATAGTTGGCAGCTGTTAACTGATACCGTATCAAGTTTGTCATTTTTCTTTTCCATTTTACTTTTTTTATATGCAAGTAATAAAGCTAATATAGTGGAACAGTTAAAACAGTGTTCAAATAAGCAAACCTCTACTGTGTGGTCAGGGTAACAAGACCAAAGGTGTTGATGGGATCCCAAAAATCTAACATTTGATTTAGACAATCGGGTCTTGTCTTCACCAGATCCAGTCTTGGACAGGCTAATCATCAGAGAAAACCAAGTTCAGATATACCTCTAAAAGCCATATGTATTTTGACTATACTGACCGAGAATTCCTGCTCTACTTCTGCCAACTACTAGTCCAGCAAAAACAGACAAATCAGAAACAAATCCAGCGTATCTCCTTATCCCTATAAAGAACATCTGATCAACTTTGAATAAAAGTTTGACTTAAAAAAAAATCCGGTTACAACCGGTCTGGACTAATTATATGTCCGGGGGTAAAAAACGATTATCATATACCGACTCAGCCTCTGTTCTTACCCCTTAATCTGTCATCTAATTCAACTTTTGCTTTTAACAAATCTCCCGGTTTTGGCCGGATTCCGGGCGAACTAGTTGTCCAGCGAGAAAATGACTTTCACCATCGTGTTCAGCATGTCTTTTTACCCATAAATCTAACATTTAATCAACTTCAAATTAAACTTTTACTTTTAACCAACTTTGTTTTCGCCGGATCCCGGACTAACTACTTGTTCGGCGAGAAAATTGTTTTCACTATCATGTTCAGCACGTCTTCTTACCCCTGAATCGGCTATTTCAACTTCAAATAAAACTTTTACTTTTAACCAACTTTCCGGCTTTTGCCGGATTCCGGACGAACTAATTGTCCGACGATAAAATGGTTTTCACTGTCGTTCTCAGCATGCCTTCTTAGCCCATAATCGACTATCACATTAGCTGTTTAAAAATATTTTGTTTGTACCTTAATTTGACCCCCCACCCCTAAATATGGAGCTACATAGCCCATCTACGAACTTGACCTTATCCTTGACCCAATGAACCTTCACACGAAGTTTCATCAAAATATGTCATTCCCTTCGAGAGTTATCGTACTCACAGACAGACGGACAGACAGACATTTTTTCGATGTCATAGGTATCCCTCCACTTACGTTTTGGGATCCCAAAAACGAGGTCAGGTACCCCTCCTGTATAAAAAAAAATCAGGGACTTGTGGTATACTGGTTTGGACTTCATCATGTCCTTTGGTCCTATTCAACAACCTCACATGACTCACTCACAACATACAAAAGTGAAAAGGGCAGCAAAGCCTTTGGCCATCTGCCAAAGCCAAAGATAGGGTAGCTACTAAAAAAATAACTTTCAAATTCTGATCTTTTGGTAATAGGGCCATGATACTCTTGAACTTTAGCACTGGTTTGAGTTCAATAATTTATTTATTTATTCAACTTTATTTCAGCTTTTGCCATATACTGCACTACAAACACAAAAACACTAATTAATCATCACTTGACAGATGTCGACAAATAGGAAGACAGTAGAATAGCGGGTGTGAAGCCATCGGCACAAGGCTATTCTTCGACTGCCTTTGCCTCAAAACAAGCGATACAACCATCTCGTCGAAAGTATGACAATGGTTGAGCACAAACACCTGACTAATACTCTCTCAGGGTGGGAGGCAGACCAGACGATGGAAAATCCGTTTGTAGCATGCTTCAAGCACTTTCATAGACCTCATTAACTTGCTTCTAAGTATCCCAACTATCGATCAGAAAAACACTCATTCCTATGGAAGCTTGCCCGCAGCATGCTGGCATGTGTTGAAAAATTGCGTAATTTGGGGCTATAAATATTCTGAGAACGATGACGTCACACAGCAAACGACGGCCAAACGAATCATGTCTGCCATCTTGTCTTCTAATATTTATTGCAACTGTGTGTTCATTTTTATCATTGGATGCAGCCACAAATGGATTATAAGAGAAACTGGGAATCTGATGCTCAAGTTCTAAGAACAAGCTATTTACTGGCGTATTGCACCAGTATTGCACCATGGATATTCAGTCCTTGGTATCAATAAATTCTTTCTAGGAAAGTTCAGCTACTTTTTTATACCTGAATTTCATGCCATTATTAATATAATAATAAAAGCTAGCTAGGAAAAAGCCGCAGGCCTTATTAAATTAGGGATTCTTTCCTGAATACAGTGGTATATTTGAGACTTTTTGTCAGCTGTTTTAGACTGAAAAAACTTAAAAAAAAATAGAAGAATTCCCAGCAATTCATTTTTCATTATGAAAAATTCAGCAAATCAACGCTACTGCTGGTAGGGCTTTTTGTGGCTACCCTACCAAAGACCACGTCTTAAGATGTGGTGACGACATGTAGTGGAGCTTTTGGCAAAGTATACTCCAGAATCAGTGTGCCCTGTCTGCCACTGATCAGTAGCTAGCTTAGTCAAGTCAGTCCTACTAATTAAATTAGTTGTAGATTATACTTACTGGCAGCTGACATGACTAGTTGAGGTAAGAAACCTGGAGTCTAGATATCGAAGTAGAAAAAGCTTCAGATCGGCAAGCCTATTGCCTCTGGATGCTTGTAAATTCAGTACAGTTACAACATAGAAACGTAATATTTTGTTTTTGTTTTTGATCTGGAGTCTACCTCGATATTCGATATCGGTAACGACAGATTATATCGGACAAATATCGATATCGAAATATAAATATCGATATCGAAAACGATTTTTGTTCCATTCATAATTATTGTAAATAATCCAACATAACCTACATTTGTATATCCGAAATTGGAGCAAAATGTTTTCCGTCAATCAGTTCTTATTTATTTGGAGCTTGGGATGATGCAAGATGCTATTTAACGACAATTCCGTTAGGAAATTTTGGCGAAACGAGACGTATATATCGATATCGATATATCGATTATCAAATTTCGAAAGTGAAAATATCGATATACCGATAGATCGAAAAATCCAAACACCGCCCAACAGTACTGTCTAGAAGTAAACAACAAACAACAACACAGGACAGACGAAACATTTATTCTATGTTACTAAACACAAAAACAGCGAGAACACGGGGAATGCTTCCAGCATGGATTTTGTTCGAAAACTAGATATGCAGTTGACGAAACTAGTCTGGAGCCCCTTTATTTTTGGTTTTCTTTATTCTAATTATTTTTAATTAATTTTACATTGCACCAACACCAGCAAAAATTGATTCCCCTCCGAGTCTGAAAAGGAGTCCTTTCTGATGATGCTGATGATAATCAGAGCATTCCCTGTCCGTGGGGACTCGCGAGAATACGGGGAGTGAGTCCTCGGGACAAACAAAAACGCGAGGACTCCTCAAGTGGAGTCCGCGGGGAACGGCGAGAGTACGCCTAGTGATCCGGTTTTTGGGATCCCAAAAGGTAAGTGAAGGGATACATATAAGGCGTTTTTCCGTGCTCCCATAAACAGTTTGTGGGTCGACTGTGGCTCCAAAAGAGTGTTCCCGCCACTTCCCGCGGTCTTTCCTGCGGCCCACAAGTGTGTTTCCGCGACCAACAAGATTTTTGTGGTTCGCTTTGTGGCTCAAATTTGACAAACAACTGACGAGGTGATTGTCAATTTTAGGCGTATTCTCACCATTTCCCGAGGACTCCTCGGGGAATCGAAGGGAACGGCGAGAATAGAGGGAGTCACTGCACGCAGACTCCGCGCACAGAAACAGCGAGAACACGAGGAATGCTTCCAAAATTGATTTTGTTAAAAACAAAAAAATTTGCAGTTGACGAAGTTAGTCTGGGTCCACTTTATTTTTGGTTTTGTTTATACTAATTGTTTTTAATTAATTTTATATTGTATCAACACCAGCAAAAACTGATTCCTCTCCGAATCTGAAAGGGAGTCCTTTTTGATGATGGTGATGATAATCGGAGCATTCCCCGTCTGTGGGGATTCGCGAGAATACGGAGAGTGAGTCCCCGGGACAAACAAAAAGGCGTGGACGCGTCAAGTGGAGTCCTCGGGGAACGGCGAGAATACGCCTTTTGTGGCTCGATTCCGGCGGGAAATTCAAACTAAACAGCAAAATAGTGAGCGTGTTCCATCCTACTACCTACTTACCGTAGTTACTACGTCACGAATTCTGGCTTTTTGCCGTCAAGGCTGGGACGATTTTTCGAATTTCCAGCAGAATATCATGACACGGGTGAATCCAACCAATCACGTTACAGAGATCCGTAGTTACTACACTTACTGCGCTCCCGAGCGTGGTAAGCAAATAGTTACTATTTTGAGAAGGTTGGAACAGTCAGCGTAGTAACTTTTGGTGAGGTTGGAACGGAAATAGTAACTAATAGTTTGCTATTTGTAGAAGGTTGAACACGCTCAGTGTCTAAAGAATAGTTGCGTTTTTGCTGATACCATGGAACCTATTACCACGGTCTAAAGTCGTTTTTGCAGTTATCGTGGTATCAGATATTCAGATACTACGGTCCGACCGTGGTAACTGGTCGTGGTATCTGAAAATTCGTCTCACTTTCATCAAATTTCGTCAGATTGGTGAGAAAGAAGTTTAGCACGTAATGATGCAACTGGATAACTATTTGTATGGCACTTGAGCTTACTCAAGTGCCATATAGCGATCTTAATGTATGTCGGTCGGTCTGTCGGTCTGATAGTTTGGGCACTTCCACACGACCTATGACGATAAAACTTTGCACGCATATCAGGGACCTAACCGGTTTACTTGGAAATAATAACTTTCCCGATCCGACCATCAATAGGGGAGTGGCAAGACGGGGAATCCAGAAATTAGTAACATTCATAGCTTTGGAACAGATAATCGGGCGTGCATCAAACTTGACAGGTATCAAGAACAAGTGTCTTGGATGTTCATTGTCAAATTCAGATCGGATCCGATAACTGAGAGGGGGGCTGGAGGGGGACACCCGAAATCTCTTGAAATACTTTTTCTAGTTTTTCTCAATCCCCTACCCCTTTCTTCACAATAGCATGGCTCTGCGCATCGATGAGTCATTCTTTCTTCACACTAGTATAGCTCTGCTCGTGGATGAGTCATTCTTTGCTTAAATTCGTTCGGAGAGAGCTAGAGCAATCGTAGGTCGACGGGGTTGGTATAATATGTTGTTGAACCTTAGTATAGGGGTTGATATAGATTAGGGGGTGCTAGAACGATGAAAATTGGCAGGCGTAACAGGGACCCGACCAGATTAACTTTCAAATAATCACTTCCCCAATCTGACTTTCCCCGGATCCGGGAGTCCAGAAACTAGGAACAACGGTAGCAAAAGAGGAGCAAAAGGTAGCAAAAAGAGCGCTGCCCAAATGCGGTATCGATCCGCGGACCTCTGTGTCGTAGTTCCAGTGCTCTACCACTGCGCTACGACTTGATGTATTTAGAAGAGCGAATGCAGGAACGAGTATGGTTTAAAGATTAAAGTAAGACTTAAGTAAATGCTAACCAGAGCAAAATAACTAGAGCTATTTTGCTCTGATGCTAACTAAACTTAATCTAAACATATCTCGTGAAACACTTCCACATAAGCTAGGACAATGAAACTGGGCAGAGCGCTGCCCAAATGCCGTATCGATCCGCGGACCTCTGGAACCGACCAGATTAACTTGGAAATAATCACTTTCCAGACCGATCATAGGGGGGGGGAGTGGAGGGATTGGAAATCCGGAAACTATTAACATGCATAACTTTGGAGAGGGTAATCGAACATGCGTGAAACTTGACATATGTCAAGAACAAGTGTTTCGGATATTCAGTTCAAATCCGGACCAGATTCGATACCTGTGGGGGGGGCTGTAGGGGGGCACGGGAAATTTCCTGAAACGCTTCCACAGAAGCTAGGACAATAAAACTTGGAAGCCCCATATGAGAGAACCGACCAGGTTAACTTGGAAATAATCACTTCCCCGATCCAGCCATCGCGGGGGGAGTGGAGGGATGGGGAATCCAGAAACTAGAATCATACATAACTTTGGAACGGGTAATCGGACATGCATGAAACTTGACAAGTGGGAAGAACAAGTGTTTCAGATTTTCAATTTCAAATCTTGCCCGAATCCGATAACCGGGGGTGGGGGTAGAGGAGGGACCGGAAATCTTTTGAAACGCTTAGGGCGAGGGATCGGAATGGGACTTGGAGGAGAGAACAAGCATAAGCCGTAGAGACAATACGAGACAATACTGAAACAGGACCGGATCTTGTCACAGTTGGGGGAGTTTGAGAGGGTTTTCCACAATTCTGGTCATCACGAGCTGGGGTACTACCAAATGTGCTATGACCATGAAACTTGGCAGTCTGTGCTACGACCATGAAACTTGGCAGGCATGTTAGGGACTCTGTCAGAATGGCTTAAAAATAGTCCCTCCCCCGATCCGATCATCGTTGTGAGAAACAGTTATCAATGAGTGGAATAACCATTTCAAATTTAGTAGATCAAGCCGATTTTCTGATGGAACGAATTTCGGGAGAGAGATGCAGCCTTGACAACTGCAAACCGTATCTGACAAACCTGCTAACTGTTCTTTACAAGTGCCATATGAGCTTTCAGCTCTTGTTCTCTTTTGGGATGACTTCGAAAAGTGCAGTTTCGGCAATAGTCGTTTTTTGCAGAGCACCGTGTATCAGATATCACAATAACTGCAAAAACGACTAATTGCAGACCCAGTTACCGTGGTCGCAGATACCATGTTATCAGCAAAAACGTAACTAATAAAGTTATCTACTTTCGGTCAGTATCGTCAAAATAGACATGGCTTATAGAGGTATATCTGAACTTGGTTTTCTCTGATGACTAGCCTGGCGAAGACTCACTTTTGCTAGTTTGAGCACTTCCACGAGATGTGGAACTTGTCTGGCACCCTCAGCCTCGATAACAATTAGTGGTGATTTCAACGACATTGACTATAAATGGCTAACAAATACTCTCTCGTTGACCAGTCATTGACCCAAGTGGGGAAAATTCCAACGAGAGAAAATCGCACGCTGGATATAATTCTCACGAACTGCGAAGAATTTTACCGGCATCCCTTCAGTGTTCCAGCCATAGGCTTTAGTGACCATCTGTCGAAATATGGGAATCGAATGGTTTCAAGCCGAAACGCAAAAGAGAGAAATTTCCTACAGGCCTTATAGTGATGATAAAGTAAAGGAATACAGAGCACGTCTGCAGTTTTTGAATTGGTTTGATATGCTAAAGCTAGAAGTGTCGAGTTAATGGTCGAGAAATTTTGTACTGAGCTATATGATATGTATTTAAAGATTTTCTCTGAAAAGTTAAAGCCTAATTGCAAGCCTTGGATGACCAATGAAATTCGAATCCTAATCGACGAGCGCATCACCTTATTTAGAGCGTGTTCCATCCTACTTACCGTAGTTACTACGCAAGACGTTACGAATTCTGGCTTTTTGCCGTCAAGGCTGGAACGATTTTTCTATTTTCCAGCAGGATCTCACGCCAGGGGCGAATCCGACCAATCACGTTACAGAAATGCGTAGTTACTACGCTTACTACGCTCCCGAGCATGGTAAGCAAATAGTAACTATTATCAGTGTAGTAACTTTTCGTGAGGATGGAACGGGAATAGTAACTAATAGTAACTATTGTTACAAGGGTGGAACACGCTCCTTATTTAGATCTGGGCTAGCCGAGGAAGCCTTGAAATTACGAAATGTCATTGTGCGCAAAATCCGAAATGCTCGTCGCGAGTACGGTTCAAAAAGTGTTGCCCATCTTCTCAAAAGTGATTTGAAAACATTACATTCCGCTGTCCAAAGGATTATGGTTAAATCTAAGCAATGAAAAATAATTAGTGACGAAAACGGCAAACCCATTGTAGCCAGTGTAATTAATCAGTATTTTACGGATATTTGTCGAATACACCCTCCACTTAGTGCTCTTCCGGAAAACGCAGATATTGGGGACATATCTGTAATTCAAGTCCAGGCTGTTCTGGAAAAGTTACAGCGTCTCGACGCGTCTAAAGCGAATTACCCCAATGAAATACCTATTAAGTTGATTGTTGAATGTTGCGATCTTTTAAGCCTTCCTTTTAACCGCAGTTTTTAACCAATGTTTTACAGAAGTTATCTTTCTAAAGTTTTTTAAAAGAGTGTACATTACGCCGATCCCTAAAAGTAAATCTCCTAGTCAAGCTAGTGACCTCCGCCCGATTTCAAAAACATTTGCGTTTTCTAAAGTGTTCGAGGGTTTTATTTTTGAGTACCTGTATGATGAAATTCGAGATAAGATTGATACCCGTCTATTTGGTTTTAGACCTGGGTGTAGTACAGCGCATTATTTAGTTTGAATGTTAGATGATGTTTTAAGGCACTTCGAAACGGAACATGCGTTTGTAGACGCTCTTTTCGCTGACGCCCATTTGACAGTTTAGACCACCAGGTGGCTATTCAGGAGGCTGGTGATATGGGGGCTAGTAAATTTGTCTTACGTACGTCAGCTAGTTTTTTATCTGATAGAGAGCAGTGTATGCAGCTACCAAACGGTGATGTTTCCGAATTCTTGGACATATACTGTGGATCGTCGCAGGGGACTAAGCTTGTATATTTTTATTGTTTTTAATCCTATTTTAACTTCAATTCGTGAGCGTTTTAAATTTGCTGATGACCTATCTGTGCCTTCATTGAGAAACCTTTCAAATCCTTCTAATCATACAACCACGCTCAGTGATATTTATGAAAATCTCCAGCTCGAACTAAGTCAAGTTAAATTAACGGTAAGCAGCGTGAAGAGTGTTGTTATGAGATTTTCGTTCCTCAAGAAAGATGTTCCGGTTATTCAATATGTTGGTTTGAGTACACAAAATTTTGTTAAATTACTTGGTGTGTATATCCAGAATGACCTCAAATAGAATACTCACATTGACGCTCTTGTTAGAAATGGGTCGAATCTACTGAAATCTTTCTGGGTCCTGAGGAGATTTGCGATTCCCGTGAAACAATTAGTCGTAATTTACTGCTGTTATGTCAGACCTTGTCTTGAATACTGCTGCCAGGTATGGCATCCCGGTTTGACTAAGGAGCAATCCAGTAGACTGGAGCTAATCCAGAAAAGAGCAATTAAGATTATACTGGGCCCAGTGTGCGTTAGTTATGAACAGAGCCTTTCCAAGTCTCGGTCTCTCTTCCCTTGAGCAACGTAGGCATAGTTTAACAATAAGTTTTGGCCATAAATGCCTAAATTCTGAACTTCACAGATCAATGTTGCCTGAATATATTGAACAAAATAAAAGCAGACCCAGCACGCGGGGATCGACTAAAAGCAGGAAAGGAAAGGCAAGAGAAAACCAGGAAAGAATACTAAAACCAGGAAGGGGAGGGAGGAATCGAGGATTTGAAAAACTGGCAAGCCTTTCCTCTGTTTAGTTTCTCGTGAGGGGTCGGCAACTTCCATTTGTAAAAGTTCACCTTTTCCTCCTTTTCGTACCTTGTCGGTAGGCAATCATGAGTCCAGCGAGGGGTCGGCAACTAAGATATTTCAAGTCTACCATTTCTTTCCTGGTTTTAGTAGCTTGTCACGGAGAGTACCAAAACGAGGAAAGAAATTAGGAATTCTGAAAAACTGGCAAGCCTGTCCTCGGTGAACTTTAAGAAATGGAAGTTGCCGACCCCTCACGGGATATTAAACAGAGGAAAGGCTTGCCAGTTTTTTCGAATACTAAAAGGAGTAAAAGGTGAACTTTAACAAATGGAAGTTGCCGACCCCTCACGGATACTAAACAGAGGAAAGGCTTGCCAGTTTTTCGAATCCTCGATTCCTGGTAATTCTTTCCTCGTTTTAGTTTGCCCTTCCTGGTTTTAGTATTCTTTCCTGCTTTTCTCTTGCCTTTCCCTTCCTGCTTTTAGTCGATCCCCAGCACGCGTACTCGAACCCATTCAGACAAAGCTAAATTAACAAATTATCCAGCGGATGTAACTGAAAGATACGTTAACTCGTTTGTGCCGTACTTTGTTCGTTCGTTTAATAGTTCTTAGTCGTGTTTCTTTGGTATTATTGGGATCCCAAAACGTAAGTGGAGGGATACCTATGACATCGCAAAAGTTGTTCGTCTGTCCGTCCGTCCGTCCGTCCGTCCGTCCGTCTGTCTGTCCGTCTGTAAGCACGATAACTCTCGAAGGGAATGAGATATTTTGATGAAACTTGGTGTGAGGGTTCGTTGGGTCGTCGGACCAGTCAAGTTCGTAGATGGGCTTTGTAGCTCTACATTTAGGGGTGGGGGAGGGGATTCAAATTAAGGGACAAACAAAATATTTTGAAACAGCTAATGTGATAGTCGATTATGGGCGATGAACACGATGGCGAAAACCATTTTGTCATCGGACAAGTAGTTCGCCCGGAATCCGGCCAAAACCGAAAAGTTTGTTGAAAGTAAAAGTTTTATTTGAAGTTGATTAGATGTTCGATTTAGGGGTAGGAAGACATGCTGAAGACGATGGTGAAAATTATTTTCTCGACGGACAAGTATTTCGCCCGGAATCCGGCCCAAACCGGAAAGTTTGTTAAAAGTAAAAGTTTTATTTGAAATTGATTAGATGTTCGATTTAGGGGTAGGAAGACATGCTGAAGACGATGGTGAAAACTATTTTCTCGATGGACAAGTATTTCTCCCGGAATCCGGCCCAAACCGGAAAGTTTGTTGAAAGTAAAAGTTTTATTTGAAGTTGATTAAATGTTCGATTTAGAGGTAGGGAGACATGCTGAAGACGATGGTGAAAACTATTTTCTCGACGGACAAGTATTTCGACCGGAATCCGGCCCAAAGCGGAAAGTTTGTCAAAATTAAAAGTTTTATTTGGAGCTGATTAGATGTTCGATTTAGCGCAAGAAGACATGCTGAACACTTATGTGAAAACAAGTTTCTACCCGGACATGTAGTTCGTCCGGAATCCGGCCAAACCCGGAAAACTGTTGGAAGTCAAAGTTTTATTTCTAGTTGATTAGATACGCGATTTAGGGGTAAGAAGAGATGCTGAGTCCCTGTGTGACAATCGTATTTTACCCGGACATATAGTTCGACCGGAATCCGGCTGGAATCGGAAAATTTGTTATAAGCTAAATTTCTATTTGAAGTTGATTAGATGTTCATTACTGGGGAAAGAAGATACCCTGATTTCGTCTTTGAGCTTTCTTTTTTCGCCGGACAAGTAGTTCTGCGCCGGACAAGTAGTTCTAGAGTTCGGCCGGAACCGGGAAATTGGCAGAAGTGGCAGGAAGTTTTCGTCAAAACAGATATGACTTATAGGGGTAAACACACTCTGAACTTGGTTTTCTCAGGTGATTAGCTATTTGGCCTTAATCTGTTTCTGAATTTTAATTGTAAAAATGTTCAAGGAGTCTGGCGAAGACTGGATCTGGCTAAGACAAGACCCAGTTGTCTGGATCAGATATTGAATTTTTGGGATCCCATCGAAACCTTTGGTCTTGTTTGTCATTTGTCGTTGGCCATTTTATATCCCGTTGAAATTGCTAGGTTGACTTACCTTTGCTAGCTATCTTTGCTATTTTGGTGAATAAACGATATATATATATATAAAACTGCGAACACACGATCATGATTTCCCTGCACGATTTTCATCACTTTCATTATAAAGTTGGAACAATTTTAACTTTTCCATATGGTAGTGATGATGTTGACGAAAATCCGGTCAGTAATTCGAGCCCGGGAGCACCCGACCCTGATCGTGTGTCCATAAATGAAGGATCCGACCAATATGCTGAACAGAAGCTTATTCAACACGGATCAAATCAGGAGATACTCTATATGACTAAGTCCAAAACATGCCAGTGATTCTCAGGAAGAAGGAGTACACGTGTCCGGAACGACTCAAACACAACGACTCAAATGCTGAGTCAGCACAGCTTTGACACTGTTTCTTCCTTTCTTCTGCAGGTACCCGGAGATTCTGCATCGGCAGGGAGAGATAGTCATCAACATGGGCGTCACTACTGGGGGGGGGGTAAGCCCCCCAAAGCTGTCGGCCAGTCGGTTAAAAATAACCCGAGTCGGCGCGAAGCGCCACTATTTTTCATCAAAACAGTTAATTTTTTTCATGAAAACAGTCGTTTTTTCTGAAAATTGATCGATTTTTCGTCAAAATAACAGGATTTTCTGAAAATCAGTCGATTTTTTTCAGAAATGTCATTATTTTTGTTGCTGAAAACAGTCGTTTTTTCTGCAGAAAAGGTCGGTAAAATTACAAGCCAATTACCGAGGCATTAAATGCCTCGTCCCCCCCCCAAACATTGGTGGATAGCAAAGGCGAATGCCGTAGATGTGCCCAAATCGCGTCTAAGTACGGAGGAGGGATTCCAGAGGGAAAGAAGGGTTTGTCCCATTTGGAAATTAAATAGCCTGCGTATTGACTAAATGTATGGAGGGACTTTGATGAAGCTCTGGGTCCGGCGTTGGTGGAGGTAGCTCGGGCAACCGAGATTTTCCGGAAGTACTTCGATTAGAGTCAAACTCGATAAGTCATGAGAGCAAATGCCCTACGTTTTATAGGTACATGTCCGAATTGCATGGAGACACGGCGGGGAGGGTGTGAAGAAGGCTCACGAAAAGTCTGTGACACGTTTTGGGTATTAGGACCAGATGAATGGAGGGATAGTGATGAAACTTGGACGGTACAAAGCAAATGAGTCGTAGATGATCCATTTCAGGTTTGGACTAGATACTTCGTTTGTCGGGAGAAGAAGGAGGGGGCGGGGGTGAAGTTTCCAATTCAAGTTGAACTTGATGGGTGTGACGAGCAAATGCTCTAAATGTGTCGTGAATGACCCAGTCCAAATCGGATACAGCCTTGGTGATGGGGATTTTTTTTTACGTACTCTCGCCACATTCCAAGTTACATCCAGATCGGGTCACGCGCCTGTGAATAATACGGGCTTTGGACTACTAACATCAAAGAACCTCTCACTCCCCCACCAAAAATGGATCCGGCCCGGATCGAGGAACCATTACCTTCGTATTCTCGCAGTCTCATCACAATCCGTTTGCTCCCGGCGCATGTTACACAGTTTCAGGTCCTCCCTCCAGCTTCCCCCACCATGGTCGGATGCGGCTCAGACACTTTCTGGAACATCTCGACGTTCTATATTGGTTCTATTACACAAGTTCCTCACAGTCTTGTCGGACAAAACACAGAAGAAATCGAATTCTGAACCCATTAAATGCGCATTCTCGACGTTCCCCGAGGACACCTTTTCAGGAGTCCCCACGTTTTTGTTTGTACCAGGGACTGACTTCCCATATTCTCTCGAGTCCCCAAAAATGCTCCGATTATGGTCACCATCATCAAAAAGGACTCCCTTTCGGATTTGGACGGGAATCAACTTTTGCTGGTGTCCGTGCAATTTAAAATTAATTAAGCACAATCAGAAGAAACAAGACCAAAGGTTTCGATGGGATCCCAAAAATTTGATGTTTTTCAGACTTCTTGATCGAGACAATCGAATCTTGAACATTTGCAGTCCCAAAAGTTCAAATTTCATCCAGACAATTGGGTCTTGTCTTCGCCAGATCCAGTCTTCGCCAGACTCCTTGAACACTTTTACTGTTAAATATTTAGAAACAGATTAAGGCAAAATAGCTAATGACGTGAGAAAACCAAGTTCAGATATGGATTAAGCATGTGTGTTTACCCTTTTAAGTCATATCTATTTTGACGAAGCAGATCGAAACTTCCTGCCTTATCTTCTGCCAGTTTTCTGGTATCGGCGGGACTCCGGAACTACTTTTCCGGCGAAAAAAATAAAGCTCAAAAAGGAATTCAGGATTTCTCCTTACAATCAACTTCGGATTAAACTTTTACTTTTAACAAATTTTCCGGTTTCAGCCGGATTCCTAGCGATCTATACGTCCGGTGAGAAAATGATTGTCATATGCGAATTGAGCATGTCTACTTACCCGCAAATCGAATATCTTATGAAATTTAAATAAAAACTTTTACTTTAAACAAATTCTCCGGTTTTGGCCGAATTCCGGCCGAACTAATTTCCCGGCGAGAATATGATTCTCGTATTCGGACTCAGCACGTTCCCTTGCCCCTAAATCGAACCTCCAATCAACTTCATATTAAACTTTTACTTTTCACAAATTTTCCGGTTTTGCCGGATTCCGAGTAAACTATTTGTCCGGCGAGAAAATAAATTTCATATTCGGATTCAGCATGTCTCCTTACCTCTAATTCGATTGTTTCATTAGCATTAAAAAAAAAATTGTTCCCCTTAATTTCAAACCCCTTCCCCCACCCCTAAATAAAGAGCTACATAACCCATCTTCGAACATGACCTGTACTTTGACCTAAAGAGTCCTCATGCTAAGTTTGATCAAAATATCTCAACCCCTTCGAGAGTTGTCGTGCTAACAGACGGACGGACAGACGGACGAACAGACGGACAACTTTTGCGATGTCATAGGTATCCCTCCACTTACGTTATGAGATCAAAAAAAGAAGAGAAATAAAGTGGATCCAGGGTGATTCTGTCGACTGCATATTTTTTTTGTTCGAACTAATTCCATTTTGGAAGCATTCCCGTGTTCTCGCTGTTTCTGTACGCGGAGTCCGCGTCGAGTGACTCCCTCTATTCTCGCCGTTCCCCTTGATTCCCGAGGACTCCTCGGGGAACGGCGAGAATACGCCTTAAAAGCTAGAACTTGTATGGTAGGTACAGATCAAATTTTTAGGGAAAATGGCAGATTAAAAATTTCGCCGGCGGCGCTTAGTTTATCTTATTCTGGGTACACTGGAAGCTGAAATGAAAAGCCAAATATTAGAATTTAAATAAACGGATTTAAATTAAAGGAATAATGTCAACTGATGCATTGTATTCTCGCCGTTCTCCGAGGACTCTTCGGGGAATCGAAGGGAACGGCGAGAATAGAGGGAGTCCCTTCACGCGGACTCCGCGTACAGAAAACAACGAAAACACGGGGAATGCTTTCAATACGGATTTTTTTCGAAAAAAAAAATATGTAAGGCGTATTCTCGCCGTTCCCCGAGGACTCCTCGGGGAATCAAAGGGAACGGCTAGAATAGAGGGAGTCACTCCACGCTGACTCCGCGTACAGAAACAGCGAGAACACGTGTATGCTCCCAAAATGGATTTTGTTCGAAACAAAAATATGCTGTTGGCGAAGTTAGTCTGGATCCTCTTTATTTTTAGTTTTGTTTATTCTGACTGTTTTTTATTAATTTTACATTGCACCAACACGAGCAAAAATTGATTCCCCTCCGAATTTGAAAGGGAGTCCTTTTTGATGATGGTGATGACAACAGGAGCAGTCCCCGTCCGTGGGGACTCGGGGAGTGAGTCCCCGGGACAAACAAAAACGTGGGGACTTCTCAAGCGGAGTCCTCGGTGAACGGCGACAATATGCTTTTAGTGACGAAGTTAGTCTGGATCCACTTTTTTATTTTTTATTCTGGTTTTTTAAACAAATTTACTTTGCACCAACACCAGACAAAATTGATTCCCCTCCAAATCTGAAAGGGAGTCCTTTTGATGATGGTGATGATAATCTGAGCCATCCCCGTGAATGGGGAATCGCGAGAATACGGGGAGTGAGTCCCCTGGACAAACAAAAACGCGGGGAATTACACCGGTTCCATGTTTTGTCGGAAAATTATTTAGACCGTCGGCACAAACTGGACGTCCGCCCAAAGGTAAAAGGCTAGTGACGCTCCTAATCCCCGTCTATGGGGACCTGTAAGAGTGCGGGAAGTGAATCCCTGGTCCCTAGCAGAGGCGTTACTAGCCAAAATGTTGGGGGGGGGGGACGAGGTATTTACCGCAATGCGAAGTGGCAACGGTGTGTTTTGTCGGAAAATTATTTAGACCGTCTGCACAAACTGGGCGTCCGCCCTAAGGTAAGAGGCTAGTGACGCCCCTGATCCCCGTTTATGGGGACCCGTAAGAGTGGGGGGAAGTAGTCCCTAGCAGAGGCGTTACTAGCTAAAATGTTGGAGGGGGGGACGAGGTATTTACCGACTGGCTGATAATTTTTACCGACTTTTTCTGCAGAAAAAAAAACTGTTTTCAACAACAAAAATGACATTTTTGAAAAAAATCGACTTATTTTCAGAAAAATTCACTGATTTTCAGAAAAACCGACTAATTTGACAAAAAATCGACGAATTTTCTCAAAAATCGACTGTTTTCATGAAAAAGTCAACTGTTTTGACAAAAATCGTGGCGCTTCGCGCCGACACGGTTATTTTTTACCGACTGGCCGACAGGATTGGTGGGAGGGGGGGCGTCCCCCCCCCCCAGTCATGACGCCCCTGGTCCTAGTACAAACAATTATGCAGGGACATCCGTATGGAATGGCAAGATGACGCCTTATATACGAGAAATTGAAACTGTGCTGATAGGCGGCCTGGCTGGCCAGTCCAATCAATATTTGTATACTAATTATCTGCATATACAGCAAATTCAGGCACGTAAATGCTACAGATTATGGACCCGAAGTTCCAAAATTTGTGTAAGAAAAAGTCCGAAAAACGGTGCCAAACGGCGGCGCGCCTCTGTGTAACATGACTTCCTTTGGTACCGTTTAGTATCTATAATTGTCTTTGACAGATAGAATAAAAATATCATATGGAAAAAAGAGAAAAGGTTCAGAGTTTTTTGCAAAAGAACAGAACACGGGAAGTCGAAAGGGTCCCATCCAGGAACCCAGGTGCTGACAAGTTCAAAGAAGAAGAAGCCTCTCTAGGCACAAATTCAGTAAGTATTACCCGGGCTGGGCTGTACTGTACTAGTAACAACGATAACCATAAGTGCCAGTCAGGTGCCAGTGCAGTCTAGAGTCTAGTACACTAGCCCTTTTTCAGTCACGGTGCTCAAACGTCTAGCACCATGCCTGATGTTTGTGTACCTTGAAAATCATGCATGGTGCATGGATTTCAGCATACAGTGCGCACATGAAAAAGCGCAATTTCTGTTGTTACACCAGGTGTCCATCCACACATGAAAAAGCGCAGTTTCTGTTGTTACACCAGGTGTCCATCCAGAAATTGTGCTTTTTTATGAGTGCACTGTATGTTGAAATCCATGTACCATGCATGAATTTCAAGGTACAGTGCTCAAACGTCTAGCACTCAGGCATGGTGCTAGACGTTTGAGCACCGTGACTGTGTAGTGTACTAGACTGCGCTAGTGCTAGATAAGTAGATAAGCATTGTTGAAATATGCAAATAAATGAGTCACTTTGTCAAAGGGACCCCAACGACCGAGACTGCAAATAGGTGTATTAAGCTGAATGAAGCTATATGCAATGCTTACATCTTAATAGAGAGATTGCAGCCTATCTGACGAAAATGGAGAAGGATTAATATAACATTGCAAGGTATAGGACTTCCGATTTTCGGAGTGATTTTTCCATGTATAACTATTATGAGCCTGCAAATTGTTGGAAACAGTTTGCTGGCTCTTTCTTAATTGTATAATTACAATTTTGTAGAAAAGTTTCATCAGAAATTGGAGCTTTGAACAGTCATACACAAATCCTCAATTTTTGGGCATGGTGCCCGTACGCTGGGGCACCATGCCATGGAGCATGGGCGTGGTACCCCTGTGAAATTTGGTTTAACTGAGACTGGTTACATATCTAAATAGGGTCTTCTTCCTGTCCCAGATCAAAAGATACCTGATTTTACTTTCTATCCAACCTCATTTTCCAATTTACAAAATGTTAGAGCACTTCCAAGATACATAGAGTTTTTGGAGGCCACTTCTCTTCTAGTTGGTTTATCCTATCCTTTTTCAGAAAATTGCTGCTAGGTAGCATAGATGAGGCAAGCTTTTCAATCTGTTCACTGGAACAAATATTTCCTTTAGACTGTTTGCCTTTTATTGTATTTATTTTGAGTGATTTTTTTTTACTTTTTTTTACTCTGACTTTTGACTTTTTGACAACATGGAAAAGGATTGAGTAACCTAGCGGCAAATACCTGGAAAAAGACAGAGTAAACCCACCAGGAAAGAAGTGGCCTCCACAAAACTCTCTGTATCTTGGAAGTGCTCTAACATTTTGAAAATTGAGGTTGGATAGAAAGTGAAATCAGGTATCTTTTAATCTAGGACAGGAAGAAGATCCTATTTAGGTATATAGCCAGTGTCAGTTTAACCAAATTTCACGCCCATACTCCATGGCATGGTGCCCCAAGGTATTGGCACCATGCCCATACATTAGGGCATGCCCAGACGTTGGGGCACCATGCCCAAAAATTGAGCATTTGTGTATGACTGGCTTGGAAGCCTTCGAACTTTTCATATAAAAACGATTTGTGTTTCTGTTGTTTGGATTTAAAAAAAAACATGTCATAACTGACCATTAAGATGCGAGACTCCATATTTGTTTAAAATCTTTGAAGCCTTTAACTCTCATTAGATCAAGCAAACTCTTTTGCAAAAGTTTTATTTATCCCAACAAGAAGAAGCCAGATTAACTCATTGGCTCAGGGTGATTATCAAAGGCCAATAATTTAGTCTCAAAGTCGAAAGTCCTAGGTATAGCCTACCTCCTAATGTTAAATTTTTTTTTATGCTCCTGTGATGATGGTGTAACCATATCCGTTTTCGTCTGGTAGGTTATAATCTCTATACACACCCTTGTTCAAATAGGAAGTAAAAAGGTTTTTATCTATACACCATTCGGTGTATAGATAATGATGCTGATACAACTTTTTGAGCTTCTAAAGATCAGAAAAAGTGTTGTTAGTACTACTTTGAAGTACACGAGTGCAATTTGATGCCCATTATACTTTAACAAGACCAAAGGTTTCGATGGGATCGTTCTCTTCGCCAGAATCTTTTAACCTTTTTACTATTGAAATTTGGAAACAGATTAATTTAGCAAATAGCTAGTCATCGGAGACAACCATGTTCAGATATACCTCTATAAGCCATATAGATTTCGACGATAATGATCAATACTTCCAGCTTTACTTCTTCAAAATTTCTGGTTTCGGCCAAATTCCAAGTGAACTACTTGTCCAGCAAAAAAAGAAAGTTCCGAAATGAATTCGCATCTCCTTATCCCTATAGGCTACAGAACATCTAATCAACTTCAAATAGAACTTGAACTTATAAACAAATTTACGGTTTCAGCCGGATTCCTGACGAACTACATGACTGGGTAAAAAATTATTGTCGCATACAGTTCAGCGTCTCTTCTTACCCCTAAATGTGTCATCCAATCAACTTAAAGTAAAAATTTTGTTTTTAACAGATTTTTCTGTTTTGTCCAGATTTCGGTAAAAATGGTTTTCATCATTGTGTTCAGCATGTCTTCTTACCCATAATCGACTATCACATTAGCTGTTTACAAATATTTTGTTTGCCCCTTAATTTGACCCCCCCCCCCCCCCCCCTAAATATAGGGCTACGGAGCCCATCCACGAATTCGACCTTACCCTTGATGCGAAGAACCCTCACACTAAGTTTCATCAAAATAGCTCATTCCCTTTGACAGTTATCGTGCTCACAAACGGACGGACAGATGGACAACTTTTGCGATGTCATAGGGATCCCTCCACTTACGTTTTGGGACCCCAAAAACCTACTAGATTAACAGACGGATAACATAAGTCCTCGAACTAACAGTAAGCAGTAGTAACAGAACATAACATGTTTTTTGAAGAAAACTTGTTTCTTCATCTTCCAACAAAATTTATCTTTAGTGCTTCCCGCGGCAATTTCAACGAAACTGCTCCTTTGCTTTGCCTGCTGGCGGAACCAACCAAGCAATCTGATTACTACATAAGCAAAAATAGAGCCTGGGTCTATTCTCCTTATTACAGTGCACCCCAAGGGAAAAGAGCCTATTTGAACAATACTATACCTCAGCTAGTTTTATCAGAGCTTTGTTTGGTCCTTCTGGGCAAGGGTCCTCTTCAGGCTCAAACGGGAAAATGAATAAGGCAAAGCGACGAAATATTTCTCTAATGAAATTAAGCTTATATATCTGTTTAGCAAGTGCTGTCAGTTGTAATATGCAGTCAGCTATCCCAAGCTGACTGCAAATCATAATTGACAAAGCCTGGGACTGAAAGAAAGATATATTTATGCTCATACTTACAGTCAAACTTTGTTTTAATCGTACATCATACCAGCCAACCACAAAGCCCTGGCCATTGGAATATGTTCTCCTGAACTTGTTTGGGTCCAGAATTGCCTCTCTAACTTGCTTCCAGTATCCAAATTTTTCATTAAAAAAACACTTAACTCCTATAGGACCACACACCCATGATATGTGTTGAAATCACACTCAATACGAATGTTTCCCACTGAATCAAATTTTCTATTTCTGGTTTTTACTGAAACTGGGTGTTAGTTTTTTGCGTATACTGTCACTTCAAATGGATTATAAGAGAAACTGTGAATATGATCTTCTAGTGGTAAGCAATTTCTCTTTTTAGCAAGAATCAGTAAAAAATAAAAATAAACTGGCAAATGTGCACTACTACAGAGGGTGCTTTTTGTGGCAACCCTACTTGTTGTTCTGATACTCAAGGCCAAAGCGGAGGGTATGTAGTGTTTCACATAGTCTCTGTGCCTAACCCTATGTCAAATGCTGGATACCTGATGGTAGGCTCACCGTGATGCCGGCCTACTGCAGTATACAGGAATTCTGATTGGTTGATTTCTTTATTCACACTGCTAAACATATATGTTTGAAAAATATCTACAGAGGGGGAGTCAGATTGATATTTTTAAATGGCAGTGTAGATTGCTACACCAGTATCAACCAAGATAGAGATATTTATTATTTTATTGTGTTACAGTATCCAGAGTTTGGCAGTTTATCCAGGGTTAGTCATAGGGTAAGTGGAACACTAGATACCCAGTATTTGGCATACAGGGTCAAAAAATTAAGGGCCTGCCTTACACAAAGTATTTGTTGACAAATATTTCTCTTGTCACTACATTCTACCATAAACCTCTGCAAAGAGTTCATGGCTCAGAAGAGTGTTTCCACAGCTGTGTGGCCCACAGGTTTGTTTCCATGATCAATAATTTTTTTGGTGCTCTTAATCTATAAACAACTCCTGAGGTGATTTTCGGTTTTGTGACTCTTTTTATCACGCATGTAGACATAAAACAGGATATCCTTCTTGTACTGAATGGTAATGGTATAAGCTGGAAGTCCTATTTGTTGAGATTTTATCTAGGTTTTAGTACTTACACTTTGTCATGCACGATTTCGAATTCCCTGGATTGGGGCTAGGTTTATTATCTATAAACTTTGTATTAACTGAGCCTGAGGCTCTTTCATGTTCTACTAGAATATTTAATGAATGATACGCCATTTATTGTTAAACACTGACAGATGATTAGTCTAACTGCAATTTTCAAATAATTGATGATCAGTAGCACAATGTGTTCCCGAATCTGTAGCACAATGCCCATATTTTTAAGTATATGCTTGCATGCTCTTGTACTATATACAGCAGACAGCCTGTATATCAGTGAACATGCAGTGGTAGTACTATAAGCAAAAAAGAGAGTAGTCACCTCGATGGTAGCAGCCATGATTTGGTTTTGGTTTTACTTGAAAATAGAATGCATTGTCAACTCACATTTAATAAATACTACATACTAAATACTACTATAGATACACACTCACAGCATCTTTTAGCCTATAGCGAATTCATTTTTACTGAGAAACAAAATCACATATCCCTGAATCTGTTACCGCAAATAATTTGTGAAAGAAGACCTGGCACTTTCCATTCTTTATGTCTATTTTGCCATAATGATTATTCAACATTTCGAATAAAAGATTGTTCTATATTTCAGTTAGCACATATTTCATTTACTAATGTCTTAGCATATTTTGAAAGTCCCGCACTGCAAAAAGCAAAGGTCCTACCCAAGTCTTGATGCCCAGGGAACAAAAAAGTTCAGGTAGAATAAGCTTAAGGCCTCAAAAGACGAATTTTATGTCATTTCCGTGTGCTATCTAGAGCCTCGGTGTTGTGGCATTAATGCTATGGCATTAATTTGAGACTTCTGAATATATTTCACATCCAACATTGTTCGGATTGTTCTCAAGACAAACTCTTATAGTTTCTGTTTTCTGCCTCACTGGGATCAGGCCGAACACACTCAATGACTGCAACAGGCAACAGTGGAAGATGCAAAGAAATGCTTGAAAGAAATTCTTTAAGATTCTAATTGACAAAAACATTATGGCTTTCATTTTCCTCTGATTTTGCTACACACCTACTAATCATGATGTCACCTCTGGTATTTCGGGTTTACTGTAACTCCTCATTAAGTCTTCTATCTTGTTGGGGGTTATCTTTTTACGAGGTTCTAGTCACTTATCTGTTGCTCGAGATGTTTTGAGGACAGCTTTGATAGACCTTCGCTTTCGGCAACGGCAAATCCAAATTACAATTACTATTATTAGAACTATAAGAATTAACACTCCCAGAGTAATTGCAGCAATATCACCGGAGCCAAGTCGAATATTATCTGCAAAAAAAAAGGTCCGATTCAGTCACTTATTTTATTTGGTAAATCACACTAGAGATATAGAAACAACAAGGTATAAGGTAAAATATTCGGAAGGATCACTACTATGGGGTTAGACATTTGGGACTGCTGCACAAAGACTTCTGCAGATCCCAAAAACCAAATCAGAAGGGCTTCGGAAACTACCACAACAGTCCAAACGATGTCTATAACCAAATATGAAAAGTAATGACAAAGCTCTTACAACCAATAGGCACTCCAGTAGTTTCTGAAGTACAATCATTCGAAATCAGGCCACCCCGTTTCATACTTAATTCCTACAGATTTTCGGATCTTAGAAGAACAAAAACTTAGCACCAAAATCCACCAGAGAAGCCTTATGGGATGTTGCGAAGAGTTTTTACTTGGGACTGAGAGTTTCAACGACAAATTCGGAAGCTTGTATCGCGAAGTTAGGTGTCTCTTTTTTTTTTTTACTAAGACGACAGGAAAAGGAGGATTTTGGTATTTCGGGAATCACGATGTTGAATTTCATATCTAGAGTCACTGTTTGTTAAAGGGGTTTATACTAACTATAGAATGTCGTTATGTTGTTCTTCTCAGCTGCAACAAGGGACACACACTCCACACCCAGTGAAAGTTATCTTCTAGTACTCTACTCACCTATTGTGTACTGATCCACTATTAATGATTGTCGATTCCCTCTCAAATCTGTTGCGACTACTTCCACTTTGGACTGACAGCAGGAGCTCACATATTCCATAATGACGGAGGCATTGGACCCAATAGGGAAATTCTCGCCATTAAATCGCGTCTCGGGTAATGTTTCCAAGGATCTCATTCCTATAAAAAAAAAAAAAAAGTTAGTGCCAGTGTCAGGCGGTTTTTGGGATCCCAAAACGTAAGTGATGCGATACTTATGATCAAATTAGGTTGTTAGGCCTATAGCCTGCTTACACAGCCATGCAGGTAAAGCCCCAAGTTCCAAAATTTGAGTCCGGAAATGCTATGTCAGCACTTGGGATTCTTTACGTCAAAGGATAGGTCGAGTTCGTAGATGGGCTCCTCGCCCTATATTTAGGGTGGGGTTCGGATTAATTGGCGAACAAATTAATGTTTAAAAGCAAATAAGATGGTCGAACTAGGGGTAAGGAAACATGCTAAATTCGCATATGAACATCATTCTCCCCCGACATATAGTTCGTCTGGAATCCGGCCAAACCGGAAAATTTGTTAAAAGTAATGTTTTTTTCCAAGTTCATTAGAGGCTTGACGCAAGAATAAGGGACATGTTGAACTCGTCTTGAACTTTATTTTCTTGCTGGACTAGTAGTTTGCCCGGAAACCGGCCCAAACCGGAAATTTAGTAAATCAAAAGCTCATTATTTGTGCAGATAAACAAAGATTTTGTCAAAATAAAAGAGATTTTTAAAGTCGGTTAGAGATGAGATATAGTGGGTAACAAGCATGTTGAATCCATATCGGAACTTGGTTCTCTTAGCAGATTAGCCGTTATTGGCCGGAATTTGTCAAGAAACACCATTATCAAAAACAAAAATAGAAACACCATAATTTTTTTTTACATTTTCAATCTGGTCAGAGACAAATAGTTACATGTCTCAGGGGCCTGACGAAGACCGGAAATCTACATGATTGACTGGTTGGATCATAAAATCACATGCATATGGAATTTTTGCGATTCTATCGAAATCTTTGGTCTTGTTCTTGTAAGTTACATGTTGACGCACACTCAGTTTACTTCTGGCCTTTCTGACAGTCAACCTTCTGTGGTGAAGATTCAGTTTTTTCTGATATTTCGGTTTTCACACGAAAACACGAAAACGAGATCATAAATCTCTGAATATATTACAATTTGCCTGGATTTTGCTTCGTTCCGCAACTGTTTTGATGTTTAGTCTGAGGGACGAGCCGAGATTGTCAGAACTACAGAAGACTGAGGCGCATTCTCGCCGTTCCCCGAGGACTCTACTTGAGGATTCCCCGCGTTTTTGTTTGTCCCGGGAACTCATTCCCCGTATTCTCGCGAGTCCCCACGGACGGGGAATGCTCCGACTATCATCACCATCATCAAAAAGGACTCCCTTTGAGATTCGGAGGGGAATCAGTTTTTGCTTGTGTCGGTGCAATGCAAAATTAATTAAAAACAATCAGAATAAACAAAACCAAAAATAAAGTGGATCTAAATATTCTTTGAGCCCCAGCTGACTTTGAAACATTGTTGGAATAAAGTGGATCTAGACTAATTTCGTCAACTGCATATTTTTTTTTCGAACAAATCCATTTTGGAAGCATTCCCTGTGTTCTCGCTGTTTCTGTACGGGGAGTCCGCGTGGAGTGACTCCCTCTATTCTCGCCGTTCCCTTCGATTCCCCGAAGAACGGCGAGAATACGCCTTAGGAGAATTGAAGCTTCAAGGCTTCCCTTGCAGTCGGCAGTCGACATCCGCAACGGACAAACGCGGTGCAAACAGAGTGCTTTCTGACACAATATCGTAGTGGCTTGTTGGCCAAAAATATGGTTCGCTATATAGTCCAAAACCTGCCAATGAACCTCGGGAGTTTTTCATCGGGACGAAGAGTTAGTCATCAAGAGTATTCACAATGTTGTAGGGCAGAAACGCAGTCTGCGTAAAACATGGTTGCCGAGCTGTTATTCATTGTTAGTCTAACTTACCAGATTCACTGTCTCCTACGTCCAGAATAGCTGTCCAGTACCTTCCTCCACAGTTTGTGTTAAGGTAATCACCACATCGAGTAGCTGTGATGAGTCGAAGGAAGGGGAGACTTGTGTCGTACGGCTGAAAACAGTAAGTGTGTTGATCTGCCAATGAATGATACGAATGCAAAGGACGTTACCAAACTCTGGGTGGTCGCAGCTGGCACACCTTCACACCATTATGATGCAGGCAGTGATCAGTTTTTGTTTTTTCTTGACTTTCTACACTCTAACATCTCAACTTTTCTCTAAAGTTCAAGTGAATAGAGCTGAGATACTTATTTGTCCTACTAGCTGAATCTTACACTGGTTGAAGAGAGTAGCCGGTCTTTCAGAATAACGTTTTCAGCGTCGACCAAAGCGTTCGACTGCTTCATAGCGCACTTTCTGTGGCAAGCTTGTGTAAATTTGTGGAATATTATATACACCCCTCATCTGTCCTCTGCTCTTTTATGGAATGACATCTTCAGACGTTCCGGTGATTTTGCCGACACAACTGTCAAGAGCCCCATATGAGAACTCACGAGCGAGGTAGCGGAATACAGTATACCTGGGATATCTTGAATCTCTAAAACTACGATGCCCTAGACCCTTCAGCTACCCTCTGTCCCTGGCCATTAACAAGAGTAATAAGATCCTCTTCTTCCAATTTGATGAAGGGAAGAGCCGTTTGAGAGCTGAGGTGAAGCCGACAAACCAGCCTAGGCCTATTGCCAGTCCGTGATATGTAATGAATATGAATACCTCGTTTCGCGTCTCTGTAAAAATTTGCCTTGCACTGCAAGCCTGAGATGCTTTGGATCGCCGAAATTATGACGTCTTAAACCCTTTTGCTACCCTCTGTCCCTGGCGATTAGCAGGAGCGATAAGAATCCTCTGAGACATACCTATGGTCCTTCTGATTTGATTGACGGATCTGTTTGAAATTGATTTTGAGCCGACAAATCCTAGCTTATACCCATTGTCAAATTAATATATTTACCTCATTCCGCGTCTGTACCAAGACTTGCCGTGTAATGTAAGCGCCGTCGATTTGTCTGTTGACGAAGAAGTTGAGGATGACAACAGTCCCTGGGTTGACTGAGAGGGGGACAGAGAGAACAAGTCTCACTTCGATCTGCTGTCCGACGCCGAGAGTGGATGCCGCCGGTTGGACGCTCAGTCCGACGAAACCGTTAATGTTGCTCCCTGCGCTGAAGGTGAATTGGGAAGAAAGGGACCCGACGTTCTTGACTTGTAGGATGACTGTTCCTTGTGATCCTGAAATGTTGTGGGGTTAAAGACGTCTTAAATCTGTCGAAAATGCAGTATGTCCTCCGTTTTTCCATACTTACATTCGGGTCGAGAGTTGCGAAGTCGGAGCAAGGGTGCATTGAAAGAAGAAGGAAGAGGCTGTAATATCTTGTAATAACATTGCACACATGGGCCCGCATCTTTTTGTTCAGTGAGGGAAGTGGGAAATCATACTTCAGTGCAAAGTTCAAGTAGCCTGCTTTGCTACTTTGCAAAATAATAAACTTGCACTTAAGACTGAAAAAACAGAATATATTATTTTCTCTAATCTATCCCCGTTGGTCAGCAATAAGATTGTAAAATATAAAGATTCGGAGTTCAAAATATAAAATACCAGGGGATGTTAATCGATGATTTACTAACATGGAAGAATCATGTGAAGGCACTGGCGGTTAAAGTTTCAAGAGCAGCAGGAATTCTGCACAGAGTAAAAAAATTTATTCCGCAAAAATATTTAAGAACACTTTATTTCACATTACTTTATTCCAAAACAGGGCAGTTCGGACACTGGTCTATGGAAAATATACAATGGCTGAATCTTATGTGAAATCTAACCTTCTTAATATTATGCAAATACGTAAATCACAGATAGGAATATTTATGTACAAATATCTCGATTCACTTTCACCTCATTGAATTCTACAGCTGGATCTTTTTGAAGAATTGTCATCATATCATGGTTTTCCGATATCTTCAGCATCAAATAGTTTGTTGTCTCACCAAAGACGGCATACTTCAAGAGAGGCGTTGTCAATAAGACATGTAGGAGTAGCGATATGTAATGAAATACCTCTGTGTACTAGGAACGCAACAACCCTTCTGTCTTTTAAAAAAACAAATAAAGAGTAATTTTCAAGTGAAAGTAGTTGACAGTTGGTATTTGTAAATGTATTCAAACACTAAAGTTTCTTTTGATGTTTGTTCTAGAAAGGAGTATTATTGAGTGGGCTCCTTATTTGTATGTTCGTTCCCATAGGCCGCAGGGCCATTTTTTAGGTCTGACATGCAGTTTGATCCAGGAAGTGTGTTATTTTTTTGTGTTAATAAATAACCTAAAATCTAAATATAAAAAAAAATCTAATCTGCTTTCACTCAAGTACTGCGTCCCTCGAATACCTATTTTCTAACTAGGTACTTGAAGGTTTCAAGTACCAATACATTCTCAAGGACCGTCTCAAGTAGATTATACTTGAGTCAAATTGATGCTATTTGTACAGTGTTAAAAACCTTTACAAGATACCTTATGAAACCCGGACAGTCTGTGAAGTAGGTACACTGCACCTTAGAAAACATACTACTAGATTGCGGGAGCTCCATTCGAAGCTGCAAATTCTATGTTCTTGAGCTTGCAGCACCTGAAGTGATACTTAAGTACAAGACACGCACTTAAAACTTGAGTACAAAATTCGGAATTACATGTTGGTGGATCTAAAGTACAGATTTAAAGTAATTGTCACAACACTGCTTGTGTTGGGCCTGCTTGTTATACAGATCCCGATAATGTTTATGTTACGACGCCTTTAAGTGTTACGTTTCGCGAAACGATAACTCTTAAATCATGACATTGTTCTACCTCGTCTAGGTTAGTTAGTATTGTAAGTTCTTGGTCTCAGTAACATACCTGGTTGTATGAATAGTCGGCTGGAGTCGACTGCAGATATTTTCGCAAAAACTGATGCTCCGGGGTCTACGGGAGGAACTCCACTTGGTGGGGGAATGAAGGGTACGAACCCCACTGGTACAGCAATTTGCTGTTCGCCGGGAAAATCTGAAAGAAAATACAGATTTTGAATTTAGTTCATTGTAGGGCTTTCGCCCATAGCCAGGGGTGGCCCGAAGCACTCAGGCCAGGGGGGGGGGGGTTGAGACCACTCATTTCAACGACTCTTGGATCGTAATATACGACTCGCAAGTACCGACAAAATAGAACTGTTGCCACTACGTGGCAATGGCGTACGTCCCCCACCAACAAATAATAAAGCCGGTGTAAAATTAGCTGCAATGCATCAGCTGAAATTATTCTTGTAATCAAAATTAGTGTATACTTACTTTCATAGCCTCAGCTTTACATTTCAGCTTTCGCTAAAGAGGAAAGCGTTCAACGCCTGTACCCGGAACAAATTAAAGCAAGCGCCGCAGACAAATTTTTTTAATCTGCTTTTATCTAGAAAGATTCTAGCCTTTAACGTGTTTCAAATCTAAGAATCCAAGCCAAATCGCCAAGCAAATGACCACCCAGCTCTAAACAGAGAATACTATGAGCGTCACAGGCAAAATTTTGTGACACGCCGAGGAGCAGAGCGTCTTTTTGCGAAACCATTCAAAAGGAAAAAAATAGCTATGAAATCACAAATCTGTCCGTCGAAAAAAGTTACAAAATATTGGCCATAGAAAACAAAGCAGATACAAAGCAGATTTGTTGCGAATTAATAGCAAAAGAAGTAAAAGAAGTAAAAAAAAAAAAAAAATCGGTTTTACGGACGTAAACGCCGAGGAGCAGAGCGTCTTTTTTTATCCCAATGAAAAGTAAAGAATAGCTATGACATCACGACTCTGACCGTCGAAAAAAGTGACAAAATACTGCCCATCTAAAAAAGTAGATTTGTTCCAAACTATAATAGCAAAAAAAAAGTAATTTTCACGTTAAAAAACACACTTCCTCAGAAATGAAACGAGGAAAACAGGTTTGCCAGTGCATTTAAAAAGAAATCCGGATTTACGGACGTAACAAACTTTTGGTCTTCGCCCGACAGGAGTTTACAGATAGAAAGAGAAGTCGGTTTGCCGACGAGACTTGAGTTACGTATTTAGGGGGGGGTGTAGTTTTGATGTACTTTTATTTCATTATCAAAGTACCGTGTACCGTACCGTTTGATTTGTCATTCGACGAACTGTATTTTCATGACGAAGACTAAAACAGGTAGCGCTACAGTGAGCTACATCTGAAAAATTGCAATTAAAAGCTGGTTTGCAGAATTTGATTCGTTCTGTGTAAAAACAAACCCCGATTCATTGACGAAACAAACTTTCGTCTTTCGCCCGATAAACACTATATCTTTCCCCAATGCAGCATATTCAAGCACATCTGAAAGGTTTAGATCTGCGTCAATCTTCATCTGCGACCTTACCACGAAATTAGGTCCAAGTCTGAATACGTGACAGAAAGGCTATACCCAGCGAATGAAGAACAAGAAGTTAGCTTTTATAATAACTTTAACATACAAGAGATAATTTTCGAGTAGTATGCGTATCCTGAATTTTTGGAAGGCTATTCAGATGTGCTTTAACACTAGTATACAGGGCCATCAACGTTTATGCCCCCCCCCCCCCCAATGTTGTCGGACAGTCGGTAAAAAAAAATAGCTGAATCGGCGCGAAGCGCCGCGATTTTTCGTAAAAACAGTCGATTTCTTTTTCGGAAACGGTCAATTTTTCTTCAGAACAGTCGGTTTTTCGTAAGTCGTTCCTTAAAAACGTTCGGTTTTCCTTGAGATCAGTCGATTTTCGTCAAAATAGTCGTTTTTCCGCAAAAAAAACTCGGTAAAAATTACCAGCCAGTCGGTAAATACCTTGCTCCCTTCCCAAAAAAATATTTTGGATAGTAACGCCGCTACTAGCATAGAGGCCAAAAATTTACCTCCCGACTACAATGAGCTATTCCAGCGTCTGCAGAACCCCTCCTGTCCTGGGAAACGAATTTCGGGTGTATATTAAAATCTTCTTTGCCCTTTTCAAGGGTTGTTCCCAGCTCTCGATTTTTTTCCATCTGTTCTTGGCACACATGTTTCCTGGGTCTCCTGTCATTTGATTTCTGATGGCTTTTCATTATGTTTAAAAATTCTACTCCTTCTTTTTTCACTTGACTTTGACCAAAAATCCATGCACATAACCTTGTCTCTCACTTTTGGTCTATAAGGAATATCAGTGTTATCTAGTCAGGCTTCACTTTAACAACTAACCTATACTAATTTTGACAGGCTAAAATCTGAAAGACCTAAGTGAGGCAAGATACAAGGGCAAGATAGAAATCACATGGGAGTAGAACAGGTATCCGAATAGCTGCCACCCTGAATCATGTCTCCGACCTAACGGGGTTATGCAACCTGGTTTAAACGACTCAGCTGGTCTTCAGGGACCGGTTTTTACGACTGAAGCTGGGCAGAGCCAAAAGTAACAAATTTTTTTAAACGACTCGGATTGTTGGTTGGCCTCGGCGACGCCAAAATAAACGACTGATACGACTTGGCAAAAGGCAGGGGGGGGGGGGTAAATCCCCCCCCCCTTCGGGCCACCCCTGCCCATAGCAGGGTTATATAAGTATTTTTCTCTAACGAAACATACAATTAGGTGATGCGAAAAACATCATTTGTTTAATCCTGAAAGAAATTAACACTTTATCGAAAAACGTGTTTATAACGAAGCAACTAATTATTAAATCTTTTGAAATCTCTGAAAGCTTTTGTACCCTGTTTCACCCAACATTTGAATTCTAGTTTCTTTAAAAGATTGTATGATCAGTTAAAGGAAAAGGTATTATAATTGTGTTATTTTCGTGACTAACGCCGATCCTGGTATGTAGTAAACAAACTATAAAGTAAATGTAGCACATTATCTTTTCTTAAAAAAAAACAAAAAAAACTGTATTAAGTTTGGTGGGCTAAAGCTTCGGCTTACTGATTTTTCCGGCGCCGGATTCCTGAGCTGCTCCCCGATTTGGGATTGCCGGTGGCGGCTCTATGAAACGCATTCGTCTCTCTTGCAAACTGGCTTCGCTCACCTGAAAAAAGGAAAAAAATTACGGATGGCTTCAGGGTTCCCGGGTGGCTAAAATACCAGCCGGTTAATACCGGCTAAAAGGTTATTTCTGCCGGTATGGTTAAAATTAAGTGGCATGGATTTAATCAATTAACTGGCCAAAATCAAAATTCTAACTGCTATTATGTGATTTTGGTAGCACTCCGCTGTTCTAAGACTGTCATACTTCTTCAGGTATTAAAGTAACCTAGAAGAATTCAAACAAGCTTAATTAACTGATCCCAGCGATCTCGTACATAGAGTACTTCTTTCTTCGGAAACAATCCGTAAAACTTCTTTGTTGCATTTCTCAAAGAAAAAATTCGTTGGCCGGTTTTCTGGACTGGAGTAGGCGAGCTAATTAGTCCGGGAATCAACCCTGGTTGAAAAATAGTCGGAAAACAACGAAGAAATAACAGTACAGATTGATACGTAGGAAAGATCAGTGCGATTTGATTTTAGCCAGTTTTAGCCGGCAAAATTCGGTCTTTATTAATAAAAGCTGATTAAAACCGCCGGTATGGTAAACATCAATTTTAACCGGCAAAAACGGAACCCTGGGTGGCTTCTGTTTGTATCCTATGGCCTTAGCCATGTACCTGTGAAGCCATCCCAGTCGCGCGGTCTTGTTTGAAGCTGTGTCCACAGTGTATCTGGGAGGTATCGAATTACGAAAATGGCTTTAGTTATGTACGATGTATCTATAAGCTACATAAGTATAACTTTTACTATATTCCGTTACCTGTGTAACTTATAAAAGTTTTTAAACACTACGATGTAGTGCAACAACTACAAGTAAGTTCTTGTTTTCTTCAAAAGCTAAGCCAACGTCCTTCTTCGTCCATCTTCGTTTTTACGTTTCCTTTATGCGTCCGGTGCTTGAATACCTGGTCGAAGCTTGGCCGTACTGAGGACCAGGCTAATTGGATCGAAAAAAAAACAGAAGCATGCCCCACTGATGTCAAGGCCCCCCAAGATTATTTCTAAAGAGCTCTCCAGAAATATAAACTCGAGTCCCATAGGTTGAAACTGTCCATGGCATCTGGTAAGAAAATGCTTGAGCACCCCATGTATAATTATATATTTCCACCACCATTTGAGACATCTCGCGAATGACCTGCAAGAGTGGTGATCCCAAAACGTCAACATATAAAATGTGACCATGTTTGGTATGAAAAAAGTTTGTACCGTCATGCGTGAAATTTTGTATTCTTTATTGGTGTTTTTATTTTGGATATATTGACTACCTCTACAAATTTAGGTTTCACCATGATAGTTTCGAGAATTATAAAAGGATCATCTACCACGTTGAAATGTTTGCATACGTCGCGAAAGCTTTTTTAATCGTGCCGATCTTGGTCGTTCTCTGAGCCTTTGGTTGGGGTTAGAGTCTTTATGTGTAGAGTTGATGATTCGTGGACCAAAAAATTGTTTTGTATTGAAGTAGGAATAAATAAGTATTAAGATTGGTAAATTTAAGTTTAAAAAAAATGTAATTACATAGTTGAAATGGAGAAGTTTAAGTTGAAATGCAGCAGTTATTTTAAAAGTTTAAATTTGTATGATTGTTTAGAAAGATTAGTTGACGTTGAAGACTTTAAGGAAATATGTGGAGGAGTCGTAGCCCAACAAGCAAAAAATTAAAAAAAATTATTTGGAAAGATACTACGCGAGTTCAAAAAAATAAATTATAAAATATGTGGTGAAAGGGCCTAAAATAATCTCTGTGTCTGGGTGGAGAGTGGCCTGAAGCCACTCCACGCATAAAACATAATAACTAGTTTCATTGTTTTACGTATAAACACAAAAATTGTAACTTAAAATCAAATAATGAGGCAGATGAAAAGGCACAGACGAGTTTCCGTATCGATTTGCTCGGACTTCCGAAGTTGAATTTTACGTTTTGCTCGGTTCGGTGGAGGGGTTGTTTCCGGTAATAGTAGGTTCGTACTTGCAAGAATAGATATGCCAAATCGGTGGATACCCATTTAACATTGATTTATATTTAAACAAAAAAAATGCCGAGCCGATTAGGGCTTCAAAAGCCCTAAAAATATATAGTTTCTAGAAATAATCCAAGTTCTTACTTCACTGGTCAGCGATCTTCCATTCTCCAACTCGGGAGTAATTGACACTGATTCCACGGCAGCATACAGCGCCACCAAAGCTAGGACAACTTTGAATACTCCTAACATCTTTCCAGAGAGCATCTAATTAGTACTATATCTTCAGGCTATACTGGGACTTGCTATATAGCCTCGGTTAGGGGCGTGAGGACAAGATAAGGGTTCAGGAATGGTGTCGTAAGGAAACAATTGAATTTTAGTGTAGAAGATAAGTTTGTAGCGATAATTTCTTGGCGGTTTCTTTATAGTCAGTGCGTATCTGCGTGTTGACACTTGACAATTTCCGGGGCAGTGCATCCTGTGATCCGTGACGCACTTAGCGTAATGACTAATTAATGCTGACTAAGTCAAGCGTCGTAGGCCTGTTAGGCTAAAGAATGTGTTGGAAAGATGGATTTCGTACACAGAATTTTCATAGTTCCGTCCTTAGTATGGAAAGTAATTCCAATGTCAGACTTCAGGGAAACCTCTCGGGAAACCTTAAGATTGATTTCATAACCATGTTTTAAAGATATTTGCTATTTATAAACAATTTTTTGTTTGTTCAGTATTTCTTAGTCCGTCTTGTATCAGTGAAATATTGATTTTGTGGGTGTTTGATTGTGAAAAGTGATTCTTTTTTCAGTTCATTTCAGTTTATTTTACGACCCAAATACATTTAACTATGATGCCAGTACCGGCCCCAAGAAAGGTACAAAAAGCACTTGCGATTGGGCTCGAATAAATGTAGCTGACATTCGTTTTGCACTGTCAAATATACCATTGAAGAATAACAATTGAACTACAATGTGTCTAAAGAGAGAAATGACGGAAAACCTTGCAATGTTCTTAACATATTTTTTTTATTTTCGTTATTTTCTACTTCATTCGTATTTGCATTTGTGCATTTTCTGTTTTGTTCTAAGTAAATCTGGTATTATTTTTTGTTATGTTTCATAGTTTAGGCTTCAGGTTATCTTTACTGTCGATATGATCAAAGACAAAGGACCCAATATATAAAGAAAATTTATAGATAATTTATGACCCACCAAATGCACAAGTCGGCAATGCAGTAAAATGAAAATAACACAAGTATCCTTATTCCTTCAGCCCAAGCTGACTGTGAATCACATTTGATAGTACAAAACGGGTACGTCAGGTCAATTTTATTAGACCTATATTTCGTCCCTTCTTGGCAAGGGTCCTCTTCAGGCTCAAAACTGCTCAAGTTTTTAAAACGAACTTGTGGGAAAACCACAATTTATTTTTGTTATTTTCCCACAAGTTCGTTTTTCCAACTTGAGCGGCTTTGAGCCTGAAGAGGACCCTTGCTAAGAAGGGCCAAGATATATCTCTAATCAAATTCAGCTGACGTATCCGTTTTGCACTATCAAACAAGTATCTTGCTAAGATTAGAACTTGATGAGCTATATATAGGCTAACTAACGAGTAAATAAATAAAGTATTTTTTTCAGGCGATGGCTGAGCCAAAATCGTATTTCACGGATACCGGTGACGATGACCCCTTCGCAAGCCTTGGAAAGGGAAACCCCTTAGCGCCGCCTCCAGTACCACAGCCAACCCCCTCCCCGTCAGCTGTGCTTGAAGTGTCTTCAGCTATGGAGTCTTTTGTGTTAGAGCCAAGCTCTGCCAGAGGCGTTTCATCAAGAGGTCACTCAAGGAATGCCTCCACGTCTAGTGTGGGAGCATTTCAGACTCTATGTGACGTTAGTCACAGTAATACTCCCCCTCTGGTGACTGGACCGCAATACAACCCGGCAGCACCCAGTTATCTGCGACAGAGCCCATCTGTTCCCACGCTTGGTAAGTTCCGGGTTGCTTTGATACAGCCGTGGCGATGCAAACAAGAACAAAATGATATGGTAATCATAAATATCCTCGAAACTACAAAAATTGGCTATGCTGTTTCATCGACAGCTTGAGGATTCTACCGACTTTCTTTACTGAAATTTAACACTGACTCTTCAAGTTTTACTCCCTCTGTTCTTGATCCCACTCATTTACTCAAAATCTTTCTCGTCTCAAATTAGTTTTGTTTTCAGCTCAGTTTATTTCTAAAACCGTAAGCGACAAAGCCGAATATTCGTTTACTCGTCAATAAATATATACAGTTTGTAGGTGGTGAGCGAATAGGTTATCCATTTGCAACAAGCAAAAGTGAATGTTCTATATGATTGAGTCCGGAATACGCCAGTGATCAAAGAGAAGAAAGAGATATGTCACCCAAACGAATGCTAAAAATTGTCTAAGATCATGTGTAAACCAATCAACAATGTTTGTTGTTGTACCGCTTCTGGCTTTTCGTTAGGCAAACGGTGATTCTACATCAGCACGAGAAGATAGCGATCAAAAGACTTTGCGTTTCTTTTCTGTTTTACGGCGCTTTTATGAACAAGAGCTATAAGCTCCTATGGCACTTGTAATGCTGTTTCATCAGACGAAATTGAGAATTTGCCTTTTCGTGGGTTTGTTCTGATCATTGTTAAGCAAACCCCTTGAGATAAAAATGAGCATGGACCCTTGAAACCACAAAAATGTATCGTTTGGTAAAAAGTATGTTATTTTTGAACTTGATTGTAATGATACGCACTTTCATCTGGAAGCAAACCCCTTGAGACAAAAACGATAACAGTCCCTTGCGGATTATTAATCTATATCGTTTTGGTCAAAGGTATTTTTTCACTTTTCGGTTAAGATGCGCACTTTAAGGGTGCTAGAGATATATTTTTTTAAGCAAAATCCTTGTGGCACAAATGGTCAAGGGCCGAAATGTATCGTTTTATCGGAAGTACTTTTTGACTTTGCAGTTGAGATGCGCACTTTAAGGGAGCTAGAAATTCATTTGTAAGCAAAACCCTTGAGGCAAAATGATCATGCGCTCATGGGGATCGTGAAAATGTGTAGTTTGCTTAAAAGATTTTTTTTTACTTTGCGGTTAAGATTGGTACTTTAAAGGATGGTCGGATTTTGGAAGTGACGACTTCTAAGCCAATCTTGTCGAATCTCCAATGTTCCAGCCAAGTTTCATCGTCTAGCAAATCTGGAAGTACCTTAACTTTCGACCACCGAATTCCTCCGCCCCCTCCCCGCCCCAACTTCCCCACAGTGCCTCGATCCCATTCAGTTCTGTAAATGATTGATCTAGAACATTTGTTTGTTATTCCCGTCAAGTTCCGTCCCGATCTCTCCAGTCTAGGCGGGTCACGTATTCCCCCCCCCCCCCCAACAGTTGTCGGATCTGGTCCGGACTCGAGAAAGAAGATCAGATACATGTCCTTTGTTCCGACTACCCGTTCCAAAGTTACGCATGACTCAGTATTCTGGACTCCCCCTCCCTCGGCTCCCCCCCACGATGATCAGTTTAATCGGGTCCCTGACATACTTACCAAGTTTCGTCGTGAAAATCCCCAAAACCGCCATCATCGGAAATCCGGGCCCCCTCCCCCCCCTCCAAAAAAAAAATGTGTCTGGATCCCGTTCAATTCTGTAAACGATTCATCTAAAGCACATGCTTGTTATTCCCAGCAAGTATCACTCCGATTCCTCCATTCTAACCTTTTCTCGAGATTTCCGGTCTCCCTCCCCCAACTCCCCCATAGCTCTTGAATCCGCTCGGGGCTTCAGATGGGACATCAGTAATATGTCATCTATTCAGTTATTAAGATTCATTCAATCGTATCACCCATTCGAAAGTTGCGCACTACTGAATTTTCCGGATTCCCCCTCCCTCCACTCCCCCCACGGTGGTCGGATTGAGGAAGGGACTATTTCCAAGTTAGTTTGGTTGGGTCCCTAAGACGCCTGCCAAGTTTCATCGTACTAGCACATCTGGAATTACCCTAACTTGCGATCACGGGACTGAGCGACGGACCGAAAGAAAAGCGATCGGTATATGGCACTTGGCCGGAAGGCAAGTGCCATAAAAAAAAGGTTGCTGTGGTATCGATACTCAGAAAGAAGTTCGTTTTAAGCAGAATCAGCATATTTGGAGGCTGTCTTTAAGCCTTTTTTTCATAGGTGATTTTCAGGGTATATATATTGTGTCGGTCTCTATGTCAAGCGCTTAACTAACTCTATGTTGCCTACATAGCGAAGTAAACTTAATCCTCATGTACTTCCTATAATTTAATTGCACAAGTAAAAATTCAGAGCTAAACTTGGATGTTGCTAAATCCTAGACAATGTCAGTTGCTCCTTACTATATCCTAAACTGTATCCGGCTAGATCCAAGTCCACGACAGTTGAAACTTCGTTTGTGGGGTTAAAGGCACAGAAGACTTGACTACGCAACTTTCGGCCATCAAACCGACCTGGGGGGCCTAGATAAAGATACAGGGACTTATTGTATTCTCAGTATCGACTCAGGGTAGTTAGCTCCCCGAATCAAGTTTGAGTCAAGTTTTCTGTTCCTTTAAGAGTTTATAAGCTCGTCCTTTTCTTAGCTTGGGGCTTTTTCGTGACGAGTCCTCTTTTGTGTTAATGAGTGAGTCGCTGTAGCCTACTACATTTGTGTTTACCCGGATTGGGATTCACATTATACAGAGTAGGTTTGTAACAGAACTATTGACATGTTGACGTAAAACCAAGTCTACTACCCCCCTCAGTTACCAACCGCCTTACATGCTATCGGCCCACGCTTACCGAACCATCCATTTTTCCGTTTACAACATATGTCAAAATTATTTTTCATTCTAGATATTTCGACAAGCCCTTTCAGAACGCATTCAAGGCAGTCTTCATTGACTGGAGGTAGTCTCCCAGGCTCCGTTGGACATTCTAGAAACGCATCTGTTGGAAGCGTGGGATCCATGGACTTCACTGGGTGCCAGCCGCCTAGTTCTTTGCCCATCGCCCCACCTCCGTTTAGTGTACAGGAGCCCATGGCTTCAGGTAGGACCTGTACTTTTTGGGATCCCAAAACGTAAGTGGGATACCTATGACATCGCAAAAGTTGTCCGTCCGTCCGTCTGTAAGCACGATAACTCTGGAATGGAATGAGATGTTTTGATGAAACTTGGTGTGAGGATTCTTTGGGTCATCGGACAGGTCAAGTTCGTAAATGGGCTTTGTAGCCCTACATTTAGGGGTGGGGGAGAGGGTTCAAATTAAGGGGCAAACAAAATATTTTTAAACAGCTAATATGATAGTCGATTATGGTGTAAGAAGGCATGCTGAACACGGTGATGAAAACCACTTTTTCGCCGAACAAATAGTTCGTCCGGAATCCGGCAAAAAATGGAAAGTTTGTTAAAGTAAAATCTTCATTTGATGTTGATTATATGTTGGATTTAGGGGTAAGAAGACTTGCTGAACACTTGTGTGAAATCATATTCTACCCGGAGAAGTAGTTCTTCCTGAATCAGGCCAAATTAAACTGGAAATTTTGTTAAAAGTAAAAGTTTTATCCGAGAGGTGATGTTCAATCCGTATATGACAGTAACTTTTTACCCGGACAGACAGTTCGCCCGGAATCCGGATGGAACTGGAAAATTTGTTTTAAGTTAAATTTTCATTTGCAGTCGATTAGATGTTCGATATTGGGGAATATATCTTAGCTTTCTTTTTTCACCGGACAAGCAGTTCCGGAATTCAGTCGAAACCGGAAAATTGGCAGAAGTATATGGCAGGAAGTTTTCGTCATAATAGATATGACTTAAAGGGGCAGACACACATGCTGAATCCATATCTGAACTTGGTTTTCACAGATGATTAGCTATTTGGCTTTAATCTGTTTCTGAATTCTGATATTAAAAATGTTCAAGGAGTTTATGGCGAAGACTGGACATGGCGAAGAGAAGACCCAATTGTCTAGATCAGATATTGGATTTTTGGAATTCCATCGAAACCTTTGGTCTTGTTATATTCCTTAAGCCCACGCCGACTGCGAACCATAATAATACTAATAATATTAAGTTTATCTCCAAGCCCAAAGGACAAAATACAAAACAAACCACATCCAAAAATACCAATACTTCCAAGGGGCTATGGAGCTTAATTAGTAATTTGGTCGCTCTTGGCTACTTTGTACTATTCACATACTCAATAATATTGATAACCCGTCCCGTCGTACCTTTTAGGATATCGAGAAGAAGCTGATTTATAACCTTTAAGATAGGTTCCCTTAGTTCCGAAAGTGGCCCATACTTTCCTCTTCATCAGACATTATTCCTTCTGTTGGTTTGCCATTTTTATTTTGTTCACCAATCATCCTGGACTCTCTTGAATTTTCAGTCTTATCACGTCTTAATATGATATTATCTTATTATGATGAGTTTTACGTGTCGGCTCAGAGTGGCTTGTCCAGTTATACTTTTTAAGCCACGCTTCACCTTCCAGATCTCTGGCGCTTCAGCACAGTCAAGCCAACCCTTCCAGTTCCTTCCAGATTTGTATGATAATGATGATGGCAATTTTGTTATTCTTAGACAGAACACTGTTGGATATGTTTATATTGTAGCTTAAAAGCCATGCCTCACCTTCCTGTCCTCCAGATGTCTGGCGCTTCATCCGATTAGTTAATCCAACCCTTCCAGATTTGCACCAGCATAATCGGACCCGATCATCATCAAACCTGCAAATACCCTTCACCCCGACTGTACGATCAGATTTTGCCCCAGACATAACATGTGCAAAAATATGGAACCGGATCCCAGATGAGCTGAGAGGTAGGAGCTCTCTTGCGTCATTTAAAAAAAAATTAAAAAATCATTTATTAGCATTACAGAAGAATAATTAAATAAGGTCTGATAAAATAAAAATAAAAAAATTATGCTTAAGAATAAATAATAATAACATTTTTTTATTTTTTTTATGATGGGGTGGCTTCCCCGGGGGCAAGGTGCAGGAAGGTAATTGGTAAGTTTTTTTGTTTTGTTTTTTGAGAGGCAAGGTTGTGTCTGAGAGCAGGAGCAGTGACCATTCTGCGTATTATGTTTAAAATGTAATGATTGTGGTTCTCGGCGTCCAGAAATGGACTGAGTGTTTTGTTTATGTATGATTTATTTTGTAATGTTAATAAACCCATTGAACTTGAACTTGACTTGAACTTGCATGATAATCATAATAGCTAATTTTGGTATTCTTCAACGTTTCCTAGATATCCGTCCAAAAATATTTTGTCTTGCAGTCACAACTTTCAGTCACTCTCCCTTTTCTCCTACCTCATTTATTTGCATATTTTGTCGAGTCTAAAATGTGTTGCCTCTACCTCCAGATTCTGTTATCCGAGGTGTCCAGCAGCCTACGTTTTTGACATGTCTTGACCTTCAGGATCTAGCTCGAAGGAAACGGATGACTGGACTCTTCCAAGTTAGGTCACTTGTCACTGCTTGACTCCTCCCATAAAGAGGAGCCAATTAATCCAACGGCCAATCCCGAGCGTCGAACTACCGGAGTTTGGGAAAATCTTCCAGAATCTGGAAGGTGACGCGTTAGTCCGCTGGTATTGTGCGATCGGAAACTGGCGAATTGAAACCTTTGACTAACTCTTCGACTTCAATAGGTCAAGCTAGACGCGGGCGCCCGTACGTTGTCCCGCCCAGCCTAAATAAAGACTCCCCTGCCCCTGGATTTCTGCCCCACTCACAGTCACCATTCAGTCCACCATCTGTAATGCGAAGCAATGAGAATTTACTGAATATGGCAGCAGTGGATCCTATCTTCCTTGGCAATGCACCACCCCAGGCGAATGCGTTTACGGTAAGTCGACAACAAACCGTCGGTTGAGTTGAGGCAAATCGCGTACAAATAGGAATTAAGATTGCATTGAAAATGATTCGCGTAACAAGAAATTTGACTGCGCTAAACAAATACGTTTTCTGAGTTTTATTGTATCGATATTTCTCTCCTACTTGGTAAGAGCAGTTTAAGTTTGACTGCGCTTCTTGGTAAGCCTCCTCTTGAGCAGTGTTGCCAGATCATGATACAAGAAATACGCCGCTGTCTTTGAAAAATGCGCCAAAATTTCTTTTTAACCCAGAATTGCAAGAAATCTCCCAAAATTTGCAAGGATTGTCAATAGAACCTAGTCAATTTTAATACGCCAGCAAAAAATAAATCCGCCAGTCTGTCGTGAAATCCGTCAGTATGGCAACACTGCTCTTGAGGCTCAAGCTAGAAAAAGAAACTATAACGATGGAAAAAAAAATGAAGATTAAGTGTATGGAGAGTTACTTTTTAGGAATTGCTGGGAATTAAAGCTGGCCTCTGGGATTTCATTTTGGAAACGTCTGCTCTTTTTGCTGCTCTTTTGTGTCTTTGTTCGAATACCTTAAGACGGTTCTTTACAAGTCGCAATGGTATTTAAACATGCCAGAGGAAGGTAAATATTTTGTTTAAACTTGAGGTTGGAATTATTTAAATTAAAACAAAATCTTGACGTAAGGCAGCGTGAAGACAGGAAAAAAAATGAATAAAATGTGTACTGATTAGAAAATTTGCCAACTAGATGAACGTAAATTGGTAATGCGTTTCAGGCCCCGCCCGTCGTACCAGGGTACCATCAGCCCCTCCAACATCATTGGTTCTTTAGAAAAGAAGTTGAAGGAAAAACTGTATGGAACGCGTTTTCTTATAAGGATTCTGCACGTATAGATGAATCCTACCTCCGAGGTAAGATCTTCTCGTAACTTTAGTGTCAGTACATGACCTGTTGGCAGAGGTATGCAAAATTTGGTAACATTTTTATAACCCCGTAGATACTGCCGAATGTTTAGAGGAATATCCCGTGCAGTTGGTGCAGTCATGAAACTGTCAGTCCTGTCAAACACACATGAAGAAATCACGAATAATTAGTGACCCATATCTTATTTGTTCTTTTAAACCAGCAAGCCCATCCCAACCCTTTGACTATCCTTAGTGCCTTGTTAGTAACATACATAGGGCGATAAACAACCGCACATGACGACCAAACAATATGACGTCTCCGACCTCATGAGTTCGAGAGTCCTTTGAAGCCCGAATTAAAGCCGATAGACCTCAGATATAGCTTGTTGCCACGGGGTGAGAGTGCGGGCGAATCCGACAACGTCAAGCGGAATAACTTCGCATTTCCAAATTTCAACCCCAAATCTTCGCAATGTCGTCTCTTGAGTTTCGCCTGAAGGGTCAGGCCTAAGAAACGCGTCTAGTCAGCTGCGAAAAACAGGAGTCTCACGATAGAATAGCGTCATCGAGAGGAGTTAGGCTTTGTATTTTGACGCCCTGTCTGAAGTAATGCGCCCTTCCTAAAATCCAAAGACGAAATGCCGTCAGGTGCGCTAGAGAAAAAATAACACTAGATCTTTCTGTAAGTTATCTGAAGAGGTAATAAGCGATTTTGCTTTCGGTTCATACTTAGTCGCGTATTATCTATTTCTTTATCTATTTCCCACAGAACTGAGGAGTAGAAAATATAATGTATAAGACAGAACTATGCCTAAACCAACTGACCCATCTAGTGACTTACAAATACCATAACAAATACGTATGATTTCGGCAACTAAATTACAATTGTTTAAGTACTACACTTATTAGCCCCTGGAAAAGTCAGTCAGCATCGCAGACAGAAGCCAGAATTGGCAAACTTGATGAAGTTTGACATAGCGGAGCTGGTAGAGCACACAGTTGGAGGCATTTCAAACAGTTTTAAACATAGCCAGACCTAAGAAGCCAGCCTAGTTAGATTACACTCCATTGTTTACTTCCGACTACCGCATCTAGCGACAAACAAAGAACTAATCCGGAGCGAATTTAAGGAAGTGCTTATGTCCTGGACATTATTTTTCTTAATTTGCAATCCTGTAAAAAAAAAAATTTTCAGGGATAAGTGGCCTCGATATGAACGATGTCGTGCCGGTGTGTGGCGGTCGCTACGACGTTCATGTCAGTAAGAGAATACGATCTTCAGTCTACTGGGAAGAAGAGCCCGTAGCGATTCGTCGATGTGGTTGGTTCTATAAGGCTCCGCTAGAGAGCAAGTTCCTGCCGTACGATGAGACACTGTCGGCTGTGATTGAGGTAAGGCGCAGAAAAACTGCAAACATTTGACCTTCAGTTTTACTTGCATGCAATAGGGATTTGGGATTCCGATGAATAACTTGCAGAGGTGATGCTGCCTGGTTACTTTCAGTGTTGGGAAGTACGTAAAGCACTACTTAAATACAAAATTGGAGTACCGGTGCTTAGTTTTACTTATTACGTAAAAAAAAATAACTAGGTTCCTGAAAGCTCCTTTTTTTCTGATTAATTTTTGCTCGTTATTTGAAGAAGATAAGACTAATGCCGCAAGCTTTTTTAAAAAATAACTAGGTTCCTGAAAGCTCCTTTTTTTCTGATTAATTTTTGCTCGTTATTTGAAGAAGATAAGACTAATGCCGCAAGCTTTTTTTCTTTGTTTTCGTTGCATGTTTGTTGTCCTAAAATTCTCGGGTTGGTATTTGTGTTTGTGTATGTTTAGTTGTTAATTATATTGTATTTGACGGAGCAAAACGGATAAGTCAGCTACATTTTATTAGAGCTATATTTCGGCCCTTTTTGGCAAGGGTCCTCTTCAGGCTCAAGCCGCTCAAGCTGGAAGTTCATTTTCCAGCTTGAGCTCCGTCAAATATGATTCGCAGTCAGCTTGGGCTGAAGGAATATTTATAATTATATTGTACTAAAATTCTCGTGTTGATGTTGTTAGCTTGTTTTTATCTGTAATACCTTAGGCTAGAGTTGAATTTTAAAAAAAATTGTAATCTTTCAGAATTAATGAAACGTCATTTCCTTATGCCACTGGCATGTCTGTCGGTTTTATACAATTTCAGTTTCACAGTTGTCAATAAAATTGTACCTTACCTTACCTTACCAAGTAACAATACATTTTCAAGTAGAGTCAGCTTAGATCACATTGATTTACACATCGAAATGCTTCTTAGACAGAATCTATCCAGCAATTAAAAGCCTTAAGAAAAAAACTGTCGAAACTATAGGTTAGTCTGAAAATGCACCATGGTAAGTATACTACTAGATGGCGGGAGCTCCATTAAAAGCTGCAAAGGCTGTGTTGTCTGAATGTATAGTCCTTTAAATCGCACAGTACTTGAAGTGCCACTTAAGTAAAAGCCGTATACTTAAAACTCAAGTACTACTTATATCTGGTTCCATGACTTCTGGTCCTTCTTTGCACAACCCACACAACTTCAAAAGTTTTGATTTCCTTGTTGCCATGCAGTAAGAATGGTCTCTTCCACTGACGGTCTTCAAGTCAGTTACCGCGGGTGCTGGTAAGAATCTTGCCCCTCAGTAGGTCCTCATTGAACGGTCCAGTGGAGCGACCCCAGAAGAGTCTTATGTCGCTTTTGTGCCACTTCCTAACCATGGAGTGGTTAATTTGCGCCGCCGCTGCCGCCCTTGGCAGTGGCGTTTTAAGTCCAAGAGAACCTGCAGTCATCCCCAGAGGCGTCACGTAGGGGTGGGGGGCCTCCCTTCCCCAATGTTCTCGGTCAGTCGTTAAAAAAATTCGCCGTAAAAATCAGGTACCGATTCGGTGAATTTGACCAGGTTCCCCCACTCCCCCCCCCCCCCCCCCCCCCCCCCCCCGATAATGAATAAAAGCTTGTGGCGCCCCTGCCTCTCACTGTTTACATTTTATGTTTAGTGTTAAAAAAGCTTTGTTACCAATAATACCAATGCAACCTACTTCCATAATCACTCCTTTTATTTCTAAACCTGGAGACCCCAATTTCGTGCGGTACATTCTAATCCGTCTAACAAAACCACGCGGATTTTCTCACTTGCCGTGTTTTGCTACCTTCGATGTGTACCACGCTATCGACGGTTGTCTGCGAAAACCATCAGAAAACCGGTTATGTAAATTGTTTCCCTGTTATGACTACAAGTCAACGGGTCTCGGAAAAGGCTTAAAACAGCCAAAACCTTGGGTTATTTGTTGAAAGCACAGCATAGTTTTAAAAACTATTTCGTTTTATTTTTGTTCTTTCAATGGTGGTTTTCTATGAAGTATTTTTTTTGCCTAAAAAAAAATGTAAAAAGTGGGGAAGAAAGTTCCCTAACCGTCTCTGGAGAGTGTAGCTTAAATTGTATTTTAATTTTTAGGAAGAATACCGCGTGTCGTGCGTGACCAATCAGTGGCACCGGCAGGTTGACCTGCGCAATGGCGAAACTGTAAATTTCCACAGTTCCACTACGGTTCTGCAGTTCCCCAGCAAAACCGCCGGGTTCTTCCCCTCCCCTCCCACTGGAGACTACTCGACGATGCCGTCACCTGATTATCAGGCAAGAGAAGACAGGGTGATTTATAGTAAATAGTATTAGCATGATTATCACTCTATTGCTAGTAGTATATGCCACAGTTTTGTTTTTATTAGTGTGGTTGTGGGATTTAACTGGTCAGTCTTTTATCTAAACCTTTGCGCTTTCTTTCTACCATTTTTCTCGCTTTAAAGAAAAAATTTAATTTTATACGACAAAGACGAAATTAAGAAAGAAGCTAATGCCAAATGTACTAATAAATAAAGAAAAAAGTAACTCAAACTCTATTTTGTATGACATAAAGGTGAGAAAATATAATAAGGTAAACCCCAAATCTAGGCCTACTATAATAAATAAATAAAAAATAAAAGAAGCTAGATATAAACCTATAGACAGGTTGTGTGACAAAGGTGGAAAGAGTGGTAGAAAGAGAACGTAAAAAGGTTTAGATAGACTGTTCAGTGCCTCTCTCTCTGCCACTCTTTTTTTCACCCCTGTTATATTAATTGAGTTGAGGTTATTTTTTTATTTCACTAAATTTCTTTGCAGTGTCTGGTTACCATACAAAAAAAAGATCACTAGAACACGAACACCTAGCCTATCTAAATTTTACTTATTAATTTTCGATACAAGTTAATATTTACAGAGACCATAGTAACTTGTTCACAACTTTGTCAAACATCTTGAACAGTACGATAATGGTCTGCTGGTTTTTGCGGATTTGCGCATGCTGTTTCCGAACGCAGTTGAAAATAGTGCCATAAGACGTGGCACAGTTATGTTTATTATCAGCATACTCGAGGTACTTTTTCGGTTGAGGCTACAGCTTGTCTGTTTAAACCATCTTGCGCTCTTTTTCTACTACCATTTTTTCATCCCAACTGCGTCTTTTTAGTACCCAAAATCTGCACGCCGTACGCTGCTGCTGAAAGTGAGTTTCCATGCTTTATTCATTTGTTCTTGAACACGAAATTCACCTGGAGGAAAGGAGGTGGGAATCTTATATTCTGTGTATTCTTGGGTACTGGTGGAATGATCATTTGTATCAAGCCCTTGTGATAAGCCCTGAAAGATCAAGGCCTTACACCAGAGACTCAGTATTCAATCTATATGGTAGTCCGAGCGGCATCTTTAGATTTTCTTAGAAAGTAGTTAAATGTATACAGAAACGTGCAATTTGTTCAGTTTTTGGCTGTTTCCTATCAAGCACGTTAATTTAGAACTGCCGTCGCCCCCAAGCTAAGAAATTACTGAATGGACCTGTTCCCGGAAATGCCCGTGGGGCCATGGCGGGAAAATAAAGTAAGATGGAACACTCAGAAACTCGATATAAACAGCAAATAGAATCTTCCTCCAGAAACGTTTTCGATTATCAATGGCCTCACGGTTGAGGAACCTCCCAACTAAAGCTTAGTCGCAGTACTGGGTGTACCAGACCCCCCCCCCCCTCCCCCTTGTCTAAAAGTTCCTGAAAACGTCATTGGGTGAGAGGATGAAGTCGATTTTGATTGTCAGACATAAGCAGAAAGTGACGGTTATTTCCTACTCTAGGCCAATAGCATTCAGCCGTTGTTGTTGAAGAGGTCAGTTGCCGAATGCAGCTACGTCATCCCGGAAGATGAGAGTGAAGTAGTGGACCATTTGGTATTCCTTGTTCACGGAATCGGTTCGGTTTGCGACCTGAGGTTCCGCCCGGTAGGAGAAGTCGGTGAGTACACGGAATTTCATTTACTTCCGTGAAACCAGCATGTTCTGCTTTCCTTGAAATTATTTGTCTGAATTCTGTCTGCATCAAAGCACGCCTTGCATTATTTACTTTCTATGTTCCAATATCCAGAATTATCTGAATACTATATAATTAGGCTCTGCTTTTAACAAATTATCCACGGCTTTGCCTGTTTTAATCCTTCTCCCAGTTCCTTTGGCTTCTAGCAAAACCCGGCAAAATTCAGATAGATGGTGTTACGCACCAATAGCATGATGCGCGAACACTCGTCGGGAACGTCGGGAACAGTGAAGAACTGTATTCTGCCTTAGGCAGACTTTCAATGACTGTCAACGGCAATTGTCAAGAGATACTTAGATTTGACTATAAAGGGTTCGACAAACATTTGGTGACTCATTAGAGGCAATTGAAAAGCATTAATTTTGTATTATCCCCCACTTTGCAAGGTTTTGCTAGGCTTTGGCCTGATTTTTGAAGTCAAGCGGGACGGTGTCTAGTAAACCAGCGTAGTTGCTAGGGACTTCTGAGAGCCTGTTCCGCCATTCTTACAGTAGCAACTAATAGTCACTATTTTCGTTCCAGCCTCATGGAAAGATGCGACGATGATCGTTCGAACCATCTCGAAATAGTAATTAACATTAATTACTATGTTTCGTACTTTTTGTTTTCAGTTTTACTGTTTTGCTCTTTGTACGAATTTCACTGCTGGTGCGATAAATGTGTGACCCGCGTCACTTATAATAATTGCTACAGAAAACTTCACCGACTCCCACACCGGTGTAGCGCCTCGGGAATGTTCGCCAATAATCGTATGCCTTCGTTTTACGAACTAAAACGTAAAGCAGTTTCATCGCTAAAAAGCCTTTGTGGAAAAAATGGAGCTATGAACTTGTTGTTCGTTGATTTTTTTTTTTTTTTTTTTTTATACATATGTGATTATGTGCGATATTTAGGCTAGAATGTGGGTTTTTCCTCTGTGTATATGGCTACGGCTGAATTAAATAAATAAATAAAAAAAAATAGCTATTTGCTTACCACGCTTGGGAGCGTAGTTATTGTGGTAACTACAATCTCTGTGACGCGATGGCCCGATCAGCCCGCGGCACGATAATTTGCCGAAAATAGAAAAATTTGTTCCAGCCTTGACATCAAGAAGCTAGGATCCGTGACATCATGCGTAGTATCTACGATCAATACGGTGGAACACGCTCTGTAGGTGTATTCTCGTCGTTCCCCGAGGACTCCTCGGTGAATCAATGGGAACGGTGAGAATAAGGGCGTCACTCCACGCGGACTTCGCGTACGGAAAACAATTAGAACACGGGGAACGCTTCCAAAAGGGATTTTATAAAATAAAAAAATAAAGATTTGATTTTGTTTATTCTGATTTCAATTAACCAGTAACATATTGCACCAGCACCAGCAAAAATTGATTCGCTTTCAGATCTGAAAAGGAGTCCTTTTTGATGACGGTGATGATAATGGAGCATTTCCCGTCCTTGGGTCAAACAAAAACGCAGGGACTCTTCAAAAGGAGTCCTCGGGGAATAGTGAGAATACGCCTTAAATGACGTCAGGTGGCGCTTCCATCTTCGACGACCCTGGATCGTCACAAAAGTATAATTTCCATCATTTTGACGTGGCTTTTCTTTTTCTAGTCGATAGTTTCCGTGACCGTTCTACGAATCTCATGTCTAGTCATTTCGGCGACAGTGTCAAAGCTGGCCGAGCACATCGCGTTGAATATCTCCCCGTTAACTGGCATCAACCACTTCATGGGGATGAAACTGGGATTGACAAGCGGCTGAAGCCAATCACTCTGGCATCTATTCCCAAACTCCGATTCTTTGCGAACGATACTGTATTGGATGTTTTGCTGTACACATCGCCTGTATATTGCGAGGTAAGAGCTTGCAGGACTTACTGTATAGGCGGTTTGCATGGAAAGCAAAAAAAAAAAAAAAGATAACTGCACACTTGCAGATATGTTGCGAAAAGGTATTGTACACTTTATAATATGTTTTTGATGATGATCATGAAGTTTTATTTACGCACTTAAGAAGAGGGAAATAGCGCAGTGCAAGACAAAGAAAAGGAAAAAATACACTGAGATTCCAATAATGTAGTAAATGCGCAAGATAAAAAGTAAACATTAAAAAAAAAGATAAGGGACTAATCGGGTCCAAAAAATCTTCTTCTGGATGGCATGCGGAGAAATGGCCAAGGGCACAAACCTTGAATGAATGAATGAATGAATTTGAATGAATGAATTACTTTATTTCAGCAAAAGCCATATATCTACACGCTAACAAGAAAAAACAAAACAAAAATAACACAAACAATTTCTACGGTTTGGCCAGGGCCGTCCGGTAGATGATTTTCCATGATGGTAATTCATGGAAAACATGACTAGCAATAAAAGCAATCAGATCATTTTCCGACTCAATCACTCTTAGGTAAAGCGACGCTTTGGCCTTTCGAAGAATTTCCTGGAAAGTCGAACAATTTCGGGTAACCATTTCCGAACTGACACTACACAATCTAGGCAGTCTAAACATACGGCGAAAAACCTTGTTGTATGCAATCTTTAGGCGATCCAACACTCCATCAGGACAATTTGAAATATTTTCAAGACCGTACATCTGGTAGCAATACGTCTTGAACAAACGTAGCTTCACTCCCGGACCAACAGTCGAGAACTTTCGAAGTAGTAGGTTCCCACGCTTGTAGAGACTAGCAATTTGGTCTGCTACATGCGAATCATCTCTGGTGTCATCCCGTAGGATGTAACCAAGGTAACGGAAATTTGAGATGTACTCAATGCGTCGACCTGATAGTAAAACATTTAATTTCGGTAGCTTATGCCGCTTGTTATTAAAAACCATCGCAAAAGTTTTCTTCGTATTGTAAAGTACATCGTGCTCCACTGCGAAAGAATCACAAATCTTTAGGAGTTGATTCAGGCCGAACACACTGGGCGCTAGTACTACAAGGTCGTCCGCAAAGAGTATGTGGTTGAAACACTTACCCCCAATATAACAACCAAAGCTAGACGTCGACAGACGCTTTGATAGGCTATCAATGTACACTGCATACAGGAGCGGGGACAGAACACCACCTTGCCTTAAACCATTAAATAAATTAAATTTGTCACTAATTACTGACCCCCATCGTACACAGAATTTCTGTTTCTGGAACCAAAAAGCAAGTAATCTCACATAAGGGGGAGGTACACCTCTACTCTTTAATATTTTCAGCATTTTATAATGGTTAACGCGGTCGAATGCTTTAGTGGAATCAATTAAACAGCAGAAAACCGGGGAGGAAAAAACCATGAAATATTCAACGATGCACTTTAACAGAAAAACAAAGGTTGAAGAACCTTTGGTTGAAGAACCTGGGCAACTGAAGATAACTTTGCACAAGGGTCAGAGGGCAAAAAATTTGCAGTTATACAGGTATTCCTATAACGTCAAGGAAGGTACAAGAGAAGTTTACATTATTTGAAATAATAAGTCCTGATACATTTTAAATCTTTTTGTCTCAGAATGACACAAATTCCGGATATATTGCAGACAGAGGGAGAACAAAACTATTATATAAACCATCGAGGGCTTTTCTGTTATACCTTCCTCTATTTGGAACTATTTGTTCATATCCGACACGAATGGAATCGTGAACAGCCGAAACAGCGTTATCGAAATTTCTTTTAGAAACTGTGCGATGATCATGCCAAGCCATTCTACGGTTTTAAGGTAAGAGCTTGCAGGACTTGCTGTAAAGACGGATTGCGTAAAACGGAAGTGGTACAGAAAGTAAACTGGAAACGGTTTATTGTACACTTCGTATGTATATTGCGAGGTAAGAGCTTGCAAGACTTGCTGCATAGACGGATTGTAAAGAAAGTAAACTGAAAACAGTGCAAAATAAAATCGAAACAGCTTATTGTACGCTTTGTCTGTACATTCCGTGGTAAGGGCTTGTAAGACTTACTGTAAGATTGATCACAAAGAAAATAAAATGGGATGGGTTTACTGCTTACTACGCATATATATTGCGAGGTAGGAGGTTGCAGGGCTTGCTGGACAGACGGACTGCGTGGAAGGTAAAATGGAATTAGTACAGAAAATAAAATGGAAACGGTTTATTGTACACTTCGTATGTATATTGCGAGGTAAGAGACACGATTTGCAGTCTTCAAGCACCCGTGACACCAGTTAGCGTTTTACAGCGAGTTTAAAAATAAAAATAATACGTAAAAACTGATTGACAGTGTTCCTCTCAGATCGATGCACGGAAGACGGGAGGGGAAGGGAGAATAAATTGATGATGTATTTGTACAACATTACTAATGACATCATCATTTTCCAGACTATCGTCGCCACAATTGTGCAAGAGCTGAATCGCATGTACGACCTTTTTAAGCGAAGGAACCCAGGCTTCGCTGGTGGAGTTTCTCTTGGAGGCCATAGCCTTGGAGCCTTAATCTTGTTTGATATTTTATCCCATCAGACATCAAATAAAGAAGAGAAAGGTTCAGATGAAACTGAGCCTAACCTGACGCCGGAAATCCCTGGTAAGATAGCTTTTCACTTGTAGGCTATTTATGTCTTGCAGAGGTAAAAGCGGCGTGGAGTGGGAACTCAGCTTCTTATCTCACTATGAAGGTGTACTTCGAAAGGCATAAGCCCTCGTTTGAACTAAGTCAGTAATTTATTTTTGACGCGCTATTTTCAAAAGCGGAGTATGTAAAAAAAATAATGAATAAAAAACAAATACAATATACGAATTTTGTTCTTCGGCCAGAAAAGAGTAGAATGTTATGCGACGGCTGGGCCCAGTTGTCCATGATTTTTGGCAGACCCAACGAAATTTCCAAAAGTGTGACGCCGGCGTCTTTAACTTGGAACTGCTCCGCCAGCATGTGACTATGGCAGAACTTTGGCAAATAAAACTGAGGGATCCTACTCTTAAAAACCTACCAGAATCAGTTTGAGGGTAAGGGGCGAATAACAAGTTGTAGTTGGAGAAAAAGTAGAAATTGAGTTTTGCTTAAAACTCAAAGCTCAATCGAATATGGCTGATATACGACTGAAGTCTAGTTACCTATCGCCAATTGACTTGAATATGTTTGAAGACCCATGAAAGTGCCGTTACTTCGTTGCTATCCATATAATCGAATTTCATCGAAGTAACTTTTTCTTTCGGATGTGTGGTACCTCAACAGCCAACACGCAATAGCTGGCTTTTTTAAGAACTGACAGTCCGGAACTGAATATTTCCTGAGCTTCGCTTCATTAGCCATTGAAATACACGGTTTTGTTGAAATTCAAATCCTCCGCGTTGTGGTGAACTTTGTCTTGTCGCGCCAGCAGTCCATATGCTGAACATCAATACTAAATCGCTTAGCAGAGTAAAATAGTTCAGTGTAATCCAAGATGTAAAAATAAGCGGGTTTTTCAGTTAAACTTTAAAGAGATCGAAGGTTTACAGCAATAAAACTAATTATTTGTTTGTGACCCGACATCTCCGCAAGAGAAAACAACCGTATTAGAATTAGAACGGAATAAGAGTACTCTAGAACATAAACGGGGGAGGGAGTAAGAGAGTGATGAGGCGTAAGGTGGGAAAAAGACAATCCTGACACAATGTTCGGCAAGTAATAGTATAGCAAGTAATAGTAAATGGGAATCATTTACCAAGGTCCACGTCTACAGGCACCGTTTATAATGATGCGGTTGATGAAAGCGCTGTTGAAAGTGAGGACCATGTGATCCAGTTATCTCAACTACCCAATTTAGCTACCACAATTCCTAGTGGTGAGAATGGTAGCACAAGCAATCGTAGGAGTTTCGCCGACGTGGCCGCGCGTCCCTCCATAAAACGTTCTGGAAGTCGTGCTAGTAACAAGCCCCAGCGCCCTGGCGCTGCGGTTATCGGTGCTATTTCAAATAGTGGCCTTGTTGGCGTCAGGTCTGCCTTGCAAGGTCAGTCTAGGAAGCTATTTGTCGCCCGTTTGGATGCGGGGACTGATGCCCAGGCTCTCGGAAACGCTCTTGCGAGAAAACTCAACCATAGAGGAAGTGCTTTAGTGTGTGAGCGGATTCCTAATACTCGCGGGTCTACCAGTGCTTCCTTTAAGGTGGTTATCCCTGCCAACTACTATGACACAGTAATGCGTCCAGACTTCTGGCCTAGCGGGGTTCTTGTGCGCAAATTCTATGAGCGACCTCAGGGTTCTGGAAATGTGCAGCAGGCCGATTAGAGTATGTTCATATAATTGCCGATCAGTGCGCTCTAGTCGACACGAGATCAGTAATCTGTGTAGTACGTCCGATATTATATTCCTGCAAGAGATCTGGCTGCTGCAGTGTGATCTGCCCCTGTTACGAAGCATTGATTCCTCGTTCTACGGAGCAGGTGTCACCCCCGTAAATGACTCGGAGCTGCTTACCGGTAGGCCTTACGGTGGCGTTGCTGTATTGTGGAGAAAAGAGCTGGGGCCATGCTGCCATATCGTAGATCTCCATGACGACCGCATGATTGGATTTAAGATCGGTCCTCAAGGGGATGCCCTGCTTTATGTAAACGTATACTTACCTACGTGCTGCTCGGGAAATGTGTCTGAATTTGAAGATTGTCTCAGCAGGATTCACTCTATTGTTGAGTCTGAACAGTTTGATTACCTTTGTGTCCTCGGGGATTTTAATTCCAATGCTAGTCGCTGCTGTTCTCCTGAGTTCTTTGATGAGCTGCAATCTTTTGCTCAAAGCAATGACCTGTGTTTGATTGATGTGCTAAGACTTCCAGCTAATTCATATACTTACGTGAGTGAAAGTCAACTAGGCATGGTATCGTGGTTAGACCACGTCCTAGTGTCCAGTCCGCTTGTGCTCCTTATAAGCGAGATGTGGATAGAGTATGAGTTTGGTCCCGACCATTTACCGTTGAGGTTTGTAGTGAATATTAGAAGTGTGAATATAAGAAATACAGCCCAGTGGGCTGTATGATAATGTGGTATGTGCTCCGAAAGCAGTAATGCCAGCGACGAATTGGGATGTCTGCACAGAAGAAGATACCCTGAGCTACTTAGTGGCCACGCAAAATCAGCTCAATCAAATTGACCTTAGCCTGCCCTGTTTCTCTTGTGATGGTCGGAATTGTGACATAATCACACATCGTGCTGAAATTTCTAGCTTATATGCATTGTTTGTGAGTATTCTTATTTTTGCCGCTTCTAGTACTATCCCGTCGAAGGTAACAGCTCAAAAGCGTAGAAAGTCCAACATTCCAGGTTGGAATCGTCACCTGAAGTCTCTTTATGGGAGTTCGAGAAGTGCTTTTTTACAATGGGTTCATATGGGTAGGCCTCTTCTTGGGCCTGTACTAGAAGCTATGAAGTTCGCACGACGTTGTTTTAAATCAAGGCTCAAGCAATGTAGATCTCATTGCGAAAGTCTGAGATTTGATGCGATGGCAAAATCATTATTAATGGGTAAAGTAAAAGATTTTTGGTCTCGTGTTCGGTCAGTATTTAATGTGCCGCAAGTCCTCCCTCAGACCATGGATGGGTATTCTGGGGATGAGACCATTTGTGAGTTGTGGAGAAGCAAATTTGAGACTCTTTTTATGGCACTTGAGCTTACTCAAGTGCCATATAGCGATTGTTATTTCTGTCCGTCAGTCGGTCTGTCGGTCTGTCGGTCCCGGTTTTGCTAGTTCGGGCACTTCCAGATAAGCTAGGACGATGAAACTTGGCAAGCATATCAGGAACTGGACCAGATTAAATTAGAAATTTTCGCTTCCTCGATCCGACCATCTGGAGGGGAGTGGAGGGAGGGGGAATCCGGAAAAAATAGGAAAAATGAGATATTTTTAGCTTACGAACGGGTGATCGGATCTTAATGAAACTTAATACATGGAAGGACTTCGTGTCTCAGACCCTCCATTTTAAATCCAGACCGGATCCGGTGACACTGGGGGGAGTTAGAGGGGGAAACCGGAAATCTTGGAAAACACTTAGAGTGGAGGGATCCGAATGAAACTTGGTGGAAAGTACAAGCAAAAGTCCTAGATACGTGACTGATATAACCGGAACGGATCCGCTCACTTTGGGGGAGTTGGGGGGGGGAGAAGTCCGAATTTGTAGTGATCCCGCGAGTTCCGTGCTTCCTGATGTGCTGGGACGATGGAAATTGACAGGCATGTCTGGGACCCGACCAGCTTAAATAGGAAATCATCAATTCCCCGATTCGACCATCTGGGAGGGGGGGGGGGTGGAGGGAGGGTGAAGCCAAAATTTGAGGTATTTTTAGCTTGCGAACGGGTGATCGGATCTTGATGAAAATTGATATTTAGGATGACCTCGTGTCTCAGACACCTCACTTTAAATCCGGGCCGGATCCGATGACACTGGGGGGAGTTGGAGGAGGGAACCGGAAATTTTGAGAAACGCTTAAAGTGGAGGGATCGGGATGAAACTTGGTGGGAAAAACAAGCACAGGTCCTAGACACGTCATTGACATAACCGGACAGGATCAGGGCACTGTGGGGGAGTTGGGATGGGGGTCCGGATTTCTAGCGATCCCGCGAGTTCGGCATACTTCCTGGTGTCCTAGGGCGATGAAACTTGGCAGGTATGTCAAGGATCCGAACAGATTGACTTGAGAACAGCCGTTTCCCCGACCCGACCATCGTGGGGGGAGTGGGTGGATGGGGAGTCCGGAATCTAGTGGCGTGCATAACTTTTGAACGGGTGATCGGATCTTGATGAAAATTGATATTTAGGATGACCTTGTGTCTCAGACACCTCACTTTAAATCCGGGCCGGATCCGATGACACTGGGGGGAGTTGGAGGAGGTAACCGGAAATTTTGAGAAACACTTAAAGTGGAGGGATCGGGATGAAACTTGGTGGGAAAAACAAGCACAGGTCCTAGACACGTCATTGACATAACCGGACCGGATCCGATGACACTGGGAGGAGTTGGAGGAGGGAACCGGAAATTTTGAGAAACGCTTAAAGTGGAGGGATCGGGATGAAACTTGGTGGGAAAAACAAGCACAGGTCCTCGACACGTCATTGACATAACCGGACCGGATCAAGGCACTGTGGGGGAGTTGGGGTGGGGGTCCGGATTTCTAGCGATCCCGCGAGTTCGGCATACTTCCTGATGTCCTAGGGCGATGAAACTTGGCAGGTATGTCAGGGATCCGAACAGATTGACTTGAGAACAGCCGTTTCCCCGACCCGACCATCGTGGGGGGAGTGGGTGGATGGGGAGTCCGGAATCTAGTGGCGTGCATAACTTTTGAGCGGGTGATCGGATTTGAATGAAACTTGTCTGGTGAGCTATCGCCTCGGACGTTCAGTGTCACGTCCGAGTCGGGTCCGATACCTGTGGGGATGGGGGGGGGGGTGTGTGGAAAACTCAAGAAACTCTAAAAGTAGAGGGATTGGGACGAAACTTCATGGATGGAACAAGCATTAGGCCTAGATGAAATTGACGGAGCCAGATGGTTTCGGGGCTCTGTGGGGGGAGTTGGAGGGGGTTTCCTGGAATTCCGGTAGTCGTGAGTTAGAATAGTTCCAGATGTAAAACGACAACAAAACTTTGCAGGCATATTAGCGACCCGAATTATCTTGACTTAAAAACCTGACACAACATACCCCCGTAAACTTCCGTTCCTAGATCCGAGCATCTTTGGGGGAGCAAGAGAAGAGAAATATGGACTTCTATAAATTGCGAACGAGTGGTCTGATTCGAGTGAAACTTCATGGGTGATACGAATCGATGGCCTCGACATGTAAAACATGCGTTCGAACCATATGCGACCACGATTAGGGGAATTGGGGGTGGGGGGACTTTTGACATGCACAAAAACCAAACGGATGGACCGAATGAGATGCAATTCGACAGTGCCGAGTTTATGCGGCCTATATTTGTTATTTGGCGTCTGGGCCGGATTCGGCCAAGGTAGGGGGGGGGGGGGGTACTGGAAACTTGCAGATAGGCTATGCTCCAATATCAGTCAAACTTGATGAGGGAATTAAGAGATTGGGCCCGAACCGGCTCCGACAACGTTGGTGGGAAGGGGGGGGGGGGTACCGGAACTTTCCAAAAATGCTCAGATTCGAGTGAAACTTGGTAGATGGTATAAACGAAGATGCTTTAGGTGGTCGATTTTTTTTTATTCCGAACCAGATTCGGCCACGGTAGGTGGAAATAGAGTGAGTACCGGAAATCGTGTAGCACGTCTAGGGATCAAACAAATGGATTTATTGGGATGAAAGTTTGAACAGTCATGTGCATTTGCAATCGAGACGATGCCGGAACTGCTCAGAAATGAGTGAAACTAAATATCCTATTTCTATTTCCGAACCGCCTTTTTGGATGGCGGGTGTATTTTGTGACGTTTTCGTCTACTTTCTTGTACAGCCTACTCGTACAAGTGCCATATGAGCTCGTAGCTCTTGTTTCTTCAGTAGGCAGTGATTGCTCTTAGTATCATGTACTGCCCTCGTCTGGCATGATCAGACCCGGAACGGAGATGGATGTTAGTACTATCATACGAAAGTTAGATACTGCTAAATCGGGGGGAGCAGACGGTGTGTCTGCTAAGCACCTCAAATTTGCTTCTGAAAGAAAGTGTGCAGTATTATGTGCCCTGTTCAATGCGTTTATTGTGCACGGGTTTGTTCCGGATTCCCTAATGTCAGTAAATTTGGTTCCAATTTTGAAAAATCGTGCTGGCCTTTTAACCGGTTTTGATAATTATCGTCCCATAGCTCTTGCTACTGTGATTTCAAAAATATTTGAGAGATGTTTGGCTGACATCCTGTGTGAATTTCTACAGACTTCATCGTTCCAGTTTGGGTTTAAACGTTATTGTGGTGTAGAATTTGCTATTTTTCTACTTCGTTTTATTGTGGAGTATTTCCTACAATATTCTTCACCCGTGTTTGCTTGTTTCATAGACTCGAGTAAAGCTTTTGATCGGGTAAACCATAAGACGATGCTTGATATACTCCGTGCTAGGAGTGTACCAGCATGCTACCTCAAACTTCTATCTTATTGGTTCCGGAACCAGAAGTTCAGAATAAGGTGGGGTACGATTGTAAGTAATGAGTTTGGCCTTCTGAACGGCCTTCGGCAGGGTGGGGTTCTCTCCCCATTGCTTTACTCGGTTTATATTGACGCTTTGTCTGCCTGTCTGTCTTCGTATATGGTTGGATGCTACATTGCCGGAAGATGTATGAACCACCTGCTTTTTGCAGACGACCTAGTGGTACTGTCGCCTACGTGTTATCAAGAACAAATAAGAGCAAGAACTGCTGTCTCCCTATATCTGTCACACAACCAAGCTGAGACGAGTCGACTCCCGACGCAAACGAGCGGAGGTGGATCTTACCCGGGACATCAAAAGTCGTAAACTCTACAGAGAAGGTGTAACGCAGTAAACCACTGAGGAAGAAAAATCGAATGGAGGCAGCAGTGATAAGCCTGTTCACACTGGGCTGGGCTGGGCGGGCGCTGAAACAGCGGTTGCCGGCTCATTGATTCAGACAAGCTTTCGGGGGTTGACAAGAAAATTCCTAAGAATATCAAAATATACAGAAACTGCCATTTAATGCAAAGCAGATTTTACAAATGCGTCAAATTTAGTTAAAAGTACGACAAACTGTATATATATCTTATTGAAAAACCCAAAGGCCGTATACAGGTAACGTAAGATATATGGTAACGTAAATTGTATCTTTTCGGGGTCAATTCAATCAAGTGGTGTCAACATCCAGAACAAGAAGAGATAAATTTCATTCCAGGTATTTGCCCTCATATGAGAATATCAGATGAAAACAGGCAGATTCTTTAAAAAAAAAGGCCGTGTTTCAGGTTTAATAGGCTAAGTGGAAATGAACAAATATTAAGCAGATGGAATAGGCTTCTACTCTGACAAACTAACCAGAAACAGTTTTGAATTGAATTTAAAAAAAAAACTAGAGACTTCTATGTGGGTCCTAGACAAACTAGAACCCATGTGGCAAGACCTCAGTACGAAAACCAAAGACTGTCTTTGATGGGAAAATACACCGTTGACATCGAATTATTTGTAAGTAGTGAACTAAAAGACAAACGAGATAGACCAAGTTGAGGTGAACTTTCGTCTTTCGATTAACGACTGAATCGAAATCTAACTCACTAAATCGAAATGTATACAGTTATACATTTCGGAAAAAAAAGAAGAAAAAACACAAAATATACACTCACCTACTGGTATTATTTTGACTATTCCATGCTATTCTACCATTTCGGTAATTTCAGTAATCCTCGAAAGCCTTAATTACGTTACTCTTTGTTTACACTCGTCTGACAAAGTTAATACTACAGATGTTGAAACTCAATGGGTCGTGACTTCAGTGAGTGTGCTTCAGATCCCGGTTTGCATTGTATGGTTCTCCCCAGAGACATAAAAAGGAATGTCACAAGGGATTTCAATCTTCATACGTATGGTGATGGTAACAAAAGCGACTATGAATGACCATCGTCAAGTTCGCTTTTTGTTTTTCGCATCACTAATATTCACTAATCAGACGCCGGCGTCTACTCAAACAAAATCAACGCTGTTTCCTTCCCGTGTGAACAGGCCAGAACATCCGCCTCGCTAGTGGCTACGTTGTTTTCTTCGTAAATGACTTCAAGTGTGTAACGGTGGAGAGTCGGAGACCAACGAGTATACACGGGCGACCAAGAAATGGGTCCACCTCCGCTCATTGTTGTCGGAACATTTTTAGTCGGTGGATGGACGAGAGACCATTGTTCTTACTCGTTATTTGTTCTTGGTGTTATGGATTGAATAAGCTTCTTAAAATTTGTGACAGTTTTGCGTCACAACATGACATTCTTTTTAATACAAAGAAAACTCATGTGATGTTGTTTCGCAAAGCTGGTATTCGTGTTGCTAAAAATGATGTGCAACTGTCAGGTCGAATACTGTGTTATGTCGATGAGTTCCGTTATTTAGGATTCACGTTCAAGTCTAACCTGAATGATGACCTTCATGTTAAAGAGTTGATATCGGGGCTATGCAAACGTGCAAACGTTTTAATTCGTAAGTTCAGCAAGGCTGACCTTGATACGCGTTCAGCTGTTTAGAACGTACTGCTATCATCTTTTTGCTTTAGCATTGGTAACTAATGCTACCGCTAAAAGTCTTAGCAACGCTAAAATAAGTTATAACCGTATGTTCCGGCGTTTGTTTAAGCTACCATATATCTGTAGTGTTTCTTCGGCGCTCGTTTCGAGAAGATGCCTCACTTTTGAGGAAATTCGCCGTAAGGCTAGAGCGGCACTTCTGTGCCGTCTTTTGGATTCAAAGATTGAGGTTATAAAATTTGCCACTGTGCCAATTTTTCATTGCCTGCCTATATGGCAGTCTCTTCTTGCTGCAACGCAACAGCAGGAACAGACTGCATGATTTTGTTGTTGTTGTTGTTTTCTTTTCTGTGTGTTTTCTTTTTCGTCTATGGCTATTTGCTGAATTAAAAGTATTCATTCATTCATAGCTTCCCATATATTCTTGGGGTTTAGAAACTTAAAAGCAGAATTTCTGTTCAAGCGTCTGGGGGAGACATAGAACGAGTTGAAGAACCTGTCGTACTAGTTCTGCCTGTTTCACTGTCGTTAGCTCACCAGTGGAATTACAAGGCTTGGAAATTCCCGCTCTTCGACATTGTTTCATTTTGCGCTTACGACTGTGTAGCGCTTTTTGTCGAACCGAGTTTGCCAGTCAAGCAGCGCAAACTTCGCCGGAAGCTTCAAGGTCCGCCGACAATTCTTTAAAAATAAGGCTATTAGAAGCTTCGCTATTTTGTTTTCATTTTGGAAGGCTTGGTATAGGCCAAAGGTCTATCTTTTGTTTCGGACCCCTGTATTTTCTTAGCTTTTCCCACTTTTCAACCAGGGCAGCGCACAGTTTTAAAATATTTTGCGTCCGAACCTCCCCTTCGGAGAGCGGGAAGTCTGGACAGAGTCGACAAGCGCCAAAAAGGAAATCGCTAATTTCACGGTGAGGGTGACACATTCTAGCAAGAGTTGTGCTTTATCCTCGAGTTCTCTCCCTCTACTTAAAGGACCTGTCTCACCTATAATACTAATGCAACCTACTTCAAAAATCACTCCATATATTTCTAAACCCGGAGACCCCAATTCCGTACGGTACATTCTAACCCCTCTAACAAAACCACGCTGATTTTCTCACTGCCCGTGTTCTGCTACTTTCGATGTGTATCAGGCTGTCGACGGTTGTCTGCAAGGAGTTTTTCCATCAGAAAAACCGGTTTTGTAAATTGTTTCCCTGTTTTCGCTACAAGGCAACGGGTCTCGGAAAAGGCTTATAAAACAGCCTAAACCGTGGGTCATTTGTTGAAAGCAGCGTCTAGTTTTAAAGTATTCAAATATTTTAGAATACTGTAAGCTGAAGAGTAGATAGTGCGAGGGGTCCTTTAATATATTTCTTATTTCAGACCCTTTTCCCGCAAGCACACCCTTGGACGATCCCAGCATAGAAGTTATTTGTAAGCAGTTGAACTTGGATGGGTTCCTACCCACGTTCGAGAAAGAGAAAATGGATTATAGGACGTTGCTGTTGTGCGGAGACAAGGAGCTGAAAGAACTGGGCCTCTCTATTGGGGAACGGGTTCGACTAAAGACTTTCCTGAGGGATATACATGGGAGGCGGCTGAAAAATCGGGTAAGGAAAAGTTGATATTTTTCTTTTCTGGGGCTGTGTGTTAGATACATTACCTGTTTTACCGGTCGTCTTCAACTCTTTTTTTTTCAAATTCACTTTATTCTTCTAAAAATTCTTCATTGCGAAAAATTGCGTAGGAAAATGTCAATAAAGATTCACTAACGTACAAGTACATAATATACTATTACTTTACATAATCTTCATGCGATATGCAATTTTGGTTTCTTAATTGGTCCATAATAAAGTATTACTAACAGTACTAATATTATTTGGAGTCTTTACGAGATGAATCAAAAAGTGCATGGGCCCAGCAAGTTAGGTATGTATTGGATAGGTGTGGAAGGTCAAATTTTTGGAATGATGGTACTGGTAACGTTCAATAACTTGGAGAGATTGCACAAACCCTGGAGCAGGAAGTGAAGGACGAATAAATACAAGATTGGCATTGTCGGAAGGTCTAGTCTAGTTCGTTGAGGTATTACACAAAGGCCAAAGAATCTGGAGGAACGAAATGTGTTTAAAAGTAGGATTGTCTCGGGAGGAGATAAAATGGTTATTTAGTTTGCGAAGCGGGGAAGCTTTAGCAATAGGGGAGAAAAGAAATTGATCGGTAAAAGTCCGGTCAAGAATGGTCCTTACTTCTGCCCGATGTGTGGTTCGATGAATGAGGATGTGTTCCGTTTTTGTGTGAATGTCATGAGTGAAAGATTTAAGGGAAGACATTTTTTGGCAGGGAATCATGACGGAGGAATTGGCAGTGGATAAGATGGGAACTACAAATATGAGGGAGATGCGTAAATTTGGTAAATTCCTCGCGAGTTGCAATGTCTTATCGAGAACTGTTTATGTAGTGACTTACTTTTTCTCTTTTTTTGTTGCCATGACGCACCACGTCATAGACCGGAAACTTTCGTTTTTTATATTATTAGTTGTTCATTTACCCATAGTAAGTCCAGACTGAACGTGAAGATGGTGTAGTCGAAAAAGAGTAACGAAAACAATGAAAAAGAAAAGAGCAAATAAATGGCAACAAAAAAAATAGAACGTTTTTGTAAAACATTACACTAGACATGGTTTGCAGCGTTACTTTTAGTGAATAAAATAATACTTAAAAGGACCTAACGGAAATATTTTGTAACGTCAACAGTTAAGTGTGTTATCTTGTATTTATTGAGACTGTAGATTCATGTGTAAATAAACGTCCCTATTTATCAACAGAGGTTATTTTTGCGAAAACGCTCTTTTTGAAAAATACGGCAAATTACTCCACTAGTCCATCAACAACGCTTTCGGTTGTTGGTCGAGTGACATCATGCGACCAACAGTGTTGGCCACAGAGATTTCTGTTGGTCGCCAGCTAGAACGCTCGATTGACCAACAAAGCATGCGCTAAAACAAACTGTTGATCAGTCTTGGCTCAATATTGAACCGCTGAAGACGCGTTTTGAAATTTCTGACAGTGTCTCTATTAATTGCTTGAAGACGGAGGACCAATCAGGTCTTGTGTTGAGTGTCCCCGGCTAACTGTTGTTATTGTTCTAGGGCAAAGTCGACAACGAGGTTCATACGTCGTCTGTCGGATACAATGTGTCTCTGCAGGGAACTGGTCAACCTTCTATAGAATACCCTACGGTTGACTTTCAACCGAGTAATTTCTTCGCTATGGGTTCACCTGTTGGTTAGTACAATATTTATTCCAGTTCTTAGTGACCATTTAAGCCAAATTGTCCGGTACTGGTCATAGAACGGACTGATTTTTGAACGCGACCCTGTCTCTTGTGGGAGGTGTTGTTTTGCCTGCTAGGATGGTGACCCTAAAATAGAGATTTCAGCTGTATGTTTCGCGCGCCAAGATTACTTCGTTTTCGATCAGAAACTTGGGGAATATGTATCCTTAAATTCAGTTCGATTTATTTTCTAAATGTCCTCACAGACGAAGTTTTCGGTATGGGTATCATATAGTAATCACATAAACTATTGAAAAAAAATCGGAACACATTTCAAATTAAACAAATAAAAGCAACAATATCTGTGAAACTGTGCCATCTTCAATTAGCGTTAAGAAGCGATAGCAGCCATTGCAGCCATTTACTGTTTTTGCTTTTATCTCCATCATTTAGGCAATCACATTACAGTGAAGGTCCGTTTGATACTGCTAGACAAATTACTTAGCAGCAGCTGATTGGCTCCAGATATAATTATTATCGCTTTCACCTCCATAGACTTAGTAAAATGTAGAGAATCACGGACAAGTCAAATCCCTGGTAAGGTATTTGAAAGCTAAGACCTTCGGTTGCCCCTAAACGATGTTTCTCAGCGTTTCATCGAATAGGACTGGAATACAATCCATTCAAGAGTCACTTAAAGAGGAACTTGAAAGTCACTGAAAAAGGCTTGAAATCCCGATAAAATGCGTTTTTCATATGTGTAAAAGACAAATGTGTTGGAGATGTATGTAATTTCAAATATTTCAACAATAGTATAGGAGCTGTCGGTAATTTCACATATTTCAGCAATAGCACCGAAATACCTGCTGTCAAAAGACAAACTTACTAGTCTGCTAGTTCTGTCATTTGCGATTTACTGAAGGGAAAAACACGTCCTCGATAATTCAGATTGCGCGGTTTTGGTCTTGTCGGAATGCCATCCGTTATTAGTTGCGTTTTTACAGATACCACAGTATCTGATACCACGGTCTAAAGTCGTTTTTACAGTTATCGTGGTATCTGATACCACGGTCAAAAGGCGTTTTTGCTGTTATCGTGGTATCTCGCCAGTTATCGTGGTATCAGATATTCAGATACTACGGTCCGACCGTGGTAACTGGTCGTGGTATCTGAAAAGTCATCTCACTTTCATCAAATTTTGTCAGATTGGTGAGAAAGAAGTTTAGCACTTAGTGATGTATCTGTTTTTCTTTTGGGATGACTTCGAAAAGTGCAATCTCGGCAATAGACGTTTTTGCAGAGTACCGTGTATCAGATACCACGATAACTGCAAACACGACTAATTGCAGATCAAGTTACCGTGGCAACAGATACCATGGTATCAGCAAAAACGCAACTATTCTCAACATCAGTACGAGAGCCTAATGTGAAAAAAATAAAAATCCCTCAACAGTCAAAATAATCAAGTTTAAAAATATTCCTTCAGCCCAAGCTTACTGTGAATCATATTTGACGGTGCAAAACGGATAAGTCAGCTACATTTGATTGGAGCTGTATTACGAAAGAAAAGGTGTTGAGAAAGGTTTTTTTTTTTACAGAAGTGTTGAGCGGCTTCAGCCTGAAGCCAAAAAGGGCCGAAATATAATAAAATATAGCTGACTTATCCGTTTTGCACCGTCAAATACAATCAAGTTTGTGTATGGTACATTGAAATATAATCATACAAAAAATCAGCCGGCTTTTCAGTTAAACTTAACGATGGACTCTCCCGTTAAAGCTAACGCGGAACTCTCTTTCAGCTATGTTTGTATCCGTGCGAGGCATCGACAAACTTGGTGTTGACTTTAAACTCCCCACCTGTCCAAAGGTGTTCAACATTTTCCACCCCTACGACCCCATCGCCTACCGCATGGAGTCCCTCATCGACCCCCGCCTCTCCTCCCTCCCCCCTGTCTTAATCCCTCATCATAAAGGGAGGAAGAGAATGCATAGGGAGTTGAAGGAAACGGTGACGAAGTTCAGCGCAGATATTAAGCAGAAGTTCTGGGATGGTTTGAAGACGACGTGGGCAACTGTGCAGACGTATACGAACATGGCCCAGATTCCGGCCTTGGGGGGATTGGTGGCTGGAGCGGAACTGAGTCAAAGCACGGAGAACCTGCACCAGGTAAGTTTTACTCTATTTTGCTGGTAAGATCTTGTCTAAATACTCCTCTACCCCAATCTGATTGCGGATAATGCGAATTGAAAAATGTAGTAAAAGTTTATGTGCTTGTAGAGAGAGAAGCTTCGGCTTAACGTCTTTTTTCTATTATTAAATAAATAAAATAATATGTAAAAAAAAAGATGCAGAATGGAAAAGTCCGCCAAGATTTATCAAAAATTGCACGGTCGGAGTCAAAAGATTTAAAAGACAAGATAACTAGGCAAATGCATGGGGTATGGGAAAAGGGAAAGCGGTCGATAGTTGTGATTGGAAGGAAAGATATGAATGAAAGGCTCAGTGCGATTTAAGTAAAAAGCGAAATTAGCTGTCATCATTTTCGTTCTATCCGGAAGAGGTTACCTGACCATACGGAAGTTCAGTTTATTAGTTTTCAGTTTTGTTTAGTACACAGTACAAACGAACAAAATGGGTGTCGACCCCTAAGCTCCACGGCATGGCCCGTTATATAGGTGAATACCAAAGTAATCAACAAATAAGCGAGTCTCTACAATAAATAAACAAGTCTGGAAGACCAAGATATTTGGTAATATCTGGGAGGGGAAGCCGGGGTTTAACCAACCTACTGCCATATTTGCCGAGAAATTTGACGCAAATCCGCAGGGATACTTAATGCAGAAGCTTATATTTAGGATATTATTTATTATTATCGTCATGCCGAGTGTCATATAAATGCACTGGAATTGAAAGCAGTATTGCTAGGCTTGAAAAGTTTTAGAAGTCTTATTGAAGGTAAACATGTGAGAATACGAGTAGATAACACTACCGCCTTATCATATATTAATGAGATGGGCGGCAGCAAGTCTTCCGTTTGCAATAATATTGCAAAAGAAATCTGGCGTTTCGTATTGGATAACGATGCCTGGATTTCTGCGGAATTCATTCCAGGAGCAGAAAATATCCGAGCGGATAGAAGTTCAAGGAAGTTTAATACAGACATGGAATGGAAATTGAGCCCAGTGGTATTTAATATATTAAGCAAATCGAAACGCTTTGCAGGAATATCAGCGAACCGACCAGATTAACTTGGGATATAATCATATTCCGGATCCGATCATAGTGGGGGGAGTGGAGGGATGGGAAATCCGGAAACTATTAACATGCATAACTTTGGAAAGGGTAATCAGACATACGTGAAACTTGACCTTTGTGTTGCCAGTCCAGTTTTCTACCACTGAGCCATGCCCTGATGTATAAAAAGCGAATGCGAGAATAGATACGGTTTAAAGATGGTCAGTCCAGGTCAAACAAATCTAGTGTTTGTAATTCTTTAGATCTGAAAGGTGCTTATATCATTGAAAACCTAAACAGATCAGTCATTTCATTACATTAGCCTAAATCAGCTGACCAAGACTACGGAAATATTACAAGATATTCAATCAAAAACCAAATAAAGAATAATCTTTAGCATAATGTAAAAAAAAACAAAAAAAAAAAAACACTTAATAATCGACTTGAAATCGACGCGACATAATTTCCCTGCCTCGCTTTATTTGTATCAAAAGAAGCGGGTCGGGTCGTCTGTGCCACGCTAAATGTACGAAGTGAAAACTTCTAATTATACGAAAACAAGGAAAATTTTCCAAACTTCTTTTCAGTGTTATTTGTTTTCTAGATGTTTTTTTTATGGGTTTCAGCTACCTTGCATGCCCAAGTTTGCTTACTTTATCTCCTTCCAGGACTCTCCATCCTCAACTGGAGGGGAAACCATTTTCTCGGAGACAGCTGGGGAAGCCTTCGCTGAGTTCCGCGGGTCGGACGACCCCTCCGTCCTTCAAGTCGCTGTTGGTTCTCTAAACGGGGGACGACGGATAGACTATGTACTTCAAGAAGCTCCTTTTGAAAGTGTCAATGAGTACATCTTTGCCATGGCTTCCCATGTTTGCTATTGGTAAGTAGGCTAACGAAAATTGCGAAAGGGTCAAATTCACTGAGGAAACTGACCAGGGCCCACATGGGACATGCGAAGGGTGTTTTTCGCAGCATATTTGTGTGCCACACCTTTCTGAGGGATTTTTCCGGAAACAGAAGTGTTCACCACGCACTCGACTTTGTCTTTGTTTGTGGCGGTAATTTCAGATGACTGGAAATAAAATTACAATACTGTTAAAATCTGTGGATTGTCAGTTTTATGTCTTAAATGCTTGATAAAGTAGCTAATTTTAATGGTCGGACTTCCATTTGACGCTAAATAGAATTTTCGAGTTCCGGTTTTGGAAAAACTTTTACGACAGTTTCATTTTCCAGCTTGAGTGGCTTGAGCCTGCAGAGGACTCATGCCAAGAAGGACCGAAATAGAGCTCTAAAAAATGAAGCTGACTTATCCATTTTGCACTGTCAAATACGAAATTAGATGGTTGTAAACAGATTTTGAGGAAAAAAAAAACTATTTTAGTAAGTTTTTGTTTATGGACCATGGACCTGATTTACCATCCAAGAGTAGCAAATAAATATTCTTTCTATGAATTTTAGAGCTACCAGAATGTATTACAAAATATTTATACTGGTAATTGCTTGCAAGAACGGTTGGTAAAATGTTTTCTTATTATTATTTTTTTCTGGCCTCATGCCACTTATGCTACCCACTAAAGGATGCTCTTTTTTTTTCTTTCTGTTGTTGAAATGTAATTTTTGTGATAGATATTCCTTCAGCCCAAGCTGACTGCGAATCAAATTTGGCGATGCAAAACGGATAAGTCAGCTACATTTTATTGGAGCTATATTTCAAATATAGCTTCCATCGTCAAACATAAGATATTTTTGTGTTTTGCTGTGAGAGCTTTCTCCCCCTTTGGCTAAGGTGATTGGTGCACAATGACTTTTCTTTGAAACAAAACTAAAACCAAAACATGACGTTTACATGTGTCACCCAAAATACTAATTTTTTTATGGCACTTGAGCTTACTCAAGTGCCATATAGCGATTGTTATTTCTGTCCGTCAGTCGGTCTGTCGGTCTGTCGGTCCCGGTTTTGCTAGTTCGGGCACTTCCAGATAAGCTAGGAAGATGAAACTTGGCAAGCATATCAGGAACTGGACCAGATTAAATTAGAAATTGTCGCTTCCTCGATACGACCATCTGGAGGGGAGTGGAGGGAGGGGGAATCCGGAAAAAATAGGAAAAATGAGATATTTTTAGCTTACGAACGGGTGATCGGATCTTAATGAAACTTAATACATGGAAGGACTTCATGTCTCAGACCCTCCATTTTAAATCCAGACCGGATCCGGTGACACTGGGGGGAGTTAGAGGGGGAAACCGGAAATCTTGGAAAACGATTAGAGTGGAGGGATACGAATGAAACTTGGTGGAAAGTACAAGCAAAAGTCCTAGATACGTGACTGATATAACCGGAACGGATCCGCTCACTTTGGGGGAGTTGGGGGGGGGGGGGGGAAAGTCCGAATTTGTAGTGATCCCGCGAGTTCCGTGCTTCCTGATGTGCTGGGACGATGGAAATTGACAGGCATGTCTGGGACCCGACCAGCTTAAATAGGAAATCATCAATTCCCCGATTCGACCATCTGGGGGGGGGGAGTGGAGGGAGGGTGAAGCCAAAATTTGAGGTATTTTTAGCTTGCGAACGGGTGATCGGATCTTGATGAAAATTGATATTTAGGATGACCTCGCGTCTCAGACACCTCACTTTAAATCCGGGCCGGATCCGATGACACTGGGGGGAGTTGGAGGAGGGAACCGGAAATTTTGAGAAACGCTTAAAGTGGAGGGATCGCGTTGAAACTTGGTGGGAAAAACAACCACAGGTCCTAGAAACGTCATTGACATAACCGGACCGGATCAGGGCACTGTGGGGGAGTTGGGGTGGGGAACCGGAAATTTTGAGAAACGCTTAAAGTGGAGGGATCGGGATGAAACTTGGTGGGAAAAACAAGCACAGGTCCTAGACACGTCATTGACATAACCGGACCGGATCAGGGCACTGTGGGGGAGTTGGGATGGGGGTCCGGATTTCTAGCGATCCCGCGAGTTCGGCATACTTCCCGGTGTCCTAGGGCGATGAAACTTGGCAGGTATGTCAAGGATCCGAACAGATTGACTTGAGAACAGCCGTTTCCCCGACCCGACCATCGTGGGGGGAGTCGGTGGATGGGGAGTCCGGAATCTAGTGGCGTGCATAACTTTTGAACGGGTGATCGGATCTTGATGAAAATTGATATTTAGGATGACCTTGTGTCTCAGACACCTCACTTTAAATCCGGGCCGGATCCGATGACACTGGGGGGAGTTGGAGGAGGTAACCGGAAATTTTGAGAAACGCTTAAAGTGGAGGGATCGGGATGAAACTTGGTGGGAAAAACAAGCACAGGTCCTAGACACGTCATTGACATAACCGGACCGGATCCGATGACATTGGGAGGAGTTGGAGGAGGGAACCGGAAATTTTGAGAAACGCTTAAAGTGGAGGGATCGGTACGAAACTTGGTGGGAAAAACAAGCACAGGTCCTCGACACGTCATTGACATAACCGGACCGGATCAGGGCACTGTGGGGGAGTTGGGGTGGGGGTCCGGATTTCTAGCGATCCCGCGAGTTCGGCATACTTCCTGATGTCCTAGGGCGATGAAACTTGGCAGGTATGTCAGGGATCCGAACAGATTGACTTGAGAACAGCCTTTTCAACGAACCGACCATCGTGGGGGGAGTGGGTGGATGGGGAGTCCGGAATCTAGTGGCGTGCATAACTTTTGAACGGGTGATCGGATTTGAATGAAACTTGTCTGGGAGCTATCGCCTCGGACGTTCAGTGTCACGTCCGAGTCGGGTCCGATACCTGTGGGGATGGGGGGGGGGGGGTGGAAAACTCAAGAAACTCTAAAAGTAGAGGGATTGGGACGAAACTTAATGGATGGAACAAGCATTAGGCCTAGATGAAATTGACGGAGCCAGATGGTTTCGGGGCTCTGTGGGGGGAGTTGGAGGGGGTTTCCTGGAATTCCGGTAGTCGTGAGTTAGAATAGTTCCAGATGTAAAACGACAACGAAACTTTGCAGGCATATTAGCGACCCGAATTATCTTGACTTAAAAACCTGACACAACATACCCCCGGAAACTTCCGTTCCTAGATCCGAGCATTTTTGGGGGAGCAAGAGATGAGAAATATGGACTTCTATAAATTGAGAACGAGTGGTCTGATTCGAGTGAAACTTCATGGGTGATACGAATCGATGAACTCGGCATGTAAAACATTCGTTCGAACCATATGCGACCACGATTAGGGGAATTGGGGGTGGGGGGACTTTTGACATGCACAAAACCAAACGGATGGACCGAATGAGATGCAATTCGACAGTGCCGAGTTTATGCGGCCTAGATTTGTTATTTGGCGTCTGGGCCGGATTCGGCCAAGGTAGGGGGGGGGGGGTACTGGAAACTTGCAGATAGGCTATGCTCCAATTTCAGTCAAACTTGATGAGGGAATTAAGAGATTGGGCCCGAACCGGCTCCGACAACGTTGGTGGGAAGGGGGGGGGGTACCGGAACTTTCCAAAAATGCTCAGATTCGAGTGAAACTTGGTAGATGGTATAAACGAAGATGCTTTAGGTGGTCGATTTTTTTTTATTCCGAACCAGATTCGGCCACGGTAGGTGGAAATAGAGTGAGTACCGGAAATCGTGTAGCACGTCTAGGGATCAAACAAATGGATTTATTGGGATGAAAGTTTGAACAGTCATGTGCATTTGCAATCGAGACGATGCCGGAACTGCTGAGAAATGAGTGAAACTAAATATCCTATTTCTATTTCCGAACCGCCTTTTTGGATGGCGGGTGTATTTGTGACGTTTTCATCTACTTTCTTGTACAGCCTACTCGTACAAGTGTCATATGAGCTCGTAGCTCTTGTTTATGGCACTTGAGCTTACTCAAGTGCCATATAGCGATTGTTATTTCTGTCCGTCAGTCGGTCTGTCGGTCTGTCGGTCTGTCGGTCCCGGTTTTGCTAGTTCGGGCACTTCCAGATAAGCTAGGACGATGAAACTTGGCAAGCATATCAGGAACTGGACCAGATTAAATTAGAAATTGTCGCTTCCTCGATCCGACCATCTGGAGGGGAGTGGAGGGAGGGGGAATCCGGAAAAATAGGAAAAATTAGATATTTTTAGCTTAAGAACGGGTGATCGGATCTTAATGAAACTTAATACATGGAAGGACTTCGTGTCTCAGACCCTCCATTTTAAATCCAGACCGGATCCGGTGACACTGGGGGGAGTTAGAGGGGGAAACCGGAAATCTTGGAAAACACTTAAAGTGGAGGGATCCAAATGAAACTTGGTGGAAAGTACAAGCAAAAGCCCTAGATACGTGACGGATATAACCGGAACGGATCCGCTCACTTTGGGGGAGTTGGGGGGGGGAGAAGTCCGAATTTGTAGTGATCCCGCGAGTTCCGTGCTTCCTGATGTGCTGGGACGATGGAAATTGACAGGCATGTCTGGGACCCGACCAGCTTAAATAGGAAATCATCACTTCCCCGATTCGACCATCTGGGGGGGGGGGGGGGGAGTGGAGGGAGGGTGAAGCCAAAATTTGAGGTATTTTTAGCTTGCGAACGGGTGATCGGATCTTGATGAAAATTGATATTTAGGATGACCTCGTGTCTCAGACACCTCACTTTAAATCCGGGCCGGATCCGATGACACTGGGGTGAGTTGGAGGAGGGAACCGGAAATTTTGAGAAACGCTTAAAGTGGAGGGATCGGGATGAAACTTGGTGGGAAAAACAAGCACAGGTCCTAGAAACGTCATTGACATAACCGGACCGGATCAGGGCACTGTGGGGGAGTTGGGGTGGGGAACCGGACATTTTTAAGAAACGCTTAAAGTGGAGGAATCGGGATGAAACTTAGTGGGAAAAACAAGCACAGGTCCTAGACACGTCATTGACATAACCGGACCGGATCAGGGCACTGTGGGGGAGTTGGGATGGGGGTCCGGATTTCTAGCGATCCCGCGAGTTCGGCATACTTCCTGGTGTCCTAGGGCGATGAAACTTGGCAGGTATGTCAAGGATCCGAACAGATTGACTTGAGAACAGCCGCTTCCCTGACCCGACCATCGTGGGGGGAGTGGGTGAATGGGGAGTCCGGAATCTAGTGGCGTGCATAACTTTTGAACGGGTGATCGGATCTTGATGAAAATTGATATTTAAGATGACCTTTTGTCTCAGACACCTCACTTTAAATCCGGGCCGGATCCGATGACACTGGGGGGAGTTGGAGGAGGTAACCGGAAATTTTGAGAAACGCTTAAAGTGGAGGGATCGGGATGAAACTTGGTGGGAAAAACAAGCACAGGTCCTAGATACGTCATTGACATAACCGGACCGGATCCGATGACACTGGGAGGAGTTGGAGGAGGGAACCGGAAATTTTGAGAAACGCTTAAAGTGGAGGGATCGGGATGAAACTTGGTGGGAAAAACAAGCACAGGTCCTCGACACGTCATTGACATAACCGGACCGGATCAGGGCACTGTGGGGGAGTTGGGGTGGGGGTCCGGATTTCTAGCGATACCGCGAGTTCGGCATACTTCCTGATGTCCTAGGGCGATGAAACTTGGCAGGTATATCAGGGATCCGAACAGATTGACTTGAGAACAGCCGTTTCCCCGACCCGACCATCGTGGGGGGAGTGGGTGGATGGGGAGTCCGGAATCTAGTGGCGTGCATAACTTTTGAACGGGTGATCGGATTTGAATGAAACTTGTCTGGTGAGCTATCGCCTCGGACGTTCAGTTTCACGTCCGAGTCGGGTCCGATACCTGTGGGGATGGGGGGGGAGTGGAAAACTCAAGAAACTCTAAAAGTAAAGGGATTGGGACGAAACTTAATGGATGGAACAAGCATTAGGCCTAGATGAAATTGACGGAGCCAGATGGTTTCGGGGCTCTGTGGGGGGAGTTGGAGGGGGTTTCCTGGAATTCCGGTAGTCGTGAGTTAGAATAGTTCCAGATGTAAAACGACAACGAAACTTTGCAGGCATATTAGCGACCCGAATTATCTTGACTTAAAAACCTGACACAACATACCCCCGGAAACTTCCGTTCCTAGATCCGAGCATTTTTGGGGGAGCAAGAGAAGAGAAATATGGACTTCTATAAATTGCGAACGAGTGGTCTGATTCGAGTGAAACTTCATGGGTGATACGAATCGATGGCCTCGACATGTAAAACATGCGTTCGAACCATATGCGACCGCGATTAGGGGAATTGGGGGTGGGGGGACTTTTTGACATGCACAAAAACCAAACGGATGGACCGAATGAGATGCAATTCGACAGTGCCGAGTTTATGCGGCCTAGATTTGTTATTTGGCGTCTGGGCCGGATTCGGCCAAGGTAGGGGGGGGGGGGGGTACTGGAAACTTGCAGATAGGCTATGCTCCAATTTCAGTCAAACTTGATGAGGGAATTAAGAGATTGGGCCCGAACCGGCTCCGACAACGTTGGTGGGAATGGGGGGGGGGGTACCGGAACTTTCCAAAAATGCTCAGATTCGAGTGAAACTTGGTAGATGGTATAAACGAAGATGCTTTAGGTGGTCGATTTTTTTTTATTCCGAACCAGATTCGGCCACGGTAGGTGGAAATAGAGTGAGTACCGGAAATCGTGTAGCACGTCTAGGGATCAAACAAATGGATTTATTGGGATGAAAGTTTGAACAGTCATGTGCATTTGCAATCGAGACGATGCCGGAACTGCTCAGAAATTAGTGAAACTAAATATCCTATTTCTATTTCCGAACCGCCTTTTTGGATGGCGGGTGTATTTTGTGACGTTTTCATCTACTTTCTTGTACAGCCTACTCGTACAAGTGCCATATGAGCTCGTAGCTCTTGTTTTTGAATCTCATGTTGGGGCATTCCCCATTTTCTCGTTGTTATCGTGACGGGGAGTCCCGGGAACTGACTCCCGCTATCCTCGTGATTCCCTCCGACTCCCCAAGGAGTCCCGGGGATCGGTGAGAGTATGTCAAAATCGAAATTCAATCGAGAGTTGTTTGCCAAAAACTGAGCCACATAGCCTGTTCCACCCTTCTTACAGTGGTTACTACGCATAACGACACGAATCTTGGTTTCTTGGCGTCACGCCTGGACCGCTTGTTCTGTTTTCGTCAAAATCTCATGCCGCGGCCTGATGGGGCCAATCAGGTCACAGGGATCGTAGTTACCACGCGAACTACGCTCCTGAGCATGGTAAGCAAATAGTTACTATTTTGATAAGACTGAGACAGTCAGCGTAGTTACTATTGTTAGGAGGATGGAACACGCTAACAGAAACCTTGTTCATCTGGGAAACACACTGGTAGGCCACACAAACGACCGCGGTAGCCCATTTTTTTTTTTTTTTTTAAAGCTAGAAGAAAGCTATACAAAATTTTTGGCATCGCTGGAAAACACCTTGTCGAGTGGCTGAGAGCCTTCCGTATAAGCCATCAAGAAACTGGTTGTTTCAATTTGCACTCGGGTATCAATGTGTGTGGTGTGAAGTGTGCTACACGTTTCTATGAAACTTTTCAGTTTAGAGAGATATCCAGAAATATTTATCCTCGGTGTTGAACCAGGTACGGTGGCTTCTAACCCTTCCGCAACCAATATGTCTTTTCCCTGTGAGAGTTTTACGTTTACTTTTTGGGATCTCCAAACGTAAGTGGCGGGATACCTATGATTTTTAAAAGTTGTCCGTCTGTTAGCAGGATAACTCTCGAAGTTGTTGAGATATTTTATTTAATCTTGGCAACAGGACTCTTTGGGTCAAAGTACAGGTCAATTTCGAAGGTGGGCTCTGTAGCCCTACATTTGAATGAATGAATGAATATGTTTATTACCCATCTTTACATAAAATGTCACTGATAGAGTACATTTAGGGGTGGGGGACGGGATTAAGAGATTAAGGGGCGAAAAAAAATACAGTTTAAAGCCATTGAGGTAGTCGATTTAGGGGTTAGAAGACATGTTGAATCCGAACATGAAAATTATTTTGTCGCCGGACGCCCGAAATCCGACAAAAAACGGAAAATTTTTGAAAAGTAAAAATCTAATCTAAAGTTGGTAGAGGTTCGATTTAGGGTTAAGGAGATATGCTGAATCCGGATATGAAATTATTTTCTTGCCGCACAAGTGGTTCACCTGGAATCTGGCAAAAATGGAAAATTTGTGAAAAGTTAAATGAAGCAGATCAGAGGTTTTGTTTAAGGGGTAAGGAGACATGCTGATTCCGAATATAAAAATTATTTTCTTGCGGGACTAGTAGTTGGCCTGGAATCAGGCAAAAACTGGAAATTTAGCATGAAGTTTTAAAAATGATTTAGTCGATATAGACTGAGGAGACATGCTGTTGCTGCTTTCGAACACACTAAATATTGATTAGAGATTTGGTATCGAGATAAGGAAACATGCTGAATCCAGTTTTGAACTTATTATTCTTGGCGGATAAGCTGGCCAAATTTGGATCGAAAGGTTCGCCTCTCAATATGCTCTGCATGCAGCTCGACGAGAGTAGCCTACTGCTATAAAGAGGGATTTGGTCGTCAAGTGGTCAAGTTGGTCTGAAGTGAATTAGAGATGAGATGTTGCAGTAAACATGTATGCTAAATCCATATCTGAACTTGGTTATAGGTTATAGCAAAATATAAAAAGGGTTTGGCGAAGACCGGAAATCTACAAATTTCGCTTGGCTGCAGGTGGCTACTTGAGTAGTCTAATGAATATTCAGTATTTGTGATCCCATCCAAACTTTTGGTCTTATTTTCCTTCCAGGCAGTCGCAGGATACTATTCTTCTTATCCTGAAGGAAATCTACTCCGACATGGGAGTTCATCTAGACGTCCCTGTGCAGCAGAACCAAATGGCGCAGCCAGCTAGATTCGCCGCGCCAGGAGGTGCATACTCCCCCGTACAGTTGGGCTTTCCCTCCGATCAGATCTATAATCAAACACAGCCTAGTGAATTTTCTAACGGCCCAGTTCCGCCAAGCATGCAAGGGCCTCCACAAAGTCAGTTGCCGCAGTACAGTCAAATGCTACCCCAAGCTCAAGTGCCGCAGCATATGCCGCCGCTAGGTCAAGTGCCACTGAACGGCCATGTTCCGTTCGCTCCGTCACCTGCGGCGCCAGGCGGGTTTGTACCCCCTGTCCCAATGGGACAGCCAGCTAGCCCTGCAGGATCCAGTTCAAGTGTCTCGCGAGCGCGAAGATACGTTTCAGCGCTGAATCCCGTAATGCCACAAAATGCGGCAGAAATCACTGATCCAATGGCGCCGCCACCGGTCAGTGGATATGTGCCTTTTAGATGATTTAAAGTGTATCGTGTTAAAACTGGCTTGTTGCTTTTGGTGTTTTTGGTTTCAGAGTTGTGATATTCGGGGTGAAAGAGCTCCATCAGTGTCTTTAAAAGTGAAATATGCGAAGGAATCTTGTCAGTCGGCCCTGGACGGCCGAGAGAAAAACTTGATGTGTATAGAAGTATTCCTTCAGCCCAAGCTGGCTGCGAAACATATTTGATGGCGCTACGGTAGAGGTATACTTCTTTGAAGACTCTTCTGAATTTTTTTTATTTTTTTTTAACTTTGAATTTGCTAGCCTTTCGCCTCTAAAACAGTAAAATTGGGATGAAAACTTAAGAAAATAACTTGATACCAAGCGTCTCAGCTTCTGTTCCACAAAGAATGCGATCAGATTCGCTAAATTTCGTACGCTGTTGATTTTGGAAATTCCGTAACTTGGAACTGTTGCACTACTAACGACGATGATTGCAAGGCGTTTGAGGGGGCAAAAGCAGCTGAGCAGGAATCAGCAAAAGCTTAAAAAATGAACAGTGGATGGCTTTAATTTGACGATACTTTTTCTAAAATTATTGTCATATTCTTCAGCGCCATTCAGAGAAGCAAACCTCTACTTTAAACGGATAAGTTAGTGATATTCCGATCCGTCTATGTTTATAGAAGGATCTATAATTATCTAGATATATATATATATATTATAGAAGATATATTATATATATATATTATATTCCTTCCTGTTTAGACTCAAGCTAGAAAACGACCCTTGGGAAGGCTACTAAAAAATTATGGATTTTTAGCTATCTAAGTTTTGTATCTTTCGCTGTTATTTGTTGAGAGTTCGAAGTACTTTCTATTCTTTATCTGTGATTTTCTTCCTAGATACCAGTTGGTTAGACTTTTCTTTTCGAGGCCTAAAGGAGTGTTAGTTAATCGGCCTGTGGTTGTTCTCGACTCTCAACCTTTCGTTGATACCGCCAATGACTTTAACAGTAAGAAGGACAGGGAACTCCGCCGGATTCGCGTCATTGGAGATGTAGCTGCTAGCTACTAGCGTTTGATCTTTGCCCAATTTTAAACGATGAGAGTGAAAGTAAACGAATGTAAACAAGCCAAGAGGATTTGCAATTCCCATCGCCAAAAATCGCCAAACATTAATGAAGAAGAAGGATTTGCAATCAACAACACACGACATATATTGGTAGCGTTCCAGTGAGTTATTAAAAGTGACGATGATGAGAGAAGGGGCGAGTGCCGTAGAGTGGTAGTTGTAACGTTCTCTGGAACTAAAATAATAACAGCGTGGATTTACGTCACCACTCATAAGGGAGTTCCTGCAGAACCGATAGTTATTATCACTTAATGTGTTCGCGACCATCATAATTAAATTTTAACAAGCGTAACAATCACGGACCAGGACCGTGTTCGGGGGCGGGGGGGGGTCGGGAGCTCAACCCCCCACCCCCGGAAACATACATAATTAATGTTTTTTGTACGTTTTGGCCTGACCCGCGGGCATCCCCCCCCCCCCCAGATAAGTTCCTGGATACGGACCTGCATGGAACGAAAATAATAATTCAATTTTCAATTCAATTTTTTCAATTCAGTTCACTTTATTCGAAAAACATGCGACGGACAGAGCCGATTATTAGTTTTTGTTGTCAACATGTATGTCAATCGATGAGCCAAAAATAACATGCACAAAAATACAATATATACAATTGATAACTATTTTAAAGACTAAAAAATCGACCCGGCATTGAACAACTTAACAAACGAGGGCACAAAACTAAGCTCATAACGAGCATGTGAAGCAGTCACAGGTTGAAGTTTCGGTACAGGCTCTGCAATGGACCTGCTTGGCCTTAACCGAGCCGGTTCATGTTGGGGCGGGAGGATATTTCGGTGAATGGGGCTCGACAGGATTTTATGTCCAAAAGATAGGGAGAGTTTTAAACGACGGGAGTGAAGGGTTTGAAGTTGAAACTGATTAAGGAGGGATATGTATGGTACTTTCGGGGCTTTTGAAATTACTAGGAGGGCACGGTATTGCACCCTCTCAACCCGGTCAGACTGTTCCTTCGTCAGTCCAAAATGCCATACAGGGCAGCAGTACTCGAGTGTCGAACGAATAAAAGAAAAATAAATGCGTAGGAGGTGTGGGGCAGGGATTCCATGGCGAGCCAGCAACTTTAGAGATCTGATGGCCAAATTGGTTTTCTTTAACATGCCATCGACGTGCTTGTTCCACTTCAGATCTGAAGTTATATGGACACCAAGTAGTTTGATTTCGGTCACGTGACTAGCGCTGGGAATAATTGGGTTAAAAACTGGCGTGGATTTTTAAAAAAGAAATGGTTAAAATTACAGATTTGTCGCAGTTGACAGTCATTCTGTCCACCTTTGCCTCTTGACATATATCATTCATTAGTGAACCTGCACTGCTTGGGAGGTTTTTCCGACAGCATTCAGTGAGTGACAAGTCATCGACATACTTCCAACGGTTGTCCAGTGTTGTTGCCAAATCATTTATCATGACAAGGAACAAAAGTGGTCCCAAAAGGGTAAGAGGGAGGAGGGGCTACATTTACTTATTACGCCGGTCTTTTGGACGGAAATAAAATCAAGCATTGTAACGATCGTCACTAATAATAAGTCGCTGGAACGCTACCGTAGTTTGACGATAGTTGCATTTTTTTTATTTTTTTTCAGATACCATGACAACTGCGGGTATGCATTTTGTCCTTTTTATAGTTACCATGGTATCTGATACCAGGGTTGCCCTGAAAAAAAACGACAATTGCTGAATTTGTGTTTTCGTAAATTAATTAATTAAAGAAAGTAATTAAAGAAATACTGATATCCATTTGTCATCAAAAGTGCCAAACCTTTTTCCCACCAATTTGAACAAAACGTAGGCTCTTCTGTTGGTATGCTGACGAAAGTGGATGCATTTTTCAGATATCAATATTAGTTGCCACGATAACTCGCCAGATACCACGATAACTGCAAAGACGCCTTTTGACCATGGTATCTGCAAAAACGCAACTGATGATCTGGCATAACGATTAGTCAAAATGTTAATAGAAGCCAGATCGACCGCTAGACGGCACTAATTATCGCGGTTTCTCCGGCTCATGGGAGTTTCCTGTGTTTCCATTGTTAACATCTTTTGATATCACCAAAGATGGTTGCATTGCTCGCGACATATAGTGCGAACACACGATAAGGATTTCCCGGGCGGATTTCCTTCACTCTCACCATCAAGTTGAAAACATTTCGACTTTTCCATATGGAAGTGATGATGGTGCCGAAACTCCGGGCAGGAATTCCAGTTCGGGAGCTCCCGTTCCTGATAGTAGTTGTGTTTTTGCTGATACCATGGTATCTGTTACCACGGTAGCTGGATCTGCAATTACTCGTTTTTGCAGTTATCCTGGTATCTGATATACGGTGCTCTGCAAAAACGACTATTGCCGAAATTGCACTTTTCGAAGTCATCCCAAAAGAAAAACAGATATCCAGTTACATTACTAAGTGCTAAACTTCTTTCTCACCAATGTGACAAAAATTGATGAAAGTGAGATGACTTCTCAGATACCACGACCAGTTACCACGGTTGGACTGCAGTATCTGAATATCTGATACCACGATAACTGCACAAACACCTTTTGACCATGGTATCAGATACCACGATAACTGCAAAAACGGCTTTAGACCGTGGTACCAGATACCATGGTATCATCAAAAACGCAACTACTGTGTTTGCAATATTACGGTATGACCCTACCCATGCTGAGATATTAGGGTCTTGCCTTGCGCGTCTCCACAGGCTATCAACTACTGTCACTACTGCTTGCTGTACCGAAAGAAGCTTACTTCAGTAGAATATGGAGCGATAACACTGATTTGACATGCTTTAGGAATCGCGAGCGTGACCTACGCCACTCGGGGTTTTTATTTTTCGGCTGTCAGAAGTTTGATAACGGATAACATATGTTGGCGCATCCTTGTGTAAAACATCATGAAAATATATCTGTTACACCTTTTAAATATTGTGTTTCGATCCAAGCGTCTCTTATGACCCTTTTGTGTATTATAGCATAGAAATAATATTTAAATGTCATAACAGATATATTATCATAATACAAGGATGCGCAAACATGTTTTATCCGTTGTGAAACTTTTGACAATGTGGGCATTGTAAAGCTGTTAAATAGTTCCGCCAGGTTCGCAGAATCAACAGTTCACTCAGGAGATATTAACAAGGCAATTAATTATGCCCAAACATTTGTGGCCCATCGCTCGCGATCCCTAGAGCGTGTCACACTAGTGTGTTCGCTCCATCTTTAATCGCTGTTCGTGTTTTCATTCATGGTACATGGCGCCTTAGCACAGTTGATAGCATGTGTCTTGGAGGAACGCAAGGCTAGAGCCTTATACTGGAGGGCAAAGCGTGACACCAAGAACAAATAAGCCAATAGAACCTCCGTCTTTGGTTTCGTGACTATGGATACCCCGACAAAAATGAGCTGAGCTATAGGTATTTGCTGAGCTTCCAGTTGCTACTGACTACTTCCCTCTTCGCCGTTGCACATACCAGATGAATTAGTGCAGGAGGCGCGCAGGTAACAAATTGTGATGTTCCGCGACGCTCCTACCCGGTCGTTTGCATAGGGCAGGATACAGGGATTTATTCGATTCGGCCTGATCGTATTACAGATATAGGGAGACGGAGGTTCTCGTGCTTATTTGTTCTTGGTGGCAAAGCGTCACCCACTCAGTTGTTTTGTTCAGAACCGAGATTTTTTATTTTTTATAAGTGGTCCGGATAGTTTGTGTTAACCACCGAAAGAACCGCTACTAAGCTCGTACTAAGATTAGTTCGGATTTTCACCATCAGGAACATTCGCAGAAGGTTGCTGGGAGAACAGTCGCTCCCTAAGATCGGATTTTTTTTAAAGGAACAGAAAACTTGACTCAAACTTGACTCGGGGAGCTAGCTGACATATCAAGAATGTACCCCGAGTCGATATTGAGAGTAAGAAAAATTCTCGTTACGACCATTACAGTTTCCTGGCAGTTTCCGAGAACTCGACTTTTGAGTTAGTAGAAAAAAAGCAAAAGGTTTGTGTGCCGGGAGTAATGATCGAACGCACGACTACTACCCCGATACTATGGCCGAAACACGGCCAAAGGTGAACTTTTACAGTGCAGAAGTGTATAAGGGGCAAGGGCCTGCCAGTTAGCTTTCGGAACACTAAGGAAGGGGTTTGAGGTAACAAATAAGGGGGGTCCTGTCGACAATAAGTCCCTGTATCTTTATCTAAGCCCCCCAGGTCGGTTCGATGGCCGAAAGTTGCGTTGCCAAGTTTTCTGTGCCTGCAGTAGGCTAGGCTACATTAGTCAGTATAGAATAACAAGATTTTCTCACAAGTGACCTGGTAGCTCTGAGATTTATTGCAACACCACAGTATTACTCTCCTGGTCTGTTTTTTTTTTCTTCATAGGAATAAGGCTCATGATGGCATGCCTAGATGATATTGCAGTGTTTCTTTGTAAACAGCTTGGCGTTTCATTGCAAACCTAGAAGTTTTATAATTTGGACTTAATATTAAACTTTAACAATGTCAAAGGCGTGTGAAGCAAGGTAGCAGGAGTGCGAGCCAGATAGATGAACCTTGGAAATGTGAGGACCTGACCCTGTTCTCAATGAAATCCGACGGACATACTCTAGTGGGAAATTATTAGAAATTGTCGTATAAATATACAAAATCTGAATATCCAATCATACATATACACCTCGCGGTCACTAGCCAACTAGTTGGCTACTGTAAAAAAATTCCTATAGGAAAAGTCGGCGTTGCCGACTAGTTGGGTACGAGAAAAATTCGTATAGGATTTTTGTTTGTGTTCCAACTAGTCCGCCACTGTAAGAAAGTTCGTATAGGAAATCCCGCGTTGCCGACTAGTTGGCTACGATAAAAACCCGTATAGGATTGTTGTTTGTGTTCCAACTAGTACGCAACTGTAAGTAAATTCACATAAGAAATCCCGCGTTGCCGACGAGAGTTGGCTACGAGAAAAATTCTTATAGGATTTTTGTTTGTGTTCCAACTAGTCCGCAACTATAAGAAATTTCATATAGGAAATCCCGCGTTGCCGACTAGTTGGCTACGATAAAAATCCGCAAATTGATTTTTTGTTTGTGTTCCAACTAGTCCGCAACTGTAAGAAATTTCATAAAGGAAATCCCGCGTTGCCGACTAGTTGGCTACGAGAAAAATTCGTATAGGATTTTTGTTTGTGTTCCAACTAGTCCGCAACTGCAAGAAATTTCGTATTGGAAATCCCGCGTTGCCGACTAGTTGGCTACGATAAAATCCGTATAGGATTTTTCTTTGTGTTCCAACTAGTCCGCCACTGAAAGAAATTTCGTATAGGAAATACCACGCTACCGTAACCACACTACCGGAAATAGTTCGCTACCGTAAGAAATTTCGTATAGGAAATCCCACATTGCCGACTAGTTGGATCAGAAATCATTGCGTTTAAGATAATGTGGCGCATAGCCAACTAATAGAGTCAAAATCCTTCTAGACTGAAAGCTTGAAAGCGACTAGTTGGCCACTGTAAGAAAGGAAATCCGGTAGGAAATCCAGCGTTGCCGACTAGTTGGCTACAATCAAAATTCGTATAGGATTTTTGTTTGTGTTCCAACTAGTCCGCCACTGTAAGAAATTTCGTATAGGAAATCCCGCGTTACCGACTAGTTGGCTAATATCAGAAATCCTATAGGAAAAAAATTTTGTAGCCAACTAGTTCGCTACCGTAAGAAAGTTCGTATAGGAAATTAACATTGCCGACTAGTTGGCTACGACGAGAAATCGTATACGAGAAAACTTCATATCCAATTAGTTGGATAAATTTCACACTCGTATAGGGATTGTAGAACGTATCTAACTAGTCGGATTGTATGAATTTGGATAGAGATTTCGGAAGATATCCAACTAGTCGGATCGTATGAACACGGATAAGATTTCAGAAAATATCCAAATAGTCAGAACAGCTTTCAGTCTCAACAAGGATTTCGATCCCGTTAGTTGGCTATGCGCCATTTTGTCTAATAGTCAATCCAATCAGCCATCTGATTGGATGATCAATGTGTCTCTATACAAATTTTCTCATTTTAAAGAATTAGTTTGATAATTCTGTATTCCTTGACAAGTTTTCTCATTTTAGCCAACTAGTTTGAATAATAACCCCTGTTCCTACAGGAATTTTCTTATTTTAGCCAACTAGTTGGATCGGCAAATCCCGCATGGCCAACTAGCTAGCCACGACGAGCATTCGTCTAGGAGAAAACTTTTTATTCAGCTAGTTTGGCATGTCTCTCACCCGTACAGAGATTTCAGAAAATATCCAGCTAGTCGGATTGTGTCAATTCACCGAAATATCTAACTAGTCGCTTTCAAGCTTTCAGTCTCAAGACTTACAGTGGCTAATTAGTTGGAACACAAACAGAGATCCTATACGAATTTTTCTCGTAGCCAACTAGTCGGCAACGCGGGATTTCCTATACGAAATTTCTTACAGTTGCGGACTAGTTGGAACACAAACAAAAATCCTATACGGGTTTTTATCATATCCAACTAGTCGGCAACGCGGGATTTCCTATACGAAATTTCTTACAGTGGCGGACTAGTCTAACACAAACAAAAATCCTGTACGAATTTTTCTCGTAGCCAACTAGTCGGCAACGCAGGATTTCCTATACGAAATTTCTTACAGTTGCGGACAAGTTGGAACACAAACAAAAATCCTATACGGATTTTATCGTAGCCAACTACTCGGCAACTCGGGATTTCTGATACGAATTTCTTACAGTTGCGGACTAGTTGGAACACAAACAAAAATCTTATACGAATTTTTCTCGTAGCCAACTAGTTAGCAACGCAGGCTTTTCCTATAGGAAATTTCTTACAAATGCCAACTAGTTTGATAGTGACCGCGAGGTGTATATGTATGATTGGATATTTAGATTTTGTATATATATACGACAGTTTCTTATATTTTCCAACTAGAGGTGTCCCCTGGGTGTCCCGCTGGAAACACTCTGACGGTGGGTTTAGTAAGAAGCTTTCGGAAGGATCCTTAACTCTATGCACAGTTGTGCACTCAGCAGTGCGAAGGTCAAAAACGATAAGAAACGTGCAACTGACTTAGGCTACTAAGTTCATTTTTTTTTGTTCTCTAAAACATTTCTTTCGTTCCTACAAATATGACAAAAAGAACGAAAGTTTATGTGGTTGGTGTTGGCATGACCAAGGTATGGAACTTCTTCTCATAACCTTGACACTGATGTGTCATGTTTGGACATACAGGCAACATACTGCATACAGTACATGGTATCTTGCTATTTGCACCACCCTGTGAATGAAGTATATGCATGCAATTCCTGCCCTTTCTTTCCAGACTCTACACCAGCTCTACACTTACCAAATGTGTGAGATTAGACCTTGATTAAAATCTTTAGGCTAATTATTCTCTTCAACATAATATTTTTTGTGTTTTCGTTGAACAAAGTTGCAGCATTGCCAATGCCTTTCTTCTAAACACCTCCTGGTCATGGCCAAATTGTTTTTAACGCTAGCTCGTTTCCAATTTTCATACATATACCTGACATATACACATGTGTGGTTACTAGCCGACTAGTTTCCTGTTATAAGAAACTTCCTTTGGATAAAATGGTGTTGCCAACTAGTTGGCTAGGAGAAAAATCGTACAGGGAAATATTTTTCCTATAGGAATTATAGTTTGCTATATCAACAAATTTTGGATATAAAATCCTGCATTGCCAACTAGTTCACTGTGGTAAGGAATTGTATATGAGAAAAATTCTAAGACTAAGCCGACTAGTTGCATGTTCACACTTGTGTAGGGATTAAAAAAATAGAAACTAGTCGGCCTGAATGAACTCCTACAGGAACCTCCAAGAATACCCAACTAGTCAGAAGAGCTTTCAGCTTCACAAGGACTTCAAAGGATACCCCACTAGTTGGCTATGCAGTAGCCTACTTGCTGGAACTCCCAATGTGCCAACATAAATACTCCTTGAGCCCAAACTAACTTGGCAACATATATTCAGACAATAGATAAAACGAATGTCAGCTACTATGCTTTGGCAGCTATTTTTTGGCCCTTTCTTAGCAAGGATCCTTATAGAACTATTGAATGTCAGGGATAATGTCGGGGAAATGTAAGAAAGAACCTGCAATCATCTGGGGATTCCCTAGGAAGTGAGTAATGTATAACTCCTAATGTATCCCTAATTGGATAGTAAGTGCTTGCCTGTATAAATTACTTATTTTAGTGAATTAGTTCAAAAATCCTGCATTTTTTTACAGTTTTCATCGAACTAGTTGGAACACTGTTTATTGACGAATTTCCTTATTGTAGGGAACTAGTGCTCTTATTATAGCTGTCGTATTGTAGTGAACTAGTTGGGTAATCATTCGCTGTTCCTGTAGCAACTTTCTTGTCATAGTTGGATGATCATCCTCAGGTCTATGTGTCTGTAGGCCTATTTTGCAATGTACCTCTACCATTAGCGACAGATTTTCGGGTTACAGTAGTATCATCAGTCCATGTACGTGTACTCAATGCAGTGGTGCTACTAGCCAAAATGGTTTGGGGGGGAAGGTATTTACCGACTGTGTGGTCTTTTATACTAACTATTTTCAAGAAAAAATTAACTGTTTTCAAGAAAAAACGAGGGACAGATTTTCTGGTCACAGTAATATCATCAGTTGATGGACGTGTTGTCCATGCAGAGGCGCTACTAGCCAAAATTATTTGGGGGGGGGGGGTATTTATCGACTGTCTGGTCATTTATACTGACTGTTTTCAAGAAAAAACGCACCTGTTAAAAAAAAAAACGCGACGATTCGTGCCCAGTTATTTTTTACCGACAACATTGGGGGGTGGGGGGGGACGTCTCCCCCCTATATGTGACGCCCCTGAGTCCATGGTCGTGTGTAAGGTAGAAGATGATTGGGATAACGTAGTTGTCTGCTGAACAGCCACAACTAAATGTACACAAATACTTAGATTTATTTATAAATACCATTCGGATAAGTTTATAACAATAACATAAAATTTTTGAACCATGCTCTATTGATCAGTAAGTTGGTGGGCTGTAGGATGGTGGGGAATATTGCGGGGGCGGTGGGCTATACTGAGGCTGATAGGATGGTGGTGGGTACTGCTGAGGAGGTGGGTAGGATGGCTGCTGAGGAGGCGGGTAGGATGGCTGCTGAGGAGGTGGGTAGGATGGCTGCTGAGGAGGTGGGTAGGATGGCTGCTGAGGAGGTGGGTAGGATGGCTGCTGAGGAGGTGGGTAGGATGGCTGCTGAGGAGGTGGGTAGGATGGCTGCTGAGGGGGTGGGTAAGGCATCGAAGGCATGGGTGGTGGGTACGGCATTGAAGGCATGGGTGGTGGGTACGGCATTGAAGGCACTGGTGGTGGTGGCGGTGGTAAGTTAGCCGAGATGCTGACTTCCTTCTCTATATTTGGAGCCGTGGGGACGAGAAAGTACATCGGTTGTGGGGCAGCAGCTGCAGCAGTGACAGTTTTCCGATGATGGGCTATTATGACCTTTTTTGGCAAAAAGCGGGCCACCCGTTTGATTGGATCGTTGGAACTGGTAGTTTCAGCAGCTTCCGGGTGTGATTCGCTGTCGGTGTTTTCAGGTACTTGACTCTTGATCTCAGAAGACTGATCCGTCTTCGTCGCCTCAGGGTCAGATCTCTTCGCTGGCTGATCATCTTCTTTCAGTTCTTTGGAAGACTCTGACCGTTTCGTAAGGGGGCCAGCGCGATCTTTGGGCTCACAGCAATATGCTGCGGCTATCAGCTGAAATAAGAGGGAAATTAGACGTTTTTTTTGCCTTCATGAACAAGCCGCCCCAGGCCTGCTAACGTCCCTAATACACCAATCGTTTCTCCTCGAAACTATTTATCTGACTATTGTTCTATTTCAAACAAAAATATTGTTCTGCCTCCTTCAAATCAACCTGCATTTAGTTTATCACCTTTAGCAAAATACGGTTTGGTTTCTTTGGAAGAAGCTGAAATGTTTTACTGTAAAACTAGGTGATTCTCAGTAAGAAAGGTTCGGATGACCTTGGCGACCAAATGCGGATTTTTTTTTCTGTGAAAGTAGCTTTTTGAAGAACTTTAAGCATTAATCAATCGTGACAAGGTGCCTAGCTGCAGCTCACTATCTTGCTGGTACTAATAAATACTGGGAAAAAAACATGAGGTTAAAATAGTAGTTTCATTTTATCTCTGAAGCATATCAGCTTGAAACCTACGGAGCCGTCCATTTATGGATTATTCTTTTTCTTGTTGCATGTCCTTCAGTATCTTAGCTTGTCCACTAAAAGAAAATTAATAAGAGACTGCTAACCCTTCGACCGGGCTTGGTCAGAGATGAACAGAAAGAAACGAGATGTAAGAAATAAACGTAAGAATATACTGCAACGGCTGTTCTCTTAATTACGATGAAGATGAAAGACTAGTGTAATGTTATTACTGAATATTTTACTTACCAGAGCAAAAGCTATGAATGTCAGCTTCATTTTTGCCTGGTCTATGAAGCTGAGGCACAAGTTGAACTGATGACTTTGAACTGGTGACGACCGTATTTATGGGCCTCACCAGGACTGTTTTTTTCACCTAACAAAGACCTCGGTTCCGGTGGGAATTGGGCTAATAAGTAGACCAACTCCCACCTGACTAAACCTACCTAATTATTAGGGCACAGAGAACTGAGATTAGGAACAACTGCTATGCCCTAATTAGCAGAAGGGTCACACAATAGATTGGCATGTATTTAACAACAATAAGCTAAACAAAATAGAAGGTGTTACAGAACTTTTTTTTTGCCAAATGCTAAAACCACCTGCAAAAATTATAGTTGATTATAAAAATATTTCGAGAGGATATGAAGACCACTTGGAAATTAACTGGGCTGAAACTAGTAATTCAGATCAGGTGTAGATAATATACCTGAAGATATATTACTGATATAAGAGAGGTATATAAGAGAACACACATTTAGTTTTAGCCTGGGCACATGTCATGAGAGTTATGAGATACTGCGTATTATTTTACGTTGTTGTAAAAACAAATTCGACACTACAGTTTTAGTGATGCCTAGAAAGGGCAAGAGCTGCAAGCTCATACGAAACTTGGGTCCGGACCTATGAATGTCTTGACTGCGGCAAGGGCTGACCGACGAAACGTCCCCGTGACAAAACGTCCCCTGGCGAAACGTCCCCGTGTCAAAGCGTCCCCAAGCACAGATTTTTAAGTTCGCCTCGATCTTCAGGTGCATGATCGAGGTAAAACAACTTCAGAGTGTGCATTACCGATGTGGGAACATTCCTATAAGCAGGAAAGGTCGGACATAGGACCGGTTGCTTCATAAATTTATTGTTTTCAGTTAAAATATGTCGCGCAATATGCCTTGCAATTTGCAATTGACTCGTAACTGATCAGTTCTAGGTCGTTTGAAGCAACATGCACAATCTGAGGAGCACCAATATGCTTCTCAGAGAAAGGAGAAGCCCGCTGTGGCTCAAAGAGAGTCAAACATTGAAAATGCAAAAATAAGCGCAGTGCCATTATGCTGGTCAAAAATGACATGGGAAGCGAGGAAACTAAAGCGGATGGAACGATTAGTTAGGTAGAGACACATATTTAATGTAGGTTATATAATATATACCTCATTTAATTCCTTAATAGCATTTACAACTGCTAGCTGCGGATCGTCAACATACAAAATTACTAATCACGACTGATTGATATTCTGACAGTTAAAATTACGAATAAAATAAGGCACAAACGAAGATAAATACCTTTCGGTTGAGTTTATGAGGGGTTGAAGAAGCCGTGGCTTGTCAGTGTTAGCTAGTCTTCCCCTTTTATTCGGTCTGGTCTGGTCTGGAGTTTCGAATTCTGGGAAAATAGTCCGGTGGTGGTCAGAAGTTAAACATTTTTTTCCAAAGTTCATCGTCAGTTGATGCCTCCTATCCGCAAGGGTCGGCAACTGAAGCTTGACCAGAGCATCCTCATAGGAAACATAATCCGGACCAAGCATCACTTTGCACGACCTCTTCTGGATAGACTCGAGTCTTTCTGTCTGTTCTACTGTCAGTCCGGAATGCCATACCGGACACGCATATTCCACGCAGGGACGAATGTATGTACAGTAGATTGTTTTTAAAACTCGAGGAAGGATTGCAAGTCGGCGAAGAACGGCAAAAGACTTTAACAGTGGGGCTGATCTTGCAATGATGGAATCAACATGTGTTCTCCACTTCAAGTCATTATCTATTTTCACCCCAAGTAGTTTAACAGAGGATTTTATTTCCAGACCAATTTCTTCAACAGCCGGCAATTCCCGTTTTAAGAAAGAGACCTTCATTACCATGCTTTTCGGTATACTAACGGACAACTTGACTTCATCCAAATCCTTTTTCAAAAGTTCGAAAAGTGAAGATGGCGAAACCTCAGTCGGGGTCATAGGAAACGTCCGGAGGGATAATGTCGATAGGTCGTCAGCAAACTTAAAACGGTTTAGAACATGGTTCAAAACGCGGTTAAAAAGGATCGAAAAGATTAAAGGCCCCAACTTCATGCCATGCGGGGTTCCACAAAATATATCTAAAAAGCTGGAAATGTTGTGTGGACTGATCATAACACACCGAGTCCTACCCGTTAACAACTAGCAACTAACCGAACAATGAACTCACGAGCCCCCATTGCTCCTGCTTTGTCAACTGCAGTTTGATGATTAATGCTTTCGAAAGCCTTAATAATATCACCCAACATAATTTCAGCATACGAATTATCATGCTCTAGGTGTTTCATTAGTGCATCCAGTAATCTTACTAAATAATGGGCTGTGCTGTGCCCTTGTCGAAACCCAAACTGCGCAGGATCCACCTTGTCTTCCACATCACGGAGAAGGGACTCCAAAATAAAGCTTTCCAGCACTTTCGAGAGTACTGGCGTCTTTGACATCGGCCTGAGGTCATGCACGGTCTTAACATTTCGGGTCTTGGGTATTGGGGTAATAAGAGCCCTTTTAAAACAATTTGGAAAAATACCATCTAAAAAACATTGATTAAAAACTGCGGTACAAATAAGGGTCAATTCACTGGCACACTCAACAAACAGCTTGATCGGTATCTCGCCCGGGTAGTTACTTTTACTAGTATCAAGTTTTGTAATTTTTCAAATTCTGCGTTTGGATCAATCACAGGTATATCTGTCAGGCAATTGACTTAAAGGGGGGTGCAGTCTGCAAATTGTTGAAAAGTGGTCATTTATGATGTTTGCGCTAAGGGGGTTGCCCTCGCTTTCATTAACACTTAAGGGGTTTTTGTCCTTCCCCATCATTTGTTGTACCTTAGTACGAAAATTTCTTAGGTTTGTTTTTATCAAAGATAAAACACTTCTTACTCCGTAATCTTTCCGACACTTTCTGATCTTGCTCATAATTAGATTCCGAAGTTTCTTCGCCTCGGAACGCAATCCCGATTTGTATAGATTATCTCACTCGATTACCAGAGATTTCACTTCACTTGATATCCAAGATTTACAGTGTGGCTTAGAAACTAGCACTTTCTCTGGAAATATTTCTTGATATTTAAGATACAACTCGTTGCATACAGTCTCTGTTAATTCGTTTGCGTTATCACACTTCAGGGCGGTTTTGAGTTAGACGGTTTTGATCCTTTCATAATATCTTTTAATAATAAATATCACCAAATTAAATATCGGAACAGAAGCGAGATCAATGAGTTATATAGCAGCGTAAACTAACACACACAATAAAAACCAATTAAATAAAAGATAAAACACTAAATCTTTGCTCTTTCCTTAAAGGACCTGTCTTACCATATGATACTAATTCAACCTACTTCCGTAATTACTCCTCATGTATCTAAACCCGGAGACCGCAGTTTCGTACGGTACATTTTAACCCCTCTAACAAAACCACGCTGATTTTCTCCATTGCCGTGTTTTTTATACGTTCGATGTGTATCACGCTGTCGACGGTTGTCTGCGAGAGGTTTTTCCATCAGAAAAACGGCTTTGTAAATTGTCTCCCTGTTTTCGCTACAAGTCAACGGGTCGCGGAAAAGGCTAAAAACAGCCAAAACCGTGGGTTATTTGTTGGAAGCACAGCCTATTTTTAAAGTATTCCAATATTTTAAAATACTGCAAGTTGAAGAGTGAATAGTGCGAGGGACCCTTTAAGAAATGGGTATAGCCGGGAGCAAGAGTTTGGTCGGTTTCTTGAGTATCGGTTGAATACTGAAGTAGTCAACCCATCGTGGTTTTCAAAAGTTTATGTTCCCAAAACTTTTTTTTTGTCTGAACTGTTGACGCAATCAGTTGTTTCATCGATGGAAAAAAAAACAATAGCCGCGGACATTTCGCCATGCGAAAGTTTCGCCAGGGGACGTTTTGATCATGGGGACGTCTTGTCACGGGGACGTTTTGTCGGGGACGTTTCGAATGGGGACGTTTTGTCGACAACCCGAATAAATTTTTGATTTTGCTCATTTGTGACCAAGCGTTCAGTTTAGCAGTGTCTCATTGATGCCTGGAAAGAAAAAGACAAAGAGACAACCGATCTATTTTTGCTGTCTCAGTGCTTACCTCTTATTTTTTTTTTTTGACATCTTCAGCTAATCTCATATTTTCTTTCAGTTTGAAAAACCGGGACGGCGTGATGATTTTGACTACCCTGATATGGTGAAGGAAGCAGTGACGAAGGCTTTGAAAGACTGCAACTTGCCTTACCAAGCAGTTAAACAAGCTTGTGTTGGTTATGTTTATGGTAAGGGAAAGTTAACATACTTGAAAAACGAATGCATCCCACGAAACAGTTTTTCACGAGACAATCAGCATTTGACAAGTGTCACGACGCACATTCGCACGAAGCGATTATAGCGTTAGATAAACCTTCAAAGAGGAAAGTGTGAATATGCAACCCTTCCACAAGACAACTTGGATTCAGAAAAGTAGGTTTCTGGATCGGTAGACCGGAATACATGTCCTTGATTTTGGATAGGCTATGGTGAACTTTGGAATGGCCTGTGCCAAACGCTGGTCACTCTGAACTCTAACCAACTTTGACAGTGCAGAACGGATACGTCAGCTGCTTTTCAGTAGCGCAGACATTTAAAACTCGGCTGACGTATACTTTTTGCACTGTCAAATAGGATTTGCAGTCAGCTTGGGCTGAAGGAATATTCATGAATGTTTGTTTTCAGAATTTCACTCAAATTATCGACATGTATTGGGTTAGGATTTGCCCAGCGTTTGGCAGGCTATAACATATCTCATTTTCGTATTTCAGCTCCAACCAGACTTTCATATAATAGTAAAATTGAAACTCATAGTCCGGCTTAGCTGTGAAATATCCTTGAGAAAAATGTCCCCGAGAAAAAAGTCGCATGCTAACCTTAACCATAAAAAATTGTATATTTAAAGAAAAAATATTCTCTCTTTGAAAGAAACAGGTTAAATAGTGAAAAATAACTTGCAAGGTAATATTTCCGCCCACATAAATTGCGTTTTGGTCTATTTTTGTACTATTTGGCCTTTCTTTCTTTCGGAGTGTATTGTCCAGTAGGTTAGATTTCTTTTTTTGAAAGGGAATAAAATGTAACAGTGTAAACAATTTGCCAGGTGACTCAACGTGTGGGCAGCGAGCTCTCTACCCCTTGGGCATGACTGGGATTCCAATGTACAACGTCAACAACAACTGCTCAACTGGGTCCTCTGCCTTGTATCTAGCTAAGCAGCTCATCGAAGGGGGGCAGAGCGACTGCGTTTTGGCGTTGGGCTTTGAGAAAATGGACCGTGGATCTTTAACCTCCAAGGTAAAAGAAAATCTGAATGAGTAGCGACATTACCATCTTTTCTAACTCTCATGATCAGAAACTGAGCTGCGAAAACCTGCTTAGAATCCTCGGTTTTTTCTCGCCCTTTCGGTTCTGATCGGTGTTTAAAGGAGCTATTGTGCCTGTTATGCCAATGCATCCTACTTCCGTAATTGCATTTCATTAATTCCGAAAAGCCCGAGACCCAAATACGTTACGTTCTAAGCACGCTAATGATACCTCACTAATCTTTGCTGTTGTCGTGATTCGCTGTTTTCCGTGCGGATTATGCTCCCGACGAGTGTTCGCGTGTCGTGCTATTGATACGTAAAACCGGTTGTCTGGATTTTGCTGAGTTTTCGCTAAGAGTCAATGCGCTTGGGAAAAGGCTTAAAACAGCCAAAGCCGTGGATAAATTGTATAACAAAAAGAGCCTAGTTTATAATATTCAAATAGTTTTGAATATGTGAACATAAAAGTAAATATTACCTCAAAACTCAAGCCGATCTCGAGATAAATTTGAAAAGGGTTTACATATTGACTACAACTACGTCCGAATATTCAAGTACATCTATGCCCCAAAGTGGTGTTACAAGTCCCAAGAGATCGGTCTTGGCCTCTTGACTGCAAGAAAAATGCTCATAAGTGTGGTGGGAGCCACGAGTCCAGCCGTGAGGCCCTTTGCTTGCGCCTCAGCCCCAGTGTAGTGTGCCTATTGTGAGAGTGCCAAACACCCTGCTTACAGCTTACTCTGTCCGAAAGTGATTGAGCTTACGAGGATTACGAGTTATTAACGCGGAGCCCCTTGAAATTACGTCTTCCAGCTGATATGACTCGAGCTTATTTTGAATTTGTTATTTTTTTGTACCTCAGTTTATTCTGTTTACCCGTTCATTCGTTTTTGTTCTTTTTATACTCCATCATTTTGGATTCCGCCAGCTGATGAGATACCAATAAATAATATAATAATAATAGTGCAAGGTGGGCCTTAAACAATCTGTCGTATGGTACCTATATTAGTGATTCAGTCTATGTCCTTAATCGTTCCAACCATTCTCATTTCTGAGGTTTCGGAACGTCACTAAATAGTCCTTCAGCCCAAGCTGACTGGGAAATATAATATGTTGAAAACGGAAAAACTCATTTACGATGGTCGTCAGCGATATGTTGGCCCTTCTTGGCAGGGTTCATCGTCAGGCTGTTGCCAAGAAGGCCAAAATATCGCTGACAAATGTCGTAATTTTCCGTTATGAGTGTATGGATATTTTCGTAACGAACCATGCTGCTGGTTAGGACCACCGACGAGATCTTTGGTCAGAAAAACGGTTATGCAGTTTTTCCAGTGATTCTCGTCAAAGCTAACGGGACCTCGAGCGGCTAAAACAGAGGGGTTGGTTTTGAATTGTGTGACTTGTGCTTTTCCAAGATTTTCCAAATTATTAACTGATCCTTAAAGCACACCTCGGACTATTTACTGTCTATCTTCCAATATTCAAAATTATCTCAAACTGCAAAGCCAGGCTCTGCTTTCAAGAAATTGATTCACGGTCTTGACTGTTTTAAGCCTTTTCCCAGATCCATTCACTTCTAGCAAAATCTTGGCAAAATTCAGATAAGCGGTATACGCATCAATATCATGAGACGCGAACACTCGTTCGGAGCATAATGCGCATGGAAAGTAGTGAATCGTGGCAAGGGCAAAGCTTAGTGGGATGTCGTTAGCGGGTTTAGAATGTAACAAATGAAGTCTGGGTCTCCGGGTTTAAGAAGTCATGAATGCTGTTATGGAAGTAGGTTGCATTAGTATTGTAGGTACGACAGGTCCCTTAAGAAACTGGTGTAAGGTGCCGAAACCCTGGCAGAAATTTCCGGCCGCGAAATGTGAAAATCACGTTTGCTTGATCTGTTATTTCTGGCAGAAATTTCCGGCCGCGACCGCCAGAGTCGACCCTGGGATTGGGTTGTTCAGATGAATTAGTTGCTTTTTACTATATGTTTTTTTTCCTAGAATAGGATTGTTTTCTCTTCAACAGCTCCAAGTTTCAGTGGAGTCTACACTGCCAATCTTAAGCTGTCGGAAGCCATCGTAATGTGTCGTAACAGGAATTTTGAGTGTTTTCCGCCAATTGCAGCAAGCCGGGCCTGGACGAACACAGTCACGACCGCTTACGATTGCCAGTGGAGTTCCCGCTGTAAAAATGAGTTAGCCTAATTAGCTCAAGGAGTCTCGATTCATTGTCTTCGTCCTTAGACGAACGAAAGTATTTGCCTTATCTCCATTATTTAAAAAAAGTTGTTTAACAAAAGATAAAAGTCCTCGACCATCTGTTTATTTAGAAGAGATAACAGTACGTTCTGAACTAAAAGGAGATATTTTTAAGTATCTTAGATTAACCTTAGGCCACATGAGCCTAGTTGCAGTGAAAATCACGTTTGCTTGAGCTGTTATTTCTGCCATCTATGACCCCCCCCCCCCCCCCCAAGGTTTGTCGATCAGCAAGTGAAGCTTTTTCCCGTAGAAATGTCAAGAATGACTCCTTGTCCTATAGCTTGAAGAGGCAATCTGGGTTGATTGCACGTGGACTGGAATCCCTGTCCGGATCTCCAATTCCGTATGGAAAAGTTGAGATTTGTCCAACTTGATGAAGAAAGAGCAGAATATATTCAACCGCAAATTTCTGATCGGATGTGCGCACTATTATGCAAACTCTGAGCGTTCTCTGTGATTACCAGGAGTACTCTTGGGGATCTTCACCTGGCCTTCACAAGGAAAAGCTTTTCCGATTTGACAACAAGACTAAAGTATCGATGGGATCCCCGAATTTAATTTGTTGGGAAGTAGATAATCTGGTCTTATGCCCCCCCCCCCCCCAGAAGGTCTGTGGAAAAATATTCCGGTAAATTTTGACTGGTGCGGCGAAGCCGCGCCGGTCAAAGTTTGTCAAATTCACCTGAACTTGATGATTTTTACGGAGTCTACCGGATAATTGCTCAGGGAACCTACCGGAATTTTGCTCAGGGCATCTATCGAAATCTTGCCCAAGGAATCTACCGGAACTTGTCTCAGGGAATTTACTGGAGGCTGGATCAGGTAATCTACCAGACTTTGCCCCACGGAATCTACCGGAATTTTGCTCAGGGAATCTACCGGAATATTGCACAGAGAATCTACCGGAGTTTTGCTCCGGGAGTGTACCGGAATTTTGCTCGGGGAATCTACTGGAATTTTGCTCAGGGGATCTACCGGAATTTTCCCTCCGGGAATCAACAGGAATTTTGTTCAGGGAATCTACCGGAATTCAGCTTAGGGAACCTACTGGAATTTTGCTCAGGTCATCTACCGAAATCTTGATCAATGAATCTACCGGAACTTGTCTCATGGAATTTACTGGAGGCTGGATTATGGGATCTACCTGACTTTGCCCCGCGGAATCTACTAGAATTTTGGAATCTACCGGAATTTTGCTCTGAGAATTTACTGGAATTTTGCTCAGGGAATTTACCGGAGGGCATCTACCGAAATCTTGCTCAAGGAATTTACAGGAACTTGAATTTTACTGGAATTTTGCTCAGGTCATCTACCGAAATCTTGATCAATGAATCTACCGGAGCTTGTCTCAGGGAATTTACTGGAGGCTGGATTATGGGATCTACCTGACTTTGCCCCGCGGAATCTACTAGAATTTTGGAATCTACCGGAATTTTGCTCTGGGAATTTACCGGAGTTTTGCTCATATAATCTACCGGAATTTTGCTCGTGGAATCTACCGTAATTTTGCTCAGGGAATCTACCAGAATTTCGCTCAGAGAATTTACCGGAGGGCATCTACCGAAATCTTGCTCAAGGAATTTACAGGAACTGGAATTTTACTGGAATTTTGCTCAGGTCATCTACCGAAATCTTGATCAATGAATCTACCGGAGCTTGTCTCAGGGAATTTACTGGAGGCTGGATTATGGGATCTACCTGACTTTGCCCCGCGGAATCTACTAGAATTTTGGAATCTACCGGAATTTTGCTCTGGGAATTTACCGGAGTTTTGCTCATATAATCTACCGGAATTTTGCTCGTGGAATCTACCGTAATTTTGCTCAGGGAATCTACCAGAATTTCGCTCAGAGAATTTACCGGAGGGCATCTACCGAAATCTTGCTCAAGGAATTTACAGGAACTGGAATTTTACTGGAATTTTGCTCAGGTCATCTACCGAAATATTGATCAATGAATCTACCGGAACTTGTCTCGGGGAATTTACAGGAGGCTGGATTATGGGATCTACCTGACTTTGCCCCGCGGAATCTACTAGAATTTTGGAATCTACCGGAATTTTGCTCTGGGAATTTACTGGAATTTTGCTCAGGGAATTTACCGGAGGGCATCTACCGAAATCTTGCTCAAGGAATTTACAGGAACTTGAATTTTACTGGAATTTTGCTCAGGTCATCTACCGAAATCTTGATCAATGAATCTACCGGAGCTTGTCTCAGGGAATTACTGGAGGCTGGATTATGGGATCTACCTGACTTTGCCCCGCGGAATCTACTAGAATTTTGGAATCTACCGGAATTTTGCTCTGGGAATTTACCGGAGTTTTGCTCATATAATCTACCGGAATTTTGCTCGTGGAATCCACCTTAATTTTGCTCAGGGAATCTACCAGAATTTCGCTCAGGGAGTTTACCGGAGGGCATCTACCGAAATCTTGCTCAAGGAATTTACAGGAACTTGAATTTTACTGGAATTTTGCTCAGGTCATCTACCGAAATATTGATTAATGAATCTACCGGAACTTGTCTCAGGGAATTTACTGGAGGCTGGATTATGGGATCTACCTGACTTTGCCCCGCGGAATCTACTAGAATTTTGGAATCTACCGGAATTTTGCTCAGGGAACTACCGGAATTATGCTCAGTTCATATAGCGACAATGGCTTACATTTCTAGTTGGTAGGCCTATTCGGTTAAGCTTTAAGATTGTCAGTTAATTAAGACTCAAAAGTCCTCGACCTTCAACTCACCCTACACTTTTTTCATCACGTTTTCCATTTGTTCACAACACACCCAATTTCACATTCGGCAACTAGATCGGTTTCAAATGCGATTAGTAACAAATGCTGATCAGAACGCATAGTGGGCTTAACCAACACTCATCTTGCTAAAACGTCTTTCCCCTTTTGCTGAGGAAACAGGGATTGTCTTGGCCAGCTTGCTTCTTGGCAAGGCTCAAGCTGGAAAATGAACTCGTCGCAAATAAGATGTAGCTGACTTATCCGTTTTGCACCGTCAAAGCTATAAAAAAAATGTCCTCGTCCTCCGCTGAGTGACACAGGTGTTGCAGAACTGCCAATGTAAAGCATTCAAAGCATTAGTGTACAAATGCCCAACCCACGCCGAGAGGTGCTCTTCCGCCATATTCTACTGTGGCAAAAAAATAATTACAAAAAAGAGTCAAATTTCGTTACATAACTATTTAAGTGAAAAAGCTTTGGATAATTAGGTTGTCGTATCACGTCCCCTTTCGGTTTAAAAACGACCGACGCACGCAAGCGCGCAGTTTTCTTGCGTTGTCAATGTGAAAGTCCTTTTTGCAGAGCCATCAGTTCAAACTAACACTAAGGAGTAGCGCCAAGACTTGTAAAAAGTGACCAAGGCTTGAATAGCAGCGACACTAGCGATAGAGAACGTCCCTACTGGTACTCAATCAGTTGGGCACCAGCCCGTGCTACGATAACTCCATATTCCGAAGAGAGCAAAAAAAAGATACAACCTGTCCTGTTTCCTCGATGCGTGCAGACCGCATCTTGGCTGTACTGGAAATTTTCTAAGCCCAAAAGTCTGACTCGCTTCAAATGTTCCGAGCGCAGTGAGCGGTGCTACGAGTAAGGCTCATTTCCGATACATGTACAGCATACTTCTTGGTGCTACTCCCTAGTCTTATTTTGCTCTTAGAGCGATTTAACTGGTGCTATCGACAAACCAACCGACTCGGCAAGAATTTGAGCTAGTAATCGCGCCTGTCGTAGTCCGAAGCACAGTGCCTCCGTTCGACCGTCGATGACGTCAGGTAAGTGATGTGGTGTAAGTCGCATGGACTTACCCTTTCCCCTTCTGAAACCTTCAATTCCAGAATCCAATTTTTTTGTTGTTGCTGATTTGGTCTATATTTTTCAGTTCAACGATAGGACAAACCCTATGGACAGACACGTGGAGGTCTTGGCAGATACCGTTGGGATCGAAGCATCTCCCATCACGGCTCAGATGTTCGGGTCGGCTGGTGCCGAACACAACCAGAAATACGGAACCACTCCTGAGCATATGGCCAAGATCGCCTACAAAAATCACAAGCATTCCGTGAATAACCCGTAAGTAAACCCTGTAGTTTTCGAACTACTGGTTTGGTTCGTTTCGAAAGTACAACATATATCGTATTTCGAGGCCAAATGGCGCATTGAATAAGTCAAGATAAGTATAGTTAAAATGTCGATGTACAAACTTAAAGGGCCTATCGCACCTATAATGCCAATGCAACCTTCTTCGTTGACAGCATTCATTAGTTCTTAAACCCGGAGATCCATGTTTCATATGTTACTTTTTGAGCCCACGAACGACACCTCACTAATCTTTGCACTTGCCCCGATTCGTGTGTTACATGTTGTGTTCTTGTCCTTTTTTTTCATACTTGTCCTTTTCTTTTTTTCATACTCCGTTTGTGACTTTTGCCTTAAAAATGGGAAATTCATTTCATTCATTCACTAGTTTCCATGCGCATTATGCTCCGGACGAGTGTTCACGTGTCATGCGTAAAACCGGTTTTCTGAGTTTTGCCGAGATCTTGCTAGAAGTCGGCGGGCCTGTGATAAGGCTTAGAACAGGCAGGGCCGTTGATAATTTGTTAAAAGCAGAGCAGAGTATTCAGATAGTTTTAATATTGGAATATAAACAGTAAATAGTGAGAGATGTACTTTAAATTAGTCTGAACTAAATTATACACACAAAACAAAACTATATCTTGCTATAATATTTACAAAAATACTATCCCTCGTTATTTTTTTTTTTTTTTTTTTTTTTTTGCTATCATAAATCTGAAAAAAAATCAAGTTTTTTATTTAAATGAATGAGAAGTTCTACTCTTTTTTATGTTTCCATACACTGGTACACGTCATAGCTAAGACCTCGACATTGTAAAAAGTGGGTCACCTCTATGCGCTTGTACCTGTGTTGTACGCTTGAAGAAAACGGTTCACGCAGTGACCTACCTTCCACGAGCTGATGAAAAGCTGCGTTTGTATTGAGATTTAAATTTTTCGCGTCTAATAGAATTTGCGTTGCGAGAACGGCCGTGGATATTCTGAAAGTCATAATGGCAAATAGTGGAAAAAGAAATCCCTTAACAAATCCCATTATTTGGGTTTTATTCAGTTAAATGATACACAAATAAGTTGGCTTTACAGTTTTAATATTTATTTGTGGCCCGCGTTTTGTATCACAGCGGAGTATGGTAAAATACACATATTAAAACACTAAACAAAACAATGTACATACACATGACTGCATTATTTTCATATAGTTTAAAAACACACTAAATACACTTAAAAAAAATGAACACAGTGACAAGCACATCAAGCGGGTTCAGGACTGAAATACTGGCGTTCGTGGGCTGACAGGGCAGGATATTAACCTTTTTTTTTTTAGTTAATCTTTAAAGGACCCGTCGCACTATTTACTCTTCAACTTGCAGTATTTTAAAACATTTGATTTCTTTAAAACTATGCTGTGCGTTCAACAAATAGCCGACGGCTTTGGCTGTTTTAAGCTTTTTCTGAGACACGTTGACTTATGCGAAAACAGGGAAAAAAAATTTACAGGACTGATTTTTCTGAAGGAAAAAGTCCTCGGAGACAACCGTCGACAGCGTCATACACATCGAAGGTAGCAAAACACGGCAAGTGAGATAATCGGCGTGGTTTTGTTAAAGGGGTAAGAATGTACCGTACGAAATTGGAGTGATTTTGGAAGTAGGTTGCATTATTATCATATGTAAGACAGGTCCGTTTCCGTAAAACGTAACACTAAAAATAGTTCATAGTTATCCTAGTTTGCAGTGTTACTCATCAATGATCCGGCTACAGGTTTCCGGGATGAGACAGCGTATACTCGCGTCTGGATTTTGCGATCAGACTCTGGGCGTGAGAGGTACCCAAAACAAGTCAGAAATGCAAAAAGTTTTACTCCAGAGTTTGTGAACTTTGTTAAAGAAGCTTGATTGATTTTTATGTGTGTTGACACATATTTAAAAAAAAAAAATTGAAAATAATCGCAAATTTGGTTGTATATAACCATGAAAGTTGATTTTTAAATTATATTTCTACCTGTCTTCCTATCTATCTGTCAGCTTCGTACAGACAAGCAAACTTTTCCAGGTACTCCCAGTTCCAAGACGAGTATACCCTCCAGCAAATCATCAACTCTCCAAAAGTTACCGGGCCGCTAACAAAGCTGCAGTGCTGCCCCACCTCAGATGGTGCGGCCGCTGCTATTCTGGCCTCTGAAGAGTTCGTAAAGAAGCATGGACTCGAGTCCCGCGCAGTTGAGATCCTTGGTATACAGATGGCGACAGATTTGCCGTCGGCTTTTGAAGAGCGGAGTAATATGAAAATGGTGAGCGGATTGCATTTTTTTACTATTTCGAAGTAGGCGTAAAGACCTGAGTGACCGTCTCTGGCCTTTTAAAGACATAATATCTTTCGCGAAGCATATACTTACGATTGATATGTTTTAAACGCATTACCATCCTTAGGCCGAAAGAGAGCGTGTTCCAGCCTACTTACCGGATTCTGGTGTACTTGGCTTCTAGGCTGGAACGCATTTTTCTATTTTCGACAAAATATCGTGCCAAGGGCTGATCGCGTCAATAATGTCACAGAGATTCTTAGCTACCACGCTTACTATGCTCACTAGCATGGTGAGTAAATAAATACTATTTCGACAAGGTTGGAACGGTCATCATAGTAACTTTTCACGAGTTTGGACCGAAATAGTAACTAATAGTTACTATTGTTAGAAGGGTGGAACACGTTAAGAGAAAGAGAGAGATATTGTTTAATGGAAAACTGTCGCAGCTTATAGCTAATTTTCAGTTCCATGACAATCAGTAAAACACAACACTGAAACTGAAACTAAAACGGGACGGAACAAAAGAGTTACTGTACCGGCTTGTGCGTGTTTTTATGTGCTGGAGTGTATCCTGTTGCCGGGTACGGTAGTTCCTGGTGGTTTGCCTGGGTAGTAACCCAACCGAGTCGGGTAGATTCAATGTGGTATAAAAAAAATAAAAAAAAAATGCAGCCAACCGTCGCTGGCTATTACACGATTTGTATTATTTTTACGACAAGCTCTAAGCGTTAAGAACCTCAGAAGCTGTTGTCGTGGCTATGATATGGTGGCTGTATAAGAGGTACCGTCAACGTAATGAATCTGTTCGCCCGGCTTTGACAACCTGAACAAATTGGGAAATTGTGATAGAAGTATGTGCAGTAGTGGTGTGTCTGAATTTGAAGATTGTCTCAGCAGGATTCACTCTATCGTTGAGTCTGAACAGTTTGATTACCTTTGTGTCCTCGGTGATTTTAATTCCAATGCTAGTCGCTGCTGTTCTCCTGACTTCTTTGGTGAGCTGCAATCTTTTGCTCAAAGCAATGACCTGTGTCTGATTGATGTGCAAAGGCTTCCAGCTAATTCATATACTTACGTGAGTGAAAGTCAACTAGGCTTGGTATCGTGGTTAGACCACGTCCTAGTGTCCAGTCCGCTTGTGCTCCTTATAAGCGAGATGTGGATAGAGTATGAGTTTGGTCCCGACCATTTACCGTTGAGGTTTGTAGTGAATATTAGAAGTGTGAATATAAGAAATACAGCCCAGTGGGCTGTATGATAATGTGGTATGTGCTCCGAAAGCAGTAATGCCAGCGACGAATTGGGATGTCTGCACAGAAGAAGATACCCTGAGCTACTTAGTGGCCACGCAAAATCAGCTCAATCAAATTGACCTTAGCCTGCCCTGTTTCTCTTGTGACGGTCGGAATTGTGACATAATCACACATCGGGCTGAAATTTCTAGCCTATATGCATTGTTCGTGAGTATTCTTATTTTTGCCGCTTCTAGTACTATCCCGTCGAAGGTAACAGCTCAAAATCGTAGAAAGTCCAACATTCCAGGTTGGAATCGTCACCTGAAGTCTCTTTATGGGAGTTCAAGAAGTGCTTTTTTACAATGGGTTCATATGGGTAGGCCTCTTCTTGGGCCTGTACTAGAAGCTATGAAGTTCGCACGACGTTGTTTTAAAACAAGGCTCAAGCAATGTAGATCTCATTGCGAAAGTCTGAGATTTGATGCGATGGCAAAATCATTATTAATGGGTAAAGTAAAAGATTTTTGGTCTCGTGTTCGGTCAGTATTTAATGTGCCACAAGTCCTCCCTCAGACCATGGATGGGTATTCCGGGGATGAGGCCATTTGTGAGTTGTGGAGAAGCAAATTTGAGGCTCTTTTTTCTTCAGTAGGCAGTGATTGCTCTGAGTATCATGTACTGCCCTCGTCTGGCATGATCAGACCCGTAACTGAGATGGATGTTAGTACTATCATACGAAAGTTAGATACTGCTAAATCGGGGGGAGCAGACGGTGTGTCTGCTAAGCACCTCAAATTTGCTTCTGAAAGAAAGTGTGCAGTATTATGTGCCCTGTTCAATGCGTTTATTGTGCACGGGTTTGTTCCGGATTCCCTAATGTCAGTAAATTTGGTTCCAATTTTGAAAAATCGTGCTGGTCTTTTAACCAGTTCTGATAATTATCGTCCCATAGCTCTTGCTACTGTGATTTCAAAAATATTTGAGAGATGTTTGGCTGACATCCTGCGTGAATTTCTACAGACTTCATCGTTCCAGTTTGGGTTTAAACGTTATTGTGGTGTAGAATTTGCTATTTTTCTACTTCGTTTTATTGTGGAGTATTTCCTACAATATTCTTCACCCGTGTTTGCTTGTTTCATAGACTCGAGTAAAGCTTTTGATCGGGTAAACCATAAGACGATGCTTGATATACTCCGTGCTAGGAGTGTACCAGCATGCTACCTCAAACTTCTATCTTATTGGTTCCGGAACCAGAAGTTCAGAATAAGGTGGGGTACGACTGTAAGTAATGAGTTTGGCCTTCTGAACGGCCTTCGGCAGGGTGGGGTTCTGTCCCCATTGCTTTACTCAGTTTATATTGACGCTTTGTCTGCCCGTCTGTCTTCGTGTATGGTTGGATGCTACATTGCCGGAAGATGTATGAACCACCTGCTTTTTGCAGACGACCTAGTGGTACTGTCGCCTACGTGTTATGGATTGAATAAGCTTCTTAAAATTTGTGACAGTTTTGCGTCACAACATGACATTCTTTTTAATACAAAGAAAACTCATGTGATGTTGTTTCGCAAAGCTGGTATTCGTGTTGCTAAAAATGATGTGCACCTGTCAGGTCGAATACTATGTTATGTCGATGAGTTCCGTTATTTAGGATTCACGTTCAAGTCTAACCTGAATGATGACCTTCATGTTAAAGAGTTGATATCGGGGCTATGCAAACGTGCAAACGTTTTAATTCGTAAGTTCAGCAAGGCTGACCTTGATGTACGCGTTCAGCTGTTTAGAACGTACTGTTATCATCTTTTTGCTTTAGCATTGGTAACTAATGCTACCGCTAAAAGTCTTAGCAACGCTAAAATAAGTTATAACCGTGTGTTCCGGCGTTTGTTTAAGCTACCATATATCTGTAGTGTTTCTTCGGCGCTCGTTTCGAGAAGATGCCTCACTTTTGAGGAAATTCGCCGTAAGGCTAGAGCGGCACTTCTGTGCCGTCTTTTGGATTCAAAGATTGAGGTTATAAAATTTGCCACTGTGCCAATTTTTCATTGCCTGCCTGTATGGCAGTCTCTTCTTGCTGCAACGCAACAGCAGGAACAGACTGCATGATTTTGTTGTTGTTGTTGTTTTCTTTTCTGTGTGTTTTCTTTTTCGTTTATGGCTATTTGCTGAATTAAAAGTATTCATTCAGTGGTATGTTTTTTTTTACATTTCTCAAAATTTGTCACTACCTTGGTTTCGTTTTTGCTTACAAAAATTCAGATGGGGGAAAATGAACAAACTTGTAGCTAATAACCAACTGTTTCAACTTTCTTCTGGTACAAAAAGTACTTATAATAATGATTTTTTTTGTCTTACTGTTGTCTTACAATTCTGTTTATTTATCCATAAATATCTTTTACAAACAACAGATAGTGCTGGACATGTCAGTACAGTTAAAAAGATCAACCAAGGGATATATTACAATTGTAACCTATGATTTAATGTCTGCTTCTTCCATTAGGGTATATTATTTAGTTTAAACGCCATATTTTCGTTCACGCTGCTTAGCGGCAGATACAAAATTTTAATGAAAAACAGTAGGAAATTAAGAGCAAATATTCCAAATTCAGCTGACATTTGATAAACTGGGCTTGAAGTAAATGTTTTTGGCAAGTATTTTACAGTATAAGTTTCCTGGTTAGGGACTATCTTTTGTGACCGTTCCAAGTAAGGCGGCGTTCAATCATACATCTACTTCATATATTTGTTACTTAAGATGAGGTCAATTCGCCACTCCTCGCAAACCCTTGCCAGCGCCAAGAACTGCACAGCATACTTACCCCTAAGCTTGAATTTTTTTTTCTTTTCATAGAGAATGACTGCAAATCCTCTTTTAGGTCGGTTACGACATGACCAAACTGGCTGCACAGAAGCTTTTCGCGCAGACTGGCTTCAAGGCCACGGATGTCCAGGTAGTTGAGCTGCACGACTGCTTCTCAGCCAATGAGCTTATCACGTACGAAGCCTTAGGTCTTTGCCCCGAGGGTAAGGCTGGGGAGCTCATTGACTCTGGGAATAACACCTACGGCGGCAAGTATGTGATTAACCCTAGCGGTGGATTGATTTCGAAAGGGCACCCCCTCGGTGCTACAGGTAAGAATCATAATGTTCTTTCGTTATCTTTACTTGTATGTTTAATAATTTATAGTTGAAGTCCTGCACTGGCAATTGCATGCTCGTCCATCCGGCGTGCTCTCGTTGGCTGTAGATCGCAAAACTGACGGCTTCACTTCACGTTACAAGATCTTCCGACAGCTTACGATTGCCAGTGGATCATCCGCTTAAGAGAGATGCACTAATCTTGCGACGACTGCATTGTTGTCGGGAAAGACTGCATCCTCAACCGGATGCCATGGACAGGGGTGTAGTAAGCTCGATAAAAGATGTTGCCCAAAGGTGCGAAACAGTCGTCGATGTCAAGATGACCTAGGGAACTCGGGAAGGCCTACTACACATGCAAAACTTCACGGGTTCATTATGGAGAGCGGTGGTTAACTCCCACTATGGTTTGTTGACCCAACTCACAATGGGAACAATAGTGTAAGCGGTACGGAATGCAGAGGGCACCACCGCAACACAGGGACGAAATGGCATCTTAAACAGGCAGCGCGATGGTAACAGTTTGGAAATTATTTGGAAGAATATTCCTGATTGAAACCTGTAAAATTTGACAGCTTGAATTAAAAGGGTAGAAAAGTTATGTAAAGAAAAAAAAGATAGAATTCTACAAGGTACTGTGACAAGTATATCTTTTCAAAAGGCTACAGTCGGCTCCAAACAGGCTGGGTAGTATGATGAGGTAGACGAATTCGGGAGGGGACAAAACCAGGGGGAAGGATGTCGTAGTGAAGTGAGTTTGGAACTTCATTCAAACTTGCAGTCGGCCGCATGAAAGGATGTCTTATTCTGATAGCTTTAGGAGCTGAATGCAAAGAACTTTTGTAGCTTAGATGGCACAAGCAACGCTCTAGACTGCATCCTCTAAAAAAAATCAGGCTGTTCCTGGCTCAGATCAAAGTGCCAAACCTTAGCTAATGTTGGTTCTGGCTGACACAAAATGTCTTGAAAATAACTCTATATAACCAAGTCCAAACACGACACTGAATCTTGGGAAAAACAAGAAACGCTCAAACATCACCTAAACGAACCCTCAAAAGCCTGTATAAACCAATCAACAACGTTAGTTGTCGTGACGCTTATGGCTCTTCGCTGGGCAAGTGGCGATTCTTCATCGGCACGGAGAGTTAGTCATCAAGAGTATTGGTTCTGGAGTTTTAGCTCGTCGCACAGGCTTTTGAGTTGTAAAGTTCTTCGCTGGAGGTTGCGGCTTTCGAAAAAGAGGTGTTGCGGTGTTTCTTCTTCTGCATGGCACGTACTGCAGTTTAGACTTCGATCCAAAAAGACAACTAATCTTCAAATTTGACTACATATATTAGAGCATCCGTCAGAGCCATCTATCGTTTCTGTCATCGATAATGAAGAACATCTGCGCATGTACCTGGCCAGAGGCCTTTGCGCTTGGCACCGTGTGCGACTCTGTGTTATCGCGTAGTGTAAATAGAAGCGCCGAGTAATCTGTTTTTTTTGTCAGTTGCGCTGAAAATTATATACCCGCTGATACATTAAAAGACTGTCCAGGTATTTGAATTTTATAGTTGTAGGCTAAGCCGGGCTCCAACGTGGTCCAGATTTCTGTGTCGTTTAAGGTAAGTCTTCACCTTCCGGAATCTGGGTTCCCAGATTTTTCGAGATTTTTTTTGAATTCTTCTGCGATACTTAAAAATTCCGGAAATCTGGATGTTCAAAAGCCCCTTTTTTCCGGATTATTTTGATATACGTTTGGATCGGTTCATATTCGAGATGCAATTTACAAAGGACGTCAAAGAATTTTCTGGAAGCCCAGATTCGGGAAGTTCCGGGAGGTGAAGACCCGTCTTTATTTACGAAAGTCGTATCTCGTAATTATTGTTTCTCATCCAGGATTGATAGCACTGTACTGTACTGTACAGGCTTTAGACATTTTTAAGCTGAAGATTTAAATGAGAATTTTACACCGGACTGGACTTTGTGGGAACTCTGTTTAGCAAAGATAGCCTTTAGAATATCTTCAGTCGCCTTTCTGTTCAAAAGGACGTAATTACAGAAGCGGTACTGCTTTAGTTTAATTAAAAACACATATGCACTATACAACGTAAATAATCTATACCCGAAGAGGCAGAATTCATTATTTTATTACGCGCGGAAAAAAAAACGAGAGTATGCGAGTAAAGAATTATCGGCAGAAAAATACAACGATTGTTAATGGTTAATAGGCATTAGGGTTAAAATCTCTTTTTTGAATAGAAAAGTGACGAAGAGAACATGGTTTCTTAGTAGGCTATTTGAGTCCCGACTTTATTTTTATCAGGTCTTGCCCAGTGTTCCGAACTCGTTTGGCAGTTGCGTGGGGAGGCAGATAAGCGCCAAGTTCCAGGCGCCAAACTCGCTCTTCAGCATAACATCGGACTTGGTGGAGCAGCAGTAGTAGCTCTTTACCGACTTGGTTTCCCCGAGAAAAGTCCCAAGTAAGCGCTTCGATTTAGTCGTTATCCATGCAGACTATCACGTTTTATCGGTCGGCTTTTATCCACTTTCATCTTGAAGTTGAAGAAATGTAAATTTTTCTATGAGGAAATTGCTAAGGATAGTGCGAGCGCGCTGTCAGTGTCGGGCGTTAGTGGGCTGGAATTCCTGTCGGATTTTTTCCGCACCGTCATCAGATTCCGTGTTTAGAAGTTTAGAATGTGCTGGAAGAGTGAAAAAACTGTTGGCTGGTTCGGACGGACTTCTTTGGATATTCGCAGACTGCAGTTCGAACAGGAATTTCGGCACTGTCAGCATGTTCAGTAAGGCATGTATCAATCTCCGTGCTGAAAGTGTTGAAGATCCGGTTGAGAAACCTGGCATTCTATCCTCACAAGAAAGTGTAGAATATCCGCTGGGGGAATATCTCCGTTCGGAATTTGGTGAAGGTGCCGAAAAGACTGTCTGTAGTTCACGTCTCGACCGTGGTCGTTCTGTCCTAATCATTACAGCGAACATGATATGGACAGGCGGTCCTGAACGAGATTGATCCTGCTTGAATTTTCGTCATCATCGTCAGGTCTGTTAGAAACAGCCTTTCCATCCAGAACTGAAGAAAATTTGTCCGGAAAACCTTAACATGTCTCGCATCATTACCTCACAAATTTTTGGAAATCTGTAATTCTCAATAGCCTAGGGAATAGATGATGGTAAAAATAGACTAGCTCCAGTGACACGGAATGTATAGTAAAGCAATGAAGGGTTAATGGCCGTTCGTGAGAGTTTGACCTTTGTTGTGTCAAAATATTAGAAGCCTTACGAGAATAGAGAGATTAGAGCCTACCCGACGAAATGTTCAACGCCACGCATTTTTGCAGATACCATGGTATCTGTTACCACGGTAACCGGATTTGCAATTAGTCGTTTTTGCAGTAACCGTGGTATCTGATATACGGTTGCTCTGCAAAAACGACAGTTGTCGAAATGCCAAACTCCTTTCCCACCAATTTGACAACAATTGATGAAAGTGAGATGTCTTTTCAGATACAACGATCACTTACCAAGGTCCACCGTGGTATCTGAATATCGGATACCACTATAACTGCCCAGATACACGATAACTGCAAAAACGCCTTTTCACCGTGGTATTAGATACCACGATAACTGCAAAAACGACTTTAGACCGTGGTATCAGATACCATGGTATCTGCAAAAACGCAACTATTGGAAAGAACGAAAACAAATAATTTGAGATTGTGAGGCATAGGTTTTCGACCGCGAGACTTAAGTATCGGTGCTTGGTAATTATTATAATAATAACTCATTTATTTCCTTAATAGCATTTACACTGCTAGCTGCAGATCGTCAACATAACAAATTACGAATCACGACTGATTGATATTTTGACAGTTAAAATTACGAATAAAGTAAGGCACAAACGAAGATAAATACCTTTCGGTTGAGTTAATGGGATGTTGAAGAAGCCGTGGCTTGTCAGTGTTAGCTAGTCTTCCCCTTGTGTTCGGTCTGGTCTGGTCTGGAGTTTCAAAGTCTGGGAAAATAGTCCGGTGGTGGTCAGAAGTTAAATATTTTTTTCCAAAGTTCATCGTCGGTTGCCTCCTATCCGCAAGGGTCCGCAACTGAAGCTTGACCAGAGCATCCTCATAGGAAACATAATCCTGACCAAGCATCACTTTGCACGACCTCTTCTGGATAGACTCGAGTCTTTCTGTCTGTTCTACTGTCAGTTCGGAATGCCATACCGGACACGCATATTCCACGCAGGGACGAATGTATGTACAGTAGATTGTTTTTAAAACTCGAGGAAGGATTGCAAATCGGCGAAGAACGGCAAAAGACTTTAATAGTGGGGCATGAACTTGCAATGATGGAATCAACATGTGCTCTCCCCTTCAAGTCATTATCTATTTTCACCCCAAGTAGTTTAACAGAGGATTCTATTTCCAGGCCAATTTCTTCAAAAGCCGGCAATTCCTGTTTACCATGCTTTTTGGTATACTAACGGATAACTTGACTTCATCCAAATCCTTTTTCAAAAGTTCGAAAAGAGAAGATAGGGAAACCTCAGTCGGGGTCATAGGAAAGGTCCGGAGGGATAATGTCGATAGGTCGTCAGCAACTTAAAACGATTTAAAACATGGGTCAAAACGCCGTTAAAAACGATCGAAAAGATTAAAGGCCCCAACTTCGTGCGGGGTTCCACAAAATATATCTAAAAAGCTGGAAATGTTGTCCGGACTTAACATAACACACTCAACATGAAACTTGTTGGAAACGTTTTACTTACCGTTTCTTGATTATTTAATCAGTCTTAAGTTCAATCTGGGACATTCAAGGTTTCAAACTTCATCGCAAAATAAGTCGTCCGATTGGTCGGTTTTTATGGCACTTGCCCTTCGGCCAAGTACCATATAGTGATCGCAATTTCTGTCCGTCAGTCGGTCTGTCTGTCCCGGTTTTGCTAGCTCTGGCACTTCCAGATAAGCTAGGACGATGAAACTTGGCAGGCATATCAGAGACCGGACCAGATTAAATTATAAATCTGGGGGTGGACTGGAGGGAGGGGGAATCCGAAAAAATTACGTAAAATGACGTATTTTTAACTGACGAACGGGTGATCGGATCCTAATGAAACTTGATATATGGAAGGACCTCGTGTAGACGTCCCATGTTAAATCCAGACCGGATCCGGTGACACTGTGGGGGTTGCGGGGTTCCCAAATCTTGGAAAACGCTTAGATTGGAGATATCGGGATGAAACTTGGTGGAAATAACTAGCACAAGTCCTAGATACGTGATTGACGTAACCGGACCGGATACGCTCACTTTGAGGGTGTTGGGGGGGGGGGGGTCGAGTTTCTAGTGATCCCGCGAGTTTGGTGCTTCCTGATGGGCTAGGACGATGAAAATTGACAGGCATGTCAGGGACCCGAACAGATTGACTTGAGAATTGTCGTTTCCTTCATCCGACCATCTTGGTTGGGGGGGGGGGGGGCTGGAGGGAGGGCGAATCCGAAAAAAATGGTATTATTAACTTCCGAACGGGTGATTGGATCTCGATGAAACTTGATAATTAGGAAGACATCCTATCTTAGACATCCCAGTTTAAATCCGGACCGGATCCGGTGACATTGGGGGAGTTGGAGGGGGAACCGGAAATCTAGGAAACGCTTAGAGTGGAGAGATCGGGATGAAACTTGGTGGCAAGAACAAGTACAAGCCCTAGATACGTGATTGAAATAAGCGTACCGTATCCCTTCACTGTGGGGGAGTTGGGGGGGGGGGGGGTCCGAATTTCTATCAGTGATCCCGCGAGCTCGGTACTTCCTGATGTGCTAGGACGATGAAACTTGGTAGGCATGTAAGGGACACGAACAGGTTGACTTGAGAATAGTTGTTTCCCCGATCCGACCATTTGGGGGGGGGGGGATCTGGAAAGTGAGGTATTTTTAACTTGCGAACGGGTGATCGGATCTTAACAAAAATTGAAATATAGAAAGACCTCGTGTCTCAGACGCCCCATTTTAAATCCGGACCGGATTTGGTGACATTAGGGGGAGTTGGAGGGTAACCGGAAATCTTTGGCAACGCTTAGAGTGGAGGGATCTGGATGAAACTTGGTGGGAAGAACAAGAACAAGCTCTAGATACGTCATTGACATAATAGGACGGGGTTCGGGCACTGTGGGGGAGTTGGGGGTCGGGGGGCGTATTTCTAGTAAGCGCGCGAGTTCGGTACTCCCTGATGTGCTAGGACGATTAAACTTGGTAGGCGTGTCGGTGACCCGAATAGATTGACTTGAGAATATTCGTTTCCTCGATCCGACGATCGTGGGAGGAGTGGAGGGATTGGGAATCCGCAATCTAGTGGCACGGGCAGTTTTTTAACCGGTGATTGGATTTGAATGAAATTTGGCAATTGGAAAGAGCTTTGTCTAAGATGTTCCATGTCAGGTCCGGGGAGGAGTGGTGGAGGGGGAATCCGGAATGTATTTATAACTTTCCAACGGGTGATCGGATCTAAATGAAACTTGATACTTGGTAGGACGCCGAGTCTCAGAAGACCCAGTTCAAACCCGGGTCGGATCCGGTGACTCAGGAGGGATCGGGATGAAACTTGGTGGGAAGAACCAGCACAAGTCCTAGATACATCGTTGACATAACCGGACCAAATTCGAACACTATGGGGAAATTGGGGGGGGGGACTTCATTCTGGCTATCTCGCAAGTTCGGAATCTCCTTATGTTCTAGGACGATGAAACTTGGAAGACATATCAGGGACCCGAACAGACTGACTTGAGAGTAGTCGTTTCCCCGATCCGACCATCATGGGCAGTCAAACTTGATGGACGGGATATAGTAATTTGAATGAAACTTGGAAGATACAGAGATCATATGCCCTAGATCAGTGGTTCCCAACCGGTGGTACGCGTACTCCAAGGGGTACGCGAGACACTTGCAAGGGATACGCGAAGGAACCAAAACTGATTTAGTCTGTAGCTGCAAAATCTCTCCTCACTCATTTTTGATTGCCGAAAGCCTAATATTACGAGCAGAGGCATCACTAGCCAAAATGTATCTTAAGGGGCAAGGTAGTTTTACTGGCCGACAGGTCATTTTTACCGACTGTTTATTTTTAGTAACTGCTTTTACGAAAAATCGCGGCGCTTCGCGCAGACTCTTGTCTTTTTATTCGTCTGGCCGACCTTTTTGGGGGGATGGGTGTTGTCAAACCGTGCTTGACGCCTCTGATTCCAAGCCCTAGTGAAAGTCAGTGACATAATTTTGCTTCAAAAACAGCTAGCCTACTGCCGTAAAATCTGTTCCTGTGTCAAACAATATTGTTTCAAGAAGAATCGAAGACATTGCAAGTGATGTTGTCATTCAGGTTGCGAATTAAGCTAACGAAAAAGTTTGCGATGCAGCTTGATGAAAGCATGGAGAACATCAAAACCAATCACAGAAACAGGCTGACGGGAAAAATATGCTGCTCATGACGTCGAGACGAGATTTGACAAATATATTGCTGCAAAGCAGCCTCTAGTCATTGCCTCATTAATTTTGTATATATTTCTAGAGATGTATGCCTTCATCATTTATGATAATATCTATTGTCTTTTTCACGGTCTGAAAAAGGGGGTACGCAATCTTTTCGAACCTTGATTATGGGTACGCGGTACGGAAAAGGTTGGGAACCACTGCCCTAGATGACATATTTCAAGGTTCTAACCGGATCCGACCACGATGGGGGTGGGAGGGGGAGGGGATTTCTCGGAAGTTTCCTAAAAAATGCTCAGATTCGAGTGAAAGATAGCTGGTAAGAGAAAATGCTTCAGATTATCCAGTTAAGAGGCCAGACCAGGTTCGGCCGCGGTACATGGGGAATTGGAAGGGGGTACAACCGGAAATGTTGGGCACGTCTAGGGACATAGCGAGTGGATTTCTTGGGTTGAAACTTGGAAGGTTGGCGATGGATTGGAGGCGATGTCGGAAATTTTCAGACTTGAGTGAAACTAGGTATACTAATTTTAGGTCCGAACCGCATTTTTGGATGGTGTCGTTACAAGTACCGTATGAGCTCGTAGCTCTTGTTCTTGCCTGACTTCCTAATCATCAAGGCTGCCATTATTTACTCAGATCTGTTGTCGTTGGGCAGGCTGCCATTCCTCTATACTTCATTGCGAACGATTCCCAGACACAGAAGCTGAGTAGACTAGTTAGGCTGACCTACTTTCATTTGTTCCAGTCTCGTACGAATCGCCACTAGAAAAGCTACCACCGTCGTTTATATCTTTATATCCCTATATACAGTCTGAAACGACGTCTAAAGGACCTGTCTTACCTATATACTAACGCAACCCACTTCCATAATCACTCCATATATTTCTAAACACGAAGACCCCGATTTCGTACGGTACATTCTAACCCCTCATTTCCCGCTGGTTTTCTCAGTAGCCGTGTTTTGCTACCTTTGATGTGCATCACGCTGTCGACGGTTGTCTGCGAGAAGTTTTGCCATCAGAAAAACCGATTTTGTAAATTGTTTCCCTGTCGCTACGGTTCTCGGGAAAAGCTTAAAACAGCAAAAAACGTGGGTTATTTTTGAAAGCACAGCCTAGTTTTCAAGTATTCAGATGTTTAATAAGTAGTGCGAGGGGTCCGTTAAAGCTTCTAGTGTCTATCAAAAGGGTGCAAGAATGTCCCTTTGTTTGCTGCCACACTCACTATCACTTTTTGTAGACCCACTGCTGCCATGACTGTTACTGACTCAGCTGCCGATGGCTTCATATCTGCCGCAGTCTTCAAAGAGATCGGACAAGCCCTCGAGGCTGATGGTGCCAACCTGGTCAAGAAGGTGAAGGGAATCTACGCTTTCAAAGTCCGAAATGGTCCCAACGGAAAAGAAATCGTCTGGATCATTGATGCAAAGAACGGCAATGGTTCAGTGAAGCTTAATGGGGACAGTAAGCACTCCCCTATTCATTTTTGTCTTTCTGTTCTGCAGTCTCGTCGAGGTCATCTACCGATAGAGTTTTTTGCGTTGGAAATGACGTTACCGCACACGCGCTTCGTTGCGAATCCGTGAATAGCTTAGACAGGGGTGTGGACAAAAATCTTGGAAGGACATGCAGCACTGGATACTGTTTCTTTCTTAGCATTAATATTCTCGTAAAATCATTCTTTATATTAAAAATACAGTTCCGTAGATCCGTATTTCAGCGAATATCATCTGCCTCAGTGTAGAACACCGAGTGATTTTCCAGCGCATGACGATGAAGATGCTCGTGCGGCAAGGAACCAAAGGTCTCGGAACAGATCTGGCCAGTCAAATTCTTTGCAACACACGTGGCCGTTGTCAGCTCTCTCAGCGCCATCGAAAAAATTCAGACTCTTCACAGAACCATGAAATATATGTAATATAACTTTACTGTTTTAATGTATCGGAGCAAAACTCGTTTCTATTGGGTTTTCAGACCTCTTCAGATGAAGAAGGGATACGCAACTAAGTTTTTGATTAAATGATGTGAGTACCCTTTTGGATGTTTCTTCGTCGCTCTCCAAAGTCGTTGGCAACTGAGCCCAACCAGCGCACGACCTTCTCCACTGCTTCCTGGCTGAAGATTGAAAATTAAGAGCGTGTTCCATCCTACTTACCGTAGTTACTACGCAAGACGTCACGACTTCTGGCTTTTTGCCGTCAAGGCTGGAACGATTTTACTATTTTCCAGCAGAATATCATGCCACGGGGGAATCCGACCAATCACGCTACAGAGATCCGTAGTTATTACGCTCCCGAGCCTGGTAAGCAAATAGTTACTATTAGTTACTATTTCAAGAAGGTTGGAACGGTCAGCGTAGTAACTTTTGGTGAGGTTGAACGTAAATAGTAACTAATAGTTACTATTTGTAGAAGGCTGGAACGCGCTCTAAGTGTCTTTTTCTGTGTGTTTAAGTGTTTTATTTATTTTCTTCATTTACTCCGCTTTTCCCAAATGGCGGGTTACTACTTACTTACTTAGTATTCGTATTTCGTATTTCACCGTTTTTCAGGGAGCCTGTAATTGTTTGATCTTATTTGTTTGTTATTATTTATTTGAATCAAAAACTGGGGGACTAGGGCCATAGCACACCGATTAATCCATAGCGCTTTTAACACTTAAGTTGGGTCGAACCCACGATACACCAACTCACCCCATTTCAGCCTAATGCAAAGAGTTAGGCGCATGTGCGGGCCAGAGAAAATTGTCGGAAGAGGGTTCTGTGACCCCCAAGATCCTGTTCTGAAGCGAAAGACAAGAAGATGTACTGATTTCAGAGAAAGGCGGTAGACATTCGCCGATAAACATTGCCGAGCCGAGGCACTACGTGGCCGTGTACCCACCAGAGGGAGTTGTTGTACGTGACGTGGGAAGAGTTAAGAGGCTGACAGTGATATTGGTGGGTAGACCATAAAGCTATGTGTAGTAAGCATGAAACTAGAAAGATTTTACCTCCCCGTCGCATTTCGCGAATTCCCGAAGAGGTTAGCCCGAGCGCACATTGATGTACTTTATTTCTAAGGCCTGATTATTTTCTCTTTGCAGCAAAAGCCGACGTGACCATCACCATGGACGATGCCGACCTCCTTGAGCTCATGACTGGTCGTATGAACGCACAGAAGGCCTTTTTCCAAGGAAAGTTGAAGATCCAGGGAAACATGGGACTCGCCATGAAATTGCAAGAGTTCCAGAAACAAGCGGAACAAACCCTGAAAGCCAAACTGTAAAGGAGGAACTAGTCATGTTTGTGGGTGGGAATCGGTAATAGCACTAACTGGGGGAATTTTTTTCTTTGGCACTGTTCGTTGACTACAAATCTCTGAGTGTAGGCGGAGCCAATCCTGTTTAATTCCGTTACCTTTGTGATCTGAATTCCGCCACGAATCTTTGAGAGTACAAGAGACTTGATCGAGAATTTGTTCGACACCAGTCGTAGTCAATGTGATCATAGTGATAAAAAGAACACTGCTTCTGGCTGCTCTTTGTCTGTGAGAGACTGACGGCGATGTGTCCAGATTCACATTGGTGACGAGGAATATATCCTCCATGTTAAATATTACGTAATGTTTAGCCAATCTCTGACATGAAGCTGCTTAGACGAATTTGCTCTCGGCGGGGTCACTGTTCCGATAGCCCACTTCTTTCTGGCTGTTCTGGTAATTTGAAAACTGCGTTCACAAGCCCCTATGTAGCTCGAAGGTAGAGCAGTTGTCTGCCAAAGGTCGTTGGTCCAAATTCCGACTGACGAGCACTTTTGTCTCTCAGTTCACTATTTATAATACCGGCTACGCCTTAGCTCACTTTGTGCAGCACTTCGTTTTTCAGTCCATTTGTGCTACGAGAGTAATAGACGAAGATTCTCCTCAGCTAGGGGGATTATACATACATATGTTATTGGGTAGTAACTTCGCTGTAGCCTGGTTCCTACCAACTGCTTTTTTTTTTATCTATCCCGAAAATCGTATCTTATTATTGTTACCATATTCTGTGCTATGAGACTCTTTTCAAATTCTTTTATGTGATCCGTTTTTATGCCTCGGTCTGTAATTAGTAAGTAACAGTCGTGATAATAAAGAGAGGAGAGTTTGTACGAAAGAAAGAAGAATCTGGCCAGAATTTTTTGGACACCTGGGCAGTGGGGAGTGGGGACCAGGCTTATGTGTCGTATTGTTAATGATGGTTTTGTGCAGTTTGCGCTCTTTTTACGGAAATTTTGCTTGAATAAATCGTGTTTATAATGTTCAAGCGTTTATTTAGTGTTATTGCAAAATTAGTTTATCGACGGAATGGAAGTTTTTTCTTTCGGTGAGAATACCATATGGAGAGGAAGCCCCGAAAGACGTTACGAACTGAAGTTTCCGTGGAAATGCACATAGGCGTGTTCTCGCCGTTCCCCGAGGACTCCACTTGAGGAGTCCCCGCGTTGTTTTTTTTCCCGGGAACCCAATACCCGTATTATCATCACGATCATCAAAAAGGACTCCCTTTCAGATTCGGAGGGGAATCAATTTTTGCTAGTGTTGGTGCAATGTAAAATTAATTAAAAAGAGCCAGAATAAACAAAACCAAAAATAAAGTGGATCCAGAGTTCCAGAATAATTTCGTCAACTGCATATTTTTTATTTTTTTTCGAACAAAATATGTTTCGGAAGCTCATGAAGAATAAGTGCAGATATGATTAAAGGACTGAGACTGAGACGCTGACACTATCCCTTTCGAACCCGAATTATTTTTCTTCGACCTAAAACAGCCAACTAAGCGAATTCCCTTGTCCCACTGGCACGTCTCATCCCATGCACCCCTCCATTCCTTCTTCAGCTCTTTTTCTTCGAACAGCTTTGCTTTACCAAGCCTGTCTTTTCGTATTATACAAGCTGTAAGAAGACCGTCTGAGTCCTTTCGATGAGTTCGGTGACGTGAGTGAACTCATCGAAGTTGATGAGTTCACCACAGCTCCATTCCTGCTCCAGCTTCTTTACTAGTTTCACCGATGTGGGTTGCTTTTCCTTAGTAAACCTCGAAAGCCATACATAATGCCAGACGCCTCACAGGGGACAGGGTTCTACAAGCCACAAGGTCGAGGGTTATATTGAATATTTTTCATCTTCGTTTTCCTTTTGAAGGAAATGATCTGCTCATCAATGCCAATACTCAGTTCTTTCTCCAGCTGTAGGCATTTTGAGGAGTTTGGAGCTTCCTGCTGGAACTCTCATTCCACTTCCTACAGGAATTTTCCAAGTAACCGGAAAACCACTTTCATCATCCGCTTCGCAGCCTCACCCGACTCACCCAAACTGAGAAAAACGTCAGCCAAGATTCGAAGCTTCTTGCATACAGAGCACGTTAAAGCCTTCTCGGATTCGAGGACCCCACTTATGGCTTATCTATATCCATCAGAAAGAAGCTGGCTTTTTCATAAATGTTAACATAAACTTGAGTTGGAAGATATCATAGAGTAGAATATAGGCCCACCCAACCGTGTCTCAAAAGTGCGATCATAGTCTATAAGTACCAATGTCAGTAGTCTTCGTGGAAGCCGCATTCTGTCAGTTGATGACAACCACAGTTTTACCTATCTGTCAATTGCCATGGTAGATGTTTCAAAAATTCTCACAGCAAACCTATTCGAGATTACGGTCCAGATACAGTCTTGATGGATATTCCTAAAATCTCTCATGAGGAATAAGCAAAAACAGAAAACTAAACCTTTGTACTTTTCCTGTATTCCTAATTAGAAATTATCCCCCTATTTATCCCTCCGAGGCCTGTTTCTTTCCAGCTCTGCCTACCCTTGAAGTTGTTATCCTAAAATAATGAACGATACCTCGATCGAACCGTAAGGACCTCTAGTTTTCAAATCAGGTTTCAGACGTGGTAATTTCAATAGCAGATGGCAGCTAAGTAACGGAATAGAGTGGATTCGCAAATGACGGCGATAGGGTTGAAAGGCCCATTTTGAAAGAGGTAAGCCTTGGTCCCGCTCGAACTACAACAGCAAAAAATCGCTCTTCCTAAATAATCCGGTCTCTAGCTATTATACCGTAGCCCACATTCCAGAACTGTATGCCTCGACTGTATATATCGACTGAGTATATATGAGTTGAAATACGGCACAAGCTAACCAAATAGACAAATGGTGAGTCTAAGACGCATTTGCCATTTATGAAGTGAAAACGCCCCACGGGCGAAATGATACAAGGTGATACACAAGTATCGGTTTAAGAATCAAAACTAAATTCTCTCAAGATCCCGTCTTTAGTTGTCCCCAAAATTTCTGCCCTCTGCCTCTAACATTGGTTTAAATAAAATATTTGCATAGTCATGTAAAGCGACATCGAGATTGCTAGGCAGAAAATTATTTGTTTGTTTGGACAGAGACGTTGTTGGCTTTTTTTTAGTCTTCAACAAAAAAGGCAAGCCATCTTTAGAGGAATACGGTGGTGGTTGTATAGTTGCTCTCTTACAGTGTAAATTCTTGTTGGTGTTCATTCCTGTAGCTCTATCCCGCCTTCATCAGAATAATCAGTATTCGGCGGCCATGTCTGCAATTTGTAAGTAAACAAAACGGATTTTTAAAATTTTAAAGTTTGTTTTGATTTTTGTTGATATACAAGTTTTACTTGGTTGCCCTTACTGTGGTGCTCATCACCTATAGCTCACTTTTGAGGCCGAGAAGAATTTTTCAGGTGATGTATTTAGGTTGTTTCTGCAGATTGTTAGCCTGATCCTATTTTGTTGTTCTAACAACAGAGCCTGAGAAGTGAACTGATCACATTGTTATGTTTAAAGCAATTAATATTTGTAATCAGGATATTGTCCGTGTAAGACTTGACAATAACAATTTACCTTAAATTACCTTAAATCCCATTGTCCAGCGACAAAAGTGCCAATGCTCCTGTAGTTGTGTAGAGTCACTGGTGGTGTGATAATTTTGATTGGATTTTATGATTGCTTTGTGGACAATTTGGCCTAGTTTTTTTTCTCTTCTTCAGAAATGTCAAATATGTGCCGCAATCTTGAAAGTAAATAAAATTATTAAAACTAAATGGGTTGCATAAGTAATGGATCAAACAAGTGGACAGCATGCTTAAAAAGGGTAATATGGCAATCCGATCCCTAAAATTATTATCCCGTTACGGTGTCCCTACCGAGCACCTGTTAAAAATTTTCTTGTCTTTTATCCGCCCCACTTTAGAATATTGCTGTCAGGTATGGCACTTCGGTTTGACACGGGATCAGTCGAATTCGTTGGAGAGATTGCAATTCCGAGCCCTCCTTGTTACTTCCAAATCGCCAAAGGTGCCATACATTGAGCTTCTTCGGAGTTTCAAGCTGGAATCTTTGGCCCAACGTCGGGAAAAAATGTGCCTCAAATTTGGAGTTAAGACGCTTGAGAATCCTCGTCTGCGAGACATTTTCCCGCCTGAGTTTGAACCTGTTAGGCCTAGACCTGCGCGAATGGTTTCGCAGCCGATTCCTAAGTTACATCCCCTTTCTGCATCTCATGACCGATACAGAAAAAGCTTCGTACCGTCATTCGTCGAAATGTATAACTCATCGTGATTCTCGTATAATTCATCGTAATTCGTGCTTATTTTATAATTGTTTGAATCCTAGTTCTTACATACGTTTAACGTGACGTCATTCGTCGAAATGCATAATTCGTTGTAACTCTTGTTTATGTTATAGTGATTTGAATTTCAGTTCTAATATAAGTGTAATTGTAAATGATCACTTACAGTGATTCGAATTGTATATAAGTTTATTATTTATGACAAAATTATGACAAAGGTGTTGATGTTATTATGTTTATGACGAAAAATCCAATGTTCGGCTTGCCCGTGAAGGAATTTTAAAAATAAATTGAATTGAATTGAATTGAAATAAAACATTTATTCAAACAATGTTTACAACGGATTCGTCAGCTATGATTTTTCATCAGCAATATTTCGGCCCTTCTTGGCAAGGGTCCTCGTCAGGCTGTCAATCAAAAAGTCAGCTTGGGCTCAAAGAATATTTAAGATATAAAAATAAATTTAGGCCTTTTAAAAAAGCTGGATTTCTGAAAAGGCTTTTTGTTTTCTTTTAAAGACATAGAAAACTGGACTACACAACTTTCGGCCATCAAACCGACCTGGGGGGGGCTTAGATAAAGATGCAGGGACTTATTGTCTACAGGCCCCCCTTCTTTGTTATCTCGAACCCTCTCCTTAGTCTTCCCAAAGCTAGCTGGCAGGCTCTTGCCCCTTATGCACTGTAATTATGCACTTATGCACCGTAAAAATTAGCCTTTGGCCGTGTTTTGGCCATAGTATCGGGGTAGTAGTCAAGAGGTTGTGCATTCAATTCCTGCTCTCTGCACTCAAAGTTTTTTTTTCTTTTTCTACTAACTCAAAAGTCAAGTTCTCGGAAACTGCCCGGAAACTGCAATGGTTGTAAAGAAAAATTTTCTTACTCTCAATATCGACTCAGGGTACATTCTTGATATGTCAGCTAGCTCCCCCGAGTCAAGTTTCAGTCAAGTTTTCTGTTCCTTTAAACACTGAAATGTAGACCCATTGGCTTTGCCATTAAAGGCTAAAGTCCAACCACTAAAACCAGTGCTGACTGTGCCAAAATGCCAACAATAAATCCGTGGGCTCTCCTTATCAATACTCACTTTGTTTGCTATTGTGTATTGCTGTCTCTTATTTTCTTCTAAATTTGAAAACTTCAAGTAAATATTCCTTCACCTCTGCTTCACCTCAAGCTGATTGCGAATCATATTTGATGGTGCAAAACAGATACTCCAGCTGAATTCACAACTTCAAAAATCTTGTAGAAGTAAGTTTGAGACAAAGGAAGAAGAGATGTAAAAACAAGTTAGAAGTTAATACCAGATGTAATAATGAATAAATGATCACACAAAATATGGCAACCTGCTTGTGTTTTTGGCTGCTTCTTGTTTTTTCAGCCTAATTTTCTTATGAGATCCGATTTCTATTAAGAAAAGACGGAAAGGCCAATGGCTTTCAGTATAGTTGAACAGTATTGGTGTTCTTAAGTAAAGTTGACTTCAAATAATTGTTGTAAATACCCCTTCAGGTAAATAATCATATAAAGGTAAATAATAATATATACAGAACAACTGTAAAGGGATAATTCACGCAATCATATTTTCAATGATATTTCAGCACTACTTGGCAAGGATTATTTTCAGGTTCAAGCAAGAAAAATGCAAGTAATATATCATCTAGCCTTCATCCCTGCCATGTATGATGCCAGTAATATCTGAATTTCTTTATTTTTCAGAAAAAGGCCATGAACTCAGGAAGAATATGACAGCATCAAAATGAATGGACAACTAGGAAATATACCAGTTACCACTCTTGCTGGTATTTCAAGTCTTTCAGAATGTAAGTGGCTTGTTTTTAGTGTTATCCTCCCTTTGCTCAATAATACCAATCAGATGGGAATTATGGATGGGAAGTAGAGCTAATAAGATGGAGCACATCTTGTATTATGTGAGATCTACTACTCGATGGAAATTACTGGTAAGTTTTGTTTATGAGAATAGTTGGTATTGTAGATCCTTATTAAGCTTGATCTGGAAAGGGAAAAACCTGATGAATGAATTGCCTTCCAAGATTTTTAGTGCATAGTTAATGTGTGTTAATTCTACAGTACTTCTTGTGAGGATACATCTAGTATACAAATATATCTTGATCAAAGCTTGTTCAACAAGCTCTATCCTCAACTCTCTCTATTTCCGACTAGCTCTAACGCCCACGCTTTTCTCCGACGGAGAGAGTTTATTTCCTTTTCTCCAATCAAAGAACTCTTTTCCCCATCAAGAACCTAGACAAACTTACTCCGTTGGTCACCAACCCTTTCTTACTGGATAGAGATTTGCTAGGACGTACAAACAGTAACCCTATTCGTTAAGGCACTCAGTTGACATTTCCAAGGCGGTTTAAAAGGACCAACTTCGCAGTTCGGAGCTCAGTTCGACTTGGAGTTCGACCTGGGCTCTGTTCTCAGTTCAGTTGACCTCTGAGCAAATTAAGTGACAAGTGTTAACCAACCTATCTTCAATGTAAGTACGAACCTTAATAAATGTGTTTTAGTTATTGACCTACGAACTGAGTATCGCCTTCGAAAAGACTCGGGGTATAACGGTGTAATTGCACCACAAACCAGTCGCCAATATTATTACGCTCGCCCGCTACTCTCAACCACACCACTGAGGTATCTTCACGCTACATGCGTCAACAGTTTTTTCATATTCTGTTTGTGTTCATGGTTTTATTTTTCTTCCAGTGCTCCCTCAGCTTCCTCTTCCTTCTGCAGCAGCAACCCAGTTCAGTGATAAACCTCTGCTCTTCCACCATCGTATAGCAGAAGAAGCGCAGAGGCTGCTGACAGGAGGTGGTGATGAACAAGTCAACCAGCAAATTGCTCAGGCTCTTGCCCTTACTTCCTCTGATGGCATTGAGCTCAAGGACAGAAATGAAGGAGGAGTGCATGATTCTGGCAGACCTGACTTACTAAAGAATCTACTTCAGAGGTTTCCCCATGTTTTTGCTGGACAGCAAGGTATGCTGACTGTTTATGGTTACCGAAATTATTGTTCGGGGTCAGAGATAGTGACATTAGGTTGTAGAGTGTCTTCAAGGAAATAATTTGAAATCGGCATTAAATCCGCGATCTGGTTTGAAATTCTGTTGAATAATGTAGATAGATATTTGTATTATCTAGTTCCATTCAGCACCCACTTGATACAAATTTACCATGGACTTTGAAGGTTTAAGATGCAAAGGTTAGTTCAGATTGTAACTATGACTGGCCTGTCTCTTTTGGGATGCCTCTGGAAACTCTTTATGCAGTTGTGTTAATCTGTTATCATTTTGAAGTGCTAGGCCACCGTAGTTAGGTTTCTTGGTGCTATAGCTTGGAACAGCCAAACTTCAAAATCCTTTTTTCTCAATGTGCAGGCAATGTAACACAAACCTGCATAAAAAAATGTCATAGGGTTGAATCACCCAGTAAGTTGATACTAGGATTGATCTCCACTTGGTAGGAAAAATACTCATCAAGAGAAATACTCTTCTGCTTTCTACTTAACAAGACACTTGAATTTTAAATGTATATAAAATAATTTGTCTGTTTCCTAGAGATGCGTTTGAACGCAGATACTTACTTATGTAGGGGTTAACCTTGTTCCCAATAAATATCCTAGTACTTTTCTTCATAGACTACTGATGCTTCCATGAATGAGCAAACTATAATACAACTACTGTTTCCTATTATTGCATTATTGCAATTATCCAACTGAGCTCTGACTAAGATGGTACTTGGTTTCGGTGGATGTTTGGGAACCATTTTGTTTATTGTATGGTTCTGCTCATTTCACTTTGTCTTACCAGTTGGGCAGCTGCCAGTCCCACAATCACCACAGCTCACAAACCAACAGATGCTACAGCGGATCCCCCAAGCCAGAGCACTTCCGCAACACCAACAAGTAGCACAAGTAAGGCAACATGGAGGAGCGGGCATTTCCAACCAGTTTCAGCATGTTTCTCCTCCAACCCCCATGACTGTTGGTCATCAGTCTCCTGCACAGTACCAGGTATGTGTAGTTGATAGCATTTCTGTAGAAAACGTAACAGGTGTAGACTATGTGTTAAAGAACCGCATGAGTTGTGATTTTGAAAAATAGAAATAAAGCTACTTCACATTAAAGCTACAGCTAAAAATGTCTTGTATTCTAAGTTTTCAAGGCTGTATGTTTCTTTTGAAATCGGGTTTCAAATACCCTTACAGGCACTGCAAGTTGTAGCTTCTGATGCTATGTTTTAATTATGCAGTAAATATTCTTTTTTGCCTGACTTCCCTGAGCACTTGTGACTATGTTAGAAAAGACATCGTCAGACGACGTTTGCGGTTAGATTGAGGACTGGTGACATTGTTGTTTGTCTGAATTAGCCTTCAGTGGCAGTCTTCTTCACGGTCTGGGGTTAATGCCTTCTTCAGAGACGTTTAATCTTGGTCTTTTCTTCAGGTCTCTTCCTCATGGTCTCGTCTTCTTAACTTCTTCTCATTCACCTTTATTTCAGGCATGTCTGAGATATTTCTTTGTCTTGAGATGCATGACAAAGAAACTTGTATGAATTAAATATTCTTCCAGAGCAAGCTGACTGCGAATCTTAGTGAAAAACGGATAAGTCAGCTAAATTTTATTAGAGCTATATTTTGGCCCTTCTTGGCAAGGGTCCTTTTCAGGCTCAAAGCCTCTCAGAAGTAACAACCTGTTTATCCACAAGTTCTTTTTCTAACTTGAGCGGCTTTGAGCCTGAAGAGGACTCTTGCCAAGAAGGTCCAAAATATAGCTACAATAAAATTCAGGTGACATACCCATTTTGCATGATCAAATTGTATGAAATTCCTATTTATTGAAGTGTTGATTGCAGATCACTGAGCCCTCAGTCAGACTCATGTCTGTCCACTTGAATGTTTCAATTTTAGTTTTTTATAATAGTCCTTTATTTACTAAGTCATTTTATTCAGTATAAAAATAAGTGAGTCCTCAGATCACTGAATTTGCTGCAGTGAGGTAGATGCGGACTAGAAAAAGGTCTGTTGATTACCGAATTCGGTGACAAATGGGAAAACAAGACCAAAGGTTTCGATGAGATCCCAAAAATCTAACATTTGATTCAAACGATTAGGTAATGTCTTTGCCATTCAGTCTTTGTCAGATTCCTTGAATATTTTTACTGTTGAAATAAAGTTCAAAAATGTATTCAGCATGTCTCCTTTCGCCGATACCGAATCTCTAATCGATTTCAGAAACAACTTTGAGCTTCAGGGTTCGAGAAAGGGGTTGTAGTTAAAACTAAATTTCTTCCAGATGACCCAGCAAGTCAGCCCATATGCAAATATTCAATCACCTGCACCTTCCCCTTTAACACCTGGCTCAGCAACCATGAGTGTGGGAACTCCCCAGCAGAGCCCACTCTCTCAGATACCTCAGACGCCAGGCTATGGTGTACATCAGCCCATCACCGAGATCCCTCATAAATACCCACCAATTGTTAACCCCAGTGGTGTCAAGACTCCGGTCAATCCTACATTGCAGCCAGACCTAAACAGCTATAGTAGCAGAACCCAGAATACTGTGAACCAGCAAGGCTATGATGGTAATAACCACGGAAATCACTGTCCCAACCAGTTGAGTGTGGCACAGCAGCCAGCACAAATGCCTGTGATTGCTGTTGAACAAGTGACTAACTGTTTACAACAGGATGTGAAAAGTTTAACTGCTGCTCCAAATTGTACAGTGAGCACACCAAATGAAAGTGTGGTTGTGATGCCAAAAGTGGAGCAGACAGTCCCCTTGGTTAATGGGACAAAGACTCCAGAGTGTAAACCAGTTGATGCTGGAAAAGTGTCAGCAGATAATAGTGGCAAAAATGTGGTGAAGGGGGATGACAGGCAAGGTAGTGAGAAGAAGAAAGTGAAAAAAGTGTCTGATAGTTTAAAAGAGGAGAAGCAAAGTAAAACCAGTGGAAAAGTGTTAGACAATGGAATCAAACTGCCAGAAGGATTTATGGATATAAGCATGAAGAAGCCATTCATCAAGCTCAACAAACTAGCCCCTGAGGTAATTAATTATTATTGCTCCAGCAAAAACTGGTATTTGTATTACCTTCAATTAGCTTAAATTGCAGCTTGGAGCAAAATAATGATTTCTCCTGTAGAATTCGCTGTTAATTCGCTATTATATTCGCTTTTAATTGCTTCTTTATTTTATTTACTTGGTTATCTACTAAGGCCTTCCATTACCTATCCTTTATTAGAACAAATTCTTGAAGGTCACTTTGGTCCACCACTGTGGTACCTTTTCTTGTCAGAACAGCAACTTCCTGATTCATTGAAAATTTTTTTTTGCTTCCAACATACCGTAACCAATCAGTTTTCCAAAAGTATTTCATAGGTTCTAGAAAGAAATCAGCCAGTCTTTTATTCACAAGCGCCAATTACACAGCAGACCTACTAACAAGAACTATTGTGACCTGTTGTGACAGTTGTTTGGTGAATCAAGCAGGAGGAAGGGTGATAATGTGCTACTTTGGGGTTCCTTCTCAGATATCTGTCCTGATATTTCTCAAGGAGAAACCTTCAAAGGCTTGTCCAAAATAGTGGTTGTGAAAGAGAACAGGAACATTATCAGAGGTGTAATTAATGTTGCCAATAGGGGCGTCACATATGCGGGAGGGGGGGTGGATTCCCCAAAAATGTTGTTGGCCAGTCTAAAAAAGAAACAGGTTGTTGGGAAGTGCTTCAGTTCCTGTTAAAAATCGTTTTTTCATAAAGACAGTCAGTTTTTTCTTATACATAGTAGCTAAAAATAACCAGCTAGTTGGTAAAACAACTGCCCCCCACACAAATTTGTGTTTGTTTTGTAGTAGCGGCTTCTTATTGCCAATAGTTGCATTTTTGCAGATATCAGGGTATCTGTTTCTCAGTTACTGTGGTATCTTATGCTATGGTTAAAGGGGGTTTATGTAGTTACCATGGTATTTGGCCAGTTACCATAGTATCTTATATTCAAATCCCATAGTCTCAGCCTTGGAAACTGATTGGGGTATCTGAAAAAGTCATTCCACCAATCGTTTTTCGGGTCCCAAAACGTAAGTGGAGGTATACCTATGACATCGCAAAGTCGTCCATCTTTCCGGCCGTCCGTATTTAGCACAATAGCTCTCGAAAGGGTTGAGATATTTTGCTAAAATTTGGCAAAATGACTCTTTGGGTCACAGTACAGGTCAGGTTTAAAATTAAGGGACGAAAAAAAAATATTTTTAAAAGCTAATGAGATTTTCGATTTTATTTTCTTTTTCAAAAATTATTTTCTTGACCGAAAAGTAGTTCACCCGAATTCTGGCAAAAATCGGAAATTCTGGGTAACATAGAAGTTGTATCTGAAGTTGATTAGATGTTCGATTCAGGGGTAGGAACACATACCGAATCTGAATGTGAAAATTATTTTCACGTCGGACAACTAGTTCGCGCTAAATCCCGAAATTTAGCATGGAGTTTTAACATCGTCAATATAGAGTGAGGAATCATGCAGTTGCAACTTTCGAACAAATTAGTGATAAACAGAAAGTGCATGCGATTAGTTTAGTTATCTCTGTAGTCCCAACTGGCATTTACTGGATCGAGAAGTTAGAATGCATCCGACAACTATCTGGTAACAATTAAACAAAATTTGTTGACAAACTTTTGACCAATGACCAGTCTCTACCCTACCCCTTTACTCACACATGCGATCTCGGGGCGCGTGTGTGACGTCATTTTGTTTAATTTATACACCCGGGGAATTGTGATATGGCTTGCATGTATACGCACAGAGTTAATTGGGTTTATTAGAATACTGTTTAAAGCTAGTGTACGCATTCTTTGGGCTTTGGATTGTCGGGGTGGGGGGGAGTCGAAATGCGTAAAAGTATTCACTGGCAAAGTACAGGCCAAGTCCGTAGATGTTTTTTTTAGATCTATATTTAGAGGCAGAGGAGGGGAGGTGATTTCGAATTAAGGGTAAAAATAAATATGTGTTTTAAGCTAATGAGATGTTTGTTAAAGGGGTAAGGAGGGTCACTGAATTCATATCTGAACTTAGTTTTCTTGCCGTACAAATAATTCTCCAGGAATTCAGCAGAAACTGGAAATTTGGTTTGATGCTCAAAGTTGTTTCTGAAGTCGATTAGAGATTCGGAATCAGGGTAAGGCGGCATGCTCAATCAAATTTTGAACTTTATTTCCTTGATGGATAAGCTGGCAAAATTTGTAAATCCTGGAAATTTGGATTGAAAGGTTTCTCTCTCAGCGTCACTAGATCTTTTGCTCTGCATGCAGTTTGCCAGGAATGATGCTAAAATATGAGGAATTGGGTAAAAAAAAAAAGACAATTCTAAAAGATCTTTTTGAGGTCGATTTTTTTGGTTTTCATGTTTTTTTTGCAGAGCTCGTGAACCAGTGCAGTTATCAAGTTCAAACTTGGTACACTTGTGTGTATTGGGGCCTAGTTCTGCCTTTTGAGGGGCCTGCAACGATTGCGATTAATGAGTTTATTTAACCCAAGCTCCTACAAAGAAAAGCAATATAAGCACAAGCATAGCACAAGCATACAAGGCATAAACACGAGCACTAGCAAAGCAACATAATCAATCACTATAATATCAATCACTACATCTCCCTTCTTTTCACTATACACAAACTGGTTCATTATACACCGGTACTACACCTTACCATCCGAAGCTGAGGTATCACTTAATTTATATACATCAGGAGAAGGCGCTAGGCTCACTTCTCTATTGTGTATTTCTAAGTACACATAACGGTTGTTGCACTAATAAATCTACTCTCACGCTTAATACTTCTTTCTTCTTAACAAAGTACAAGACGGCGCTAGGCTCACTTCTCTGACATGTACTCCTGGTGTGAACATTACCTACTTTTCACTTCGCACAACTATTTACAGGTTCAATCTCTTTGGCGGGTTGATCACTCTTCCAGACCTTGTTCTAGCACCAACTTGGGAGAGAGGTGCTGCTCCACATGGCTGATTTGAGGATTCAGATGGGATGAGCTCTGTCCCCATCCGGTCTAATGCCGAGGAGCGCAGCGGAGATCTGCTGAGCTGATTTCCGGGCGCTGCAGGTGATTTCTGAGCCGGAATGTCCTTGTTTGGGGTAGAGAAAGGGGTCAAAGCCACGACAGTTGGCCCACCAAGGTCTCTGGTCTCGGAGTCGATGCCGAGGCGGCATGATAGATGTACTCTGTTCCGTCTTATGACAGATCCATCTTCTGTCTCGACTACGTAGGACCGAGGGGCCCCAGACTGGGCAATTACTCTTGCTGGGCTCCATTTGCCACCCGGGGTCATCTGCACGTAAACTGATTTCCCTACTTCTACTGACGGAAGAGGCCTAGACACCACGTCGTAATGAAGCTTCTGTTGTCTCTGGAGAGCTGTGCGTTTCTCCAAGAACTTGCGATTGCTGATTACTTTCTTTTTTAAGTGGTCGGTGGTGCATGGTAGGAGTGTCCTCAATTGACGGCTCATTAGAAGCTGGGACGGCGAGGCTAGTCCATCCACGGGTGTGTTGCTGTATTCGAGCAGTCCCAAGTATGGGTCTTCACCATTTTCTGATGCCTTCGTCATGAGGTTCTTTGCTGTCTGGACAGTTTTTTCCACAAGGCCGTTGGACTGGGGGTAGATAGGACTTGATGTTCTGTGAGTGAATCCCCATGTCTTGGCAAAATCTTGGAATTCAACCGAAGAGTACTGAGGGCCATTGTCAGATATTAGTACAGATGGAATGCCGTATCTGGCGAAATGAGATTTGAGTTTAGAGATGACAGCCTTTGACGTAGTGGAGCTGAGTTTGTCTACTTCGAAAAAACGGCTATGATAGTCCACTGTTACAAGATAGTCATTATTGTTGAGTGTGAAGAGGTCGGATGCGACTTTGTGCCAAGGAAGAATTGGTATTTCATGACTGATCATCGGCTCTCTCTGGTTTGACGGCATGTTTCTAGCACATGTTTGGCAACTATGGACATAGTGCTCAATGTCCGCATTCAGACCTGGCCAGTAAACCAGCATTCTGGCTCTTTGCTTGGTCTTTTCTATTCCAAGATGAGCAGCATGGAGTTGTCTCAGGATGTCTGGTTGTAATGCCTTGGGTATGACCAATCTCTCGCCTTTGAAGATGATCCCTTTGTTTGTCGATAGCTCATGCTGGATATTCCAGAACAGACGTGCCTCTGACTGGCACGATTTTCTGCATTTCGGCCATCCTTCATGGATTGTTTTCGCCAGAATCCTGAGTTGACTATCTTTGGCAGTTTCTTCCTGGATTCGTAGGGTTTTCTCATCACTTACAGGAAGATGTCTAGAGATCTGATGGACATACACGTCTATTTCTGTCGCTAGTTTCTCATCGATATCCGGAAGGTGAAGACGAGAAAGAGCGTCTGCGACTGGTATTTCTGAACCTGGCTGGAACTGCAGATGAAGATCATACGGTTGGAGCTGTAGCATTAGTCTCTGTACCCTTGGAGGGGCCTTGTGGATAGGATTTCTGACTATTGTCTCAAGCGGGCGGTGATCAGTTATTACGTTGACGCGTCTTCCATAGAGGTAGTGGTGAAAATGCTTACATCCATACACAATGGCGTATAGCTCCTTTTCAAGTTGGGAGTACTTTTGCTCAGTTTTGCTCAGTGCACGGGACGCATAGGCTACTACCTCTCCATCACTACAGAGGTGTGCTCCCAAGCCATGGCTGGAAGCGTCGACTTTCAACTCCACATCTAAGCTCTTGTAGTTGAAGAAGGAGATGCTTGACACGATGGACTGCTTGAGTTCTGACAGCGTCTGGTCATTATCGGGACTCCATGAGAATGGCTCACGTTTGAGTATGTCTCGAAGGCTTTCATTTCTAGTGGAAAGGTCGGGAATGTATTTTGCAAGGTAGTTCAACATTCCAAGGAGGGTAAGTAGCTCTTCACGACTCTGAGGTCTGGACATCTCTCTGATGGCTCTCAGTTTTTCTGGGTCCGGCTTCATGCCATCTGCTCCAATTACGTGCCCAAAATAGCATACACTGCTTGCACTGAAGCTGCATTTGTCTCTGTTGAATCTCACACCTTTTTCTAGTGCTCTTTGCATAACAGCTCGAAGTCTTTCATCATGCTCTTCTTGATTTGCTCCATACACTAGAATATCATCAATGATGATGGCTACTCCTTCCAGCCCTTCAAATGTTTCTTCCATACGGCGCTGGAACTCATCTTGTGCTGAAAGTAAGCCGAAGGGCATTCTTAGGAATCGATATCGCCCGTATATAGTGCTGAATGTTGTCATCTCAGATGCGGTTGCAGAGAGGACTAATGACCAGTACCCTGACCGGGCATCCATTTTGCTGAACACCGTTGCACCATGCAGCTTGGCTGTAACATCTTCTAAGGTGGGTATGGGGTAGTAAGGGCGCTTTATGCATTTGTTGAGGTCTACTGGATCTATGCAGAGTCTTACAGTTCCGTTCTTCTTTTCGATCATCACCATTGAATTGACCCACTCTGTGGGCTCCGTGAATTTTTCAATGATGCCATCTCTTTCCATTCTCGTAAGTTCTTCCTGGAGTTTACATTTTAGTGCCTCTGGTACCCTTCTGGCCGGGTAGGCGGTTGGTATGGACCCATCTTTTAGATGGATGTTGCATTCGCCTTCAAGACGGCCAATACCTTCAAAGAGGCTTTTGTACTCATCAACTATGCTGGATTGTTCCGCGTTGACATTAAGTACCAGTTTTATGAGGTTCAAGTCGATGCTGGATCGATATCCTACTATTGGGGTTGATGCTGAATCAACTATGTAGAATCTGTGTGCACCCCTAGGATTTTGTTTGTGGCTACAGGTAAGATCACAAGTGCCAATGACAGGGATCCTAGCACCACAGTAGCTGGTCAGCCGTTGATTTTTTGGTTGCAGATTCGGTTTTGGGTCAAGCTTGTCGAAAATGTTTTTTGGAATGACATTCGCTTGAGCTCCTGTGTCAATTTTGAAGTTGACTGACAGCTGGTTGTTTAAGGTCAGTGGGACAAGGGCTTCATCTTTGCCACTACCTTTGTCAATGGAATACAGGAAAAGTGTATCTTGGTCATCGGCTGCTTCTCTGCACGACTCATTTTCTTGATCAATGGTGCTTACGTTTTTGTTGCTGCGACACACCCTTGCGAAATGGTTTGGCTTCTTGCACAGGGTACAGATTTTCCCCTTCGCTGGACAAGCATGGTTGTTGGAGTAGGATCCACCACAAAAATAGCATTCTCTACCTTTGGGGGGGTTACTAGCAGTAGCTTTCTGGTTTCGGAAGCTATTCCGGCCTGGACCATGTGTGATCGCATCAACTTCCTGCTTGATAGGTATTGGTTTACTACCACTGAATGATTTCAGCTGAGCTTGGGTTATTTCGTAGGTTCTACATCTTGACACTGCACTCTCGAGAGTTAATGAGTCACCTTCCGCTAACAGTTTCTCTCGAACAGCTTGGTTTCGAATTCCACAGACAATTCGGTCACGAATCATTTCGTCTTGTTCTGTGTACAGACATGGTTTGGCCAATGTTTTTAATTCCGTGATGTACCTTTCAATACTTTCATTTTCTAACTGGTCCCTCTTCTGGAAGATGTATCTTGCAAACACAGTGTTTTTCTTTGGGCTTGCATAGTCTTTGAAGTATCTGATAAGGGGTTCAACTTTATTTGCTTCACCCTTTTCCATTTCGAAAGTATTGAAGATCTCTCGTCCCTTTTCTCCCATCCAGATAAGAAGGTAGGCACACTGAGATTTTTCCGTTTTTTCTGCTAGCGGTCCTATAAGCATCAACCGGGCATGCTGTTCGAACCGATTCCATTCATCTGCCAAAGAGGTGGCATCCCAGTTGATAGATGGCTGTTGGACTTCCATGATGCTGTTAGAGTTCAATGCCAAGATCCCACTTCTGACACCATGCAACGATTGCGATTAACGAGTTTATTTAACCCAAGCTCCTACAAAGAAAAGCAATATAAGCACAAGCATAGCACAAGCATACAAGGCATAAACACGAGCACTAGCAAAGCAACATAATCAATCACTATAATATCAATCACTACAGGGCCCACCCGTCATACCCACTCAGTTCAGGGGCAATTGGGCCCAGATTGCCCAGTGAATAATATTCATAACTTGACCAGAGCTGGACATAGAACAATGAAATTCTTTGTACTTGTAGATCCTAGGGCTGGGAAACTATTGTACCTTGTTGGTTCATGGGCAACTGGGCAACTGGTATTAAGTTGAAACTTGGTGAGCTTGTGAGCATTGGGGTCGTATTTTGCCTTTTGGGGGTCCCAAACCCCACTCCCACTTGGTTCGGGGGCAATCTATTGCCCATTTTTTAATGTTTTTAACTTGACAACTGGAGATGGGACAATGAAATTCCTTGTGCTTTTGGATATTAAGGTTGGGAATTTAAACATGGAGTTGAACCCCCCTCCCTGGGCAAGTGGGCCCAAATTGCCCATGAGTTAAGTTTTTGACCCCGTGGCTGGAATTGAACTCTTTAAGTTGCTTGAGCAGAAATAGGACTAGATGCCCATTTTGATGGGTCCCGACCCCCCCCCCCCCCAATCACACTCCCGTTCATGAGAAGCTGGGCCCAGATCTCCCATGAGATAGTTCGTTTACGACAGGTCTCAAGTTCATCTCTTGTATACTTTTAGGTATATATGTGTAGATGTGGGTTTTAGTGTAACAGCAACAAATAAGACAATTCGACGTGACGCAACCCCTAATGAAAAGTTGGAAACTAGACGATTCTTAAGAAGTTGTGATGAAAGGGGTTTTAGGCTGTTATGGTTTGGTTTATTGCACTTGTTATTACCTTGCTAATTGAAAAGAGGTTGAAGGGGTCGGACTGATTGGCAAGACATTCAGTCTTGAATATGATGCAAGATCTTTAAGATCTCTTTGGACTGGTACATGTACTTTGTTCACATTAAAATCTTTTAAAGTCGGATAATTTCAGATTAGGTCAAGTTCAAGTTTTTGAATTTTACACAAAAATAGAAATACATTGTACAAGCACTGCGGAGAACAGAAATTCTAATATGCAGTGCTTGTTAGTGGAAATAAAATGTTAAAAAATGTTAGAGGACTGGAAATGTCTTGGTTCTAATGCTGTTTGTATGTAAGATGTTATGAACCTTTTACTTTCACACCCAACGTTTGAGCGCTTGCGCACTTGTTTTCTTTTCTTTTAGTCAATCAAATATACTTCCAAATAAATTAAAGCTTGAGAGAAATAGAATATTTCCGAAATTCACAAAAACCCAAAAATTAACTAAATCACTTGCAAGCTATGGCAGAAATAAATGTTGGGCGGAAGTGGCAGGATATGGAGAAAACTGATATACTGAAGAATACTGCATCTTTTTGTGTTCGGCCAGTGATGCATCGTAAATGATATAAATTAAGAGATAAGATAAGATAAGATTTATTCCACTAAAAGCACAGAGGCCATGGGAAAAACATAAACACAAACAAAAATCAAAAACACAAACCAAATAAATGCTAATATTTTGCTTATTCCTTTACAGGAATCTTTCTCTGTGGTTCATCGAAACCTAAATTTCGATGTCAATTACTTCGTCATCTCTTAATTACTTCCAAATTAAGAGATGACGATTTTGCTTATGAGCCGAGTTCAAGTTCTTGTCAGATTTGAATTCAAGTTTTACTAGAACCAAAAATTGTTTGGAGGAAAACAAGTGAAACAGGACTGCTGAACGAAAGTGCAAAATATCCACCATAACTAATGCTTCTACTATTCACAGGATGAGAGAATGATGAAGAAAAGCCTGAAAGAATTTGCTTCCAAACAACCTGAGAAAGCCATGGAACTAGGACTCAAAATTGACAACCCAAAATATCACAGAACTCCAATCCGAGGCAAGGAAGAAGGTCAAGAAAGACGTCAGAGCAAGTTCTTCAAGTCAAAAGATAAAGAAAAGGAGGAGCAAAGAAACACAAAGGAGAAAGAGAAGGAGAATGTCAAAGATAAAGGTGAATTTAAACTTGCAGATTTGTCATTAGATTCCACCTTAGCCATTGCTCTCCTTGTTGTCTATTTGTGCAGATTCACCTCGTCTTAGGTGGACCCACAAAGGAAACTAGTTTCACCAGACTATCGAAGCCTCAGCTCACTTGAGGTGGATCCCTTTATTTGTTTTAGTTATCTAATACGAAAAATAAGTGTTATCCTCTTTATTGACACACTTGGCTGAAGACAGTTTTCACCCGTAACTGTTACAAATGGTAGCTTGTGAGGGACGTTTATTGATACTTAATTGACTATTGAGTATTTAAGGGAAAAATGTTTAGTAGGCCTAGAGATGAATATGCGAATAGTTTTTAAAAGCAGCTGACCTTAGAAAAACCTTGTCAAAGTTTTTAAGGCTTATTTAAAGCAGAAAGTTAATGCAAGTGTATGCTTTTTACATTATCTTGGCAATATTCAAAGTATGCGTATACACTTAGTGCATTATTGATCTATAGTATCAAAAAGCCATTGTATTCATCAAACAGAGGATAAGAGTAGAGAGCTCACAGACTGGATTTCCTGCCAGGATTTTGGTACCACCGCCAGTTCAGTACAGCCAACTTTAGACAAGGAAGTTGTGATGAATGTGAATCATCATGAATGTGAAGCGATAAGGAAGATTTTTTGAAACAAGGGAAGGAGATTTGAAAGCCATGCACCAATACTAACTTTGATTGGAGGAGATAAATTTTATTGTCTAATACTAGTAGAAGTCATGAGTAAGATAAATTTTTATGGCACTTGCCTTCCGGCCAAGTGCCATATACAGATCAATTTTCCGTCGGTCGGTTAGTCTGGTGTTTGTGAATTAGGGTACTTCCGGATGTGCTAGGACGATGAAACTTGGCAGGCATATTAGAGACCCGACCAAACTAACTTGGAAATCGTCACTGCCCGTTCCGACCATCGTTGGGGGAGGGAGAGGAGCCGGAATCCGGAATTTAGTGACATGCATAAATTTCGAACGGGTGATCGGAACTTAATGAAACTTGATATTTGGAAAGACGTTATGTCTCAGATGTCCCGTTTCAAGCCCGGACCGAATCCGATGAATGTTGGGGGGAGTCGCAGGGGTGAACTGGAAATCATGTGACACGCGCACAAATCACTGACGAGTCGAGCGATCGGGATGAAACTTGGTGGGAGGAACAAACACAAGCCCTAGGTACATCATTGACAGAACCGGACCGGATTCGTCCACTATGGGGAGAGTTCGAGAGGGGTTCCAGAATTCCGCTGATACAGAGTTAAGTTACTTCCAAGTGGGGGGTGGGCTAGGACAATGGAACTTGGCAGGCAAGTCAGGAATCCGATCAGATAACCTGGAAATAGTCAGCTTCCCGATCCGACCACCGTGGGGGAGGGAATCCGGAATCTTGAGGAATGTATAACTTTTGAACGAGTGGTCAGATCTTGACGAAACTTGATATTTCGAAAGACCTTGTGTCTCGGATGTCCTGTTTCAAGTCCAGACGGGGATCCTATAAATATGGGGGGGGGGGGTGGATCGAAATCGTGTGACACACCTGGAGTGGAACGATTGGGATGAAACTTGGTGGGAAGAACAAGGACAAGAACTAGATACATCAGTGACAAAATCGGACCGGGTTCGGGCACGGTGAGGGGAGTTTGGTTGTGGTGACCGCAAATTAAGGTACTTCCAGATGTGCTAGGGCGATGAAACTTGGCTTGAACGTTAGAAACGTGACAAGATTGGCTCCGGCCATCCCTTAAAGTACTATTCCTAACCACAAAGTACAAACATACTCTTCAGTAAAGTATACATTTTATCTCAGATTAATTTTTAGAACCCAAAAAGTACGTATCTTAACCGAAAAGTAAAAAAAAATACAAAAAAAAACAAACGATATATATTCATGATTCCCAAGGGCCCATGATAATTTTGCTTCAAGGGTTTTGCTTACAAGTGATGCGCATCATCACGGCCAAATGCACAAATAAAATAGTTTTTACGAATAATACATTGTCGTGATTTGTAAGGACCCATGATCATTCTTATCTCAGGGTTTTGCTTACAAATGATCACAACTAACCCACGAATTGACGATTTCCTTCCTTTATCCTCTGACCCAGCCTTGCAAGTGCCATATGAGCTTCCAACTCTTGTTTTTTGGGGAGGGGGTAAGAAGACTAGGCCAGGGCTAGAATTTTCATTTTTCCATCAGTCGAGGTATGGTAGGGTGGGAGAAAATCTCGTCTTTTTGATCTTGCGCGGTTGCGACACACCAACAACAACTCACTTCTCAGCTTGTTTCGCCATTTTTTATGCATATCAGGTCTCCGCAATTGTTTGCTAGAGGCTCCGTCGTCAGTAAAACTGGTTATGCGAATTTTCTCTTTTTTTGCTAGATATCTTAAAGGACCTATCATATCTACAATGTGAATGGAACCTGGTTCCATAAAATCATTCATTAGGTTTTGAACCCGATCCAACTTTATATGCTACATTCTAACCCGCTAAAGACACCTCTCTAATCTTTGCACTTGCCGCGATTTACTAGTTTCTGTGCGCATTATGCTCCGGACGAGGGCTCGCGTGTCATGCAATTGATGCGTAAAACCGGTTTTCTGAATTTTGCCGAGATCTTTCTAGAAGTCGTGGGCCTGGGAAAAGGCTTGCAACAGGCAAGACCTTGGATAATTTTTTAGAAGCAGAGCCTAGCTTTTATAGTATTCAGATAGTTTTGAACATTGGAACACAGACAAGTGGTGCTAAATGTGCTTTAAGGGTCATGACAAACGCTTAAAACAGCCAAAGCCGTGGTGAATGTGTCAGAAGCATTGCCTAATTAAACTACTCTAAAATACTTGAACTTAAACAGTAAAACATTGCCAGGGATGCTTTAAGGCACAAACCCCGGCTACGGCGATTATTACGTTTTGTACTACATTAAGTATGATTATGGGTAGCTGAATTTTTGTCTGAATTTTCAGCCAACTCCGACCGCTCCGACCGCGAGGATCGCAAGCGTCGGCGCGACGAGTCTCCAGAAGCTACACCGAAAAAGCGGAAGACCAGCCCCGTTCCCTGTAACGGAGACAGCTCTGAGGATGAATCCCTCAGCTTGCGGAAGAGGATACGCAAAGCCAAGGAAGCAGCGGCGACGGCAGAGATAACAATGACCAACGAAGAACTTATGGAAACGGGAACCTTCCAGAAGTTCAGTCGGGCATTGGACTCGCTGTTCGAAAGCATGGAGGATGTGGACTTCAAAGCCATGAAAGAGGGTAGGTGGAAGGTGCCATATTTTTGTAGAGCATCAGTTGTGTTTTTGCAGATACCATGGTATCTTCGATAACTGGATCTGCAGTTAGTCGTGTTTGTGTTTGCAGTCATCTTGGTATGTGAGACTTGCTCTGCAAAAACGACAATTGCTGTATTTGCGCTTTTAGAAATCATTCAAAAAGAAATACTGATATCCACTGACATCATGAGTGACATAACTTCCTTCCCACTAATTCGACAAAAAACGACTCTTTGTGTTAGTGAAGATGAAAGTGAGGCGAGTTTTTCAGATACCACGATCAGTTACCGACCATGGTGTCTGGATATCAGGTACCACGCTACCTGGCTGGATAACATGGTACCTTTATAAACGCCTTTTGACCATTGTATCATACTACATTTTATAAGTAGTGAACTGATAGACAAAAGTGCTCGTAAGCCGGGATTTGAATCCAGGACCCTCTATTTGGTTTTATTTGGTTTTCACCATGAGACCCCGTCTTGTAGGTCCTGGTTTGTCTACGTCGCTCCGACAAGGGAGTCCTAGACTTCTAAATTATATTCGAAAAATTGTTTATGGGATTGGTCACGGTACAAGTCTCTTGTGTAAAGTGCCATCTGTATTAGTAATTTCCGTGACATGGGGATGTGAACTGGTTAGATGAATTTGCCTTCGGGCGGGATCACTGTTCCTGTGGCCGGCTTCTACCAGACTATTGTAGTGGTTTGCGAACTCTTTTCACAAGCCCCTCGGTAGCTCAGTGGTAGAGTGACTGCCTTGTAAGCAGAGGGTCCTGGGTTCGAATCCCGGTTGAGGAGCATTTTTGTCTATCAGTTCAATACTTATAAAATGTTTCCATCCCAAGGGTGTCTTCCCCATTAAAATTATATATTTCGTTTTATTTGGTTTTCACCATGAGACTCCGTCTTGTGGGTTCTGGTTTGTCTACGTAGCTCCGACAAGGGAGTCCTAGACTTGTAAATTATATTCGAAAAATTGTTTATGAAATTGGTCACTGTACAGGTCTCTTGTGTAAAGTGCCATCTATGTTATCATACTATGGTAACTGCAAACACGACATTAGATCGTAGTGTCTGCAAAACGCAATTATTATTTTCTTCCGGCGTGAAGGATTTGGGAGACAGGGTTGCTGATCGCATCTACCAGAAGTGCATGATAGTTCATCAGCTACGACCAGGCCAGTGTTTGTCATCGCCACTTAGCGGCAGAGGTTATTGCCCACATTAAATATTATATTCAAATATAGTCGTCATGTAATTAGCTGGATTCTTCTCTAATGCGTCAGGGTGCCAAATTCTTCACTAAGCTATGCCAAACACTGGGTTGGGTTTTTGTTTAGCATTTCCGAAAATCGTTGCTTCACAGCAACTTCGATTGTCATTGTAATTTTTTTTTTTCAGATAGTGTCGTGTATAAGTCCGAATTATGGCGTGGATGCTCGTCTCGTACTGACGAGAAAAGGTTCCTCAGTAGCTCAAGTTGTTAAGGACGTTTGTCTGTGAAAGGATTAACTGGTTTAGAAGATCTGTATCTGTAGGAAAGAAATGACTCCTTGTAAGGATTCTGACGAAGGCGGAGCAAATTGTTTTTTCTCCATTTCCTTTTATTGCCCGAGAATTTTTGTTCGAAGATCTTCCAAGCCAAAATGATTGTGGAAACGTCAGGAAAGTTGTACAGTTTCTTCTTCTGCTATTGGGTTCTAGTTCTTCTGACATTATCCTTCAGTGTTTAACTGAAAAGGCAGCTTATGTATATGAATGCACTGAAGTATTCCGACTCCTCGATCGATTTTGTATTTTTCCACCGGAGCTCTGTTAATAGCGTCCAGAGTGGGTACTGCTTGCGCGACAAACTAAAATTCATCGAGACGCAGATAATTGAATTTAAACTAAGGGGCGCCTCTCCAGAGCTAAAGATGCTACGTCGGAGAAGTTACGCCCATACAAAAGTAGACACATTATTTTAGGCTGTATCTTGCAATGAATCTGGTATTTTAATTTTATTGTTCGGCAACGGCTTACATTTCTAGTTGGTAAACATTTCAAGCATAGAGGGACAAGCACATAGAGGTACCACAAATCTAAAAGAATAATTCATTCTCTGAAATCGATTATCCCTGGATAATGAACGAACGAAGTAACACATTTTTTATCGGGTTTTCAGGATTGTTTAAGTGAACAAGTACTAGACTGTGGGATGTCAACCCCACCCTTTAAGATTAATTTTCTTTCGTTTTGTACAGACAAGGTACCATTTATCATTGAACCTTGGTTGATGCTTTCGGAGCAGCTGGGTTGCACGAGCCTTTTTCTTTCCGGTTATTTTTTTTCTCAATTCTTGCTGAATAGGTTTGAAAATGGCACCTAGGCTGGGATCAGTCTACACAGGAGGAGGGTCGACAATAAAATGTAATTGTTTCAGATGCAGCAAACGATGATAATCCTATTCCAAGTGAAGCCCTCATTCCCAAGTCACAGCTTCACGACCTTTGCTCAGAAGCTGCCAAGCTGAAATCCATGGGTGCTATGCATGTTGTTTCAAGTGGTCGTCTAGTCAAGCTCTTGACCATTTTGGAAAGAAATATTCTGGATGGTTGTAAGATCACTCCCATCGCGGATCCGGTAAGTTCCTCTACGCCTATTCTAAAATCATAGAAAGAAAGTCCCCCCCCCCCCAATGAATACTCCTTGAGCCCAAGCTGACTGGGAAACATGTATTCAAACTATGCATAAAACAGATACGTCAACTGCGATGCTTTGGCAGCGATATTGCGAGATTACAGGTTCGATCCTTTCCCAACGTTGACCCTGAAATTCGACAGCCTGACTAAAGTTCGACACCCTTGCCTAGAAGTGTCGAAATAGTGCTTCCAAAGCATCGTAGCTGACGTCTCGGTTTTATGCATTGTTAAAATATAGCCCTCCAACCCCACAACGTAACCCATTTTTTCCATAAGTGTATAATGTACTACGCTAAAGCACAAGTCTTACTAGGCAATATCTTTTCAGGATTGAATGGCTCAAAAATAACGGTTTTCAAAATCCTATTATTTTCAACTGGAAATTAGCAATTTATCTGTTGGCGCTTGTTGAGTCTGTCAAGCCTTCCTGCTGTCCGACGCGGCGGCTGGGCGTAACTGGATCTGCAATTAGTCGTTTTTGCATTTACGGTGGTATCTGATACTATGGTTGCTCTGCAAAAACGAGTTGCCGGATTTGCGCTTTAAGAAATCATTCAAAAAAAATTACTGATATCCACTGACATCACTGACATAACTTGTTTCCCACAAATTTGACAAAAAACTAGACTCGTGATTTCTCAGTTTTCTACACTCTTGACTCTTTAATTTTTCAGATCACGATCAGATACCACGGAATCTGGCAAATTATGACGGTAACTGCAAAAATTCAGGTAGTATCAGATACCACGGTAACTGCAAAAACCACTTTAGACCGTGGTATCTGCAAAAGACGCAACTAATGTGAACAATGTTTCAGGATGAAGATGAGGATGAGCGGCAGCTGTGGGCCGACCTGGCGTTGGAGCGTGTTTCTCGAGCAGCCGACGCCAGTCTTACCTGTATGTATATAATGACCTCGCCTAAGATGTCCAAGAAGATTTACGCGGAGGAGTGCATAGAGCGGATCATCACCTTCGTCAAATGGCAGCTAAACAACACAATTTTCCCATCATATGACCCGGTTTACGGAGAAGAAAAGAAGAGTAAAGGTATTATCTGTTTTCTTTCTTCATGGATCTTAGGTTAAGGTTAGAAAAAACAGTTGTAGTTTGATTCTTGGGTTGAAAAAAAAAAGATACTGGCTTTAAGCTATTCGCATTAAAGTAGATTGATTGACTGTATAGAAGCAATTCCGAGCTTCAACATAAATGTCCTTATTGGGCATGAATTCTAGTTCTCCTAGACATACCTTCATCCCAAGCTAACTGCGAATCATATTTGACGGTACAAAACGGATAAGTCAGCTAGGTTTTATTAGAGGTATATTTCGGCCCTTCTTGGAAAGGGTCTTCTTCAGGCTCAAGCCGCTCAGGCTCGAAAATGAACTTGTGAAAAATAATTAAAGTTTTTTCCTTAAATATTTGGTTTTTTGAACCTCTTCTTTGAAAATTTGGTTGGAGTTAAAGCTGGTGCTGTGATTTCATTCTGGACACGGCTGTTGTTTTTGTTGCTCGACTGGGTCGTCGAAAGGGTAGAGATTCCTGCATTTTGGTTTTGGAGTCACCTGTCTCTTCTTCTTTCCAGCTAAGAAGAATACTTGTCGGCGGCATGTATGGGCGATTTGTAGTTCCGTACTTCGGCGATAGATATTCCTTCAGCCGAAGCTGACTGCGAATCAGATTTGACGGTGCAAGACGGATAAGACAGATTATATATAGAAATGTAGCTCTAATAAAATATAGCTGACCTATCCGTTTTCCACCGTAAAATACAAGTTCACGATGTCACGAATTCTGGCTTCTTGGCGTCAAGGCTGGAACCCATTTTTCTATTTTCAGCAAATATCGTGCCACGGGCTAATCCAGCGAAAACACGTCACAGGGATTCGTAGCTGCCACGCTTACTGCGCTTCCGAGCGTGGTAAGCAAATAGTTACTATTTAGAGAAGGTTGGAACGGTCAGCTTAGTAACTTTTCATGAGGTTGGAACGAAGATACTAACTAATAGTTTCTTATTAATATTTTCCGTTTCTTCTTTTTTTTTTGCTTTGTCTTTTGTTGTGCTTATCTGTTTTTTTATTGATGGGTAATAAATGCATTCATTCATTATTGTTAGAAGGGTGGAACACGCTCTATATATCATTTACTCTTTTCCGGCAACTCTTATCCTTTACTCTTTCCGGCTTTACTTTGAAGCTTCTCGTATTCTTATATGTGAAAGAGTTGTCGACTGACCTTGAAGCTTCCTGCGAAGTTTGCGTTGCGTGAAGGTTAAAACTTGGCTAGGCCGAGAAATCTTTAAAAAGCCAGGAGTACAAAATGAAAGAACGAGGAAAAGCGGGATTTTAGAAGCCTTAATTCCACGAGGGAGCTTCATATAATAGGAAAGGCAGAATAAGTAAGAGATGTCCTTTAAGAATCCTCCCTATGAAGAGAGTTTGCGTCGAGCTAGAATTCCCAAACTGGCGTACAGATATCCTCAGCGGGATCTGGTTGAGACGTACAACTTGTGCGGCTATGGCAACCTTCAGACTGGAAGGAAGGGAAAACGCGCAGCTAAATACGCATCCAATTTGGGAATTTCCAGTCGACGCAAGCTCCCTTCAAACCGAGGTTTGTTCAAAATTGTTCATTCAAGCTTGATAAAGATGTCTTCCCTTTGGCATTTGGGGACAGATTGTCCGACCGTGAAACTCCATATCAGATGATGGTGTCGGTGCGGAGACGGTTAACGAGTTCAAAAGCTGTTGATAGCAACCGGTCGGACGAAATGTTTTCGGTCTTAAAATAAAAAACAATAAAAAACGAAGCTTTGATTTTTTGGTAACAAAATTTGTAGCTATAAATGTACTTGTTTGTGCAGTAAGAGGTAGGAAAGCCTTCGGTATACGGGGACACAAATTGTATTTTGTTTCAGATTCGTTCCTCGGAAGTGCCAAGAAGAAACGCGCGCACGCCCGGGAAGTTCGGGACAAATCTGTGATCATGCTGTATAACAAACTTTGTGAATTAGTGACAATGGTGTCTGATTTGTTAGTTATACAGACCCTCACGGACACAGCAGTGCTACAGCTGTCAGTGATGGGAATAGCGCCCTTCTTTGTTGAAAATGTGTCTGAGCTTCAACTGGCTGCTCTGCGACTGGTCACTACTGTAAGTATACTCGTGATGAATAACTCACCGTGCCGGAGAATCGCCGTGTGAATAGCGAAGAGTCGGAAACGTTACAACAACAAACGCTTTTGATTGGTTGGCATAGGATTTGAGTCATTTTGAAGATTCCTTTGGGTGACGTTTCTCGTTCTTTTCTTGGATCCGGGGCGGCTTTCGGACTTGGGTCACACAGACCCTACATTATTCTTTATTATAAAGTATTTCGAGTGTTGTTTGCTGTCAGATGTGCAACTGTGACTAGTTCGCTAGGAACTTTCACGGATGATAGAAAAGGTATGTGCTACAAAGCTCAACTCCCCGAGTGCTGACGGCTTCGCGACTTGTTGGGATGGCCCGCAGCGTTCACAACGCGAGCTGTCAGTCGCGCCACGGAAAACATTTTGGGCATTGTGAAAGATCCTGTTAAAGCATAACACTTTTTGTCTTGCTGTTCCCGTCTTGCTACTGTCAAAATTTGATAACAGATAACACATGTTTGCGCATCCTTGTGTTAAACAGGTTAAGATGATGTATTTATTTTGACCCTTTTAAACGTTATGTTTCGAGAGCAAACGTCTGTTACGGCATTTTGAAGTGTTTCTGTTCCCGAAAAAGGGTCGTAACGAGACATTATCTTAGCGTTTAACATAAAAATGAGTGTAAAAATGAACTTTTCACGATGAAATACGTATCGTTTCCCGAAAATAACAATACTTGACAGTGGAATTGTCAATTTTCTTTTTAGTTTTTCTTGAGCCTGTCCGGAGTTCCCGCTCCCCGAAGCAGATGTCGACACAAAATATTGTGGTTGAATAGTGGGAAAAACAAGCAAAATACATGAAATGGCTGTTGGTTTAACCGAATCTTACAACATAACATTCTTTCTACATTTCGGAACAAATTTCTACATTCCTTATATTTGAAAGAAATGTTTGCAGACCTTGAAACTTTCGGCGAACTTTGCGCTACTTGACTAGCAAACTCGGCTCGGCGGAAACAACACTAAAAAGGTGCAAAACGAAACAAGGATGAATGGCGGAGATTTCTGACGTTTGTAATTCGATAGGGGAATGAGAAGAAAAATAATACGAAGAATAAATACGAGGGGTCCTTAAGAGCATGTTCTTACTGTCCAAATTTCTTCCTAGAAATAAATCAGCTAGATTTAATGTCGCTACCAAGGTTTCAGTTCGTCTTTAATTGTGACATAAAAGCTTCCCATCCCTCTGTAAAAGCCTTTTTTTTCATTTCAGGTATTCTCCCGGTATGAAAAACATCGGCGGCTAGTTCTCGACGACATTCTTGCTTCCATTGCCCGCCTACCATCTTCAAAGAGGAGCCTTCGAACATTTCGAATCTCTAGTGAGGAAAATGTCCAAATGCTCACCGCCCTTGTTCTCCAACTTATTCAGTGTGTAGTAGTCCTCCCGGATTGGCTAGCTCCGAAAGTCATATCCGACAAGAAGAACGACGAGGAGGAACCTAAAAGCTCAAAATCAAAGGTACTGTAAAAACGTTAATATTGCTCGTTGCTAATGGTATCTTATAAAAATTGTGGAACAGCTGATTCCTAGAAGTTGTAGATCACCGTAACGGATTATGGTCCGTTTCGACCACAAAATGACGACCTGCGAGGTAGTAATGAAACTTTTCTATCCCCCATTTTACGCCGAGGCACTCTTTCTCGATCGTAGAGTACCCCTGTTCGGCAGGACTGTTTCGGGTGCCTTCTTCGTCGTAAGCCTTCTCAGTTGTTCAGCTTTTTCTGCAAACTTGTCGATGAACCTGTACCCACAAGAGGTGTAAAAGCGGAAAGTTACAGGTAATAGGTATATGCAGGACCCAAATAAGTATAGGTTGTCATTTGTTTGACTCTAGTTGGTCGTATCCTAGTTTAAATAAAATAAATATCAACATCAATCAATCAACTGTATTTTAAAAATAGCTTAAAGCTAGAAGATGTCATCGAAGACAGTTAGGATAGTAACAATAACTAATACACTCTGCGGGGAACCATCTGAAACAAATGCAGACATAAAACTATTTAAAAAAATGAATCGATGAATGGCAGGATACGAAAAAAATACAATTGTCAGTGTTCCACTCAGACCGACGCATAGCCGACGGGAGGGGAGGGGGAACAGACGTCTCATCTTGTGAGAACACCGTCTCCGCTCCAAGTCTTTTTGAAAGGGTATCTGTGGTAGGGACGCCTAGTTTAATGAAAGCCTCCTCATAAGTTATATCATTTCTCCCCGCATGATTCTCGATTCTCTCTTCTCTACGAATATATGTGACGGTGAATGTTTAGAATAGGGTTTTTTTAGGGTTAAATGCTACTGCGGAGAATTAGCCCCACCTTATGTTTTTCTGTTCCCTCTAGGTGGATAAGGATTCGTTTATCTGCAGTAAGTTCGAGATGGCCAAAGCGACAGCTGCTAATTTCTTATCCGCGTTTTTGGGAAAATGTGGGGCGAAGGGAGAGGACATCGACTATCGACCCCTCTTTGAGAATTTCGTCCAAGACCTCCTGGCCACCGTGAACAGACCGGAGTGGCCTGCCTCTGAGTTGCTCCTCAGTCTTCTCGGACAGCTATTGGTAAGTTCGCTTCAGCTCGTTGTTTCATAACCTGTAATGTAGCGACAGGATTACGCTAAGCGCCCCATCTTAGCTCTCGGCTAAAGATAACAGGGTGTTTGTCCAACTTAACTGCACGACGCTGATTTGTGCGTTGTGAAAAAGGAACAGGCTCCCACTTATTGCTGCCGAGAAGCTCATTGGTCAGACATTTAAATTTTCTCCGTGTATCTCATCAAAGCTCTTGGGGGCGCGCGTTGCTAAGATAGTCGGGATGCGTAATTTTTTTTGAAAAACAGCAGTTTCAGAGGTTTCAGGTACTTTAAAATATTGCACTTAACTATAATAGAAGCTAACCTGAATATCGCTAACCTGTATTTACTGCGGCTTGTGTTATGGACAAAAAAAAAAAAAAGTAATGTAAACCCAAAAATTTAAGTACCAAAAAATATCACGTGACTGCGAACCCTTTTGTCCTTGGGATTCTGAATATAGAGAAGAGCATAAGAAAGAGAAAAACGCAGAAGTACTAAAATGTCTCGCGACTGCGAACCCTTTCGTTCCTGGATGCTGAAAGTTCTCATGATAGCTATAGTCAGTCCTTTGTCGCAGATATTGGTTAAGTTTTTACAGGTACCATGATATCTGATACCATGGTAACTGCGTCTGGGTTTCGTCGTGTGAGTTACCAGGACCACGGTGTGCAGTTACCAGTTAACAAATGTTATACTACGGTTGCTTTGCAAAAATGGCAGTCGCACAATTTGCGCTTTCAGAACTCACTAAAAAACAAATACTCACATCCACCCACACCACATACGTCAAACTTCTCCCCACCAATCCGACATAAGTCCTAGCTTCTTGTGTTGGTGATGTTAACGTGGGATTAATTTTTCAGTTACCAGGTCGGTTAATGTGGTCGGGATCGTGGTGTCTCAATATTAGATACCACGGTAACTGGCCAGATACTTAGTAATTGCAAATACCACTTTAGACCGTGGTATCAGATATGATAGTATCAGCAAAAACCCAACAGCTGTAACTTGGCTTTTTGTAGGTGAACAACTTCATTACCAAGAACATCGAAATGAGCCTTCGGGTCGCTTCTCTGGACTACTTAGGGGTTGTCGCCGCTAGGCTTCGGAAGGACGCTGTGACGTCACACAAGAAGCATGATCTCATTGATGACCTGATTAAAGATGCGATGGCAGACTGGGAGGAGGAGGAGAATGACGTCATCAAATATTTCAAGGTATGTTGTTACGAGTGTTGGATTTGAAACTCAAGCAATTTTTCGCATGCAAACCATTTAAGGCTCGCGTAGCGCAGGTGCTGATTTCCTGATACTCCGCCCTCGGCCGGGAGTGCGATGCGTGGTTGGGGGCAAATCATCCGACGCTTCCCGTGCTTTTCCCTAGATTTCTCCAGGTAGCCATTTGAAGCTGGGTGGACTTTTGGCTTGTCTTACGGGGAAACGCCACTAACCCTCGCCCTAAACCAAACGGTAGGCACCACCGAGACTCGAACAAGCGACTCTTCGCTTGGGGTCCAGCGCGCCAACCCATTTGGCCACGGACGGACACTTCTGGACACTTCAAGGTTCTGGTAGGGCCGTGTAAAAGAAAGAAAAAAAAGGAGAAACAATAATTATGTCAACTTCTGAAATGGGACCTACTTTTGAGCTCCATCCGAATATAAACGGATGGACAACTACTGTCGAAGTTTCGAATCATACAACATTCGGGCATCCTTATGTTACACGCTATGAGAAATATCTGTTATGACCCTTTTTAATGTCGCTAAAAATATCCTAACAGACTGTCTAAAACATGTTTCTATTTTTTTCTGGTTATTGTATTGACTTTTCTTGTTTCCGGTCGGATTAGAAATAAATGATTATTATTAAAATCAAAGGATCTATGTCGTTAAGATGGTAATTTCTTCCAGGAGGGGACGACAGAGTTGGAGAAGGAGGAGCGACGGACAGAAATTCTCGAATGCCTTTTGTTGGACTATCTCGGTTTCGGTTCTAAAGAAGATCCGGCCTTGTTAAATGCGAGGCAATTCTACTTAGCCCAGTGGTTTAAGGAAGCCGGTATTGAGATTACGTGTGCATTGATAGTGTCAGGTCAGTTGAGAAATCAGGCGGTGATAGAACAGCAGCCGACGCCAAAGAAGAAAAAGAAGGAGAAGAAGAAACGGAAAAAGAAGAGAAAAGGTGAGTTCTCATTTTGTCGAACGGAGGTTTACTGCGTATCGACAGTATTTTTCGAGAAACTGACAGGCGAAATTTGTCTCGAAATTGAGGTATTAGAAGTGCCTTATCAGCACGTGTCCATCCTGCAATTCTGGTAGAAATTTGAGCATGGAGATACAGAGTTTTCTTTTTTGGCCTTTTATCTGATCTCAAGTTGCAAGCCTGTTCTTTGTTGAAAATGTCTCTTATAACCTACATTAGTCGGAAGGTGATACTTGTATATTAGGGTCTTTAACCGTAACAGTTAAACCAAAAATAATATCAAAAGCTGCTTTTTCAACGCTTACAAACTTAAATGGAATAAGTTTTGAATATCCCGCGACATCGGGATTCGGGATGTGAACTCATCTTCAGCGATGTTTCAGCCCTTCTTGGCAAGAGTCCACTTCAGGCTGTAGCAGGAAGAAAAGAACCTGCAGTAAATAAACTGAAGCTTTTATCAAAAGTATCCTCCTTTGGGGAATTGTGAATTGTTACTGGGAAAAACTAGTGCTGAGATTTAAATTTTTGACCAGGCAAGGAAATTGCTGCATTGAAAAAATAGTTCTGAGATTTCATATTTGGCACCGCTGCTGTTTTTTCTGCTCGATTAAGTTGATGGTATAGAAGGGCATAGAATTTTGATTTGTTATGAACAAGGTTCTGAATTTCGATTTTTTTTTTTTATCACGAATATTCGTTCTCGTTTTGAATCATGTTTAACATATTATTCCTAGTCTGGTTGTGTCCAAGAAGTATTTTAATGATGCCGATATGCAAGGTTTCTCCTTAACTTACCCCCGTGGGATAAAAACAGACCCCCTAAGGCAGGCCTTACAAGCATCAGGATATATCATTAAAAGTTCCGGCCTTATGTAAAAACATATTCGCAAGATCCCATCTCAACCAAGACGCCTTTCACTTTTTTCCTTTCCATTTTTATGGCACTTGCAGCCTCTGTCTCAACTGACATATACCGATCGCAATTCCGTCTGTCGGTCGGTCCGGATTTTTTGTCCCACTTGTTCGAATTACGGTACTTCCAGATGTGCTAGGACGATGAAACTTGGCAGGCGTATCAGGGACCCGACCAAACTAACCCGGAAATAATCAGTTTCCCGATCCGACCATCTGCGGGGGAGTGGAGGGTGGAGGAATCCGAGAAATTTATGGCAGTTTGTCACACTTTTTCGAGTTAGGGTACTTCCAGATGTGCTACGAGGATGAAACTTGGCAGGCGTATCAGGGACCCAACCAAACTAACTTGGTTATACTCAGTTTCCTGATCCGACCATCTGGGGGGGGGGGGGGAGTGGATGGCGGGGGAACCTGGAAATTGAGTAGTGCGTAACTTTTGAACGGGTGATTTGATTGGAATGAAACTTGATAACTGGATACAGAAAATATCTCTGATGTCCCATTTGAAGTCCGGACCGGAGTTGGGGGGCGGGGGGAGACCGGAAATCTGAACGGTTAGAGTTAAGGTATCGGAGTGAAACTTGCGGGGAAGAACAAGCATCTGCCCTGGATAAATCGTTTACACAATTGGACTGGAACCGGACCCTTGGGGGGTGGAGGGGAGATTGCCGGAATTCCGGTGATGTCACTTTGGGGATTTTCGCGACGAAACTTGGGAGGCATATCAGGGGCCCGACCAAACTAATTTGGAAACAATCAGTTTCTCGATTTGACCATCTGGGGCGGGGGGGGGGGGGGAAACTCTAAAATTGAGTAGTATGTAACTTTTGAACGGGGGATTGGACTGGAATGAAACTTGATGAGTGATTCAAGGACATGTCTCTGATGTCCCATTTGAAGTCCGGACCGGATTCGGTAGCTTTGGGGGGGGGGAGGGGGGCCGGAAATCTCGAGAAATGGTTAGAATGGAGCGATCGGATTGAAACTTGCTGGGAAGAACAAGCATCCGCCACTTACTCCGTTATTGAAAGCTCAGTGTAATTTGTTCTTTTTCTTTCTCTGTAGTACTGTACTGCACTATTTCCTTCTTCTTGTCTAGTCTGTAAATAAAATTTTATCACAATAATTTATTTTTATTTTTATAATCCGCCGTTTTGCTTTTCCTATTGGGTTAGAAACGATGTTTGATAAATAAATAAAATAGCCTTCTTTTCAGGTTCTAGTGACGAGGAAGAGAGTGAGAGTTCGGAAAGTGATGGTGAACCTGAATCTCCAGCAGACATTCGGAACGGTCCGGCTGTAGGGGCCAGTGCAATAGACCAGTCGAGCCCGGAAGTGACTATTTTAGTGAACAAAAGGAGAAAGTTCCTTTTAACGAGGATAGTTATGCCGAAAAAATGTCGGACAATACTTGATGATGAAAGTGCGCTGATTGTGGCCAAGTATTTGGCGTCCAAGCGGCCATTTTCTATGAGCTTCGAGAAGTACCTGAAACGGGTAAGTTTAAAGCACAACTCTTACTAAAATGATATTTTTAACGATGAAATGGCTCAGAAGTAACATTTTCTGACATAACATTGCTTTCCTTCCATGTGAGATACGAATTTCTTATTTGAACGCCCCGTGGTTAAAAAGGCCTACCAAGCTTTCAAAATAGAAAACAAGACTTCGAAGACTATCATGTCCTTATGTGTGAAAGAGTAGTCGGCGGACCTTGAAGCTTTCGACGGAATTTACGTTGCTTGACTGGCAAAACTCGGCTGGGCCAAAAAAGCGCTATATAGTCGAAATGAAAGAATGATGAAAGGCTGGAGTTTCAGAATTTACAGTCCCATAAAGGATCCAGGGAATATAAAAGGCAGGATAAGCGAAAGAGGTCTTTGAAAATAACTTCTCCTGAGAAAGAGACAGGTTTAATCAAGACAACCGAGTCAGTCAGAAGTATGTCAGAAGTATCATAACAGAGAAAACTATGATTTGCAGTTTCAGAGATAACACTTAGGATATTAGCTGTTTTGCTTTCCAAATGTTACGTATTGAAAGGTTATGCGTACAAGAATAGCCGGACTCTTCCTGGCAATGCTTGTTATGCATACCACTTCATCCACAACGCTCGCTAACCACAACAGATAACATCCTAAGTGTTTTCTGTTGAAACTGCGCATCCTTGTATTATCTCTTATTTGAAACTTCGGACAGTTCAGTGAAGCACCGAAGGGGTTCTATATCTTAAAAAAAAAAATCATAAAGCACTGAATGGTTCTAGCCATGGAGTGCAGTACCGGCGGCGGTAACGTTCCGTGTTGCATTTAACCAGTTCGGATTCTTCTCGCTGTCGAGTTTCGTATTGGTGGATTTCTTCGGGTCGAGGTGGGACCAGAGTGTGAAACCGGTTGAACTTGGTAAACTTTGACAAATGTAATACAGGCGATAAGTCGTCTACCGTCAAGTCTTCCCAATTTGTATTCCAGTAGTGCCTGGTCGTAGCCAAGGGTTCATTACGATCGTGTTTCACCCTTCAAACAATAGTAACTATCAGTTACTGTTTTCGTTTCAAGTTACTACGCTGACCGTTCCGACCATCCTGAATAGCAGCCAATAATGACCACGCTTGAAAGCGTAGTTAACGTGGTAACTACGATCTATGTGACGTGATTGGCCCCATCAGCTTGCGGCACGAAATTTGGCCGAAAATATAAAAGTACGTTCTAGCCTTGTCGCCAAGAAACTAGGATCCGTGACGTCGTGCGTAGTAACTATAGTAACCAGGTTGAATAAGCTCTATGTGCTGTACATAACATAGAAACAGGATTGTGTGCCACACACTCGACCCATACGTTGAAACTGGTAGAAACGCCGTCAAGTGCCATAGCGATCTTAATGTCTGTCTGTCGGTCTGTCTCGGTTTTGTTACCTCGGGCACTTCCACGTAAGCTAGGACGTTACAACGTGGCATGCATACCCTCTCATAATTTTGAAACAGCCTTGCTGTTAAATGTTATGTGAATGTATCGATTATGAGCCTTTAAGTGTTATGTTTCGTGGCAAGACCACTGTTATGAAACAGTGTTTTGTTCTCGAAAGTAGAATATCAAAAGGGGTCATAATAGATATACCCTCACAAAGTTTCACGCAAGGCTTCGAAAACTCTGTTAATGAAACTTCTGACAGTGTATAGGAGACCCGACCCATTACTCAACGTAACCTTCTTTTCCCCGACCTTATCCTCAACGCAGTCTTCTTTTCCCGAATCCGAATATCCGTGTGGGTAAGGGTAAGGGGATCCAGAATCTTGTAAGCCCGTGTAAGTTGTAAACGGGTGATCCTATTCTAACGCAACCCGATGAATCTCAAGAGCAGATGCTCCAGAAATTCTAGTTGTGCGCACGAACTACATACGAACACAATGGGGGTAGTTGGATGGGGGGGGGGGGTCCAATATATGTATGGACCAAGCAGATAGAGGAATTGGGATGAAACTTGGATAGTACAAAGCTCATGGGTTCTAGATATGGTATTTTGACGTCTGGTTTGGAGGAAATGCAATTCAAGGTCTGCGACCACTCCTTTACTGACTGACCTTTCTTTATTTGTAGATAGTACAAGCCTTGTTCGAGAATGCGATTGCCATTCGGACAAAAGCCATGAAGTGTTTAGCTCAAATCGTTGAGTGCGATGCAAGTGTTTTAGCTTTAGCGGATATGCAGCTGGGCGTGAAGAAATCGATCTCAGACTCTTCCACTCAAGTCAGAGAAGCAGCCGTAGACCTGCTGGGGAAGTTTGTTGTGTCTAGGCCGGACCTCGTCGACACCTACTACGAGACGATATCTCAGCGAATATTGGTAAGGAGTTTAGCCAACTGTGTGGTTGGCAAGTGTTGCAGACCGATTCTTTAGATGTGAATGGATCGACGAGAGTTGTCGCGGGAAACTTTTGTGTTAAAATGATGATTCGGCATAATTCAGCCTATTTTGCCCGTTTCCCGTTTAGCCAGTGTTTAGAAAAGCTAGTATAAAGACAGCACAAGTAAAATAAGACAGCACTGGGCAACCTGATTTACTGGCCTAGAAGGAGAAGAGTTGTGATTAGACTAGATTAGATTAAATTTTGTGGCAGTCTTCTCTATTCTACATATTCTGGTAACACTGTGTTTACATTATCGTACATCAATCAATCAATCATCGCATTTATTCCTGAATATCTGTTTCACAACATGATAACATAGGACTGTCAACTTAAACAAAAGATAATTGATATTTACAATTCGTTTTAAAACTTGTACGACTTCATAACTTGTAACAAAATTAAATGCCATTCATAAACGGTTCATACATATACAACATTGGTTGTAGCGGTTCATTCGATGTCTTTCTTTCACTCTCCCTCGAGATCATCGCGGAGTGACCAGTCTCGTGCCCCTCTTCCCCAAAAAACGTTAGGCTACTAGATCACTCCTGAATGGCTGAACTCGCTCTTTCCTCCCTGATTACCTCATTTGTTTGCAGTAGCTGAAAAGTCGCTTCTAGAAAGGTTTTAAAGGGGGAGGAGAGGGAGAGTCAATCCTGTTAGCGGAGATAAATTTATATCTTTGGTATTTAACAAAAAAAAACTTTGTTATGGCCAAACTGTCTGGTTGTATGTTGTTGGGGTCTGATATACGTGTAATGTGACGTCATTCGTCGAAATGCATAATTCGTCGGAACTCTTGTTTATGTTATAGTTATTTGATTTTCAGTTCTGATATAAGTGTAATTGTAAATGACCACTTACAGTGATTCGAATTGTAAAGAAGTTTATTATTTATGACAAAATTATGACAAAGATGTTGATGTTATTATATTTATGACGAAGAATTCAATGTTCGGACTGCCCGTGAAGGAATTTTGAAAATAAATTGAAATTGAAACACCAACAAAGATAATCAGCTCTCGTCGACACTACAACCAAAGAATTGTTGATACTTGGAACATGCCTACCGAAGATGTTGTTAATGCTGATTGCTGAATCATTTAATAGTTTCAAGTGTATTGTGGGTGTACTACTCCCAATCTTTTTAATTTATATAGAGGCGAAAAATCTTTCTGGTGCAGTTTGTTATTATTACTATGACGTTTTATGTCATGTACGAAGTCTCATTCATATTTTTTTACTGTTTAGGATTGTGGTGTGAGCGTGAGGAAGCGTGTCATTAAAATCATGAAGGATATATGCGTTGAAACTCCTGACTTTCCAAAGATACCTGAGATGTGCGTCAAAATGATTCGGAGGGTCAACGACGACGAAAGTAAGTCCAGTTTTGTTTCCCGTCAACAAGACTCAATAGTTTGTTCGTAAATACTCCCATTCCATACATGTATATGTATATATTGTCTTATGTATTTATATATTTTTATACATACTTATATATTATGAGACAAAAGCGCCAATTCGCCATAGTATATTGAACCAGCAAGGTATTCAAGGGACTATCATGGGGTTTGGAGATTCTACTCAGGAAGGATCTCTACGAGTCTGTGACCCATACAGTTTACTGCAAACCCTTGATTTTGGGATAGCCTTTGCCAAACGCTGGGTATATCGTCGCTCGGTTATCGAAAGGTCGTATCTACCCATTTCTCATACAAATTTTGATCGGATGATACGACCTCTCTCATGATATATCATTTTGATAAGAGACTCGAGATGGCTCTTACGTCGTCGTAGGTTGTTGACAATGACATGGAGATGTGTAGTTTTGGCCGGAGAATCTAACCATTGGGGTAACTTAATTTGCCCAAAAATTGGAGATACGACCTTTTGATAACCGGTATCGATATCTAGCGTTTGGATACTCTAGATGCCAAATGCTGGATACGGTAACCCAATAAATTATTGATGGTTTGAGAGAAGCTCAGAAATTGGAGATACCAGGATTCATCTGTAGTAGAGTAGGTAAGGGTTAGGATACCCAACAGATATCCATCATTTGCCATAGGGCATTCAACGTTATGCATTTTTTTAGCAGGAGGATTTGGTTAAGGTTACGGGCTTCGTCGGCTTGGGAGGTTCATCAAGCAGTCTATGGAGCATCGGAGCGTTTTTTGGAGTAAGGGTTCCTCCGTTTGGTGTAAACATCGTGTTTGTGAGTGTTATTTTGTGTTTATGTTATTTTCCTGCCATGGCCTCACGGGCTTTTTGCAAATAAATTCATTCATTCATTCATAGGGCATGCCAAACGCTAGATATACGCAGCGTTTGGTATAGGGTAACCAAAAATCGGGGGTTTGTGGTTGACTGGATCCATATATTACATTGGTCATCGAAGGGCTTGACTACCAGGACCTTTCTTCCTTTTAGTGGCTGTGAAGAAACTTGTGATGGAGACATTCCAAAACTTGTGGTTTACACCCGTCAAGGAAAAACCCACCTTAGATATCGAGAACCTGCAAAGGAAGGTTTCCAACATCACAGACGTTGTGGCCGCCAGCCAGGATGCCGGGACGGAGTTCTTTGAAAGCCTTCTGGATTCGGTAAGTACTAGCTCAGCGTCCTTGTAACTGCGTCGTTCACTTCATGCTCTGCGAAAGAAGGAGATTAAAAAGATGGGATCATGTTATTTCAAATATGCAAAGCAGCTGCTTCACTTGTCGAAGTTATGTCATAACCGTACATTAATGGAGAAGTTTAAAATTCAAGATGCGCAAGTGTTACCCTTTTGGATGTTCCCTCGTCGCTGTCAAAACATCATGGACAACAGGGCTCAACCAACTTCCTATCCGAAGATTGAAAATTAAGTGTATTTTTCTGTGTGTTTATGTGCTTATTTATTTTCTTTCATTTACTCAGCTTTTTGGGATCCCAAAACGGAAGTGGAGGGATACCTATGACATCGCAAAAGTTGGCCGTCCGTCCGTCTGTTAGCACGATAACTCTCGAAGGGGTTGATATATTTTGATCAAACTTGGCATAAGGACTCTTTAGGTCAAAGTACAGGTCAAGTTCGAAGATAGGCTATGTAGCTCTATATTTAGGGGTGCGGGAGGGGTTTGAAATAAGGGAAACTAAAAATCTTTTTTAAAAGCTAATGAAATAGTCGAATTAGGGTTAAGGAGACATGCTGAATCCGAGTATGAAATTTATTTTCTTGCCGGACAAATAGTTCACTCGGAATCCGGCGAAAACCGGAAAATTTATGAAAAGTAATATGAAGTTGATTGGCGGTTAATGTAGGGGAAAGAAACGTGCTGAGTCCGAATATATGAAAATTATTTTCTCGCAGGACCATTAGTTCGGCCGGAATCCGGCCACAACCGGAGAATTTGTTTAAAGTACAACGTTTTATTTAAATTTTATAAGATGTTCGATTTGCGGGTAAGTAGACATGCTGAATTCGCATATGACAGTCATTTTCTCACCGGACGTATAGATCGCTCGGAATCCGGCTGAAACCGGAAAACTTGTTAAAAGAAAAGTTTAATTTGAAGTTGATAAGAGATTGGATACAGGGGTAAGGAGACATGCTGAATTCGTTTTTATGGCTGTGCCATATAGCGATTGTAATTTTTGTCCGTCAGTCGGTCTGTCAGTCCCGGTTTTGCTAGTTCGGGCACTTCCAGATAAGCTAGGACGATGAAACTTGGCAGGCATATAAGGAACCGGATCAGATCAACTTACAATTAATCATTTCCCAATCCGACTTTCCCCGGATCCGGGAGTCCGGAAACTATAAAGCAAAAGTGGAGCGAAACGTAGCAAAAAGAGCGCTGCTCGAATGCAGGAGCGAACCACGAACCTCTGAGTTGTATAGCGACCGCTCTACCAACTGAGCCAAGACTCCATGTATGAGAGAGCGAATGCGGGACCATACAAAAAGTGGATAATCTAAACAAATTACATTAAGTTAGGATAATGGAACTTGTCAGGAATATTGGATGTATTAGGGAGCGAATGCGGGAGTATATATTGTTAAAAGATTGACGACCTGATTAACCTGGACATAGTCAAGAAACATAAATAATAGTTTAGGCACTTCCACGCAAGCTAGGACGATGAAACTTCGCAAGCGTATCGGGGACCCGACCAGACTAAGTTGGAAATAGTCACTTGCCCGATCCGACCATCGTGGGGGAGGGGGCGGAATCCGGAAAATAGGGACATTCATAACTTTCGAACGGGTGATCGGATCTTAATGAAACTTGATATCTGGAAAGATCTCGTGTCTCAGATGTCTCATTTCAAGTCCGGACCGGATCCGATGAATCTTGGGGGTGGGTCTTGAGGGGAGTGGAGGTAGGCATGGGCACTGTTCTGTTTTTGCATTCAAACAGGAACAGGCAGAAACAGGTCACATAAGAACAGAAACAGAAAGAAAACAGGTCCTGTTCTGTTGTAACAGAAATGATGACTTCGAAAACAGAAACAGCTGTTAAACAGGCGAAACAAAACAGAACCGGCTGTTTTAAACAGGTTTTTTTTATTATTTGATTTCCCGTATTTGTTATTATGTTTATGGAAGAGTTCATCTATAGTTTGCCCTGTACCATGAAGTATCTTAAATAGTTCTTCCTTGCATCGCACAGATGCCTTTCGTCGAGTTCATTTCATAGAACAACAAATATCTTGGTTCAGAACTCCAGCTGCCTTTATCAATGAATTACACTTTTTACCGAGGGAAAATGAGCCATGGAAGTTTCGTTTGTCTTAACAACAAATTTTCACATAGCCTACCTTTCCACTTGGATTGTTTGTTATAGTGATCGGTAATAAACTAAAGTTTACGGATCATACAAACTCAAAGTTAAGTAAAGCAAGCTTCACTTCGTGACAGTGGTTGGTGATGATGGTCATTTTTTTTTTGTGAGGGGAGGGTCGCGAGGGATGCATGTTCAATCAGAATACCGAATAGCTTTTCCTCGGTGGTTTCTTTTGAGCATGGTCATACAGGGCTCAAAACGCGTGGATTTCTCGGCTGAATGTGAGTCTACTATTCTGCGAAAATCCATGAAACGGAGTTACACTTTCATCATCAAGTTGAAAAAATCTAAACTTTTCCGTATAGAACTGAGGGTGTGCCAAAAATACTGTCAGGAATTCCAGTTATCGTTTGTTTACATCATGCACCGGTGCGGATGTTGTGATGTCGCTAAGCTAGTTTCAGCCTTTCTAGCCTTTTTGAAGTTGAAAGTACTAGTCTTTTGAAATAACATTTAACTTCGCTGAACAGATAATACGTCATGTGAACCCTTCCTGGTGATCACATCGGTTTTAGTGGAAAGTTCATTTATGAACACTCCACTCTTGCGGCCGCGATAGCCGGTTTTCCGTTCTCGGTTTTCACCGTTTTATTTTGGCATTCTTTCGTGAACCATGACAGATGCTAATTTGAAACTTCGTGTACCTGTGTTGTGGGCCTTGGGGTCTAGTTGTCACTTTTGGGATTCAACCCCCGATACACTTTCAGTTCAAGGGCAATTGGTCACAATTCCCCCAGTGACTAATGTTTCCTTAAAGTTTAACCTAAAAAGACTGGGATAGGACAATCTAGTTATCCATCACTTATTCACTTAAAACAGCTTGAAGAGCCGCTGAAAATGCGTTACTTCGTTGTTCCGGTATTCACGAATAATTGTTTTTCAAATAGTGGAATTTCCGTGTGATTTGTGGTACCTCTATGCGCTTGTAATTTTGTTGCACCCCTTACGAGAAAGGTTTATGATTTTTCTTTTTTTCCAGCACTAAACAATCTTCACCAATCTCACCACTGCCCAACGAAAAGCAGCCTTTGTATTTAGATTAAAATTTCCCGAGTCATAGTAGAATTTGTGTTGTGGGGACGCCGCACATATTCTGAATGTCATAACTAGAGCAGATAGTGGAAAATAAAAAATTCCCTTTGTAGAATCCCAATAATTCAGTATGTTTAATGAAATGACACAAAAATTAGTTGGTTTTTCAGTTAAATTTTAACTGCTTATCACTGTTTTGCGAATTATGTGCAAGTGGGCCCGGATTGCCCAGAGTAAATTGCCTGACCAAGTTCACAAACTTGCTAAAGATGCGTGGAAATTTGGAATGCGTGAACATCATTGTCCAGATGTGTCTTTGGACCCTCCCAAAGACCCATCTAGATGTATCTTTCGGTGATACCCCCCCCCCCCCCCCCTCCCCCATCCAAACGCTGGTAACTGGGCCCATATTAACCAATGAATTAAAAGTCAAGGGCGAATGGTTATTAGGCTGTTCGTACACAATATATGATACAGAGCTGGGATCGCTCGGATACCCTCAATCTTACGAATCCGCTCAAATTTCTGTTCTACATCCTTTCAGTTTCCGTTTTCCCAATTTTTACGCAGTGGGCTTTAGACAATCAAATTTGTTTGGTGTCCACCACCAAATATGTTAAGTAATCTATCACATTATCTGATTACCTGAAATATCAGTATTTTTTGTCACCTCTGATTTTTAAACTATAACCTATGAACATGATTTAATTTTTGGTAAGGTCGGATTCGAATCCGGATTCAATTTCAGATTCGAATCCTCAGCATGAAATGGTGGATTAGGATTCGTACCTAGCCCTGGATTCGGATTTGGATTCGAATCCTTTTATGATCGGATTCGCCCATCTCTGATATGATATACGTTTTACTTTTACACATTACGTTTGAGCGCTTGCGCACTTTTTCATATTGGACCCGAAGATGGCTGCTGCCACGAAGGGTCGGCGGAAAGCTGCAACAGTAGTCTAAGACTTAGCTGACTACGTATCCATTTAGCTCAGTCAAATGCAATTCGCCGTCAGCTTGAGCTGAATAATTATTTACAGTATCTGAAGTTCCCATTTTTTGCTGTTTTTCCTACTATTGCTTGATGCTTGCTCAATATTTTTGATAGCCGTCATCGCATCAACATTTCGCGTGGATCACTGGTAAGGTTGACAAATTGGCCTCTTTTGGAATGTGGCATTTCGAAATGATGCAAATCTTGAGTTAAAAGATTTGTTGTATTGATAAGGCGGGTTGCCCCCAAAAAACAGATTTGGCTGTTTAAACAGGTAAAAAAAAAAACAGGAACAGGGCAAAACAGGATACACCAAAACGGAACAGAACAGGTGAGAAAAAAAACAGCTGGCTTCAAAACAGCTGTTCTGTTTATTTTGGGTCCCTGAAACAGAAAACAGTAAACAGTAAAGCAGGAGGAAAAAAACAGAAACAGGAACAGTGCCCATGCCTAAGTGGAGGTACGGGGAATCCGGAAAAATTAGGAAAAATTAAATATTTTTAGCTTACGAACGGGTCATCGGATCTTAACGAAACTTGATATATGGAAGGACCTTATGTCTCAGACGCCGGTGACATTGGGGGGAGTTGGAAGGGGAAACCGGAAATCTTGAAAAACGCTTAGAGTGGAGAGCCAAAATTGAGGTATTTTTAACTTGCGAACGGTTGGTCAGATCTTGATGAAAGTTGATATTTAGGATGACCTCGTGTCTTAGACGTCCCACTTTAAATCCGGACCGGATCCGATGACATTGGGGGGGGGGGGCTGGTGGAGGGAACCGGAAATCTTGACAAACGCTTAGAGTGGAGGGATCGGGATGAAACTTGGTGGGAAGAAAAAGCACAAGTCCTAGATACGTCATTGACATAACTGGACCGGATCCGGGCACTGTGGGGGAGTAAGGGGGGGGGGGGCGGACTTCTAGTGATCCCGCGAGTCCGGCGTTCTTCTTGATGTGCTAGGACGATTCAACTTTGCAGGTATGTAAGGGATCCGATCAGATTGACTTGAGAATAGTCGTCTCTCCGATCCGACCATCGTGGGGGGAGCGGATGGATGGGGAGTCCGGAATCTAGTGGCATGCATAACTTTTGAACGGGTGATCGGATTTAAATGAAACTTGTCAGTTCGAAAGAGCTATCGCTTCGGTGTCAAGTCTGGATCGGGTCCGGTACCTGCGGGGGATGGGGGGGGGGGAAACTAAAAAAAATGCTTAAAGCAAAGGGATTGGGACGGAACTTAATAGGGAGAACATGCATTAGGCTATATACTTAACTGACAGAGCCAGATGGTTTCGGGGCTCTGGGTGGGGTCCTATAATTCCGGTAGTCGCGAGTTTCCAGATGTACTAAGAGAACGAAACTTTGCAGGCAGCATCTTGGGGGGAGCGAGGGAAGGGAAATATGGAAACTGCTGCAAATTGCGAACGAGTGGTCTTATTCGAGTGAAACTTAATGGGTGATAAGAATCTATGAACTCGACATGTAAGACATGCGTTCGAACTGTATGCGACCATGGTTGGGGGAGTTGGGGTCGGAAAATTTTGACATGCACAAAAACCAAACGGTTGGACCGAATGAGATGCAAGTTCGACAGTGCCAAGCTTGTGCGGCCTAGATTTGTTATTTGGTGTTAGGGACGGATTCAGTCAAGTTAGGGGGGGGGGGTCCGTTTTTGCCGGCTAAAATTGATTTTTACCATACCTGCGGTTTTAATCGGCTTTTATTAATAAAAACCGATTTTTGCCGGCTAAAACTGGCTAAAATCAAACCGCACTGATCTTTTCTACGTATCAATCTTTACTGTTGTTTGTTCATTGTTTTCCGACTATTTTTTCAACCAGGGTTGATTCCCGGACTAATTAGCTCGCCTACTCCAATCCAGAAAACCGGTTTGGGGTTGACACGAGTGTGTCATCAGGTCACGTTGCTTCCTGCGATTTATTCATACCGGGAGTTCGTACCGTATTATATTAAAGCGAGGAGGCTATTAGAAACTGCGGAGGCGATTTGTTGTACATGTTGATACGATACGCGGATAGTAAATAGGCAACTTGAAGAATTGAGCTTGTAATTTTATGGCTTGTCCTTCTTGTTTTCTTGATAGTATGTTACACGGTAGCTCTGTAGGGATTCTCAGCAGAAACTTGTGCATGTAAATGAAGGAACCTAGCTTCAGTGCCATTTATAATGGCAGATATGACTTAGCCTACACCTATTCAGTCTTGACATTATTCTGCATCCTTCCGTCCTCTCTAGGCTAACATGAACTATAATCTTTAATACACGAAAGAAGTATGACAGTCTTAAAATAGCGGAGTGCTATTAAAATCACATAGTAGCAGTTTTGATTTTAGCCAGTTACTTGATTTTATCCATGCCACTTGATTTTAACCGTATCGGCAGAAATCACCTATTAGCCGGTATTAACCGGCTGGTATTTTAGCCATCCGGGAACCCTGGGGGGGGGGGGTGGGTACTGAAAATTTGCAGATAAGTTATGCTCCGATTTCAATAACGTGATGAAGGGGAAGAGGGGGATTCAGAGGTCCAACGGTGTGTGGGCGGGGGGGGGGGGGGGGGTACCGGAATTTTCCGAAAATGATCAGATTTGAGTGAAACTTGATAGATGGTATAAAAGTAGATGCTTTTTAGATGATCCATTTTTGAGTCCGAACCAGATTCGACCACGTTAGGGGAAGATGGAGGGAGTACCGGAAATGGTGTAACACGCCTAGGGGTCGAACGAGTGGATATATTGGGCTGAAACTTGGAAGTTTGAACAGTCGTGCACATATGCTGCAGATAATACGTGATTATGCCGAAACTGCTCAGAAGTGAGTGAAACTAAATATCCTATTTCTCTTTCCAAACCGCATTTTTGGGTGGCGGGTGTACTTCGAGACGTTCTCATCTACTTTCGTGTACCACCTACTCGTAACAAGTGCCATATGAGCTCGTAGCTCTTGTTGAGCTTTATTTTTTCGCCGGACAAGTAGATCCGAAATTTCGCCAAAACCAGAAAATTGGCAGAAGTAAGGCGATCTGCTTCGTTAAAATAGATATGCCTTAAAGGGATAAACACACATGCTGAACCCATATCTGAACTTGGTTTTCTCATATGATTAGCTATTGGGCCTTAATCTGTTTCAAAATTTTAATAGTAAAAGTGTTCAAGGAGTCTGGCGAAGACTGGATTTGGCGAAGACAAGACCCAGTTGTCTGGATCAAATTTTAACTTTTGGGATCCCATCGAAACCTTTGGTCTTGTTCAAAATGGCGGGTTAATAACAAATTACTTACTTACTTTAGTGGAAATGGGGGATGCTTCGTCCTCTCTTTTGAAAGACGTTACAACACAGGTGTATAGTTAACTTTATTCAAAACATAACAAAAATAGGTGTATAGTTCAATTTATTCAAATACAACAAATTATACACTAAGAACATTTTCCGTCCGAAGAGAGCACTGGCCGTCGCAGATGCCCATGCTGCAGAGAAAAAACAGTGAACAAACACAGATGACAAAAAAAGGATTAAGACATTATTAAACTACGACCAACGACCCAATCGAGCAGCAAAACAGCAGCCGGGTCCAAAATGAGATCGCAGCACCAGCTATAACTACAAGCAATTTTCAGGAAGAAATTCAAAAAATCAGATGCATAAGCAAGAATTTTAGTTGTTTTCTCCACAAGTTCATTTTCCAGCTTGAGCCTGAAGAGGACCCTTGCCAAGCGGCAAGCAGGGCTGAAATATAGCTGTAATTAATATATAGCTGTCGTATCCGTTTTGCACGTCAAGTATTAACAAAAAAGCTGGAAAGATGGTTACACTGCGATACCGGCGAAATTTGTTATCTCCTATTAAGACATCTTTTTTCCCCAAGGCTTATGGACCACCATCTTTAATTTCAAACCAAGAGGATATTCTATCAGTTCCCCCCCCCCCCCCCCCCCCCCCCTCCTCCTCCTAAATGCTAGACAAGCTAGCATGTTGCCCAGTGCGAGCGTTCACTCCTAAACTGATTTTGACGAAAACGCCATCCGGGGGAAAAGAGAGAAACATAAATTCAGTGCGAGTGGGAAAGTGATTCTAATAATTGATACTATCATTTTCTTTTGACTTGCTTTATGCTTATCTCTCCATCTCTCGTATAACGGGTCTCTATTATGGTCGTGTCTCTAAGGGTTTCAAACAAAGGAGAAGAAAGAGGGGAGCCAAAATTGACACAAGAATGAAAACGATTTATGATGTCTTTCGTCGATAAGATAGTGTAAACCATAAGAAAAGTCGTGTGTGTTTGTTGTATTAATAATAACAATAGAATTGATATTATGCAACGAATAGGCCATTGGGCTCTGTACTGTACGTATAAAACGCTTTTCGTCATAGTTTTTGTCAGCGTATCCAGGAAATTTTTCAATGCGTTGACAGAGACAGTCAAAACTACTTCAGATGGAAGGGCGTTTCAGCAGTTCACCACTCGGTTTTGAAAAGACCATGTACCAATGATTCTGTGTCTTTTTGCTGTAGCTACAGCCTGAAGATGATTCTTGCCGAGAAGGGCCGAATTATCACCTGCGCGTACGGTTATCTCACTTTGTGAGACTACGACCACCGTCCTGCCGCCTGTTAATCAACTCTTAGGCTCTGCCAGTACCCCTTCGCGCCGGCATAGTATATTACGCAGTGTAAGTCGGGTCACGAGCGTCACCTGGTTAAGGAATGGATCGCTGTTATCACCTCCTTTGCCTCAATCCGCTTTGCCCTCCACGTTCAACAATATTGCTAGAACGCATCGCGGCTGACATCCATTTAGCGGTGTCAGCAGGCAGCTTTCGATGGGAGTAATTTGAAGTTGGATTAACTGTTCGTTTTCTTTCAGTTATTCAAGCCAAAGGAGGACAAGGAGGACTCGACTAAGGTCAGCACCGATCCGCCCAAATCTCTTCTCACTGCCTGCACTCAGATCGTTGACTGCCTTGTTGATCATGTTCTGCGACTCGAAAGCTCACGAGACAATCAGGCATCCGATGAGTCCCAGTCGAAAGGCTCCAGTGTCCGCCTGGTGGCCTGCTTGAGAACCTTGCATATGTTTGCAAAGATCCGTCCTGCTTTGGTTGTGAAACATGCGATAACGCTACAGCCGTACCTGAGTTTACGATGTCAGGTAAGAGTCCTGTTTGTTTGATAAAGGCCCCATGAGAGGTTGTTCTTAGTTATCCGCCTTGGATTCCGCCAGTATTCCTCCAGCGTAAGCTAAGTGCGAATCATGTTTATGGTGCTAAACACAATAGTCAGCTGACTTTTCTAGAATAGTCTTCCTAATCGTGGATTTGCCAAATATGGTATACGCTTCGTATAAACATACAGTAAACAATAATTCTCGTCAGAGCGTATTTGACAGTGCAAAAGGGATACGTCATCTAAATTTTATTAAAACTTTTTTAAAAACCGCAAGTTCGTTTTCCAGCTTGAGCCTGAGGGGTACCCTTGCCAAGATTGGCCGAAATATATCTCTAATAAAATTCAGCTGCGTATCCATTTTGCACCGTCAAATATGATTCGCAGTCAGCTTGTGCTGAAGGAATATGTATTCTTGTCAGACTAATTAACATAACAAATTTCATCCTGATGAATTATGTCTCGATATAAGAGCCGGTAAAAATGTTTTAATCTAAAAAAGGAAGCATATGCTTTCAGTGGATTCAGCGATAAATGGTGGACTTCTGACGTAGAGTTTGTAGCACATTTTCCCTGTTGCTCTCGAAAACAGAAAACGTCGAGCTTGTGCTTTCATCCAGCCCGAGTCATTGGGAAATGGAATATATGTGTCACATTAGCTATCTCTTTGAAAGGCAATTAAGACGTTGATGACAATTGGTCTAGCTTCGTCTGAGGAAATGAATAATTTGACAATACGATGGGGTTTCTTTGAAGTAGAAAGAACTGTATTTAAGACTAGAAACTTTGGTCGTAAAGTCCCCAAGGTACTCGTATGTTTCGACCAGCTTGTTTTCACTCGTTTCCGCCGTAGCGTTGACTGCTTAGATTTTTCACAAAATTCGGTGTTTTGCGACATATTACGCACAAAACATTGCGTTTTCCTGTAGTGTCGGAGTATCGGATGCTTTCAAAAATGTCAGCTTCGGCAAGAGTAAACCATCGTTCAACCCGACTTGAAGTAGATGACGTCATGAAGTGTAAAAAAAGTTCTCATCAAATATTGTCTCCGGGGTCTTCAGAGTAGTTCAGAGGTCATCTCCCGATGATTTCTTTGTCCCCCTGCAAACTCATCTTGATGGGCAAGTGTAGTTTCCTTTTGCGTTCGCGTTGTGGTGTGATCGTTCGCGTGATTCTGTCGTAGCCTACGTCGGAAAATATCGTGTCGGGTACAACGCAGCAATATGAAGCAATATTCGTTTCGCTAATTCCGCAGGCCGTAGGCGTGCGATTTGTTTCGGCGAAATGCGACTTGCAGCAAGGTGCTTAGCGCACTGGCGTGTGCTAGATGGATCTTTTGAGAGTAACATGTTTGAGGAATGTTTTTAAAGCTACCCGATGTTCGCTGTTTGTATTCTTGGTTTCTCTAATTCTGCAGACAGAGGAGTTACTAGCCAATTTTTTTTTTCTGGGGGGGGGGGGGGCAAGGTATTTACCGGCTGGCTGGTCATTTTTACCGACAGTTTTTACCAACGAATATTTTTAAGAAAAAATCACTGTTCTCACGAAATATCGACTGTTAAGGAAAACCAACTGTTTTTAAGAAAAAGCGAGTATTTTTACGAAAAACCGCCGCGCTTTTGGCCGAATCGGTTCTACTGACTGGTTCCCCCCACTCCCTTCCCCCTCCCCATACATGACGCCCATGTGTGCAGGCCGACGGAGTGCGTTTTGTTTTGGGGAGATGCTTCTTGCAGCGAGGTGCGTAGCGTATTGGCCTGTGCCAAATGGATTGAGACAAACAGTAACTTGAGGAATGTTTTCAAATCGGTAATTCCGCTTAAAAGCGAAATAGTGCGATTTACGCTTTATTTATTTACTGCTTTTACTAGACGCAAGGCGATCAGCTTGTCGTCGGCGCGGTGGCCAAGACGCTGGCCCTCATCATTCCTCTCATGGAGCACCCTAGTGAGAATTTCCTGTCTCAGCTGGAAGCAGATTGTATCAAAATCATTTGTTTGCACGGACCAGAGATGGCGATCCCGTGCATGAAGTGCCTGGATTCGGTCACAAATAGGCTGACGAAGAATTATAAGCTTATCCAGGATCTTTTTCGAAGATGCTATGGTGAGTTGATTGCGTCTGTACTATTTTCTATAATATTAATGTGTTTATTTATAACACTACTTTCTCCCTTGTTGGGATCCCAAAACGTAGTGGAGGGATACCTATGACATCGTAAAAGTTGTCCGTCCGTCTGTCCGTCTGTCCGTCTGTTAGCACGATAGCTCTCGAAGGGAATGAGATATTTTGATGAAACATGGTCTGAGGACTCTTTGGGTCAGGGGTAAGGTCAAGTTCGTAGATGGGCTCTGTAGCCCTACATTTAGGGGTGGGGGAGGGGGTTGAAATTAAGGAGCAAACAAAATATTTTTGAACAACTAATGTGATAGTCAATTATGGGGTAAGAAGACATGCTGAACACGAATATGCGAACTACTCGTCCGACAAGTAGTTCGCCCGGAATCCGTCAAAAACCGGAAAATTGGTTAAAAGTAAAAGTTTCATTTGAAGTTGATTAAATGTTCGATTTAGGGGTAAGAAAACATGTTGATCACGATGGTGAAAACCATTTTCTCGCCGGACGAGTAGTTTGTCCGGAATCCGGCAAAAACCTGAAAGTTGGTTAAAAGTAAAAGTTTGATTTGAAGTTGATTAAACCTTCGATTTAGGGGTAAGTAGACATGCTAAACACTTATGTGAAAAGTAGTTTCTGCCCGGACAACTAATTCGACCGGAATCGGCCCAAAACCGAAAAATTTGCGAAAAGTAATAAGTTTTTCTTTTTAGAAGCTAAAGTTTTATTTGAAATTTATTAGATTTTCTTTATAGGGATAAGGAGATACCGGAATTCGATTCTGAATTTTCTTTTTTTGCTGGACTAGTAGTTTGCTTGGAATTCGGCCGAAACCGGAAATTTGGCAGAAATAAAGCAGGAAGTTTCGTTCAGTCTCGTCAAAATAGATATGAATTATAGAGGTATATCTGAACTTGGTTTAAAAATCGGATGTGTACACGGCGACGCAACACACGAATAGAACTTGGTTCTGTGCTTGCGTTAATTTGTCTGCGTAAGCTCTGGGTTGTGTCCCCGCAAGTTTAACGCAGAGGTTGCATAGCTCAGTGTGAAAGGCTCAACACGTCAGTGTGAAAGCAGCTTAAAGTATCATTTTCGAGGACACGATGAGGACTGAATACGACCAAATATAAGTATCTGGAAGCACATATTCTGTCAGTTGTTTTTATGTGGCCTCGTGCCGGTCTATAGTTTGCAGGTGTTCGGCTTTATTCCAGACTGGCCAGGTTTTCAGTTATTCTTTCCGATGAGCTCTTTGCTGAGGAGGCCAGTTATGGAAGTTTTTCTGCCTTTCTGTTTAAAGTCTAGGGGTCCCGAATGTGACTAAAGCAGTCAACGCAGTTTTAATTTCCTGAAAACATAGCCGGGTCTTAGGCGGGCCAGATGTATTGGATTAATAGATCTTAGACTTCATCTACTGCCACTTGTCTTTTAAGGCTAGGGCCTATGCCAATAAAAAAAAAGTGCAGTTGAAAGGATAATCAGTGAACGACCTCTTTGTCCTCGTCGACCTCGAAAAGGTTACCTCTTTCAAGGGGAGTAGGTCTAACAGTTACGTTTCCCACACTTAATTTACTTCATTAATATTATTTTCGCACGCGTCTCAAAAGGGTACTGCGACTTCTAGTATTTGTCTATACTTGTGACTCTCAAGTCCGACTAATGGTGCGACAGACCATCAGATTTCCCAGACGGGTTTCCTGAACTTTCACCATAAAGTTGAAAGATCTCAACTGTTCCGTACAGAATTGATTAGCGGATTGATTAAACGGATTAGCAATGGATCGTGTGTGTGGATCTATGTCCATAGTTGGCGTGATGGTGATTATCAACAGGTCCTTTCTTCTTGTAGCAAAATTCAATGACTTCCGGGCTTTTTACGAGTCGATGGAGGATGACTGTTCTCTCGTCAGCCAGAAACCGTCGTTTCGCCGTGCCTTATTTATCATTGGCCTCATTGTTCAGCATTTTGACCTCACGCGACCCGAAGTACGTGGTGATCTACTAGTAAGTTTCTTTTACCTTTTTTCCTGCTCTTAATCTAAAGTCAGGTTTTTTGTTCCCTGGTTAACTTTTTTTTTTATACTTACTCGTCTGTCCTGTCTGCCCTTTCTAAATGCTATTCTGCCGCCTATCCGCAAGCCTGTCCTTGCTAAGAAAGGAGATTGGAAACTCCGAGGTAAGTTGACCAACCTGGTTAGGAGAATGGCGCCAGACTCCACTACCAAAAACAGGAGGAGGGACAAAAATAGCAGGAGGGACAATGGACTCTGGAGAGAAATGTGTGATCTATTTTGGCAAAAACGCGACTTACGATCCAGTTTCAGTTTATTTAAAAAGCACGACGCTGATCATGGCTGAATTACGTGACTATAATCTATCCCAAAGGCTCGGAAAGACCTTTCACATGTATATAACAACGCTTTCCGATTGTTACTTCGTTATAGATGGAACTGTATTGCGTCAGGTGTATTTGTTGGTTTAGAAATTTCTCTTCTGGAAATCCGCTGTTTTTGGCATCCTAAAACGTAAGTGAAGTGATACATATGACATCGCAAAAGTTGTCTGTCCGTCCATCTGTCAGCACGGTAACTCTCGAAGGCAATGAGATATTTTGATGAAACTTGGTGTGAGAATTCTTTGGGCAAAGGGAAAGGTCGAGTTCGTAGACTTTTATAGCCCTACATTTAGGGGTGGGGGTTCAAATTCAGGGGCAAACAAACATGTTTAAACAGCTAATGAGAATGTGGGTAAGAAGACATACTGAACAGGATGATGAAAACTATTTTCTCGCCGGACAAGTAGTTCGCCCGGAATCCGGACAAAATCGGAACGTTTGTTAAAAGTAGAAGTTCTGTTTGAAGTTTGATTAGACGTTCGATTTAGGGTTAAGAAGATATGCTGAAAACTAATGTGAAAACCGTTTTCTACCCGTTCGCCAGGAATCCGGATAGAACTCGGAAAATTTGTTAAAAGCAAAAGTTTTATTTGAAACTGATCAGATGTCAGATTTAGGGGTAAGAAGAGATTGCTGAATCAATATATGACAGTCATGTTTTACCCTGATACATAGTTCGCCCGGAATCCGGCTGAAACCGAATATTTGTTAATGAAGTTGATAGGTGTATTTTTGGCAGAAGTAAGGCAGGAAGTTCCGATCAGTTTTGTCAAAATAGATGCGACTGATAGGGGTAGTACACACACATGCCGAAAATCCAAGTCTGAACTTGTTTTTCTCAGATGATTAGCTATTTGTCGAAAGAAAATTTCAAGGAAAGTCTGGATTTGGCGAAGACAAGACACAACTGTCTAGATGAAATACTAAATTTTCGGGATCCCACCGAAACCTTTGGTCTTGTTCGTTTTGCGGGCGGAGGTATACCTATGAACCTTTGGTCTTGTTCGTTTTTGGGATCCCAAAACGTAAGTGGAGGGATACCTAGGATATCGGAAAAGTTGTCCGTCCGTCTGTCTGTTAGTACGATAACTCTCGAAGAGGTTGAGACAGGGTTGAGATATTTTGTTCAAACTTGACCTGAGGACTCTTTGGATCAAAGTACAGGGCAAGTTCGCAGTTGGGCTCTGTAGCCTTATATTTAGGGGTGGGGGTCGGGTTTCGAATTACGGGGCGAAATTCTTTAAATAGCTAATGAGATGGTTCATGACATAGAAGAAGACACGCTTAATTCGAAAATGAAAATTATTTTCTTGCCGGACAAGTAGTTCACCCGGAACCCGGCAAATGCCGGACAAATTGTACAAAGTGAAAGTTGTATCTGAAGTTGGTTAGAGTTTCGACCCAGAGATAAGTAGACATGAAGTTTTAAAACCCAATGATATAGTCGAGACATGCTGTTGCAGCTTTCCAACATACTAAAGATAAAAAAAAGGTGTATGCGATCAGTTTAGTTATCTGCAAATTCCCAACCGGCATTTACTGGGTCGAAAAGGCAGAATGCATCGACAACTGTCTAGTGAAATGTCGACCAGTTTTCGGAAAAACCAGGGGACTATACCAGTCCCTGCCATACCCCTTTATCCATACAGACGAAAGCTCTGCTCGTCGGTTACGATACTTTTTTAAGGTATGGACGCCCGAGGGGTAGATGGAGGGTGAAAGCTCTGCTCTTCGGTTACGATACTTTTTTTAAGGTATGATCGCCGGAGGGATAGTGACTCCGGTCGTGTGTACAATGTGCAATATTTCTTGGATTTAATCAAAGACTATTTACTACGTATTCTTTGGGTTTATCATGGCAGTCTATCGTGTCGGGGAATCGAAGGGGTTGAGACTTGAGATATGTTGTTCAAACTTCGCATGAAGATTCACTGGCAAAGTACAGACCAAGTACAGGCCAAGTTTGTAGATGTGTCGTTTAGCCCTATATTTAGAGGCAGAGGAGGGATTTCTAATTAAGGGCAAAAAAAAATGTTTTATAAGCTTATTGATAGTCGTTTAAGTGTTAAGGAGGCTCGCTGAATCCGTATCTGAACTTAATTGACTTGTCGGACAAACGATTCACCTGGAATTTGGCCGAAACTGGAAATTTGGTTGAAGTTCAACATTAGTTACATTTTTGCAGATACCATGGTATAAAGTCGTGTTTGCAGTTATCGTATTATCTGATACCAAGGTCAAAAGGTGTTCTTGCAGTTGTCGTGGTATCTGGCCAGTTACATGGTATCTGATGTTCAGATCTGATATTCAGATACCACGGTCCGACCGTGGTAACTGATCATGGTATCTGAAAATGTCATCTCACTTATGAATTTTTGTCAAATTGGTGGGAAAGAAGTTTGGCACTTGTTTTTCTGTGGGGATCAGATACCAGGGTAACTGCAAAACGACTAATTGCAGATCCAGTTACCGTGGTAACAGATACCATGGTATCTGCAAAAACGCAACTATTGTCTCTGAAGTCGATAGTCTATAGTAAGGAGACATGCTGAATTGAGCTTTGAAATTTGTTTCCTTGATGCGTAAGTCGGCTAAATTTGCCAAAACCTATAAATTTGGATGAAAGATTTGGCTGTCTGTGTCACTAGCTCTTTTGCTTTGCATGCAGTTCGTTTGAATGCTAAATACGAGGAATTTGGTAAACAAACAAAAAAAACTTTCTAAAAGACCTTTCTGAAGATGATTAGAGTTGAGATATTGGAGTAAACATGCTTGGTGACTCTCATATCATTTCGCGTTTGATTAGAGTCCACGCTTCGGTCGTGGACTCTGGCGTCCAGCAATCCTCTGCTGGGGGTCCTGTTTGGACCGCGTCTCTGCCTGTGTGGCAAGCTTGGGGAGAAGGTTTGTGTTATTGTGTCGAGCTAACTCGATTGAGGCCTGTTTGCCTTTTTTGGTGGAGGCTACATTTCCCTCTTTTCTTGTCTTTGTTTTAGTGTAGTGACTGTAGTGGCTGCTGTTCTTTGGAAATTGATGAATTGACCAATAATTATCTTACATTGGATTGCCGTTTCAAGGTGTAAGGATGTAGTATCCTAAGGAGTATGTTGCAGTTGATGACGGTCACAGCTTCAGTGATGCTCCAGTCTTCTCTGTGGTCAAGTTACTCATGATCAAGCCTGTTATAGGGTGCCTTGTCATTGTCATCATGCCTTGTCAGCCGCGAGCTTAGAATTTACAGTTATGTCAATCCGCAATTCATTCATAAATCGAAACCGATCACAGCCGATAATTGGTTTTTGGTTGTAAGGAGAAAAGAAAGAATGAATAAAGGTACTTTTACATAAATTAATACTTGGAAGGTGCTAGTTGGAGAGTTGGGTTCGATCTCTTTTAGTTCAAGTTCGAGGGTGCTTTCGGAAAGTTTGCCTTCAGCAATAAAACCCGTACCGTTATTCTAACGTCTTACATAAACACAAATTAAAAAAATATACAGACACAGTCAGTAATATAAGTTAATCCTAACAGTTGCACAGAACCTTGTTTTCATCACTAAATCACGACTATTCTTCAAAAACAGCGTGAGAACCCGTTCTTTTGCAGGATTAAGTTTCTGAGGGCCAGAATAAGGGTCGGACGACCAGCGGCTATCTCTTCCCGGTGTTTCTAACGTAACACGATGAGGGGACGAAGCTCTTCTCCCAGTTTCGGTGGGATACTTCGCCCTTAGAGTAGATACTTATGGGGTCTATATTGCCCCCTCAGCTTCAGTTTATTTGGTATCTAATACAACTAAAGCCGCTTTTCGTGACAACTTTCGCATCAGCCCTTCCAAAGTATGCTTTCTCCCAGGACCAGTCGTCATTGTTTGTTTAACTTGTATACCTCTCCCTAGTGAAACGGGACCACCTTAGAGTAAATTTGTGTTTTCGATTATCATGTCCAAGCCTAATTGCTGCTGTATTCTGTCTCCGTTGTGTTTCTTGTCGTTTAATTTGGCAGTGTTTACATTTGTCAAGTTAACCTCCCCTGGTCCCAGGCTATGTCTCTGCTCAGTCCTACAAAACCATTAGCTAACCCTTCTTGATGGTTTTGGGACAAAATAAAAAGTTAGGCTAACGGCTGAAGTGCCTGTTGTGAAAGGGACATGCAACCTCATGGGAGGGCGTAATTCCTATTTTGTCTTTTCCTCCGGTGAAAAGTTGAATGGGGGGGGGGGGGCTCTGCCCGTTTCAACATATTTTACCATTTCATTAATTTATCAATCAATCAATCAATCAATATCTTTTAATTCAGTCTACAGACCATACAGAAAGAAAAACACACAAAATAAACAAGACAAGTAAACAACAAAATTCCACATCTCACCGCATTGGGAATGTGTGGACTGACAGAAGATGTCGCCACAATGGCAGACTGTGGTGGATATGGTTGCTAGCAGTAACAATTAGCGGATTCTCAGAATCCCAAAGCCTATTAAGAAGCGACACTGTAGCTTTTCTTTTAAGCTCTTTGTATGTACAGCATCTGTTCAGAACAAGAGATTGTGACATGCTTGCGAAGCGGCTCAACTTTAGCAAACGACGGAAAATGCTATTGAAACAAACATTGCTTGGTGACTCTCTTGGTGATTTAGTCTCCCACTGGCTCTTACGTCCTCCCACGGCCTACATTTACATTCTTATTATTATTCGTCTTTGTCCTCGGGAGGCACGGATAAGACGCGACATTCATGGAGGGTAAAAGTGGGTTGAAGTTGTAGCGGATGGTGTCGCTGGTGTTTATGCCCTAATCTTGTTCTAGAACTCTCTCTAGCTTGTGTCACCAATTTCCTTTCTCTATATCTTAAGCGCATCTCTAACTAGAAGCAGCTTTTTCGCGGTAAAGTGGCCAGGAAGTAGTATTTTTGGAAAATACTCACGCTTGCCTCGTCAGATCAGGGATTCCTTTGTTAACGTTTGCCGAGTCTGGCTTGGATTTGCGCCAAATTGCTTGTTTTTTTTTTGCGAAGAATTGAAAACAAATGCGGGTGGCAAACCAGGGCGCCTCCTTTCCCGGGGGCCGTTTGCCATAACGACGTTTGTTTGGCAGCGCCGTCTCGCTCACATCTCAAGACAAAAACGAAGTTATTGTCTGGCAACACAGGAAAATTTCAGCTAGTGCTAAAAATAAAAAGTTGAAATACAGTGATTCACAAGGGTTTTGTAAAGAGGGACTTCGCCGCGGGATTTGTAGAAAAGGTGAAAAAGCAAAAGGGGTTCTTTAAGGTATATTCGAAAATTATTTACTTTACCCAAAAAGAGTAATTAAATCAGAGCAAAATAACACTCGGGAGTAGCGCCAAGACTTTAAAAATGTGACACATACTTGATTAGTAGCGACATTAGCGGTAGAGAACGCCCTATTGAAACTCAAATCAGTCGGGCACCAGCGCTATTTCCGAGAACTCCATATCCCGAACACTACACATAAAACAGATACAACCTTCCCTGTTTCCACTATGCGTGATCTTAGCTGTAAAACCCGCAAGTTTGTCTCGCTTTGAATGTCCCTAGTGTAGTGGGTGGCGCTACAGTACCATGCATTTATGATGCATGGAAAACATGGGTCTTGGCGCTAAGCTTTGGTGTTATTTTGCTCTGTACTCAGATCATGATGTTTGGAATACACCTGGCATTCACGGTAAAAACACGAACACAAATTGGACATCATAGTTCTAATCTAAGAATGGTAACAAGAAGATAAAGTTGTAAAGTCTGGAATTACTAAAAACTCACTAGAACTAAAAAAGATCGAGAACCTAGTCGGGAAATTGTGCCATAGGAACTTCACTCGAATTGGAAGTAACCGAGGCCTTTATGTTTGCAGCCAGACATCAAAGACGAAGTGGTTGAGAAGCTTTTATTCTTCGTATCTGTTACCGACTTGGATGTACAACTTTACGCACTTCAGGCCTTTGGGACCGTCTGCCTGCGACACGCGGACATCATGATGACTTCCCAGTTTAGTCGAGCTTACCTGCGATTCTTAGAGGCCCCTGATGCACCACTCCCCCTTCGCCGACAGGTGAGTTGCAAGGTGTCCTACTCTGAGCCTCTTTTTTGTTGCAATAGCGCTGCCGCATCGCTGCTGCAGCACGTCTTTGCTTTTGCACAATTATGCGTTTTTGGATTCACTTTCTACTTGATTGAAGCGGCAGCGCTGCAGCATCTTGCAGGGAAGCACGGACTTGGTCGGTGAGCAAGTCCGTGATTCTCGAGAAGTGCTGCCGTCTTCCTCGGAAGCACTGCAGTGCAAAAACGGATGTAGAAAGAATTAGTCCGTAATCGGCCGAGAAGTGGACCTGCAGCATGCAACAAAAACGAGTCTCTGGTCTTATGGACTTTTGGATGTACCCGCATATTGCCGTTTGTCATATCCCAGTTAGTGGGTTACTCTTACCCCCCCCCCCCCCCAACCGGAGCACCCCGATGAAAAATTCGAAGCCTGCGTAGTTGTATGATAGTTGTACGAAAAAGTTGCATCTGGTACTATGTAATAGTAAAGAATACTATCATTTAATGTGCCTCAGACTGGTCCAATCTTAAGCAGTAGTATCCAGTAGCATCCTGTCTTGCCATAGTAGCATCCATTCTTGCTAATAGTAGCATGCAGTAGAATGCAGTAGCACGGTAGCCTTGAGATAGAAGCATGTAGTAGTATCAGTGCGTACTGCATGCTACTTTTTCGTACAACTTCATACTACTATTTTAAGCCAAATTTAATCGGGACACTGGGACTACCCAGGCATTGTTGCGCAGTGCTTGTCCATTTCGAAAGTATCATCCTGGATTGAAAGTACGCTAAAGAGAGGGGCTGCTTTTGCTTTTGAACACTACATCATTTGGCATATAATTCCATATTTTTTGGTCTGGTAAATTTGATTGAAAAATCAGATGACTATAGGTTTGATGTATGACCAGTTCGGAATGATCCTTCCTTTGATGAAATCCTTTGAAGATATCTTTTGATGTTACAAAACTGTACTGAGGGATGTCTGTTTAGCTTCGACTTCTGGTTATGGAGTAGCCAAATCAGCTTATTTGCAGAGGTTTGCTCCCTCCCCCCCCCCCCCCCCCAATGGTCAATAAAAGCAACTAGCATCGTTCACTCTGCATGTAAGATGCTGGGATCTGTCGGTGTGGGTAATATTCTTTTAACCATCAAATAGCACTATATAAAGCTCAGATTTCTTTCAGGAACTAATAATATCATATAAACCAAATTTTATTTCAGCGAATATATCTGAATTTTTATTCAATTTTGTATTTCATAACGATTTATATTCTTTCAGTTTTCTTTCATATAACCTATATTTTAAATAAAAAAATACATATTTAAAGCTACTTTTGATGTTATTCTTATTTCTTTTGATTTGCAGTTCCTATTTTTTTAAATGTATAATTTTTGTCATCCTCCATTAAACATTCCCATTCAAATCGTCCAGCATTAATCAATCTCCTGGAAAGAAAAACAAAGACAGCAAGGTGAAGACTAGTTTAAGCCAACTTCGCCTGTCCACATACACATTGAATTGTACCTTTGAGTAAAATAAGGATTTGTCCTGTGGCATTGGCTCCGTAGTTGACTCCAGTTGGTAGGTACGTATAATAGCTTGTCTTGCAATGAACGTCAAGCATTGGTACTGTCTTCCACAGCATCCCATTCCAGCTTCAAGTCCTCCAACTCCTCGTTCAAGTGCAATGGGCACCAATTATGTTTCATTTTCATAGAATGCTTGACAAATAAAAGATTCAGACTCTGAAATGGCGCGTCAAAAATAAGCCGTTTTCCTTTTGTCGCTTTTTATAACCTCTTCGGCGTCTCGGCGGAGGCGATTTTGGAGATTGCTCTCGCAAGCCGCGGAAATTCAAAAACTCAAGGACACGCACGAAAATCAATCATTTTGTAGAGCTGAGTGACAAAAGAGTGTCGTGGCTGCAAAAATAAACCGTCGTGTAGCTGGCAGATTGCTCAAATGCTATCTGATTAGACTTGTGTTGTCTATAGTTTCAGAGAAAATTTTGATTGCTGGACGTGAAGTTACAGAAGTACACAAAAGCGTACGAATATAGCAGGCTTACTCTCCATGTTAGCTGATGCTATCATGATAATTATTCATGAGTAATACAGATAATTTGGAGGATGATAACAACGAATTAATAAGAAACAAGAAACCCCGTCTATATTTGTCCATCGTAGTAAATTGGAGGATGGCAGGCAGCAAAATACCCCGTAAAGATACACTGGCAAAAATAAGTTGTCGAGGAATCGGCTGATATCTGACGTGATATTTTATTCTAGGCTAGATGATGGCAGTTGATCACTTTAGTTTGATCAGTTGACATCACTTTAGTTTGATCCGCCCATTGCTGAACCATTCAAACTATTTATTGTTTATTTATTTCCCTGAAAATGGAGGAGAAAAAAATATAATAGCCTATCCTATATAATATACTTAAATCAACTGATCCGTTCAATGACACTGCACATACTGTAAAAAACAAGACCAGAGGTTAGATGGGATCCCAAAAATCTAATGTTTGATCCAGACAATTGGGTCTTGTCTTCGCCAGATCCAGTCTTCGCCAGATCCAGTCTTCGCCAGATTAACCATCAGAGAAAACCAAGTTCAGATGTACCTCTATAAGCCGTAGCTAATTTGACGGTACTGACCGAAACTTCCTGCTTCACTTCTGCCAAATTTTCCGTTTTCGCCCGAATGCCGAGCGAGCGAACTACTAGTCCAGCAAAAAAAGAAAACTCAGAAATAAATCCAGCGTATCTCCTTATCCCTACAAAGAACATCTAATCAACTTAAAAATAAAACTTCGGCTTGAAAAAATTGTGGTTGCAACCGGAATCCAGACTATATGTCCGGGTTAAAAATCATTGTCATATACATACTCAGTGTCTCTCCTTACCCATAAATCTGTCATCTAATCAACATCAAATAAAACTCTTGCTTTTAACAAATTTTCCGGTTTTGTCCGGATTCTGGGCGAAATAGCTGTCCGGCGAGAAAAAGGTTTTCACCATCGTGCTCAGCATGTCTTCTTACCCCTAAATCGAACATTTAATCAACTTTAAATGAAACCTTTACTTTTAACCAACTTTCCGGTTTTTGCCGGTTCCGGACGAACTACTTGTCCGGCGAGAAAATGGTTTTTATTATCATGCTCAGCATGTCTCCTTACCCCATAATAGACTATCACATTAGCTGCTTAAAAATATTTTGTTTTGTTTGTGAATTTGAACCCCCTCCCACACCCCTAAATGTAGAGCTACAGAGCCCATCTACGAACTTGACCTCACCCTTGTCCCGAAGCATCGTCACACCAAGTTTCATCAAAATATCCCTTCGAGAGTTGTCGTGATAACGGTCGGACAGACGGACAACTTTAGCGATGTCATGGGTATCCCTCCACTTACGTTTTGGGATCCCAAAAACCCACATGGATTGCACTACTTAAATTAAAATTATCAACTTATTACCTTATTTGCATTACGTTATTAAAATGATTTGGACAAATAAATTGTATTTATCAACCTATTGCCTTCTTCGCATTACGTTATCAAACGTATACCAACGTATTACCTTTTTAAACTGGGTAAGGTTGTCGACATGGAGGAATTCCGTCTCTTTTTTGTCATTGTTTGTCAACCTTTCTTAAGAATTTGAACTGGATCTTTCATTTTAAAATTTGATACATCCGCCTACGCTCCTCCTAGCAACTGACCCTTAGACATGAACTATTCTTTGAATCGGCCTTCCCCGGACCTCCAACTCGACAAGACGGAACAGACGAGATATGTTATTCCCTTTTCTCCCATCTTTTGTCCACTCACTAGCGAGCCTTTGACGTGGGACGTGTCTTCGTAAAGTTTTCTCTTGAAGTCTGGCTTTCGAGGTTGATTGATTCCGGCCGGGCTTCGCCTTTGATCGTGCTGACGCTTGCGATGGCCCGTAATTTCTGTTATTGTTCTCGCCGATAATCCCTCTTCCATGCCTGGAATCAATAAATATGATAGATGATGAGCCCCCTTGTATTGAAAGAGGTTAAGCTTCAATAGTGACATTGCATCTTCGCTCACAAAAGAGATTTTGATGTCGAAGGTACAACGATTTCTTAGGTTTCTTTCTCTATTTTCTGGAGAAGTGTAGATAAGGGATTGTATGGATTTTGTTGTCAGAGGGAAAGGTTGATTTTTTTTTTCCACGGTGGAAAGCTAGGTGAAACAGTTTAGTGTGCGAAAGTAAACAGCCACACCATAATTAAAGAGTAAATAAAGATGGTCACTGGTGTGAAGGCTCGGTTGGACATACCCTTGTTTGAAGTTTGGTCCGCGTTTCGAGATTTGAAGCCACGTCCTTTGCTGACAGGTCTTTTACCTTTCTTTGCGGTTCTTGATATTAACTGGCGATTTTCGCGGTTTTTGCGATTCAAAGTGTTGTATCCGGGAGCATGTCAGTCGGCGAGTCGGATATAAATCAGTTCGGTAAACGGCAAACGGTTTTAGGCAATCCTAATAAAGGCGAGGTGGCTTTGAAAGTTTAGGCAGATACCAATGCTCGGAGGCAGGTGGTAGAGGCTGTTTGGTATATAGTCCACAATGGATTCATAGAGGTGAATTTATATTGATTTGGCGGCACTGTTTTCGGTCTTAATTTTTTTATGTATCCTATTAATTTCTTGTTTCTTAGCTTCATTACTTACTTGGACTGTGTGTTTGTAACTTGTCTATCGAAAACTTTTCATTTGTTGGACTTGCACGTTGGGAACTTGCCGAATGATGGGCTTATCTAACGAGAATTTGCCGGAATTGTGGTGTCAAGTGGTAGACTTGTCGGTTGGGAACTTTTCAAATGGTATGTAGCCTCGCATCCTAGGATCCTGTTGGTCAGTTTTCCACCTTCAGTGACATAGCCTGGGTTCCTAGTGGTCAGTACTGCCAGTGTTGATCCAGATACGTTTTTAGTGGAGTGTTCCTTGGAACAATCCACTATTGCGAGCGCTGTAGCAGCTTTCGGTTTTCGGTTTCCGGTTTTCACCGTATTTTGTGGAGCTCATAACTCGTGAACCAGTGCAAGTATCAAGTTCAAACATGGTACGCTAGTGGGTATTGGGGTCTAGTTGTGCCTTTTGGGGGTCTCACCCCCCACCCCAACCCGGTTCAGGGGCAAATGGGCCCAGATTGCCCAGTGAATAAAGTTCATAACTTGACCAGAACTGGACATAGGACGATGAAATTCCTTGGACGTGTAGATCCTAGGCTGGAAAATTGCTTTTAAAATTGCATCCCCCCCCCACACCCTGTTCATAGGCAACTGGGCCCAGATTGCCCAGGAATTAAGTTCGTTACCCTTGCTAGAATCAACAGGTATCAAGTTGAAACTTGGTAGGATTGTGAGTATTGGGGTCTCTTTTTAATTGTTGCGGGTCCCAAACCCACCCCCACTTGGATAAGGGGCAGTTCGGCCCAGATTGCCCATTTTTTAATGTTTTTGATTTGACAATAAAAGGAGATAAGGCGATGAAATTCCTTTGTGCTTTTGGATCATAGGGACTGTGGAGAGTTGAACCACCCCCACCCTCCCCGTTCATGGGCAAGTGGGCCCAAAATTGCCCATGAAAAAAGTTTTTGACCCCTGACTGGAATCAAACTCTAAGCTGGTATACTTGAAAAAGGAAAAAAGGTGTAAATACGCTTTTTGATGAGTCCCGATCCCCCCCCCCCCCTCCTCGTTCATGGGCAGCTGTGCCCGGATTTCCCATGAGTTTAATTTGTCTATAACAGGTCTCAAGTCCAACTCTTCGATATTTGGGGAGATATATCTATGGATGAGGATTTTGTGTAACATCAACAAATAAGACGACGCGACGTACTTTAATGTGTAATGAACAGTTGGAAACTGGACAGTTTTGTCATTTGATCGATGATATGCCATTCTTAATGAATTGTGACAAAGTGGGCATTAGTCTGCTACGAATTGGTTTATTGCACTTGTCATTACCTTGCTAATGGACAAGAGCTGTAAAGGGTGGGACTGGCAGGCAGACCATTCAGTGTTCGAACTGCTATTCCTGCAAGATCTTCAACATTTCTTAGGATTTATACTGGCGGTTTGTTTACATTTATAACTTTTAAAGGGGGGGACTACAAGGTTATTTCAATACTTGTTTGGTAATTGGGGATGAGAAATGTCTTGGTTCTAAAGCTGGTAGTATATAAATGTGATATTCATTTTACTTTTACACTCCACGTCTGAGCGCTTGCGCACTTGTTAGTGGAGTGTTCGTTGGAATAATCCTCTATTGCAAGCGCTGTAGCAGCTTTCGGCTTTTGGTTTTCACCGTATTTTGTGGAGCTCACAACTCGTGAACCAGTGCAAGTGTCAAGTTCAAACTTGGTACACTTGTGGTTATTGGGGTCTAGACTTTTGGGCGCACCACCCCCACACCCTCCCGGTCCAGGGGCAAATGGGCCCAGATTGCCCAGCAAATAGTGTTCATAACTTGACCAAACCTGGGCATAGGACTATGAATTCCCTATACTTGTAGATCCTAGGGCTGGGAAATCACTTTCAAAGTTTCACCCCCCCCCCCCCCCCCCCGACCCACCCCGTTCAAGGGCAACTGTGCCCAGATTGCCCAGGAGTAAATTTCGTTACCCTGACAGGAATCAACAGATATCGAGTTGAAACTTGGTAGGTTTGTGAGCATTGGGGTCTCTTTTTGCTTTTGGCAGGCCCCAAACCACGCCCCCACTTGGTTCAGGGGCACTTGGGCCCAGATTGCCCATTTTTGTATGTTTTTAACTTCACAAAACCTGAGATGGTGGTGAAATTCATTTGTGCTCTTGGATCATCGGGTTGGGAATATCAATGTGCGTTTGACCCACCCCCCCTGGTTGATGGGCAAGTTGGCCCAGTTTCCCCATCAGTAAAGTTTTTGACCCGTGACTGGAATCAAACTGTAATTGGGATATATAGTATAGATGCGGATTTTGGTGTAACAGTACCAAGTAAGACCACGCGGCGTACTTAATCCTTAATGATCAGTTGGAAACTGGACGGTTTTGTCATATGATTGATGATATACTGTGCTTAATGAACTTGTGATAAAGGGGTATTGGGGAAATTTTCTTTCATTACATTTTGTATTACCTTGCTAATGGAAAAGAGCTTTAAAGTGTCGGACCGTTCTCGCAAGAGTTTGAAGATCTTCTTTGGATTTGTAAATGCGTTTGTTTACATTACAATCTTTTAAACTGGGATGATTTCAAATTAGGTTATTTAAATATTTTTTGGTTATTGGGTATGTGGAATGTCTTGGTTCTAACGCTGTTTTTGTATAAGATGTTATAAACATTTTACTTTCACACTCCACGTCTGAACGCTTGCGCACTTGTTGTTTGGTATGATGCAGTCCCTTTGTTCGGACATACCTAGGACATGAAATACGTAAAACTCGTACCGAAGGCGAAATTTTATGTGGATAAAAGGCAAAAATAAAAGGAAAAGTTCCATATTTAGTTTGAACAAAAACGCATATGTTACAACAAAATAGCATATGTACGACACCCGAATGACTTTTTGAGTAGGCCAACGCGAAGAAAGAAAGGATGAAGCAAAGAGTAGCAGAAAATTTGTCAAAGTAGTTGGTTTGTTTTGACTTACCGGAAGTCCTACACAGTTAGGGCGGCATGACTTTTCGGTAAGAAGTTTTTTATTAAAGCAGACAAAAACAAGACCAAGACCCAGCTTTGTTCTTTTGTTTTCCTAGTTTGGTAATACGGCTCAGAGCCTCCCTTTGTTTGTAAACTCATTGTTTTCTTTTGAAAACTCTTTTGTATATGGAGTAGATTTTCCAGATAGCGGCTTAGAAAAAGAATATGAGAAGTATAAATATTGTCATTGCTTGCAGCAGGGGAGGCAAATTAAGTTTTATTCTAGATATTGAAGATTGAACGTCAACAGTCAAACCACCCTTGAAATAACATCCAAAGGGACCCCCCCCCCCATTTCTATTCGAATCCCCATTTGTATTTAAAGTTTAACTGAAAAACAGCTTATTTTTGTATCTTGGATTTAAATACACTAAATTATTCGACTTTGAGGTTTTTTTTTTACCCTTGGCTCTAGCAACGACGCTCAGAATATTTACTGCTGGTCGACAAGGAAAATTTAACTGAACGCGAAAGTGACGCATTTTCATCGGTATTCAAACGTATTAAGTGGATAAGTGAAGGTTCAGGCCTATTCAATTAAACTTTAAATGGTTTGAAGGAGGAACACCATTGTAATCTTTGTCAGTTTGTATAGAAAGTGTAAATATGTTCATTAAATGTGAGAAGAAAAACCTTAATTTATTTTATATATCTCAGTTTTCATCATGCACAAATTTATCACTCAGCTGGGTTTATCTGCTAGGGTTATTTGTTTTCTGCATGACTCATTGTCTGTAAATTCAGTGTGTGGGAGTAAGACGTGAAGTTTCCCGTTCAAAGTTTTCTTAAAAGTGGAAGCGTGCTTCTTATCAAGATTTAAGCGTGTTATGTCCACTGCTTTTATTCACGACACTCGCAGTGGAAGTGCAATACGAAATTATCCGATTGTAAAAGCTTTCCGAATCCGTTTCAGATTTTAGAGAAACTTTCCTAATCGCTAAAGCTCCAGAATGTACGTGATGTGTGTCGGCCTACATGAAATTTTCCTTCTGAATTAATTTCTCTGGAGCTTGGCTGACACGCTTGACTTTTGGAGATCGCTGGATTATATATTGCGAAATTTAACTTCGGCTGACGTTTTAATTTCCGGAACGACCTCTCGCGAACATTTGCTCTTGGGCGAATTCGTTTGAATGTGTCGTGACAGGCGAGAGACTGATTTTCCGCTTCCGTGTTGCTAATAGTGAACAATTAAGAGTGTGTTCCACCCTTCTACAAATAGTAACTATTAGTTACTATTTCCGTTCCAACCTCACCAAAAGTTACTACGCTGACCGTTCCAACCTTCTCGAAATAGTAACTAATAGTAACTATTTACGTACCACGCTCGGGAGCGTAGTAACCGTAGTAACTACGGATCTCTGTAACGTGATTAGTCAAATTCGCCCGAGGCATGATATTCTGCCGAAAAATAGAAAAATTGTTCCAGCCTTGACGGCAAAAAGCCAGAATTCGTGACGTCATGCGTAGTAACTACGGTAAGTAGGATGGAACACGCTCTAAGGGTAGTTTTGAAGATTCATTTATCAGAGGTTCACTGAACAGGCTTGGAAAACTCAATAAAATGCTTTAGCCCGTTGCTCTGTTGTTAGATATTCCTTCAGCCCAAGCTGACTGCGAATCATATTTGATGGTGCAAAACGGTTACGTCAGCTGAATTTTATTGGAGCTGTAATTCATTTTATTCAATTTTATTGAATAAAATCAATTTTGTTCAATTTCATCAGTTTTATTTGAGCTGTGTTTCCCACAAGTTCGTTTTTCCAACTTGAGCGGTTTTGAGCCTGAAGAGGACCCTTGCCAAGAAGGGTCGAAATATAGCTCCAATAAAATTCAGCTGACGTATCCGTTTTGCACCATCAAATATGCTCTGTTATTCCCGGAACAAGAATTGTTATTTGTGTAAACAATCTGTCAAACGTGTGGTAGCTCTATGCGATTTAAATGTGTCGTCAACAGCAACACCAGATTGCCTGTTGTCAATAAACTACTTGCTTGGCTACTAGTTCTTCGATAACTGGAGAACTTTACAGAAAACTAAGCTGGTTTTTCAGTTAAACTTAAAGGACCTGTCGTACCTATAATACTAACGCAACCTACTTCCACAATCACTCCATATATTTCTGAACCCGGAGACCCCAATTTCGTACGGTACATTCTACCCCTGTAACAAGACCAAGCTGATTTTCTCACTTGCCGTGTCTTGCTACCTTCGATGTGTATCACGCTGTCGATGGTTGCCTGCGAGAAGTTTTTCCATCAGAAAAAACGGTTATCTAAATTGTCTCCCTGTTCTCGCTATAAATCAACGGGTCTCGGAAAAGGCTTAAAACAGCCAACACCTGTGTTGAAAGCACAGCCAAGTTTTAAAGTATTCAAATATTTTAAAATATTGTAAGTTGAAGAGTAAAAAAGTGCGAGGGATCCTTTAAAGCTTTTTGTTTAAGGGTTGTAGAGGTCTGTTGTAATGGAATGAAGCTCCGGGATGACACCCACGTTTTCGCCCTGAATTCTTGTTGGGAGGAACTCTTGTTGCGCTGCCAGTTATAAAAAAAAAACGAGGTTACCGAAAAAAGAAATCAGGAAGTCCCACCCCCGCCTACGGATTTCAAAATTTGGAAAAGAAATCACAGTAGATACAGTTTATGTTGCAATTTTCTAACATACATGACTCCTTATAACTTTTTTTTCCAACCAAAATAATGTTTAAATTAAACAAAAAATAAATGACAAACCGGCCCTGAGTGTTATTTTTAGCAGCGCCCGGTCTCTTGTCTTTGGCGAGAATCACAGAAAATTCTGCAATACCGGCCATTTTGACCAATATTCTCCTCGGGATGGGGAGCTACAAGTGGAAGCCAGCTGACCTCGAAAAGGTCAAACACTCGAAACACAACGTTCCCGTAATCGAAAAAAAAAAAATTGCGATCGCTACTTATGTGGATCTTTAAATTGTTTTCTTTCCTTTCAGGTGCTAGTGAATCTTCAGAACTATTTGGAGGAAGAAGAAGCTCGACTCATCAGGCAAGATCAGGAGTGTAAGTATTTATCCTCCTTTTACCCTCACAGAAACTGCATTTCCTAAACAAAGATATTCGGTATAGTATGTTGCGCGTATGACCTCCCCAGCCCTTATAGGTAGTAAACTGAAATACGGAAGTCCCCCTGAGGCGGGATTTGAACCCACGACCTTTGGCATACAAGGCCACTGCTCTGCCACTGAGTGGGCTTTTGAACATTGTTTACATAAAGCGCTTCCCCCCCCCCCCCACTTACTGGAGTTACCTACGCATGACGGCACTGATCCAAAATGTCGAGCCGCGGATATATCGGGCCAACTCATCACAGAGATAGTAATTACCATGCTAACTACGCTCCCCGAACGCGGTAAGCAAATGGTTACTATTAGTTACATATTTCGAGAAGGCTGGAACTGTCAGCGCAGTAACTTTTCATTAGGTTGGAGCGAAAATAGTAAATAATAACTACTATTGCTAGAAGGGTAGAACACTCTCATAATTGTGAACGTGGAGGACGTTTTCGCGTCGATTACTGTAGAGCTGAACGGGTGATCTCGTCCAGGCGAAAATGAGAAAATCCATTGGGGTTGAACGGCTGAGGAAGATGAGTTCCGTTCACGCGTAAAGCCCATTCAGCTGGATTGGAGCGGAAAGAAGGAAAGACAAAAAATAACAAGACCAAAGGTTTCGATGGGATCCGAAAATTTCAAATTTGATCGAATTAAGTCTTTTCTCCACCAGATCCATTCTTCGCCAGACTCCTTGAACACTTTTACTATTAGAATTTAGAAACAGATTAAGGCCAAACAGCTAATCATGTGAAAAACCAAGTTCAGATATGGATTCAGCATATGCGTTTACCCCTTTAAGTCATATCTGTTTTGAGGAGGCAGATAGAAACTTCCTGCCTTACTTCTGCCAATTTTCCGGTTTCGGCGGAATTCCGGAAGTACTTGTCCGGCGAGAAAATAAAGCTCAAAAACAAATACAGCATGTCTCCTTACCCCTACATCCAACCTCTAATCAACTTCAGATTAAGCTTTTACTCTTAACAAATTTTTCTGTTTCAGCCGGATTCCGAGCGATATATACGTCCAGTGAGAAAATGATTGTCCTATGCGAACTCAGCATAGGCATATTCAGCCTATGCGAATTGTCCTATGCGAATTCAGCATAAATTATCAAATTTAAATAAAACTTTTACTTTAAACAAATTCTCCGGTTTTGGCCGGATTCTGGCCGAGCTAATTGTCCGGAGAGAAAATAATTTTCATATTCGGATTCAGCACGTTTCCTTGTCCCTAAATCGAACTTCCAATCAACTTCATAATAAACTTTTGCATTTCACAAATTTTCCGGTTTTTGCCGCGTGAACTATTTGTCCGGCGAGAAAATAAATTTCACATTCGGGTTCAGCATGTCTGCTTACCCCTAATTCGACTATTTCATTAGCTTTTAAAAAATATTTTTTGTTCCCCTTAATTTCGAACCCCTCCCCCACCCCTAAATATAGAGTTACATACCCCATCTTCAAACTTGACCTGTACTTACCCCTTTAAGTCATATCTGTTTTGAGGAGGCAGATAGAAACTTCCTGCCTTACTTCTGCCAATTTTCCGGTTTCGGCGGAATTCCGGAAGTACTTGTCCGGCGAGAAAATAAAGCTCAAAAACAAATACAGCATGTCTCCTTACCCCTACATCCAACCTCTAATCAACTTCAGATTAAGCTTTTACTCTTAACAAATTTTTCTGTTTCAGCCGGATTCCGAGCGATATATACGTCCAGTGAGAAAATGATTGTCCTATGCGAACTCAGCATAGGCATATTCAGCCTATGCGAATTGTCCTATGCGAATTCAGCATAAATTATCAAATTTAAATAAAACTTTTACTTTAAACAAATTCTCCGGTTTTGGCCGGATTCTGGCCGAGCTAATTGTCCGGAGAGAAAATAATTTTCATATTCGGATTCAGCACGTTTCCTTGTCCCTAAATCGAACTTCCAATCAACTTCATAATAAACTTTTGCATTTCACAAATTTTCCGGTTTTTGCCGCGTGAACTATTTGTCCGGCGAGAAAATAAATTTCACATTCGGGTTCAGCATGTCTGCTTACCCCTAATTCGACTATTTCATTAGCTTTTAAAAAATATTTTTTGTTCCCCTTAATTTCGAACCCCTCCCCCACCCCTAAATATAGAGTTACATACCCCATCTTCGAACTTGACCTGTACTTTGACCTAAAGAGTTCTCATGCCAAGTTTGATCAAAATATCTCAATCCCTTCGAGAGTTATCGTGCTAACAGACGGACGGACAGACGGAGAACTTTTGCGATGTCATAGGTATCCCTCCAGTGACGTTTTGGGATCCCAAAAAGTACAATTTACCAAGGTAACCCTCATGTGGGGGCGTCAGGGTGGGGACTTTTTTTTAGTCGTCTTCACGAACGTAATCCTTTCATAATGTATATGACTAAGTCCAAAAGGTGCCAGTGAAGCTCGTGAAGAACGAGAAATGTCACTGGAACGACGACTTAAATTAAAGGGGTTCGTTGAGGACACCTGTTGTGACGCTTCGGCTTTTCGTTGGAGAACACGGCGATTCTTCATCGACAACAATAGTTACAGGATTTCTTGTCCGTTCAATGCTACATTGTATACAGTAGGGTGATGAAGAAACACACTAAAAAGATTAAAAAAAAGTTTGGTCTCCATGGAAAATAGATTTCTCGTAAAAATTTCATCAAATCTTTGATCAATCTGTGCAGAACTCTTTTCTATCCAGATTCAGCTTAGCGCTGCCCTCGGAGTGGTGTTGAATGGGAAGGGTCTGTTGAGCTGGATGGCTCGTTCACATGTTCAACCGTACACGAGAATGACAAAAAAACGACGGCATCCACGCCAAAATGCTCGACGGGAGGTCGATGGGACCAGAGCCCATCGATGCCAAACGTCCCCGTAGTTCGCAAAGCACTACATAAGTCAGATAGAATGTTCTTCTTTGGTTTTCTCCGTGAGTTCCGCCATGTGGTCCTTGGAATGTATACAAGGCTCCTAGACTTATATAAATGTTTTTCTGGTTTATTTGTCACTGGAAAAGTTCTTCGTAAAACTTAAAAAAAAAAAAAAAAAATTGAAACGGCAGTCGTGCCCCCCTCTATTTGTCGCGATACGCCTTCAGATATTGTATATAGGTCTTTGTTTACAAAAACAACAACTTTAGAGGTATGTTACTTCTTACTCCGGACGTTATCGAAACTAGAACAGCGTAGACGAAACGATGTATGGTATAATGTAATAACTTTAAGTGTACAGTCAGCGGCTGCTGTATTCATCCTTGACGTTAACTTTATTACAGTAGAGGTTTGCTTCTTTGAACTCTTGGTTTGTTTTCCGCCTCCAAAACGGTCGAGTTGCAAAGAGCCAAGTGTCTCAGCTTGCTGTTTACAATAATAATATTAGATCAGATTGTTCAGTTTCATTTGCTGTTCCATTTAGAGTGTTGTTTTGCTTCTGTTGAGGGACCTCGGACGGCCTTGAAAACTATGCAAAACTGTTGAAACGCTTTTGACTTGAAGTTTGAAAAAACTACCGAACAAGAAATGTCAACCAGACCGCGCCCGTCTGTATAATGCTATTGTTTCTCAAAACGCGACCTTTTCTTTCGCCGAACTCCCAACCGGTCGCTGATAAAGAAAAGTATCCATCACCTGCTATAGGTGCGCTAAGTTTTGTGTTATAAAGTATTTATGAAAAACAAAACAAAAAACACTAGGTCTGAAGTGCTTAACTCCTCCTCTGTGCCAATTCGTTGTCTGGGAAGTTTCATTATTCAGAGCTATGGTGTACATTGATTCCTTTTTGCTGTTTTTGTTCTCGCTTTTCCCCTATGTGCAAGCGGGAAAAAGGGAACATACTTTAAGAGCAAGCTTGTCTTTTTCAAGGCAGCATTTCGGTTCTTTACCAATAAATACCGAGTGTTCCCAGAGCTATCGCAAACACTATAGGGTTTACCTAGCTGAAAGGTCTATACATTATAACAAGCTCTCGTTTTAAAATCTATAAGCCTGCGTTTGTTTACGATATTTATAAGCAATGTAAGCGGGCCCAGTTGAAGGCATATTTCTTTGGTTCAAAAGAACATATTGATAGTAGAGCACTTTTTTTTTTTTCAGGGCAACATTTCCGCGTGGCACTTGTTCCATTCATTGCTTTGGATTTGTATCATCCTGAAACAGCAGTTATATCCCTCCTTTCTGAAGGGGGACTAGCACCTGTAGTCTCCGATAAAGTTTAACCAAATAAGGCTGAGATATGATAGTCTAGTTGCCCATCACATATTCACCGAAATAGCTTGGAGACTCCATGAAAATGAATATTCTTTGAGCCCAAGCTGACTTTGAAACATTTATTCAAGAATCGTAGAATTATTCAAGAATCGTAGCTGACGTAGCCGTTGTAAACATTGTTTGAATAAATCCATGAAAATGCGTTACTTCATTGCTCCCTAGGTATATAATCGATTTTCATCGAATACACTTTTTCTACCGGATTTGCGGTACCTCTATGCTTGAAGTATTATACAGCAGCAAACGATTACCAAAAGTTTTAACTATACGCCAACTTACTTTTGTTTCATTTAATGGAATAAAATTAATTATTTGGATTGCGTTAAGTAATTTTTTTTTTTTTTTTCTCTATATGCTCTAGGATGACATTCATGATATGTACGACCATCCTCAAGACGCAAAGTTCTAGGATGATGCGGAAAACCTGAATCTCATCGCAAACGCGGCTCCGTGGAAAAATCGTGAGCTTAGTGAACTGCTCACTTTCTGAACGCAAATTTTTGGGTTCCTAAAACGTAAGTGGAGGGAAATCTATGACATCGCGAAAGTTGTCCGTCTGTCCGTCCGTCTTTGAGCACGATAACTCTCGAAGGGAATGAGATATTTTGATGAAACTTCGTGTGACGATTCTTTGGGTCAAGAGTAAGGTCGAGTTCGTAGATGGGCCCTGTAGCCCTATATTTAGGGGTGGGGGAGGGGGTTCAAATTAAGGGACACACAAAGTATTTTTAAACAGCTAATCTGATAGTCGCTTCTAGGGTAAGAACAAATGCTGAGCACGATGGTGAAAATCATTTTCTCGCCGGACACGTAGTTCGTCCGAAACCGGCAAAAACCGGAAAGTTTGTTAAAAGTAAAAGTTTCATTTGAAGTTGATTAAATGTTTGATTTAGGGGTACGAAGATATGCTGAACACGGTGGTGAAACCATTTTTTGGCCAGACAACTAATTCGCCTGTAATCCGGCCAAAACCGGAAAATATGTTAAAAGCAAAAGTTTTATCTGAAGTTGATTAGATGTTAGATTTAGGGGTAAGAAGAGACGCTGAGTCTGTAGGCTATATGATAATCATTTTTTACCCGGACATATAATTAGTCCGGAATCCGGTTGTACCCGCATATTTTTTAAGTCAAAGTTTTATTTAAAGTTGATTAGAAGTTCTTTATAGGGATAAGGAGATACGCTGGATTTGTTTCTGAATTTTCTTTTTTGCTGGACTAGTAGTTCGCTCGGAATTCGGGCGAAACCGCAAATTCGGCAGAAGTAAAGCAGGAAGGTTCGGTCAGTATCGTCAAAATAGATATGGCTTATAGAGGTATAGATAGATAGATAGATAGAATATCTGAACTCGATTTTCTCTGATGATTAGCCTTGCGAAGACTGGATTTGGCCAAGACAAGACCCAACTGTCTGGATCAAATCTTAGATTTTTGGGATCCCATCGATACCTTTGGTCTTGTTCGTCAAGCATACAACACAGGTCCAAGTGCAAAGAGGTACCATAAATCCGACAAAGAAAAGCCACTATCCTAAGATCGATTATTCCTGAATAGCAGTGCAACGAAGTAACGCATTTTCGTCGCGTCTATAAGCCTATTAGAGTGGATGGGTGACCGGTAACTAGATTGTCCTATCTCAGCCCTTTTCGGTTAGGCTTTAATGCTTTGCGGCTGAAAATCAGGTCATTTTGTTCAAGAATGGTCGCAAAATCAAGCAAGACTCTCAACCTTCTCAACCTTTCTGACCCTCCTCGAAGGGGGGGGGGGCTGGGGCTGACTTGTTATCACTCGCAGCATTTAGTTTCCTCGATCAGTTATCCTGCTTAGATTAAATTCCAGCTTTTGGTCCAGTAATTTAACTCACAGGAAGTTTACTGGATCACTTTAATCCCCCTAACGAACTCGTAAACGTGTCTACAATGTTTAATTAAACCCCTTTCTCCCAGGGAACTCGAATAGCAAGCAGGAAAACCTAAAAGAGATGGGAGACGTGTCGTCGGGCATGGCCTCATCCGTGATTCAGCTGTACCTGAAGCCTGTGCTAAACTCCTTCATCCACCCTCATCCGAACATACGATTCGGGGCATTTAAAGTCGTTCAGTTGGTCTTGCAACAAGGTCTCGTTCACCCTGTTCAGGTAAGTTTTTTCGAGATTTTCTCTATTGACGAGGAAGTGGCTCAGAAAGATCGTTTGTCGAAAATACCACCACTGCCCATGTGAAATTAGCTATTTTCTTGTTAGCGCTTGTTGAATCTGTTTAGTCTATAACCCATCTCAGACGTGGGGGCTGGACGCACATTATTTGCAAACTTGACTCGTCGTGGTTAAAAAAAAAAAGTGGGAAAACCAAAAGGAAGTTCCAAAATAAAAAACAGCACTTTGAAACTTCTCATGTCCTTGCGTTTGAAAGAGTTGCCGGCTAACCTAAGCTTTCGCCGAAGGTTTTGTTGCCTGACTGGGCAATACTCGGCTCAACCGAAAATGCGCTGTGAAGTCGTTGGTACGAAAGGAAAGATTTTGTTGCGTGACTGTGCAAAACTAGGCTAGACGGTTTTGGTCGGATTCCGGCCGAATTAATTGTCCGGCGAGAAAATAATTTTCATATTCGGACTCAGCACGTCTCCTTTACCCGAAACTGAACCTCTAATCAACTTGAGACTAAACTTTTACTTTTCACAAATTTTCCGGTTTTCGCCGGATTCCGGGTGAACTATTTGTCCGGCGAGAAAATAAATTTTATAATAGGATTCAACATGTCTCCTTAACCCTAGGTCAACTATTTCATAGCTTTTAAAAAATAATTTTTGTTTCTCTTAATTTCAAACCCCTCCCCCACCCCTAAATATAGGGCGAAATAACTCATCTTCGGACTTGATCTGTACTTTGACCCAAAGAGTCCTCGTGCCAAGTTTAATCAGAATATCTCAACACCTTCGAGAGTTATCGTACTAACAGACGGACTGACAACTTTTGCGATGTCATAGGTATCCCTCCACTTACGTTTTCGGATCCCAAAAATGCAACGAACGACGTAGCTTTTTGTTCAGAGAAACAGAGAAAATCGGATGACTTTCTTAAAGCCAAATTGCACTATTTACTGTTTATGTTCCAATATTTAAAACTATCTGAAAGCTCTGCTTTTGACAAATTAGCCACGACTTTGGCTGTTTTAAGCCTTTTCCCAGACCTATTGACTTCTAACAACAAGACCAAAGGTTTCGATGGGATCCCACAAATTTAATATCTCATCCCGACAATTGGGTCCTAACTTCTCTAGACTCCTTAAGCATTTTTACTACAAAAATTCAGAAACAGATTAAGGTCAAATAGCTGATCATGTGCGAAAACCAAGTTCAGATATGGATTCGACATATGTGTTTACCCGTGTTAGTTATATTTTTTTTGACGAAACTGATCGAAACTTCCTGCCTTAGCTTACTTCTGCCAAATTTCCGGTTTCTGCCGAATTCGGGAACTACCTATCCGACAAAATAACAAAGCTCAAAAACGAATTCATCGTACCTCCTTACCCCTATATTGGACATCTAATCAACTTCGAATAAGGCTTTGACTCATGGCAATTTTTTCGGTTTCAGCCGGATTCCGGGTGCACTATGCGTCCGGGTAAAAAAAAAGATTGTTATATAAGGATTCAGCATCTCTTCTTACCCCTGTATCGGAATCTAATCAACTACAAATTAGAGTTTTGCTTTTAACAAATTTTCTGGATTTAGCCGGATTCCGGGTGAACTACTTGTCCGGCAAGAAATGATTTTCATTATTGTGTTCATCATGTCTTTTTAACCCTAAATCAAACATCTAATTAACTTCAAATAAAACTTTTACTTTTAACAAACTTTCCGGGTTTTCCGGATTCAGGGCGAACTACTTGTCCGGCGAAAAAATGGTTTCAACCATCGTCTTCAGCGTGTCTTCTTACCCCGCAATCGACTATCACATTAGCTTTTTAAAAATATTTTGCTTGCCACTTAATTTAACCCCCCCCCCCTACCCCTCCCACCCCCACCCCCCCCCCCCCTCCCACCCCTCCACCCCCCACCCCCTTCCAACCCGTAAATGTAGGCCTACAGAGCCTATCTACGAACTCGACTTTCGAACTCTTGGCCCAAAAAATCCTCACACCAAGTTTCATCAAAATATATCATTCCCTTCGAGAGTTATCGTGCTTACAGACGGACGGACGGAAACTTTTGCGATGTCATAAGTATCCCTCCACTTACGTTTTGGGATCCCAAAAACTCGGCAAGACCCAGATAACCGGTTTTACGCATTAGTTGCATGATACGCGAACATTTGGCGGAAGCGTAAAGCGCAAATATGTAAAAGCGTAAAGCGCAAATATGTAAAAGCATATTTCTGGAGAGCAATCTTGACCTCCTTCAGGCTTTTGACATTTCCACTGAAAATGACCTTCAATAGAAAGGAAATCCGTTTCCACATCTTCGACAGGGAAAGAAATGCACCACCTTTCAACAAGGCTTTGTCTCCCGGTTTCGCATTCTCCTTGGGAAAGCTTTTGAGCACTGAGTGGAATTGGCACAAAGCACGTTTTTTTAGCTCTTTCGTGTATTGGGAATCAATATACTAAACAATTCCTTCTTATATACTGAGCGTGTCAAAACTAGTTCAAGTGCTAGGGTCGTAACTCTTCACTAGGCATTAGGTAGAAATATTCCTTCAGGCCAAGCTGACTGCGAATCATAGTTGACTGCGCTCATCGTCAACTATATTTATTGGAACGACTTCGGAACGTAAAGGATCTGTCGGACCTGTATTGCCAATGCAACCTATTTTCGTAACCAACTACATTAATTCATTCTTAAACCCGGAGACCCGATTTCCATAGGCTGCATTCTGAACCCAATAACGACACTTCGCACTTGCTACGATTCACTATTTTCTGTGGACATTATGCTCCCGACGAGTGTTTGCGTATCACGCTATTGATGCGTAAAATCGGTTATCTGAATTTTGCCGAGTTTTTGCTACGAAAGTCAATAGTTGCGTTTTTGCTGATACCATGGTATCTGTTACCATGGTCTAAGTCGTTTTTGCAGTTATCGTGGTATCTGATACCACGGTCAATAGGCGTTTTTGCAGTCATCGGGGTATCTGGCCAGTTATCGTGGTATCAAATATTCAGATACTACGGTCCGACCGTGGTAACTGGTCGTCGTATCTGAAAAGTCATCTCACTTTCATCGAATTTTGTCAGATTGGTGAGAAAGAAGCTTCGCACTTAGTGATGTAACTGGATATATGTTTTTCTTTTGGGATGACTTCGAAAATTGAAATTTCGGCAATATCCGTTTTTGGAGAGCATCAGATACCACGATAACTGCAAAAACGACTAATTGCAGATCCAGTTACCGTGGTAACAGATACCATGGTATCAGCAAAAACGCAACTAATGGGTCTGTGAAAACGGTTAAAACAGCCGAAGCCGCGGATAACTTTTAAAGAGTAGAGCTTAGTTTTACGGTATTCAAATATTTTTGAAGATTTGGAACATGGAAAGTAAGTAGTTCGTTGTGTGCTTTAGGGATCATTATATCAAATATTGCTCATAAAAAATAAGCTGACTTATTCGTTTAGGGCCGTAAAATATAATTATAAAACGACCTGAAACAAAGCCCTAAGGGCCAATGCTGTCTCAGGAGGATCTAAGGCAAGGAAATAACGTGTATGCCCTAAAAACAAACGTGACAGACCAGAAGCGGTGATGGGAAAGGAAGCACATCGATATCAAACGAAGGCTCAACATATCACTGACATTCCACTTGCAGCTGTAACTTGGAAGATTCGACGATCAGTTTGACAGTGTTACAGGACCATCGAACCTCTAGAACTGTCTCACAAAACACAACTAATGCTCTTTGGGATCCCAAAACGTAAGTGGCCTCATACTTGTGACATCGAAAAAGTTGACCGTCTGCCAGTCCGTCTGTCAGCACGAAAACTCTCGAAAGGAATGAGTTATTTGGATGAAACTTGTTGGGAGGATTCTTTGGGTCAAGGGAAAGGTCGTGTTATTTTAGCCCTAAATTTAGGAGTGGGGGGTTCAAATTAAGGGGAACGAAATATTTTTAAACAGCTAATGAGATAGTCAATTAAGGGGTAAGAAGACATGCTGAACACGAGTAGCCGGACAAGTAGTTCGCCTGGAATCCTGCCAAAACCGGAAAATTTGTTCAAAGCAAAAGTTTTATCTGAAGTTAGCGGTTAGAAGAGATGCTGAATCCGTATATGGCTATCATTTTTAACACGGACATACAGTTCGCGCGGAATCCGGCTGAACCGTAAAATTTATTATAAGTTAAAGTTTCATATAGGGGTAAGGAGATTTTTTTGCCAGACAAGTAGTTCGCCGGCCGAAACCGGAAATCTGGCAGAAGTAAGGCAGGAAGTTTTGATCAGAAAATATATCTGACTTATAGGAGTAAAAACACATGCTAAACCATATCTGAACTCGGTCTTCTCAAATGACTGGCTATTTGGACTTAAATCTGTTTCTACATTTTAAAAGTAAAAACGTTCAAGGAGTCTGGCGAAGACAAGACCCAACGGTCTGGATCAAAGATTAAATGCTTGGGATTTTTCGAACCTTTGATCTTGTTTCCTTTTGTCATTTGCTTTTCAAACGATTTTTTTCGCGTGTTGTTGAATATCTTCCAGGCACATCTTGATTTCGAAAAAAATCGCGTCAACGTGGTCTAGTTAAATAATAAATAATAACTCATTTATTTCCTTAATAGCATTTACAACTGCTAGCTGCGGATCGTCAACATAACAAATTACGAATCACGACTGATTGATATTCTGACAGTTAAAATTACGAATAAAATAAGGCACAAACGAAGATAAATACCTTTCGGTTGAGTTTATGGGGGGTTGAAGAAGCCGTGGCTTTTTAGTGTTAGCTAGTCTTCCCCTTGTGTTCGGTCTGGTCTGGTCTGGAGTTTCGGAGTCTGGGAAAATAGTTGACGAAAATTGGGAAAATTAGTTGACGATAGTTCTGTTCTGCTACGGCCCATTGAGTCTATTTCGTTATTCCAGAATTTCATATCATGCCAATCGCTCTGTAAATACGTTTCACTGAAATATATATGATAGAAAGTATGCGACAGCCTTCTTTTCACGTATTGCCTCTTGAGCCAATGAAGGGGCATAAATACTCCTTGAGCCCAAGCCGACTAGGAAACATCTATCCTAACAATGGCTAAAAACGGATACGTCAGCTATGATGCTTTAGCAGCGATACTCGGCCCTCTGGAAAGGATCCTCGTCAGCCTGTTGAACAACAGGGACAACGTCGAAGAAGGCCGAAATATCAATGCCAAAGCACAGTAGCTGACGTATCCGTTTTAGCCATACTGAGGAAAAAAACTGGCATGTTATTCGTAAGGACCTACTAAAGTTTAATGGATTGAAGACTAATACATGACTTAAAATTCAACTTTTGAATCCGAACCTACTCAGGTTATTACGGATGGAAAGTAGACTGATCCGGCTTTGAACTCATCTCACATTCACAATAAGCCAGCCAACGCGGAGATGCAATTCCCGTGGCCAATCGGAAAACGACTCTTTGAAAAGAAGGACTGGAAACAAAAGCCTGGACTGCTAAACAGTGGCAGCACAATGGAGACAATGGAAACAACTTTCCGGGAAAACGTTCCCGAAATAACTAGCTGATGCCAAATATCAATCTCACAGGGTGGAGACGGAAGATAATCGACGCTTTCCTTTTTCAAATATTACTAAAGACAAATTTACCTTAGTCACCAACTTCACATTCCCGAGAAAATAAGTAAGCTTTCAGCAACGGAACAGTAACATAGAGTAAAAATCAACAAACGAAAACTAACACTTTTAGCAATGGAAACACTGGCTTTCAATTCCGCCATATATTTCCCACCGTAAAAGCATCAGTTCCTATTGCAAGGATTATACTCACCAACAAACTGTCTCACTACGCAAGATCGACATACGAACTAACTTGTAACTGCCTCCAAGCACTAATAGCTTACGCGATAGAAAGTATGCGACAACCTTCTTTTCACGTATTGCCTCTTGAGCCTCATTTTTATTGCAATACTGCTGCCGCATCGCTGCTGCAGCACTTCTTTGCTTCTGTACAAGGTGCGTTTTTGGATTCTCTGCCTTCACGATTTCTTCTTTGTTGAAGCAGCACCTTGCAGGAAAGCACGGACTTGGTCGGTAAGCAAGTCCGCGATGCTCGAGAAGCGCTGCCGTCTTCAACGGAAGTACGGCAGTGCAAAAACGAATGTAGAAAGAATCAGCCCTAAAGCGGCCGAGAAGTGGGCCTGCAACTTGCAACAAAAATGAGGCTTTGTTCTGCTCCAGTTACAGTCTGCAGCGCCGACCAATCACACAACGAGACTCAGCGATAGGTACTAACTTCTTAGTCACACACACACTGTCAGAAGTTTCATAACAGATAGCGTATAACACTTTCATGAATAACACCTTTTCACTTAGAAATAAAGTGTTATGACCAATTAAGTTTACACTATTTCGTGCCTGGATCTCCAACAACACCTTCAGTTGGTAAAAATACTAACGTGAACGAAAGAAACATAACAGATAACATCCCAGAGTGTTATCTGTTGAAACCGCGCATCCTTCTGTTGTCGTTATGTAACTGCTGACAGTGTAGTATTTTACCTATTGAAGGTGTTGTTGGAGATCTAGGCACGAAATAGTATAAACTTAATTGGTCATAACACTTAATTTCTAAGTGAAAAGGTGTTATTCTTGAAAGTGTTATGCGCAATCTGTTATGAAACTTCTGACAGTGCAGTCACTGTAGAGATTATTCGCGGAACTTTAAAGACGCACTTCTGCACGAAAAAGTTCACTTTCATTAAAGTACCCCATTTCTTTATTCGTTTATTCGCCTTTGTTTCCTTTTGTTCCAACGACTTTTCAGCCCTTTTTCGCGGAGAATCTGTTTAAAGTAAAAGTCTTATTTAAATTTGATAGGATGTTCGACCTAGGTAAAAAGACTTGGTGAATTCGTATATGACAATCATTTTATCACTGGACGTATAGATGGGTGGGAATCCGGCTGAAACCGGAAAATTTGTTAACAGTAGTCTGTCTAATCCGAAGTTGATTAGAGGTTCGATGTAGGGGCAAGAAGACATGCTGAATTCGTTTTTTGAGTTATAGTTTTGCCAGAAAAATAGTTTGTCCGGGACCCATCCGAGACCGGAAGTTGGGCAGAAGTAAGGAAGGAAGGAGATACGACGTAGGCTATAGGGTAAACCATATGCTTAACCCATACCTGAATATTTGACAGCTCAAAATGGATATCTATATCTGAATTGAACCCATGCCTGAATACTTGACAGCTCAAAATGGAAATCTGAATATATCTTAACTTGGTGAAATTCAGCTGGCGTATCCGTTTTGCACTGTCAAATACAAACCTGGCCTTCTCCGATTACCATTGGCCTTAATCTGTTTCCAAATTTAAATTTTTGTTTCAAGAAGTCGACGAAAATGAGCGGGGGTGGAGCCAATACAGCGCCGTCTTAGTCGCCCGTGTATACTCCTTGGTTTCTTGTCGTTTAGTTCACTGTTGTAAATAATTCTATGTGAACGGCGTATTTTCCCATCAAATACAATCTTTGGTTTTCGCACTGAGGCCATGCTATGTGGGTTCTAGTTTCTCTAGGACCCACGCAGGAGTCCTAGTTTTTTAAATTTAATTCAAAATAGTTTCTGCTTGTTTGTCAGAGTAGAAGCCTATTGTATAATGTTCCATCTGCATAATTTTGTTCGTTTCTTTCAGCCTACTAAAGATGAAACGGCCTTTTTGAAAGAATCTGCTTGATTCTTTTTCTTTTTTAAAGAATCCGATATTCTCAGATGAGAGCAACATCTGGAACGAAATTTATCTCTGACACATCATGTGAAATCTGCTTTGTTTCGAATGCCAGTTTCTTTATATTTGGATATATTTTTAATTGCCTCTGAATTCTCTTGTCAACCCCCGAAAGCTTGTCTGAATCAATGAGCCGGCCACCGCTGTTTCCGCGTCCAGTCCAGTGTGAACAGGCTCATCACTTCTGCCTCCATTCGATTTTTCTTCCTCTGTGGTTTACTGCGTCACACCTTCTCTGTAGAGGTAACGAGTTTTGATATCCAGAGTAAGCGCCACCTCAGCTTGCTCGGGTTGGAAATTAACCATACTTTAGTCGAATACGCACGATAGCATCAGCTAGATGGGGGGACGGAGGTTTCTCGCTCTTATTTGTTCTTGGTGGTAGTGAAATAGCTTTACGTTAATATACGGTGTTTTATTTGCGATGTACTGTTTACAGTGAAAATTGAACATTCATGCGTGACAATAAGACTGAGAGAGGGAGATAGAGAGAGTAATTCACCTTCGGGCTTATCTGGAGAAAACTCAATTCCACAAGGGAATATTCGCTTACTTTATACTGAGTTCCGCAAATAACATCGGACATTCCAAAAAGGGCAGATGATAATCCTAACCCTACTTCATACCTTGTCACTTTCGCTAGACGGAAAAAGTTGCTGGTTACAGAGTATACAGCATTGTCAGAAATTTTATAACAGACAATCACAAGAATGCGTGGTTTCAACAGATCACACTTTGGATGTAATCGCGACAAACATTATGCATGAAATACAGCAAGAGCTGAAAAACGGTCAAAAACGTATGCTGAATTTTCTGATACCATGACGACAAACAAAACAGTCAGCAGATGCTTTTCCTGCGGTTATTTGGCTCTTCCTGGCAATGCTTGTTATACATAACAGTTCATGCATAAGGGATGTCGCGACAACAGGTTACATCGCAAGTGTTTTCTGTTGAAACCGCGCATCCTTGTGTTTTGTGTTATGAAACTTCTGACAGTGAGAGAGCTAATGGTTTAAAGCAGAAACTGTATATTTTGTATAAATACTGAAAAACAAATAAATGAACAGTGTAAAAAAACATATAATATATATGACAAATATGTTTCCCAGCCAGCTTGGGTTGAAGGAGCATTTGAATAGTGTATTTTGGGCTCCTATTTTATGTACCTTTTTTTTTTCCAGATTGTACCTTTCCTGATTTGCTTGGGCACTGAGAAGGAGCAGATGATCGCTCACGCAGCTGACAAGCAGCTGCAAGAGATTGACAAGAAGTATCAGGGGTTTGTGCACATGAAAGCACTGCAGGTAAGCTTGACCCAGCTTTTTTTTTCCCTCTCGTATATACGACGATGTACGCATGTATGTATTCCCCACAAATGCCTATGAGCCATGGCGGAATACAAAAATGGAAAATAAGTAAGCACTCCAGCTATACAATTCCAAATGTTCAACACTCAACTCAGTATTCCCAATAACCAATTAAAATGGCAATAAACTAACAATACCTATCCTGAAACAACTTCAACCTACAATAAAACGCTCGTGGTGCTGCATGAGAACTTTTAGGGACCTACCCAGCCGACGCAGATCTCAGAAGCACTTTACTGTCCATCAAATCTTTTAGAGCACCACCTTGGACAACCTCCTTACCATCAAGACCAAAGGTTTCCAAGGAATCCCAGAAGTTAATATTTTTAAACTTCTTGATACTGACAGTGGGTCTAACAGATATGCAGAATCCGTGAGCTTGCAATAACAACTTCAACCTACAATAAAACGCTCGCGGTGCTGCATGACAACCTTTAGGAACCTACCCAGGCGACGCAGATCTCAGAAGCACTTTACTGTCCATCAAATCTTTTAGAGCACCACCTTGGACAACCTCCTTACCATCAAGACCAAAGGTTTCCAAGGAATCCCAGAAGTTAATATTTTTAAACTTCTTGATACTGACGAGTAGGTCTAATAGATCTGCAGAATCCGTAAGCTTGCAATGTAAACTTGCAGACCCCTTATCGAGATCGGCCATTCTAACCAGACTGTTCATCCACGGCGAGATTAAAGCGTTTCCCAACTCACCCTGGTTGTTTCTGGTTCGACGACCTTCCACCGTGTCTTACTGGTGAATTTTTATGTCCCCCAATTTGTAAGCTCTCATTTTCCACAAACGTGGCAAAAAGACTGATCCGTTGAGAAAACTAAGCAGAAATGTGGATTCAGCATGTGTTCTTACTTTCAAACCAAAGCTCTATTAAACTTGAGCATTAAATACAGCGCAGCCAGATTTCCGGTTTTTGCCGGATTCCGGGGCGATTGCTTGACCAGTGAGAAAATAAGCTTCAGGTATCAGTTCAGAGTTCTTATTTTACCTCGATATCGGACCTTTAATCAACCTAAAAAAAATACTTTTAACTGAATTTCCGGTTTTGGGCCGGATTGCAGGTGAACTACTTGTCCGGTAAAAAAAAAAATAAAGCTCAGAAACGAACTCAGCTTGCCTCCTTACCCCTATGTCGAACCGCTAATCAACTTTAGATAAAACATTCACTTTTACTGATTTTCCTTTGGTTGGATTTCGGGCGAACTATTGGACCGCGAAGAAAATAGAGTTCAGAAACAGAATCAGAATGACTGCTTACCCCACAAATCGAGCCTGTAATCAACTTCAGATAAAACTGACTTAAAAAAAATTTTCCGGTCTCGAGCGGATTCCGGGTAAACTATTTTTTTTATTTTTGTCGAACCTTAATTGAACCCCCCCCCCCCCCTCCACCCCCTAAATATAGGGCTACGAAACCCATCTAATAACTTGGCCTGTACTTTAGTCCAAAGGATCCCTAGATAAAGCTTGAATAAAATCCTTCGAGATTTATCGTGCTAACGGACGGGCGGACAGGTGGATAACCTTTGCGAAGTTATAGGTATCCCTCCACTTGCGTTTTGGGATCCCAAAAACTCCTCAGTCCCCCAACTCACTACAGTACTAACTACATGCTGGTGAGTAGGGCAGATTTTCGAAATGTATGAAAAGAATCCGATCTGCCGAAGAGAATACCAAGGCCCATCAAAGCATGCAGAATTCGATTTCTTCAGTGTTTTTCCCGACCAAAGTTTGCAGGATTTTATTTCTTGCACAGAAAAAGAACCCGACCTGCCAACGAGTCGACCGACGCCCGACAAAAGCATACACTATTTTATTTCTTCTGTGATGGGCGACTAACTTTACTGACTTTCTCCTTCGAGTTAAGCTGACTTTGAGCGTGTTCCACCCTCCTAACAATAGTACCTTTAGTTACTACTTTCGTTCCAACCTCGTCAAAAGTTACGACGCTGACCCTTCCGAACTTCTCGAAATATTAACAAATAGTAGCCTAACTATTTGCTTACCATGGTCGTAACTACGAATCTCTGTAACGTGATTGGTCAGATTACCCGTGGCATGATATTTTACCAAAAAAAGACAAAGGCTTTCCAGCCTTGACGCCAAGAAGCCGAAAATCGTGACGTCATGCGTAGTAACTACGATAAGTAGGTTGACGGCGCTAAGTTTGAATCTGGCGCGTCAGAAATAAATTACTTACTTATTAGTAAGAGCGTGTACCACCCTACTAACCGTATTTACTACGCATAACGTCAGTAATCCTGGCTTCTTGGCGTCAAGGCTGGAACGCATTTCTGTATTTTCAGTAAGATATCCCCCCACGGGCTGATCCGACCAATCGCGTCACAGATATTCGTAGTTACCACGCTTACTACGCTCCCGAGTGTGGTAAGCAAATAGTTACAGTTAATTACGGTTTCGAGAAGGTTGGAACGGTCAGAGTAGTAAATTTTCACGAGGCTGGAACGAAAATAGTAACTAATATTTACCATTGTTAGAAGGGTGGAACACGCTCTTTGAACTGTTTGCGCTAAATTTGAAAATGGCGGTCAGAAATAAATTACTTACTTATTAGTAAGTCAGCTGACATTTGTTCCAACGGCCATCTTTGGCAAGGGTACTTCTTCAGGCTAGCTTATAGCAACAGAACACGAACCTGCGATTAGATTGTCAGAAATTGGTTGTAGTTTCCTTCCTTTCAGTTGACCCTTGAGGTCATACCGATCGTTTTGAGAAGAGGCTCCTGATATACAAAAACTCTTAAAGCATTTAAGGAAGAATCTTCAGTTATTTTTCCACACGTTCATTTTCCAGCTTCAGCGGCTTGAGCCTGAAGAGGACAAATATTCTTTGAGCCCAAGCTGACTTTGAAACATTTATTCAAACAATGTTTACAACGGATACGTCAGCTCTGATTTTTCATCAGCGATATTTCGACCCTTCTTGGCAAGGGTCCTCGTCAGGCTGTCAATGTTCTTGTTCAACTTCGGGGAAGGAAACAAACCTGTAATAAATAACTGAAGCTTCTATCCGTTTTGCATCGTCAAATATGATTCACAGTCAGCTTGGGCTGAAGGAATGTTTATCACCAAAGTACGGAACTTTCAAATTGCCGATACATGCCGCCTATAAGTACCCATCTTAGCTGGAAAGAAGAAGAACAGACAGGCGATGATAAAACCAAAATGCAGAAGAATCTCTACCCTTTCGACGACCCAATTGATCAGCAAAAATAGCAGCCCTATCTAGAATGAAATCACAGCACGAACTTTAACTCCAACCAATTTTCAGAGAAGAATTTCACAAAATCAGATATTTAAGGAAGAATCTTCAATTGTTTTTCCACGCGTTCATTTTCCAGCTTGAGCCTGAAGAGGACCCTTGCCAAGAAGGGCCGAAATAAAGCTCTAATAAAATGTAGCTGACTTGTCCGTTTTGCATTGTCAAATATAACACCTCAGGCTCTGCTTTAAAATATCTACGGCTTTGGCTGTCTCAAGCCTGGCCCATTAACCTCTAGCAAAAACTCGGCAACATTGAGATAACCGGTTTTACGCATCAGTAGTGTGATGTACCAACGCCCGTCTGTAGCGGAATGCGCATGGAAAATCGTGAATCATGACAAGTGCAAAGATCAGTGAGATATCGTTAGTGGGCTTAAAATGTAACGGATGAAATTTGGGTCTCCTGGCTTAAGAACTAATGAATTCAGTGACACAGCGTTGCATTGGCATTATAGGAACCACGAATCCTTTAAATAAAAAGCCTAATTTCGTGTCTCCGTGAGGTGTTAAGGTGAAACCTGTCCAAATCCTGGAACTTCAGTGCAAACGACAACCTGTTTCTTTTTGGGATCCCAAAACGTAAGTGGAGGGATGCTTAGGACATCGGAAAAGTTGTTCCGCACGATAACTCTCGAGGGGGTTGAGATATTCTGATGAAACTTGGTGGAAGGATCCTTTGGATCAAAGTACAGGTCAAGTTCGAAGATGGGCTCTCTGGCCCTATATTTGAGGGTGGGGGAGGGGTTTCAAATTAAGGTGCAAACTTTTTTTTTGAAAGCTATTGAGATATCAGATTTAGGGGTAAGGAGACACGCTGAATTCGAATATGAGTTTATTTTTTTGCTAGACAAATAGTTCACCCGGATTCTGGCGAAAACCGGAAAATTTGTGAAAAGTAAGTTTAACATTAAGTTGATTAGAGGTTTGATTTAGAGGCAAGGAGATGTGCTTAGTCTGAATATGAAATTTATTTTCTCGCCGGACAATTAGTTCGGCCGGAATCCGGCCAATACCGGAGAATTTGTTAAAAGCAAAAGTTTTATTTAAATTTGATAAGATGTTTGACATTGCGGGTGAGAAGACATGCTGAATTCGCATATGACAATCATTTTCTCACCGGACGCATAGATGGCTCGGCTGAAACCAAAAAATTTATTTAAAAGTAAAACTTTAATCTGAAGTTGGATGTAGGGGTAAGGAGACAGGCTGAATTTGTTTTTGAGCTTTAGTTTTTTGACAGACAAGTAGTTCGTCCGGAATCCGGCGGAAGCCGGAAGTTGGGCAGAAGTAAGCAAGGAAGGAGATACGACGTAGGCTACAGAGTGAACTATATGCTGAATCCATATCTGAATATTTGACAGCGCAAAACCGATATCTGAATATATCTTAACTTGTTTAAATTCATTTGGCGTATCTTTTCTGGACTGTCAAATACCAACTTGGTCTTCTCCGATTATTACCATTGGCCAAGACCGAAGAGCGCGATGATGAAAACCATTTTCTCGCCGGACAAATAGTTCGTCCGGAATCCGGCAAAAACTGGAGAGTTTGTTAAAAGTAAAATTTTTATTCGATGTTGATTAGATGTTTGATTTAGGGGTAAGAAGACTTGCTGAACGCTTGTGTGAAAATCATTTTCTACCCGGACAATTAGTTCGTCCGGAATCCGGCCAAAACCGGAAAATTTGTTAAAAGTAAAAGTTTTATTTGTAGTTGATTAGAAAACCGATTAATGGGTAAGAAGTGATGCTGAATCCGCATATTACAATCATTTTTTACCCGGACACATAGTTCGCCCCGAATCCGGATGGAACCGGAAAATTTGTTATTTTCATTTGAAGTTGATTAGAGGTTCGATGTTGGGGAAAGAAGATACGCTGAATTCGCTTCTTAGCTTTCTATTTCACCCGAGAAGTAGTAGTAATTCAGTCGAAACCGGAAAATTGGCAGAAGTAAGGCAGGATGTAAACACACATGGCGAATCCATATCTGAACATGGTTTTCACAGATGATTAGCTATTTGGCCTTAATCTGTGTCTGAATTTTGATATTAAGTACATTCAATGAGTCTGGCGAAGACAAGACCCAATTGTTTAGATCAAATATTGGATTTTTGGGATCCCATCGAAACTTTTAGTCTTGTTTTTAAAAGAACCTCCCATACAAGCGGTTTGAGGACATGCTTTTGAATTTAATACCCATAACTGGAATGCCTGCCTCGGTGGACGTTAAGGTGAAAACCGAACCCATTTCCTGGAACTTCTATTCAAAAGACAGCCTATTTCTCTTCACCATTGTTCTTGTGAGTTCTTTTAAAATACCTTTCATGCAAAACTTATGAATGGACGATATTTTGAAATTTAGAACTTTTAGCTGGAAGGCTTATAAGGGTAGTCTCGGTTGATGTTAAAGTCAAAGCCCTACGCACTTCTTAGAACTTCAGTGCAAACGACAACCTGTTTCTTTTCACTTTTGTTCTTGTGAGTTCATTTTACAAATCTTTTACACGAACCTTTTGACAGGATGCTTTTGAAATGTAAAACTTTTAACTGGAAGGCTTATAATGCATGTCTCGGTGGATGCTAAGCTAAAAGCCCTACGCATTTTCTGGAACTTCTGTACAAAAGGCAACCTCCTTTGTTCTTTTGAGTTCTTCAATATTCCTTTCAGACAAACCTGTTGAGGGGGTGCTTTTAAAATGGAAAATCTTTTTCTGGAAGGATTCGTGGGCCTGTCTCGATATATTGTAGGATGAAAGTCCCAGCTAATTCTTGAACTTCAGTATGATAATGATGATGATGATGATACATTTATAAAGCATTTGTATTGCAAAAAATTAGTCTTAAATGGAGTATGAAAAGAAGAAGAAAAAAAAAATAGTTCTACATTAGCTAAATACATAAAACACAAAGACTAAACTATAGCATACCAAAAAATAAACTATGGCTAATGTCCATTCCGAATGTCCACTTTTTATTATATTTACCGGACAAAATCTACATCACTTAGTAGATTTTAACACAGAACAAAAATAAGAAATACTCGCTGAGAAACTAGAAAGACATGAATTGATCTTATCCTAGATGGGTAGGCTTGTGACAACTCCATAAACGGTTTGTTCATTCCCTCAATAAGAGCATTTCATAGTAATTTACACGTACACAAATACAACCTGTTTTTGTTCATTTTTTCAAGTATTAATTATTAAAGGTATTTTATTACGCGCTAAAAATATAATAGCATTGGAGATAACTGGTTTCATAGCCTAGAAGGGGACACACCTATGTAGGCCTCAGTTCTTCTTTTAGGTTATACAATCCTTTCGAGGGGAGGCCTTTCAAATGGAAAACCTTTAACTGGACGGCTTAGTGGGCGTGTCTGTTAAGGCGTGTCGGTCGTGTGGGCGTATCTGAAGGCTTAGTGGGCGTGTCGCGGTGTATGGTAAGATGAGCATATAACGCCTGGAACTTGTGTGAAAGAAACAACTCAGCTTTCTTCACTTTTCCTTGTGATTTCTTTTAGTAAACCTTTCAGTTCATATGGTAAGCCATCGAAAACGAGATCATAGAAGGGCAGATATTTCTGTTCTTTGGAAAGGACTCATGCCGACTTTTCCCTGAAGTAACAATATGGCGAGAAGCAAATTGCATTTGCCGCGCTTTCTGTGTCCTGGAGACATTTCCCGCTTTCCTCGTCAGGCAACAAAGTGAAGGAATTCACTTCCCTCTCTCCCTCTTAAAGTTGTTCAGGAGTTTCCACATTCGCAGGACATTTTGATAGGAGTAGCTTTGGTTCGGTAGGCAGCCGCCAGAGAAAATTGTTTAATTTGCTGCGGATTTCTTCATCCGTAATGAGCCTTTGCGCCCCCCGAATTCCCCAATCTGTTCCCACGAGTCTTCGCTCGTCTTCTTATTGATCAGAAACAGAAGGTTTTATTCGACTTCATCTTTTTGTTATTACCGCGCGGCATGGCGAGAAGAAATGGCGAGCCGTCGAACTCGGATGAAGGAATGGTGGTGTCAGTAGAGTAGATGCTGGTCCTTATCCAGGAATTTATTGGGGGGGGGGGGTGCCTGCTGGTCGGACCAAACAGCACATAAAGACCGATCTGAGATTAACGCTATAAAAACGATTATTATTATAAAAAAAAAATGGGGGGGGGGCACCTCAACCCCCCCCCCCCCCTCAACTGGATACGGCCCTATGTAGAGGTATGACTCTGAACGTTGTTGGACTTTAGTGCAGCTTTCGGCTAAACTTCTACCGTTTCTACTTCCGTGATTTAACCAAAAAGGACAGAAGATTTTTCTAGCTCTTCAGGACACTTCCTGACCTGTATAATACTTACTTAAACTCTAATCGTCTTGATCCTTGCATCTGATGGTTTTATGGATCTAAGAAAACTTGATGCGTTTGAGGTACTTATTTATTTGTTTATTTACCTCAGCCGTAGGCCTTAGCCATATACATAGGGAAATACACACATTAACTATTACATTCTACACATAACCACAAATTTAACTAAATGACAAATGAACGAAAACACAATTTAATCACTCCATTCTTTCCACAACGGCAGCGAAAAAAAAAAAAAAAATCGAGTAGTGGCTTAAAGCTAGGCTTTGTCTCCGGATATCTAAATATCCGGGTCTTCATACTTCATACAGGTGATGGCTAATTTCCGGAAATCATCAAAGATTCAAAGCAAACCTCAAGTATCCGAAACAAACTTCAACTTTGGTATCATTCAAAATCTTGTGGATGTCCCTTTTCTCTTCGATCGAGACGTCTCTTGCCTCCCAATCACAATTCCCGGTCGGTCTCCCTTTTCCCCTGCCTCATCTATTTGCATATGATGGAATATGATATAATAATAGTAATATAATTCCACCAAAAAGGCTTTCGCCTCTATAAATTCCGCATGACACTTTGCACACTGTATTGAATGACAGCCAGGTGACAGTCAACACCTGCCTGAAATTGATTAATCATTCCGCATTTGACCCTTTCAGGGAGATGATTCCAGTGTTCAACTATTCGATTTCTGACGCACCACTTTCAAATGTCTTTTCGAAATTTTTAACCCGCAGTTTCCAGCTCTGTCCTCTGAGTCCGTTGTGGTTGAAGACGAGGACATCATCAGGTCTTAGGTTGTCATGGTAATTATGACAAATATGGAATGTTTCGATTAGATCACATCGGAGAAATCTGTAAGCTAAACTGGGTAATCGCAATTTTTCAAATCGGTTTCGTAAGGCCAATGGCAAATGGCGGTCACTGTTTTTGTTTTCTTCTGTGAACTTGCTCAGTGCCTATATAATATGAAATTTATTTAGATTAAATGCACAAAGTTCATAGCAAACAAACAAAAATGAATAAATGAAAAATATAAACTAATACACTACTGCATCTCACTAAACACCCCTCAAACACTTTTCCCTGCGAAGACTAGCCACTCAGAGGAAGCTCGCCAGGTTTCTAAAACTAAGAAGACTCCACTTAATTTTCATGAACCAGTCCCTCCCATGAACTGCTCCCTTAAGTCCTCCCGATGAAAAATTTTAGCCTGCGTAGTTGTATGATAGTTGTACGAAAATGTTGCATCTAGTGATATGAATAGTAAAGAGTACTATCATTTAATGTGCCTCAGACTGGGCCAATCTTAAGTATCTAGTAGCATCCTGTCTTGCTCGAGGAGCATCCAGTCTTTCTAATAGTAGCATGCAGTAGAATGCAGTAACACGGTAGACTTGAAGTAGAAGCATGTAGTAGCATCAGTCCGTACTGCATGCTACTACTCGTACAACTTCATACTACTATTCTGAGATAAATTTTTCATCGGTCTCCCGTTCATCACAACCACACGCGAAATAAATAAGACCCTCATCCCCCTCACCGCAAAATGGACATAAGTAGGGACCAGATTTCTCCCTAACACTGCCCAAATAATGTCGTCTTTCGCCAAGTTGCAGTTTATCTGCCCTCAAACTTGTAATTTATTTCATATCCACTTTAGACCCTCTTTGAAATAAATGTCTCGCCCCGAAGTCTCTTTAATCAGAATCAGAATATGTATACGATCATTTATTACTTGTATTTATTATGTCTCCTAAACGTGTTGTCTTCGGAATTTGGGGTGTGCAACGCCCGGACTTAATCTTCCGGATCAACCTCGACGAAAACGGATATCTGGAATAAGCTTCTTTTATTAATTAAATACCACCCTACGTGGTAAATGTTGATTATTATCTGTCAGCTTTCAGTTCGAGTTAAAGTCTTTGTTAATATACTTTTATGGGGAAAAAATTCGAAGCCACCGTGGTGGAGGTTCTCCATGAAGAAGGGCGACTGCTGATCCGCTCCGGGCCACAAAACACATCGAAAACCCCACGATCTCTGTACTGTTCAGGTTTCGTCCCAAGCCTCCCATCTGTTTGGTCCCTACGAATGTTACAACATGTCCTCCTGTGACTCCCCGCACAAAGTCGGATGCGGTTCGAACTGTTTATTTAACTTCTTGGACATCTGCTCTTCCACTCCTAAAGTTTCACTAGAATCGTATCACCCGTTCATGACTTTACCTGGGTCACAATATTCCGTATTCTACCTCCTTGCACCCTCACAGGGATGGTTGGAAAAAGTTGGAAAAGAAAATTTCGTTAAAGCCTTTGATTCATGTGGGCCGAGAAGGTGGGAGACACCATCATTTTTGGATGGGTCGGACTTTTACGAATACACAGTTACTTTTGTTTTCTTCAAAATCCTCACGGTAGCCAGCTTTATCCACAAATTACTTGACCTGAATTACTGAAGGTCGCCATTGCTAATTAACTAACCATTGATCTCCCGGCAGAGGTCAACGGTTTACTAAAATCTTCGAGAAAATCGAGTGGCGTGTATGAGAATTAAAACAACTAAGTATATCAGCATGTGGACGTTTAGATATGTCGGGAGAAGAAATCATCGGCCAGTTTGACATTATTTTGTTGGTCTCGGAAGCAGAACATTATGTAGCTCCTGTGTAGCTCAGTTTCAGAATCTTCCAGAAATCACTCTAACGAATTTTGTATAATTTACGGCGTTCGTTTATTGTGATCTAGTTTACCTCCTTCCTTCTTCGGAATTAACAAGAAACAAGACCAAAGGTAGATATTCCTTCAGCCCACGACTGCGAATCATATTTGGCTGTGCAAAATGGACAAGTCATCTACATATTATTAGAGCTATATTTCGGCCCTTCTTGGCAAGGATCCTCTTCGGGCTCAAGCCGCTCAAGCTGGAAAATTAACTTTTTTTTGTTGGAAAATGAAGTTCATGTTCCAGCTTGAGCCTGAAGAGGACCTTTGCCAAGAAGGGTCGAAATATAGCTCTAATAAATGTAGCTGACTTATCCGTTTTGCACCGTCAAATATAAGACCAAAGGTTTCGATGGGATCCCGAAAATCTAACATTTGATTCCAGCAGTTGGGTCCCATTCAGTCTTCGTCAGATTCCTTAATATTTTTACTGTTAAAATAAAGTTCAAAAATGGATTGAGTATGTCTTCTTGCCCCGATACCGAATCTCTGATCTGTTTTAGAAACAACTCTGAGCTTCAACAAAATTTCCAGTATCAGCCGAATTCGCGATGAACCATTTGTCGAGCAAGAAAACCAAGTTCAGATATGGATTCAGCGGACCTCCTTACCCCCTAAACGAATATCTTATTAGCTTATAAAACATACATGTTTTACCGTAAATTCGAAACCACGCCTCTGCCTCTAAAGATAGGACTAAAGGACCCATCTACGAACTTGACCTGTACTTTACCAGTGAATCCTCGTTGAACAACATCCTCGCTTGAATATTTATACATTAACCCCTTCGATTACACTAGATCTCTCCGATGTCACACAGAATAAACAAATGAATGTCGACATCCACGCGCAGCTATACTAGTCTGAGAATAAAGGGGTAGGGACTGCTATAGCAGAAAACTGGTCGACAAATTTTGTGTCCGGTTTTCGTCGGATTCCGGGTGAACTACTTGTCCGGCAAGAAAATAACTTTCATATTCCGATTCAGCATGTCCCCCAAAACTGTGTGCCCCTTAATTTGAAACCCCTCCCCCACCCCTAAATATGGAGCTACAGAGCCCGTCTTCGAATTTGACCTTTATTTTGACCCATGAGTCCTCGTGCCGAATTTGAACAAAATATCTCAACACCTTCGGGCTTCGAGAGCGGACGGACTGACAGCTTTCGCGATGTCATAGGTATCCCTCCACTGAAGTTTTGGGATCCCAAAAACAGAAAGCAAAATATTTAAATAAATCGATGATGCAAATAATTAGTTTGATTTTTCTACACATTTTGTACATATGCCTGCCAAAATAAAAACATGTTGTTAGATCCATAGTTAAACTATGATTCCAGCCTCCGCATTTCGGGCGCTTCCGACCCGCGCGACTAGATGACTCAGCGGTAGGATCGATTTGTGGCTGGGTCTTGGGTGGGGTGGGGGTCTAGATATTGCAAGTGTTGGGATGCTTATGATACAACTCCTTTAAGAATCTGCCGAGTTTCAGTGCGCTAGCTTATATGGAATTGCCCGAAATAACGAAAGACAGACCGACGGACGGGCAGACATTACAATCGCTATATGGTGTCTGAGCCATACAAATTTCCTCGACATTCCATCTCAACGGTCATCACGGTCTTTCTTAGTTTAGAGTCGGTTTTGGCATTCCAAGTGGAGGGATACCTATGACTTCCTCCAGAAGTATATCTGAAAGTAAAAGCATTATCTGAAGTTAATTAGAAGTTCGATGTAGTGGTAAGGAGGCATGCTGAATTCGTATATGAAATTTTTTTCTCGCGGGACAGATAGTTCGCCCAGAATCCGGCTAAAACCGGAAGTAAAATTAAAATTTTATCTGAAGTTGATTTCGCGTTTCGGTGTAGGGGCAAGGGGACGCTCTGGATTCGATTTTGAGCTTTAATTTTTGGCCGGACAAGTCAGTCGCCCGGAATCCAGCCGAAACCTGACATTTTCCGAAAGTAAGACAGGAAGGTTTGATCAGTTTCTTCAAAGTAGACATGGCGTGAGGGCGCTGAATCCCTGAACTTAAGTTTTCTCAGATGATTAGCCGTTGAACTAAATCTGTTTCTAAATTCTAACAGTAAAAGTGATTAAAGGGTCTGGCGAAGACCGGATATCCACAAGACCCAATTGTCTTGATCAAATAATAAATTTGTGGGATACCCTCTAAACCTTTGGTCTTGTTTATTAGTGTTTGGTATTTTGCTTCGTTTTGTTTTCTACTTTGGACTCCATTGTTTTGGAAATAAATACAAAATTTAAAAGTAAATTAAAGAAGTTGCATCGTAGGCGTTCTAGCAGTTGTAATGTCAAGAACCACACCATTCACGATCCAAGCTAAGGCCACGACTCGATCCGACCGCTGGGTCATCTAATGGCGCAGTTCGGAACCACCCGAGACGGATAGGCTGGGATCATAGTTTTACTAGCATCTAACAAAATGTCTTTTTTTTAAGCAGGTATATGAGAAATGTGTAACAAAATTATCAGAATAATTACTAGCTTTATCGATTTCTGATGGCATTTTGTTTTCTGTTTTTATTGTTAATTGCCGTAAGTCTAGAGAATAAAGTTTTTTCCTTATAATAGAAGAAAGGATGTGAACTGGATTGCAATAAACAAACGCCGTAAATTGTACTAAATTAGTTGTAGGGATTGTCTTGAAGATTCTGAAATGTCCGCGACAAAAAAAATGCCTAACGTGCCGATGATTTCCTCTTCCGACATATTTAAACATTCACGGGGAGATGTCTCTTTATATACTTAGTTGTGCCAATCCTTTTACTCGCTACTCGATCTTCTCGAAGGTTTAGTACCACTTTTGTACCACACTGAATAATCAACAAACAACGGCCACCTTGCTTTGAAGAGTGAATTGTGTTCTAGTAATTTATGGAAAGCGTTGGCTATTGTGAGAATTTGAAGAAAACAAAGCTATCAGTGTGTAGGTAAAGATCTGAATCATCAAAAGATAGTAGTATCTCCCACCTTCTCGTCCGACATGAATCAAATTCTTTAAATACAAAATATGTCTCATCATGCCCTCGTGTACCATTTCACCCCCCATGCTCCGGCGTTACTCGCTTGACGAGATCGCAATTAGTCTATCTGAAGAGGCAGAGAGATGGACCCTCTTCCAAGCATTACATAGTGCTTCCTTTAAAACAGATCGTGAAGGGGACAGGTAGGCTACTGATCTGCGTGAATTTACATTATTTTCCCCTTGTTGATGAGATCCGATGCCAGAGACTTTTGGCTTGCCGGTCCCGAGTTACATTTCATATCCATTGTGGAAATTCCGTCGATGCTGGTACTGTGCGATCGTAGTTCTTCGGATCATCTTGAGACAAAGTATTTCTTCAAGAAATACACCTCTCCTTGATCCGAAATTTTGGAGCGTGATACACCCATGAGCGTTACGCCTAAATGGTGAATGGCTACTTTGACATCAAAGCTGGAGCTGGTTCCACAGTTACCGCTGAACCGAAATTTCTAGCCGTTGGATCTTAGGACTGTCTTTGTCATGCGAAAACAAAGGGCTGGCTTCGTTTCTCGGTAAGAAGATTGTCGTAAAACGCCGATATCGTTATAGAACCGTAATCTCACTAGCAGGGGCGTAACTAGGGGAGGCGGGGGCCAAACATGATTGCTATCACGAAAAAGGGAATGCGTTGCTGATATTGTCTTTGCTTTACTTTATTATTTCGGTACGGCACGCGTGGATCTTTGCCGCCCTTGTCTGGACTCATAGCTCACACTACTGGCCTCATACTCGTGTTCCGACTGTTAGCACTGTGTCGTATTATCAGCACTATGCTTAGGGTATCAGTCCAGTAAACAAATCGCCAGGTTGTTTTCTGGTCGAGGGTCCAAATAACACCTAGTAAAGTCGTACACCACCCACTGTCAGTTTTGTGAACTACCCTGACTGATGTAAGGTAGGATCTGATTCTATGTAACCAATATTGTCAAGAACAGAATCAGATTGTCAAATTTTTATATTTCTTTTACTGGTTGTACCGATAACCGTATTGGTTAAGATGTTGGTCAACTTCTTTATCTACTGATTTTCTGTTTGTGTGCAAATCAGGAGAGTCCAAGCCTGGAATTACTGCTACTGCTGTAGACGATGTGGAGCTTAGGCCGGCCTTTCAAAGAGGGACTTTGTGGGTGTAAACAGCACTGTGCACCTAACGTTCAGAGAAGCATCCTCTGCTACTCTCAAGTGGTACGTTTATCGCGAGACTAAGTTGCCGCTTTTCTCTGCAAGCACTTTGCCTCAGGACGAACTTGGCCGTCTCTCCTTTATTTCCGTTCCATATCCTACTGTTATGAAGCTTGGCTTCCTCTTATCTTTCCCCGGCATATTTGTTCGTCTTTACTGCTCCGTAATGGCGGCTGACATCTTCCTCGGACGCTGAATTACCCAGTATTATGTCCCTTTTTTCACCGAAAGTTGTCATGTTTTATTGGTCGTACCCGCTTCCTTCGTATTTCCAATAGCTTGTCCAGAATCAAAGTGACCGACAGTCCTTTGAGAACTGAACTGAAAGGGCAAGCCACGTAGCTCTCTGCTAACCTTCCGGAACAACGGCTTCTCCCCAGAGGTATTCGTTGAGGTGATGGAACATGTCCGGTCGTAAATGAGCTCGTGAGGTTTATGTCACAGACTTTAGTGGTGGTCGAGGGCAGAGCAAAATAACTCTAGAGAGTAATCTGAAGACCTATCCTTCTCATGCATACAAAATGGACGTCCGTCGCATCGCCGCCCAGCTCGCTTTGTTCGCTGCGTACAGTGGCGCACGTACAAATTCTAGCCAGCGCTCGTTAACGATTGGTCAGAGCAAAATAATTCTGCTCTGTGATTGGTTGAGTTTCGGTAGGGATGTTCGTATCCGGTAGTGGAGCTAGTGTTGCTACGATTTGATTGTGTGTCACTTTTTCAAAGTTCGTGCATTGATCTCTAGAGTTATTTTGCTCTGGTCGAGGGGGGGGGGGGGGGGTCCAGGAAAAATCAGAGTCACGTTACCAGTGATGTCGTTGCATATATTTTTGTTTTAAAGGTAATTTGAAAGGCAAGCTTCTTTTTATATCCTGGATCTGAATACACTGAATTATTTTGACCATGCTTTTTCACCTTGAGCTCGATTAGTGACTTGCGGAATATGCATTGCTCGCCCGACAAGACAAAGCTCATCCCGACGCAGAGAATTTGAATTTCAGCAAAAGCGTGTATTTCAGTGGGTAACGTATCGACACTCGGGAAATGTTCAATTCCAGATTATAAAATCAAAAGATCACTATTGCGTGTGACCCCCAAAAATAACTTATCGGTAATCGTTTACCGTTGTAGTTGCTAAATATTTCAAGCAGAGAGGTACCACAAATCAGAAAGAAAAGCTCATTCAATGGGAATCGCTTATAGGAATAACGGAACAACGAATTAACGTATTTTCGTCGGGGATTCAAGCCTATTTAAGTGAATAAGTGATGGGTAACTAGATTGTAGTATCTCAGCCGTGTTCGGTTAAACTTTAGATTAGGCCTACTCATTGTGGCTGTGGTGTCATCAGGGTGCTCAGCCAATGGAAATTTAATTAAAGGATGAAAAAGTGAAATGGTATATATTTTTTTTTTGTTTACAGGGAATTCGACTTTCGTTTGAGCTTCAGCGTGTGTTGCAGCGGCAGGCGTCGGTCGGTATTCCACCCCCGAAGGGGTTTAAGGATGACATGTCGAGTATGACTCGAGGGTATCGACCGAAAGAAGGGGAAGTCCCTACGGCCATGTGCGGCTACCTGTATTCCATTGTCAGGCAAACGAAGCAGCAGCGGAGAGCGATTGCGCAGTCGCTGTTAAAGCAGTTCGAGGAAAACTCGGTAAGTGACGTTGAAGCCGTATACAAACAGACTTCTCAATCCCAATCTAATCTTCAGCTTTTTTGCTTCACTCAAATTGGGCGAGAAGAGATATCAGATGTCCAGTATTCCTCTCCTCAATAGCATCCGATTTCAGTGAATACGGAAAAACAAAACAAACTGACTAGTTCATATCGAAAAACCACAAATATGTCATTGCTGTTTATTCACAGATAATTTTACTTCAAATGATGGCAATTTAGCAAACCCGGCATCACTTTTTGGGATCCCAAAACGTAATTGACGGGATACCTATGACTTCGTAAAGTTGTCCGTCCATCTATCTGTCTGTTAGCACGGTAACTCGTTGGGATCGAGATATCTTGTTAAAACTTGGTGTTGAGGATCCTTTGGGTCAAAGTACAGGTCAAGTTTGGAGATTGGCCCCAATCTGTATATTTAGGGGTGGGGAGGGGTTTCGAATTAAGAGGATAACAGTTTTGTTCTTTAAAGTTATTGAGGTAGTCTATTTAAAGATAAGGAGGCATGCTGAATCCGAATGTGACATTATTTTCTCGCCGGATAAGTAGTTCGCCAGGAATCTGTAAATTTAGCAGGAAGTTAGTCGATATAGAGTGAGGAGACATGCTGTTGCAGCTTTCGAACATACTAAAGATAAACAAAAAATACATGCGTCAGTTTAGTTTTAGTTTAGACTGCCATTTACTGAATCAAAAAGGCAGAATACATTCGACAAATATCTGGTGAACAATTTAATGCAATTTATCGACCAATTTTCGGAAAAACCAGGTTGCGAATGCAGTCCGTACCCTACCCCGTTATCCATAGAGGCGAAAGCTCATCGTGCGTCGATGACGATACTCTTTATTTATTCTGTGGATGCCCCAGAGATAATGATCCGGCAGCGTGTGAAATGCGCAACGTTTCTTGGGTTAGTCAAAGACTATTTATACCTAGCGTACATATTCATGGAGTTTGGTCATGGCAGCCGTGTCGTGGAGTGTCGTGTCGTGGGGAGGTATTGTTCGAATTTCGTATGAGGATTCAGTGGCAAAGTATAGGCAAGTTCGTAGATGGGTCCCGTAGCCCTATATTTTGAGGCAGAGGAGGGAGTTTCAAATTAAGGGGCAAAATATGTTTTTATGGCACTTGCAGCGTCTTGGCTCAAGTGCCATATACCGATCACAGTTCTGTCTGTCGGACGGTCCGAGTTTTTTGTCACACTTTTTCGAGTTAGGGTACTACCAGATGTGCTAGGACAATGAAACTTGGCAGGCATATCAGGGACCCGACCAACTAACCTGGAAATAATCAGTTTCTCGATCCGACCATATGCGTGGGAGTGGAGGGCGCTTAAAACTTGAAAATTTAGGGCATTTTGTCACACTTTTTCGAGTTAGGGTACTTCCAGTTGTGCTAGGACCATGAAACTTGGCAGGCGTATCGGACACCCGACTAAACAAACTTAGAAATAATCAGTTTTCCGATCCGACCATTTTGGGGGGGGGAGTGGAGTGGAGGGGTATCCGGGAAATTGAGAAGTATGTAACTTTAGAACCTGTGATCGGATTGTAATGAAACTTAATAACTGACTAGCTTATATATCTGTGATGTCCCGTTTCTATTCTTGACCGGATTCGGTAGCCAGGGAGGAGGTGGGGGGGGGAGACCGGAAATTTCAGGAGACGGTTAGAATGGAGGGATCGGAGTGAAACTTGCTGGGAAGAACAAGCAATTGTACTGGATCCGGACACTTATGGGGGGAGGGGGTTTCCCGGAATTCCGGTGATGGCGGTTTTGGGGGATTTTAACGATGAAACTTGGCAGGCATGTGTGGGACTCGATTGGACTGACCTAAGTATAAAAGTTTGGTCGATATGATAATGGTGGAGGGAGTGGACGGAGGGGAATCTGGAATTTTCAGTCATGCGTAACTATGGAATGGGTGATCGGATTCGAATGAAACTTAAGAATTGAACAGAGGACATTTCTCCGGTGATCTTTTTTTATATCCGAACCGGATCCGGCAACTATTGGGGGGGGGGCACGTGACCCGCTTAGAGTGGAGAGATCGGGATGGAACTTTGTGGGAAGAGCAAACAGATGCTCTAGGTAAATCATTTACTGAATCGGATTGGCTTACGGCCACCGTGGGGGAGTTGGGGGGGGGGGGAATCTCGAGAAACGGTTAGAATGATGGTATCGGAGTGAAACTCACTGGGAAGAACAAACATCTGCTCCACCTAAATATTTTTACACAATTGACTGGATCAGGACACCTGAGGGGGGGGGGGGGTCCCGGAATTCCGTTTTTTGGGATTTTCACGACGAAACTTGGCAGGCATATCAGGGACCCGGTCAAACAAAAAAAACTCGATATGATAATCTTGGGGGGGGGGGGGGGGTTGAGCCGGAATATTGGGTCATGCGTAACTTTGGAACGGGTGATCGAAATCGAGTGAAATTTAATAATTGAACAGAGGATATTTTTCTCTGGTGATCTTTTTCAGTTCCGGACCGAATCCGACAATTATTGGGGGCGGAAAATACTTGACCCGCTTATTAATCATTTACAGAACCAGATTGGCTCCAGGTATTGTGGGTGGAGTTGGAGGGGGGGGGGGGGTGTCTGGGATTCTCGTGGTCGCGAGTTAAAGTACTTCCAGATGTGCTAGGACGATGGAACTTCGCAGGAATATTGGAGATTCAACAACATTTGCTTAGAAATTGCCACTTCCCAATCCGAGTATTCCTTAAAGTACCAATATTGACCGCAAAGTAAAAAAAAAATAGTTTTAAGCAATATATGCTTTTTCGTGATGCCCATCAGACCATTAGCATTTTTGCTTCAAGGGTTTTGCTTACAAATGAAGTTTCAGCTCCCTTAGAGTGCGCATCTCAACCGCAAAGTCGAAACTTACGTTTGATCAATCAAAACAACTTAACCCATGCAAGTGCCATATGAGCTTACAGCTCTTGTTTATAAGCTACTGAAAAAGTCGTTTATGGGGTAAGAAGGTGAATCCATATCTGTACTTCGTTTTCTTGCCGAATATAAGGTTTGAAGCCAAGCTATCCATTCATACGAAAGAAATAGAAAAACCGTGATTTTTCTGTTTTTTCTTCTTTTTCTTGATCAGCTAGTTATCCCTCTAAGATGATGTGCGAGGGATAAAGATAAATTTGGATATTTCGGTTGCACTTCTGGCAAACCGTCCTCATCGAAAAAAAAAACACAAAATTAAATCATAGGATCTAACACAATACCAACAAAAGATACAACGACATGGAACAAAAAACCAGAAACGATATGTTTATCCCTCGCAAATCATCTTAGAGGGATAACTAGCTGATTAAGAAAACCCCCGAAAAATCATGGTTTACTATTTCTTTCGCTTTCTTGCCGGACAAATGACTCACCCGGAATTCGACCGAAACTGGGAATTTCATTGAAGCTCAAAGTTGTTTCTGAAGTTGACTACGAGATGGATATTCCTTCAGCCCAAGCCGACTGCGAATCATATTTGAGTGTCGATTGGAGATTCGGTATGGGGTAAGGAGGCATGCTAATCGAATTTTGAAGTTTATTCCCTTGACGGATAAGCTGGCAAAGTTTGCCAAAACTCGAAAATTTGGATCGAAAGGTTCGCCTTTCAATGCCACTATCTCTTTGGCTCTGCATGCAGTTCGCCGAGAATGCTGCTTAAATACGAGGAATTTGTTCAAAGTAAAGGACCTTTCGGAAGTCGGTTAGAGACGAGATATTGGAGGAAACATGCTTGCTGAATCCATATCTGTATTGTTTTCTCATCTGATTACTTGTTTGGCCAGAAGTTGTAAAAAAAATTTAAGACGGTAACATTTGTTTGTATTTTTTCAAGCGGTTGATTATGAATAAACAGCAAATTGTTAAAGCGGTCTGGCGAAGACTTCGAAATCTGCAAGATTTGATTATCTGGATCAAGAAGTTTAATAAATATTACATTTTTGGGATCCCATCGAAAGCTTTGGTCTTACTCATTTTTGAAAGCAAAAGAATCGTAGACCGTCGTAACGAGTCGTAACCCGGTTCTGGGTTTCCGCTACGACAAGCTTATGATTACCATCGGAGTTCCCGCTTTAGTAATAAAGACCATAGCTATATTCCACCAGGGACCTTCGTAAACGTATTCAGAGTCCCTTCGCGAGAAGGGACCGCGCGTCCCGGAAAAATAACGAAGGCGAAGAAAATGCAGCTCGTTGGTCGCTTATTTCACCACTTATTTCGCCATCTGACATAAATGTAACTGGACAGCTATCCAGTGGCATCCTAAAGAGAAGAAACGAGACTCGACACAATGTTTGTTGCCCAATTCTTTGTGGACAGAGGGAAGATAAGTTAAGGGAAACTTCTGGGAATCAAGGCCGACATCCCCCGGGACGAATGCGGCTGTAGCCGGTGAAGTTGAGATTGCATTTGCGCTCCCAGCAGTAGAATTTAGTTGTGCGATTTGTCTTGGATGATATCCGCGGGCTGATAACCAAACAAGCCTGTTTGTGATGTTTTGATTATCCTTGCGGAAACCACGAGCATCTTCCTGCTATAAACTCTCATTACTGAGAATTTGCCCTCCCTTGCGTAGTGGTTAGTTCGTTCGGCCAAGATCTCCGGGGGGGGGGGGGGGCATAGGTTCGTTTTGTCGGCGGTGCCTCCCTTTTGGCGGGGGTTCAAGGTTTTAATTTAAATTTCTGTGCAAAATGGCAGTATATAGACGGTCAAAACTGGAGACACACGGTCGATGGACAAAAACTCAGTATAATAATATAACAACCTATTTGGCATATGACTAATTTTGTAAGTAAATAAGAATTAATCCGTGACTCACCAGTAGAGGGGAACCCGCCCCACAAGCCCACCAACACTAGGCAAAGTTCAACACGAAACCCAGCCCAATAAAATCCCAATGTGCGAGCGAGGGTAGCCGATGAAACTTATAGGCAATTTGGGGGTTATGACGTGACGCTGAAAACAAGCCAAAGTCACCCAGCTTCGAATGGGAACCTAGAAAAGTCTGAGGAATGGTGTGCGGAAGCGCCTTGGCCTCTAACCGCCAGAACGGCCGCTCATGTCTGACCTTTACCCTTTTTTTTATCACAGTTGACTGGATACGTTTGCTGATTTTATTCGAGTAGTATTTAGGACCTTCTTAGCGAGGATTCTCTCCAGGCTCAAGGTGTAGAAGTGAACCTGTGATCATGTGGGCTTTACTTCCATCTCAAATGTTCATTCCTCTTATTTATAACAGTTTCGCCACTTTCAAAGCCGACAGAAAACACCTTTTTGTCTATATTCAGCACCTAGTTCGGCCGTACTCCTGTGAGACTGTGAGATTTAGAAATCTTCAAGAGTGGACAGAATTTCTTGTTGGAATGGGTTAAAGGAATAAATTAATACGCCGACTTGAACTCTGTAGCCGACAGAAAACATCTTTTTGCCTACATTCAGCAGGTAGTTCGGCCGTAATCCTGAGAGATTTGAAAATTTTTAGGAGTCGACAGAATTTCCTGTTGGAACGGGTTAAAGGAATAAATTGATATGGCGTTAAGTCAGGGAGTAACCACTACAAGAGCCATCCCATCAACAGGGATGGCTCTTGTAAACACTGCTGTAAATTTTCCGTGTAAATGATTCTAACACCAGTCAGAATTATTTGCCTAAATTCCGTCTGATTGTTAGAAATGACATAAAAACCTAAAGTTGTTGAAAACAATAAATGATACCAAGTATTTATCTTTTTTTACTTTTTATTCGTATCTTACATTTTTTCCTTTTGTCTGATTTTCATGTTCGGATCTGTCCTGGTTTGAACTGGCGTCTTGTTTCGGGCGCGACCTTGAAATTTGCAAACGCTAGAATGCTTCCAGTTGAACTCCTTCATTACTTAAAATAAATATGTTGATAGTTGTTTTCTTACATATTATTAGTGTAGAAGACATTAATAAGGGAAGATTAGGGCAAATTGATATTTTAAGTTATTGAGGAGACGTAGCAAGCTGGTGTCAAATCTAGTTTGAAAAGTGCAAATAAATGAAGTGTACTATATTGACCGAAAGGTAAAAATTGCTGTTGCTTGGGAGCGCAACGAATTTTTGGTATCTCAGAGCGTTAGTGGAGCCTATCCGTCCGTCTTTGATCACGATAACTTTCGAAGGGAATGAGATACTTTGCTGAAACTTGGTGTGAGGACTCTTTGCGTCAAGGTACAGGTTGAGTTCGTAGATCCTCTAGCCGTACATGTAGAGGTGTGGCTTAAATTAAGGGCGAACATTTTTTAACATGACAGTTACTTTCTAGCCAGACATTTAGTTCGCCCGGAATCCGGTGTACACCGGAAAATTTGTCAGAAGTAATAGTTTTATCTGAAGTTGGTTAGAGGTTCGAGTAGTGGTAAGGAGCCATGCTGAGTCGGTATATGAAAATTATTTACTCGCCGGCCGCAATCCGGCCCAAACCCGAAAATTTTTTGAGTTAAAGTTTTATCTGTAGTGGATTAAGGCTCGATATAGGGGTATGAACATGCACTGAATTCGTTATTGAGCTTTAATTTGTTTGCAGGACAAGTATTTCGCCCAGAATCTGACTGAAACCGAAAAAGTGGCTGAAGTAAGGCAGGGTAGTTCGGATCAATTTCGTCAAAGTAGATATGACGTATAGGGGTAACTACAAATGATGATTAGCCATTGGCCTTATTCTGCTTCTAAATTTTTATAGTAAAAATGTTCAGGTAGTCTGATGAAGACTATATGTCTACGAGACCAGATTTGTCTGGATCAGATATTAAATTTTTGGGATACCATCGAATCCTTTGGTTTTGTTAGGTTAAGCTCCAAAAAAACTGAAGCGGTGTTTGTTATCTCTTTGAAACCAGTTTAAAAGGAGTCGTTCATGTTAGATTCACCAGTACTACCGCAACATGTCTTGTAGCATCGATTTGCCCGTTGCGTTTCTCCTTCTTCGTATTACCCCCCCCCCCCCAAGTTCCCTATTTGTAGCCAACCTAGAACAAGACTTTGTTGGAGTACTTCAAAGGTCTGAGCTTCCCCTCTCTTCGAGCTTGTTGTCGATTTGCTCTGTTTTGATCTCATTAGGTTTGCTCGAGCTTCCTAAGGCGGCGTCAGGTGACTTAGATAATCAGGATTCAATCTCCAGGAATAATCGTCTTGGACTCCCCCCCCCTCCCCCGCCCTGATGCTGACAATTCGTCTTTCCCTTGCAGCGCGTCCCACTTGAACAATTGCTGTACTTAGCCGACAACTTCGCCTATTTCCCATTCGTCGTAATGGACGAGCCTCTGTTCGTGATGCACCACATTGACATCATTGTGTCCGTGAATGGCTCCAATCTCTTGCAGACCTTCAGAGAGGTAAGGAGTTTGAATTTTGAGTGAGTGTAGGGAGGGGGAACTTGGAGCGTGTTCCACCCTTCTAACATTAGTAACTATTAGTTACTATATCCGTTTCAACCTCAAGAGAAGTTACTACTCGGATCCTTTTCGACCTTACCGAAATAGTAACTATTTGCTCAGGGTTCGGCGGCTCTGGAAATCATGGAAAAGTCAGGGAATTTTTTGGGTCAGGGAAATCAGGGAAAAGTCAGAGAAAATCGTGAGAAGTTGCAGAAGGTCAGGGAAATTAATGGGTCTATACTTGTGCATTTAGTTTTTTTGTTTACTGGAAGTTTCTTTTTCGTCGGTTCTCTGTCCAAAGTTTATGAGTTGATAAGTCTGTTCTTTGCGCCGTTCCAGTTTGTGGAATGAGGAATCGCATTGTTAATTTCTCGTACAGTTTGAACGGCTATACGAAGCTGATGGATGTTTTGTTCAGTTTTTGTGGCACTTGCCTTCCGGCCAAGTGCCATAATCCGACCACTTTTGCGTCGGTCTGTCGGTTGGTCGGTCAGTCCGGTGGTTGCGTGTTAGGGTACTTCCGGATGTGCTAGGACGATGAAACTTGGCAGGCATATTAGGTACCCGTCCAAACTAACTTGGAAACGATCACTTGCTCGATTCGACCATAGTGGGGGGAGGGAGGGGAGCCGGAATCCGCAATTTAGAGACATGCATAACTTTCGAACGGGTGATCGGATCTTAGTGACTTGATATTTGGAGAGGCCTCGTGTCTCATATGTCCTATTTCCCGAATACGATGAATGTGGAGGGGAGGGAGTAGAAGGGGGTGGACCGGAAATCATGTGACACGCTTAGAGTGGAGCGATCGGGATGAAACTTAGTGGAAGGAACAAGCACAAGCCCTAGGTACATCATTGACAGAACCGGACCTTGGAGGGGGTTTCTGGAATTCCGATGATTCGGAGTTAAGTTACTTCCAGGTGGGCTAGGACTACGAAACTTGACAGGCAAGTCAGGGATCCGACCAGATTAACCTGGGAATAGTCAACTTCCCCATCCGACCACCGTGGGGGGAGTGGAAGGAGGGGGAAGCCGGAATCTTGAGGAATGTATAACATTGGAACGGATAATCGGATCTTGACGAAACTTGATATTTGGAAAGAGCTCGTGCCTCGAATGACCCATTTAAAGACGGATCCGATGAATGTAGGGGGGGGGGGGGGGACCGGAAATCTTGTGACACGCTTAGAATCGAGCGATTGTGATGAAACTTGGTGGGTAGGACAAGCACAAGAAGTAGATACTCAATGGTAGAACCGGATTGAATTTGGGCACTGTGGGGGGAGTTAGAGGGGGGGGGGAGTCCGGAAATCGGGCTATCGAGATCTAAGGTATTTCCAGATGTGCTAGGACGATGAAACTTGGCTTGAACATTAGAGACTTGACGGGATTGTTTAGAAATAATCAGTTCTCCGACCCAACCATCGTGGGGGAGTGGAGGGAGGGGAAATCGGAATCTTGATGTATGTATAACTCTTGAACGAGTGGTCGGATCTTAACGAAACAGGATATTTGGGAAGACGTCATGTCTTGGATGCCCCGTTTTAAGTCCGGACAGGATCCGATGAATGTGGGGGGGGGATCTTGTGACACGCTTAGAGTGGAGCGATTGGGATGAAACTTGGTGGGAAGAACAAGGACAAGAACTATATACATCAGTGACAAAATTGGACCGGGTTCGGGCACTGTGAGGGGAGTTGGTGGGTGGGGGGGTCCGGAATTTCGCTGATCGCGAACTAAGGTAATTCCAGATGTTCAAGGGTGATGAAACTTGGCTTGAACATTAGAAACTTGACAAGATTGGATCATAAATTGTCACTTCTCAGATCCAACCATCCCTTAAAAGTACTAAGCTTAAAGTACTAATCCTAAGCACAAAGTACAGAAAATGCTTTTAAGCAAAGTTTACATTTAACTCAAAGGTGTTAAACTAATTTTTAGCACCCTTAAAGTGCGTTTCTTAACCGAAAAGTAAAAAAATACGTTAACCAAACGAAAGATATTCATGATCCCCAAGGGCCAGTGATCATTTTTGCCTCACGGGTTTTGCTTACAACTGAGTTTCTTAAAATACAAACAATAATTTTGAGCAAAATATACACTTTCTTGATTCCAATGAGCTTATCATCATTTGTGCTTCAGGAGTGTTCATTACAGATGCATTTCTAGCGCCCTTAAAGTGCGCTCACGGCCCAATGCATAAATAAAATAGATTTTACGAACAATACATTCCCGTGATTTCCAAGGACCCATGACCGTTCTTATCTCAAGGATTTTGCTTAAATATGATCACAACAAACCCACGAATTGATGAGTTCATACTTTATTCCTGTGACCCAGCCTTGCAAGTGGCATATGAGCTTCCAGCTCTTGTTTTTTCAGTAAATGAGTTGATTTGTTCACTGAGGCAATCGAAAGGTGTTGGAAAACTGCTGGAAAAGGTCAGGGAAAAGTCAGGGAAAAACGTGGAAGAGCAAGCGCACGAACCCTGTTGCTTACCATGGTCGGAGCGTAGTGAGCGGGGTAACTACTGATCTCTGTAACGTGATCGACTGGTTTCTAATTGGCATCTGTCAAAAAACCAGCTCTTCTGTTCCTGCTTCTCCACTACCACAGTTTCCTTTGGTTTTGCACACATTCTGTTACAGGGTGGATATTCCAGACCTCAGCAACCAGAATGCTTAACCAAAATCCAAATCTCCAAGGGGAAATGTGAACTCTTTTACACATATTATATTTTCGAACTATGAAAAAAACTCACTTCTGTTGTCTTAAAGATAATTAATTATTAATGACCAACCAAATGTCACAATAATTCAAATTTCAAGCATAGAGGTACAAGCACATAGAGGTACCACAAATCCTAAATGGGCTAGCTTGCAGTGCCGGATTAAACCTAGTGAAGGCCAAATATTCCTTCAGCTCAAGCTGATCGCGAATCATATGAAAGTACAAGACGGATAGAAGCTCCAGCTTGAGCGGGTTGAGCCTGAAGAGAACCCTTGCCAAGAAGGGCTGAGATATAGCTCCAGTAAAATTCAGCTGACGTATCCATTTCAAGGAAAATATGAATGTAAACTTTCCAAATAACTAAGCGGAAGCGCAACAAAAAACTATAGGTACACAGATCAGAAAAACACATCTTTCCAATCATAAGGGCTCTTAGAACCAAACTTGAAGCTATAACAAAATAAAGGTTAGCGGTTTGCTGGAGGGTTTCCAGAGACCGGCAGCCAGCCTTAAACCGGAAATGAAACCAGTGATTGATTACTCGACTGTCATAGTTCTTGCCTTAAACCGGAAAGCCAGCGTTAAACCGGATGTGAAACCAGGGATTTATTACTCGACCATCAATGTTCATCGTGGGCGTGTCCTTGCTTTCCGGCGCGAAATTTTGTAGCTGATCACGCTGACCGTATCTTCATTTGCTTGTTTCGTTCTTCTTCTTCCAATTCGTCCTTTTATAGTTGATAATTATTTAATTCCATTTTTCCGTGTCACAAGATACTCGTGGATACATGGTCACAATCCCACGTATGTTACAAGTTAAAATAAAATACGGTTACAAACGTGAAACTAGTTTCAGTTCGGAATTCATAACCATTAAAATACAGTAACAATTAGGGAACAAAGGTTCAGCGCGCCTAGTGGATTCAACTGAAGTGGGGTTGGAAGCGCTACTCAGAGTTGACGCGTAGAAATGATCACCGAACAAGATTTAAATAACTTACAACCTGTGAGTTTCAGCCTAGGTAATTGGAAGTAAAAAAATTAAATAGAAGATACTACGGCAAGCTAAAAATGATAATCCATAACCAATAATAATAAATGTGACATCGTAGTCAGGACCGTTGCTCAAACGGGACAAGCCATCATCATGATGCGCGTCTTTCCGTGGATGCCATCTACCTCTACGTCATTTTCGTGTGATTAGCGTAAGGGTGACGTCAGAGTTGAGCTCAAGACCCGACAGTTGTTCAACGACGCTAGGGAAGCACTGTAGATCAAAACTGCATCTTCCGCGGAGCTATTGTCGAGCTAAAAAAATTTGGTTGAGTGGATGGTATCGTCTATTGACATTTTTATGTGGATGGCATCTTTTGTCGAGCTCAACGACCATCCTCCCTAAAACCCCCCATAATGTTGATGGAACGCCAACTTCGAAAGTAGGTGGTGCTCGAACCGGCCCGCTCGGAACATCTTTCCCCGCTCCATGGTAGAAGGTATTAGGTTGCGTCGGATTATTTCTCGTCTAGTGGGCTCCTCGTAGCCTCGTGCCTGCTTGGTTCCAGAAAATTCCGAATTTCTCTTCGGAAAGGCTGAAAGATTTCGAAACTCAGAATATGCCACGATTCGCGCTTGAATGGAGAAGGGCGGAATTAATGCTTGAGCGTTTCGTATCTTGCAGTTTGTTCTCTGTTCAGTTTCTTTGATGTGCAAACATCGAAAATTGTATATCTAGTAAGACACAGAGGTCCAGAATGGTTGGAGCATGGCTGACATATACAAGAAAAGCGCTATTAAATATTGTAGTCGACTGCACTAAACAGATACGTCAGCTAATATGGCCCTTCTTGGCAAAGGTCCTCAGGCTCAACGCTAGAAAAAGTGAACCTGTCCAAACTAGTATATGTTGACCGAAATATCGCTTGATTGAAGTTCGGCCAAGTGCCAAATAGCGATCGCAATTTCTGTCGGTCGGTCCGTTCAGGCACTTCTACCCGAACGGAACTAGGACGATGAAACTTGGCAGGCATATTAGGGACCCCAAAAGATTAAGTTGGAAACAGTCAGGTCCGCGATCCGAGCATCGTGGGTGAATGGAGCTAGGGGGAATCCGGAATCTTGAGGTATAAATATTCTTTGAGCCCACGCTTACTTTGAAACATATATTCAAACAATGTATACGTCAGCTACGATTCTTCATCGGCGATATTTCGGCCCTTCTTGGCAAGGGTCCTCGTCAGGCTGTCAATCTTCAGCGTCAACGTCGGGGACCCCCTCCCCCCCCCCCCACACACACACCTGGATAAGGGACAGTTGAAAAATATAATCAGTCTGTACCAGGAGATGGAGGGTATGGGAGTAAGTGGCGACTCTCTTCGTGACCTTGGTCCTTTCGTTGAGAAGTATTTGATCCTTTTCTTTCTTTGCTCCGCTTCCAGTATCCAAACGATTAAGGATTTAAGTTTAGAGAACAGTATCGGTTTAGATGTTGTAATAGAACGTCTAGAGTGGCCGTGGTCTACATATCCGATACTTATTCCGTTGACCGGAGAGAAGCGTCGTATAGAGCGTGTTCGATCCTTCTAACAATAGGAAACTAATAGTTACGAATTTGGTTGCAACCTCCTAAAAAGGTACTACGCTGACCGCTACAACCTTCTCGAAATGGTAACTAATAGTTACTAATTCTTTACCACGCTTACCAACTACGATATCTGTGACTTGATTGTCCCGATTAGCTCGTGGCACGATATTTAGAAAAATTCGTTCCAGCCTAGAGACCAAGAAGCCAGGACCCGTGACGGTATGCGTAGTAACTATGGTAAGTAGGTTGGAACACTCTCATAATACTATGGCGCGGCTTGGAGGTCTTGGACAAACCAGTTGATGATTAAACGCCTGTGCATGGTAAGGCCGAAGGCTAAGGTGCATTACATGATGTGATTTAGGTGTTAAATGGGAAGAGGGAAAGAGAAAAGAAGGCGAGTGACCGGATGACTAAACTCGTTTTGTGCCCTTCTGTCTGTAAGCAGCACGATAACTCTCGAGGGGATTTGTATCTTTGGATCAGTCTTAGTGCGAAGATTTGTTGGCTTAAAGTCTGCGTGCCAGCTTTGCTTCAATTTTGTAAGAATTTATTCAGAGTGAAGCAGTAGTTTGCATTGCCCACTGTCAATTTCAGAAATTAATGGTTTGATTGATTTTCCCCAGAACTTGCTACCCGGTGTTCAACGACCAGGGATGAAGGACCCCGTGTACGACGATGATGACGAGGAAGACGATTTCGAATCACTCTTTACCCGGATCCCCCCGAATCCATCCCCCCTCCTCGATTGTATCAACTCGTCAAGAGGATGTCTCTTACTCCTTTGTCTGAAGCAGTTTCTCAAAGAATCGTTTGGCGTGACCGATGCGTAAGTTGTTTATGATTAAACCGAATCGTACTTAACAAGTGAAATGGGCTGTCCACCGCTACCGCATGACCACCGCTACCCTGGAAATCTTATGTTAACAAGAGGATCACTGGGGTCAGCGGTAGGGTCAAATATTTCATTAAGTCAGCCGCTACCGTATGTCCACTACCTTCCAAGACAGACGGACTGAACCCCAGAAAAAAAACTTGACGATGTCATACGTATCCCATCACTAACGTTTTCGGATTCAATAAGGTAATAGAAAAGTCGCAGAACCGCTTCACCCAACTTCTTCGAGTATTTGTGGTGGCCGGGACCTTATTCGTTTGCATGATATCTTGCCTTATTAAGTATTAATAGTGTACTTTTTTGTTCGGGACGCCCATGGGCCGTTAGTATCTTGCTGTCCAGTATCTCTAAGAGAGGTAATGCGAGCATTAATCGTAGGATCAAATGCGAATGTCCTTGAAGACAATAGCCTCCGGTAGAGTGGAACGCGACGTGGCAATAAATGTAAATCTTGCTTTGTTTCGAGAAATTGGGGCTTCCTGTAATGGGCTGCCATGATCCAGGATTGGCTGGTTAATATGAAGGGGTGCTAGACATAGCAGGCGTAATCTGAATGTTTGATGCTGGTGGTAATCCTCAGGCGTCTGATGTAGGGCCGAATTTGGCGCTTTTCAGTAAATTACTTTTATTAATATTGTTTTTATTATTATATTTCTGGAGACTCGTCCGTTATCTGCAGCTACAGCGTACCGTTGTCTTATAGAACACAAGTATATTCCAAATTTCTCCTTGGGTTCCCCATTTCTTTCAGTAATTCATAGTTGGTTTCCAATTTTAAAGTAAAAGACCCAGTTCTAATTTTGAGGAAAAAGATGACCAACTTTTACAAAAAAGGTTTGGTAGCCCTCCAAACCCACAACTTGTACCCATTTTTTAATAAAATAGTTTGAATAAAATAGTGCGTACATAATTGTAACTTAAGTTGTCGATATCGTGTGTATTTTTTATAGTATTTATGTGTTAATGAATGGACCAGATGGGTTAGGCATGGTTCTTTTTTATACATTATTTTGTACTCCTCAGTTCTGAGGGAAATAAATGAATAACTAAATAAATATATTCTCTTTTCTCTCGCCAGTGAGTTGTTTCAGAAATGGGACTTCTCATTTATTGTACTGCCTTGATCCAGGAGTGTCTTACCCGTAATACTAATGCAACCTAATTCTGTAATCGCTCCATCCGTACTTAAAACCGGAGACTGGAATTTGACGCGGAACATAATAAACCGCCCTAAGGACACCAATGATTTCCTTTCTTGCCTTGTGTCGTTAGCTTCGATGCGTATCATGCTATCGATATTATTTAGATGCGTTTATACAAGGGACTTGTACCGTGCAAATAAACCAGAAACAATTTTTTTTTTATTATTGAATTTAGAAGTCTAGGACTCAAAGCGATGGGTCCTGGGCTCAAATCCTGGCTGAAGAGCATTTTTGTCTTTCAGTTCACTACTTATAAGTATCATCCTATCGACGGTTCTTTGCGAGGGGTTTATTCATTGGAAAAAACGGATGAGTAACATTTTCCCTGTTTTTGCTATGAGTCATCATACACACTGCGTAAAATCCGAGCGTATTTTATGCAAGTATTTGGATTTGCAAAGATCTCTAGCAACATGGACGTATTTATGTAAGAAATGGACCGATTTCTCAATTACGTCCGTATTGCTAGAGATCTTTTCAGGCCACTAGTGAGTAAAATACGCTTGGATTTTATGCAGTATGTAAACTCATCGTCAACGGAAATGAAAAATATCCTAGAACAGCAAAAGGCGACGTTAATTTGTTGAAAGCAGGGGCTAGTTTTAAGTATTCGACTCGTCTAAAGTACAGGAACATAAATAGTTGAGAGTGCGAGGGATTCTTTAATCCCTTTTTTTTTTCGAACATGTTCATTTTCAAGCTTGAGCGGCGTGAACATGAAGAGAACCTTTGCAAAGAAGGGCTGAAATATAGCTCTAAGAAAATATAGCTGACATATCCGTTTTGCGTTGTCAAATATGATCCTTTAAAGCATAAGTATTAGTAGATACAGTTTCTGGTCCAATACTAACGTTCCTCGCTACTTTGAAACTGTGCCGTGTTTAAAATAAAATGAAAATACAGACCCAGTGCGATAGTTTTAGCCGCGCTCGGCCCCCTTAGCTTTAACGAGAGAATCCGTGAGGTCAAATATTTCACCAAGTCAGCCGCTATCGCATGTTCACTGCCTTCCAAGACAGACGGACGGAACCACAGAATTTCAAGGGAGAATGTTTGCGTTGCCAGTATTTCTGAAGAACGAGCTCAGAGGGACAAATCGGTGTAGTGCCTACGGGTCTCGGGATGGCATCGGAAGTTAGCAGGAAGAGAAAGGATGTTAAGACTAGGGGCGTAGAGTGAATCAGTAATATAGGTGCGAAAGATTAGTCCCTTATTAGCTTTGTTCTTATTTGTGATTAAATATCTCGGAAGTTATGTGTATTTTAGTGTTTTTGTTTAGGTTTTTCTTGTTTCGTTTTACTGGTGTACGGCACTTATGCCCTAGGGCAGTGCGTAATAAAAAAAATTCATTCATTCGTTCAGATCTGTTAAACATTAACTGAAAGGTGGCTGTAAACTTGATTGGCGTTGTTACAGGTTTTTTAAGCTGTGTACAAGCTGCTGTTTTAGAGCCAGTTTCCGCCTCACCCCCGGTTAAATCAATAATAACCGTCGTTGTTTCTCGTTTGCTGTTAGTCCTATTTCCTTTTTACGTACTTGCATCTTGTATGGCATAAATTATTAATTATTCTAACATTTGGGATTATCCGATTTTTTTTTCAATGATTGATTATTTTTGTTCTTCAACGTGGATAGCAAGTGACCATTCGAAAAAAATCAGTTCATTATCTAAACGTGAAACGGTCACATAATTCAGCTGGAACACTTAAAATAGAACAAACCTTTTAATTGCAAATTTCTTGTTGCAAAATCCTGGGAAACATGAGCTGCTCCGTAAATCACTCACTGTTTTCTGTACGAGGGAACGAGTTCCTATAGCGTCCTGTTAACGATATTTTTAAAGTAGTGTTAGGATGTTTATGTATGGGCGATAACAACAAAATCGGCTTCATCAGTTCTGAATTGAATTGAAATAAGAATGCTAGTTTCCATTGACAGTTCGGCGATCCTCTTTTGGTCCAATGTTTGTACTTCGCAGCCTTACCGAGCTCTGCCTTGATCAAACATTTACTAAGGAGATAATCAACACTTGTATTTATTCAGGGATTGTTGGTTTGAAACCTAATACTACTTTCTAGAGTTGTTTTTCTGAAAAAGTGCTCTGGAAAGCCTTGGGGGGAGGAAGGGAGCACGTCTGAGAAATCGGACGCTTATTTGTCGGTTGAAACATGATCGATTGATTTGGAAGCTTATAGCAAGGATGAGTGGGAGCAAGGAACTTCGAGAATTCCTTTGTGAGAGTAGCTTGAACTTGAACACACGAGTGGAAACATGAAATTTGTCGCGATTTCTTCCCGGCTTTGTCCGTGAGGGCATTTTTAAAATAAACTGAATTGAAGGGTTGACAGCGTGCATGGTTCAAGATGCTGCTCCTTAGTGGGGTTCTTGACAGTAAAATCCTGCCCCTCTCATTCTTGAACATTCCTAAATCTCCACAAGCCTGACGTAGAGTGAAGTGTATGGACCAGGCGAGACATTTAAGCGATACATTCCGTCGAGGAGGTACATTCATTTGTAAGCGCTAGTTCATCAAAAGATAAACGCTGAGTCCGTCTCTAGATCTCTCCGTTCGAGATAGCTTTGTCATATACGATTGTCATTTAGTGGCTAGAAAGAAGGCTGGAAAGCTAGAGAAAAGGTGAATTTTTATGAATGGGAACAATGCCCACTCTATATTAGAATGTAGGGAACTGAGGGATCGCAGATATGAAAGAAGTGAAGAATGTATGTGTAAAACAACGAGTGAGAGATGTTCTGTAGATGTTAAAGCACAATTCGCAGTCGATACAGTTTCTGTCCAGTATTCTAACGTACCCGACTCCTACGAAAATGTGCTCTGTAACGCAAGCAGATCCCTCTTTTAGATTCCAATGTTCCCGACTCATTTGCAACTGTGCAGTTGAGCGTAAGTTACAGTAGAGACAGTTTCTGTTCCAGAATTTTAATGCACTCGACTCCGTCGATACTTTGTTGTTGAACGCGAGTAGACCCAGTGTGTTCTAAAAATAATTACAGACCCATCCGGGCATCCTGATGACAAACACGGAGAAAATTGCATAACTGGTCTTTCTGAACTTGAGTTCCTCTGGAGGAATAAGCCTGACATGCTTCGAATATAATCTAAAACGTAAAATGGAAAAATCAGCTTAGTGCCGTTAGGTAGATGTAAAATGACACGAGAAGTTTGAAACCCAGTAAATGAGAAAGGTGAATTAGGGCGATGCAGATTGGACGTAAATGCTTGTCCTCTGATCTTCATAGATCTCTCCTACCGGATTATGGATGAATTTTAATATCTGTTTCGTATTTTGTTGTATTATATTGATGTGACACGAAACCTACTAGTCGGCTTGTCCGTGTTATGTCTTTCTTGAATATAATTGAATTGAATTGAAATTGAATTATGAAGCCCCAAACCAGACTCGACCTGAAACAAGGCTTCGCGCTGCAACCCGTAATTGTACCAGACTTGGGCCCCGATATCCACTCTACTGACCTGGATCTTTCGTCATTTGTACCATTTCGTGAAGTTATTCTGGTTTGTTGTTTTATATGTATTTTATTGGATGTAATTATTCTGTTTTGTTGTTTTATACGTATTTTCTTGTATATGGCCTTTGGCTTTGGATACAACTATTATAGATTTTTAATGTAATTATTGAGAAGTGATTAGTCAGTTTTAGCCGTGTTAATAATTGTGTGACGATCCGACGCTAGCGAGTAATTATATGAGCTATTCAGGAAATAAACATTGTTATTATTATATATTGATTATTTATGATATATTGATATAATTATTATATATTTAACGGTAGCTCAATTGCATTCGAGCTGTACTCTCAGCCTTGAGTTACCTAATACTTTGTATATATTGGTTATATTAAAAGAACCTTGAACCTTGAATCTCAGTTTTTCTAGGCAATACAAAAAGCCATCAGCAGGTCGTAGCTGTTTAAAAGCGACTTTTTTTTTATTGGTGTTTGTTACAAATTATTGTAGCTGAAACTGCCTCCAGCCGTAAAGTGAAAGTGAGAAATATGTTAGTGAGTCCTTAATATGGCCGTTTTGTTTTATTTGTCAACGGATAAAGTGGTTAAGCACAGAAGGCACACCGACTCACTACAGAAAGAACATCAGCATACACAGTACTGGAATTTGACTGCTATCTTTAACACAACTAGAATAGATGTACCTACGAGTTAATTGTTTAACATATCTGAATGATTCCAACGAAAACTTTAGTCAAGCTGTCCCGTCCGTTCCAGCAAACAGAACGCCGTTTTATAGCCATGAAAGTGTTATCTGTTCAACCTGTAGATGGATGGTAGATAATTTATTTCATTGAAAAACGCGGGACGTTGCATGCAAACAAAAACCCAAATCTACGCTACCGTCAAAAAACTTTTGACGAAAAAAAGTTCGCTGGGAAGGAACCAAAATAACATGTGTAATACTACTCGTTTAATATATTATACGTTTAATAATATATCAAACGAATGCAGAAACCGCGCTCTGTCCGAATCTGATGAATGTAACTTTCGACTCGGGCGTTTTTCATCTGCCGTTTTGTTTTCCATTCGCAAGTCACCGTGTACTGTTGACCCCCCACCTCCTCCCCCAATTCCTTATTCCAGTATTACCTTATATGGGTTTAGCAACCTCTTTCTGCCTTCCAGTTTAACAACAACTGACAGTTGTAATTTTTTTTTTATCACTGGCACTTACCATCTATCGTTATGTTTTTCGTATCAAAGTGTTCCCTCCAGATATTCCTTACTTATTTTCATTCGCCGGTTTTCTTTCTCAGGAAATTGAATCAGTATCTGCCGTCGGAACCAGCAAAAGTCTATGAAAGAGCGGTGACGAGGAAATCTGTAGCTCCATTCAATCCAAAGATAACTCTCCACGCCTTGACCAAAGACCAAGTATCGCGAGAATTGGACGACGCTGGAAGAAGGGCCCTCATAGAAGAGTATTTCGAGGTGTGTGACTTTATCATTTTTCTACAAACACATACGCGTGATAAAGTGTTCTTGTGTAGTTTTGTTTTGAGTTATTAACTTGCTCCTGGTAGAGATGGGCGAATCCGGATTCGAATCCAGGATTCGTCGTTTTGGCCGGATTCGAATCCGGATTCAAATCTTCTGCTTGTCAGGCTGGATTCGGATTCAGACTCGGATTCCGAACCCTCAGTTTTGCGAATCCGCTAAAATTCCTAGACTTCATCCTTCCAGTTTCCGTTTTCCCAATTTTTACAGTGTGTCTATAGGCAATGCAACTTTTGGTCTCCACCTCCAACCATTCTCAGTAATCTATCACGTTATCTGATACCTTAGATATTACCTTGGATATCAGTGCTTTTTGTCACCTCTGATTTTTAAACCATAACCTATGTACATGATTTGATTTTGTTAAGGTCGGATTCGAATCCGGATTCGAATCCTCAGCATGAAATGGTGGATTCGGATTTGGAATCGGATTTGTACCTAGCCCTGGATTCGGATTCGGATTCGGACTGGAATCCTTTCATGATCGGACTCGCCCGTCTCTGGCTCCTGGGGGATTTGGACATGCGAGTTCAGATCCCGCCAGAGGATGGGATTTGGAATCGATGACATTTCCGGTTCACTACTTACAATATTGCCATATCAAGGGCGCTGTTCCCACTCTTCAAATTGCTTCTTTGGATTTCTCCAGGCCCTGCTACTACGCCAGAGCCCTAGACTCATAGATTAAATTCAGTTTATTCTTATCCCACCTGCAAAAATAGGAAAGAGAGACGACCTAAATATGGAGTATGACAAAATGGAAGATTAAAATCTGAAGATTTTAGTAGTAAGTTTTGAAGATAAAGTCAGAAGTAGAAATAAGGAAACCGGCAAGAGACTTAGAGAGTTGTAATATGTTGCTTTCAAAGCAGTAAGTTGGAAAAGGAAGAAGCAGACGGAAAAAGAAGTGAAGTTTTTTGTAAAAATGCTTTTGTATTATTGCGTGTTCTTCCTCCCTGCTGTAAATACGGTTGACCTGATTCCACGACGTTTGCCACGTGTTTCCTTCAATCACTGGTGAGCGAAAGGCAAATATTTGAGACTAAACTTCCAAACGAGGTATTTCAATAAGTTCCCTCCGAATCAGTTTCGAGTCCGAAGTTTGGGTACATTACGCTTATTCAGTCCAGCGATCCTAGAGCTGTGAGAAATTTGAGAGAAGAGCAGTAATATGATATTGCGAGGGAGGGGATTAACTTATACAACAGTGTTATACCCACAGAAACGTTATACGGTGGGTCAAAACGAAGAGACAGAGGTAGTAGTGTCCAAGACCCAGACATAAACTCACTTCAGATCGACTACTCCAGTTCCATGCTAACTTTTAATGTGGTAACACAAAGCAGAAAGGAAAAATTAAAAAATATGGTAACTAAGTAGAAATCAAGGACCGAAATGCATTTCTTTATTTAATTCTGACTAGCTTGCTTAGTGGTTTGTCCATTGAGGACCGTCCTGCGAGAAAGAAAAATATTTTGGGTACGGTTGTTAGTACATTGCCCAGCTGCAGGGGCACTGTAACGCCGTGAGAACTATAAAACTGGAGAATACCAGATTACAGACTGTTGACTGACTGACAAACTGTAGCGGAACACGTCTTCAGAAAGCAAAAGAAATAGAGCGTTTGGTCGGGGTGAGCCGGCAAAGTAGAATAAGTCGTTTCCGTTGCACTTTTGACCATCAGACTTTTGATGGCCCAGGTTGGAAAAAGGATCGGAGACAGTTCTGCTAACTATTCAGTGGGGAAACAGGGACTAAGCTGCATTCTTTTCCGGCTCTGGCCTGTCAGACTATCTGTTCGGAGAAGCGGCGATGATCCAGTATTGTTGCCTACTAGATGAGGTGTCTTTTCCTTGAATACACTTTGTCAGCTTGATATCTACTAGCTCCTAATTAACCTCTATACTTTGTATATGGGGACAGCCCTCCTGGTCTTACGTTCAGGCAAAGTGCCTTTACTCTACCCTGGAACTTGGAAGTCAGTTTTCTCTGAATTCTTTCAGTCTCTACCCTTGGTGCCAGCCGAAAGGGGACAATGGACAAGCCTACCCGGAATTTTTTCGAGAGATTTTCCGTTGGATTGACTCATTTGCCTGACACAGTGATTCCTGTCTGTCATTCTGTTCCGGGAAATGGAAACGTCTCTGTCTATGAATGTTTTAACCTCTAGTAGCTGTAAAAGAGATATCGATTTTAGTGTCTTCAGTCGATTTTAGACATTGATGTGAAAGAAAGGCTTCGAGTAACTGTTAGAAGCGTTTGACGTTTGCTCTCTTATCACATCCATTTCCGAAAGCAGATTTCTTTCTTGTTTTAATACGCTTCTGGAACTTTCCTTTTGCTCAAAAAGGACCGCCATAACTGACTGTTAAGAAGGTCTTTGGTCCAAGCCTGTTGTGCTAAATGGTTTAACGGTTTAATTAGAGTGGAATGTAATGTCGGCTGTCGATTTTCTCCACGATGCTTCGGTGGCATGTTACTACAGAGACGGTATTATCATTATTGTATTAGAGAGAGAGATTCTATCATCATCCGTTATTGTTACTACTGACATAACTCGCTTAGTCTGTGTCAAATTTGGATACGAACTTCACTTTTACTTACTTTTGCCCAGTATTTAGAAGCGGTAATGAAAGTTTGAGCCCTTTTGGGGCAGAACGCAAGGAGTTGAATGATTTGCGGAGGGAAATTCTTGGGGTGAGTGATTGTTGGACTGAGTTGTTTGTTCTGTTGAAAGAAAAGGAAATTTGGATCTAGCAAATCCACCAGATGTTCCTCCGGATAGGTATGTCCCACAAAGATGACTATTTTAATTTAACGTTTTGTATTAATTCTATAAATTTTATTTGTATCAGCCAAGTATTGAGACGGCGGATAAAACATCTTATTTGGCTTACAGTTCAGACAGCTGATGTTGCGAATCGACCCAGATGACGAAGATGACGATGACGATCCGTCCTTTGCACAGACCCCTGCCAAACGAGGCAATACTGCCCCGGTTGCATTTACCCCCATTACCCCGATCAAAACGGACCCTGCTACCCCTTTGAAAGCAGAGCCTGCCGACACAACGGAGAACACGTTAGCTGCAACGCCTGTTAAGGCAGAGGATACGCCTTTGAAGGCAAAGGAAACGCCTGTTAAGATTAAGGAAACGCCTGTTAAGATCAAGGAAACGCCTGTTAAAGGAAAAGAAACGCCCATTAAAGCAAAGGTAAGGTGCAATTCCTTCGGTTAGACACCAAAAGCTAATTGTAATTAATTTGCTTTGTAATTGTTCATACCAAGAAGGAAGGGGAATCTGTCTCGGCGTGGCTATGAGATCGGGTGACGGCTAATTTCCCAGCAATTAGTTTGTAATTAACTGTTGAGTTGAAGCATGGTCTCAGACAATTTCGAATATTGAATAGGCGAGGATGACGATGACAAAAACCTTCGTTTTCAGCAACAGGCAAAAACGGCCGGATCGGTGAGAAACGACCGAAGGAAAGGTTTATAACGCCCCGTAGTTAGAACGTTCAAACGAAGCCACTCGAGCTCTTCGTCACGCTTACATAGCTCATGTGACCCAACGCAAGGATGTAACATCCTTGGTTCACACCGCTGTGTCGTATGCGATACGATTTTTCCTTGAGTTTTACGATTTAGGACAAAACTGCATGAATCTTCTCACCACCACGCAGACGCAAAAGGAAAACGAAATTTTTCGTCTAGATTTAAATTGGGAAAGGACAAAGAAGCCATTTGGGAAACGACCTCTGAAGATGCGGGAAGATTACCCTTCTGAATACTACCCATTATTATGAATCTTTCGAGCAAAATCTAAAGTCGTCTTGTTTAAAAGAGGTTAATATAAGTTTATTCAGAAGATATTTTGCATTCAGCTATCCTAGGATTACGATGTTTGTTTCAGAACAAGGTAGAGCAACTTTTAGTCTTGAAAATAAAGTAAGCTTTGTTTTCTTCATTTAGTTTCCTCAAAAAATCCCATGCGTTATGTCGGAACAGTCGAAATTTTAAACGCATCCGACACTGCGAAAAGTTTCGAGTTGCTTGTGCACGATTTGTTTCGTTTGTCGGATGGCGCAGACTAATAATACATAAATGGCACTTTACACAAGAGACTTATACCGTGATCAATAAACCAGATGGTCTTATCAGAGTGTCCTGGGTTCAAATCCCGGCTGAGGAGCTTTTTTTGTCTTTCAGATCACTACTAATGAAAGATTACCTTAAAATTACCTTAAATTGCACTTCGGAGCAATCTAAGATATAATCCAGATGCGATGCTCCTACAGGTGGTGGCTCTGGTAATTGGTTCATCTAGTTCTTGTACCGGATCCCGGCGCATCCCAGTACAGCTTCCAGGGTTTTGTTTCCCATTCAGTGTCCACAGACCGTTTGAAGGCTTCTATGGTCTTGGATGTAACAGGCTCTTCTGACAGATCATTCCAAAGTGAGATGACGCAGAATTGTCCACGAAATCGCAGCAGTGTGGACCAGGGGACAAAACTCACTACTTGCGTTGCATCAATGAGATGGGCGAGAAGAGCGACTTGTTAGCGTAGCGCTTTAGCATGCCCTTTCTCTCGTTCCGGTGCTCCATAATTGACATATCAGCATTCCTCGTTTGACAGGGAAACAGTTCTCGCATATTAGCGTCCATTTAGGGGCCCCCTCTCGCTCTGGTGATTACGGCGTCTGATTCAGGATCCTCTTGAGCGCTCTGCTTGCAGAGATAACACTCTGCTTGAGCAAACCTTGTCCAGCGAAAAGAAGGGCATTTTCCCATTTTCGTTGATGAACTGTCGCCAAAGAGACTCAATCGGGACTGGAAGTCGAAACGGGGCACTTAGTCCGATTGCGTGGGGGGATAGCGGAAAGAAGTATTTGAGATCGTTAGATGTTGGATGACGCTTTGAGGAGTCCTTATGACGGTTCTTGATTTGAAGTATTTCGTCTTTAGATTCGGATGCATTCGCGATGGGATAGATTACGAACATGTCGCTAGTTGAGATCAGGACATGGTAGGGCCATTGGATCGTCTATCGGTGCGATTCTGATGGTGCACTTCTGGTGACAGTCAAAGTAGCTCTCGGTGCAACAGTTAAGGAGAAAGACAAATTTTACACTGTAAACAATCTTGCAGTATTTGGTACTGGGATTAATCTTGTCTCTACTGAGATAAGATTCTCTCTAATTTGGATTAATTTTATCCCAGTGGAGATAAGATTAATCCCAGTAGAAAATACTGCAGTTAACTTTAATCCCTACTCGAAGAAACTTTTTACAGTGTAGCTGTTGTATGAATGAAAAGTAAGAAAAATGAAAACGGCTTTCTGTAATTGTTTTAAAGGACCATTGAACTTATAATGTCAATGTAACGTACTTTTGTAATCGTTCCATCAGTTGTTATACCCTGATACCCAAAGTTCAGACGGTACATTCTAAAGCCCTGATGAGAACTCAATGACTTGCCTTATTTTGCTATTTACGATGCGGATCAGCCGACGATTTTTTATAAGAAGCTCCACCGTCAAAACAGCGAAAGCTGTGGGTATTTATTGAAAGCAGAGCCTAGTTTAAAGCGTTCAACTATTATCAACAGATAAACAGTAAACAGTGCGAGGGGGTGCTTTAAGGTTGCTGTATCACCTCTGTTTAAAATTCCCCCACCTTTAATCCCCCAACCTATAGTCCGCTCCAGCAAATATTTCAGAGTGAATCCAAACTTGTCTCCGTCTAACATGCTTAGTTACATCCTTTTAGCGCCGGAATCATGCCCCTCCTCCCTCGCGGATGGCCAGATCCGGGAAAACTTTTCAAGTGAACTGATCTTGGTCCCCTATAACCCAGCAGATTGCTATCCTTCTGGCGTATCTGGAGGCCCAACTGAAGATCAGAGAACCGAGAAAATGGAACAAGGCCAAAGGTTTCGAGGGGATTTCAAAATTTTAATACTTATGCCGCGGCTCGTTCGACTTTCTGATCCAGACAATCGGGGCTTTTAGAGATCTGGTCCTCGTCACTCGTCAGAATCGTTAAACATCTCAGTATGTATCAGAAATCAGCCTTTTGAAAATGAACAGAAATGATACCGTAGTGGTGTTCTATTGAAAAATCACGGCCAAACGGGTCAACTGCAGACAAAACTCTTACTTTTAGCAAATTTGCGAACCATTTGTCCGGCGAGAAAATAATTTTCAATAAACGGACTCAGGATGTATCTTCACCCCTACATCGCACCTCTAATCAACTTTAGATAGAACTTTTACTTAGGACAAATTTTCCGATTTTGGTCTGATTCCAGGTGAACTGTAGGCAGTGTCCGGAGGGAAAATAATTTGGATATATGGATTGAGCGTGTCTCCTTATCCCTATATCAAACCTCTAATCAATTTTCCCTTTTCTTTTAACAAATTTCCAGTTTTGGCCGGATTCGGGTTGAACCGTATGTTCGGTGAGAAAATAATTTGCATATACCGCATGTCTCCTTACGCATGTACCGAATCTCTAATCAACTTCTACTGAAACATTTACTTTTAACAAATTTTCCGGTTTTTGCCAGATTCCGGGTGAACTGTTTGTCCGGTGATAATATACGAACTCAGCATGTCTATTTACCCCTAAAGCGACTATTTCATTATCTGTTGAAATTTTTTGATTGCCCCTTAATTTGAACCACCACCCCTAAACATAGTGAGCTACAGAGCCCATCTACGAACTTGACTTATCCTTCGGCCCAAAAGTCTTCGCACCAAGTTTGAGCAAATATCTCATTCCCTACAAGAGTTTTCAGGGGTAAAGACACATGCTGGATCCATATCTGAACTTGGTTTTCTCAGATGTACCAGTTATTGTACTGTCATAAGTTTCGAAGGCGTTTCAGCTCCTACTATAAGCCTTTATCTGTTTCTAAATTTTAAAAATAAAAATATTTAAGTGTCTGGATCAAATATTAAATTTTTGGGATCCCATCGAAACCTTTGGTCTTGTTGCTTTCACAGCGCTTCTAAGAAGATTCGCAATCAGCAGGTGGCGATATGTAGCCGTATAAAAACGTCGGATCTTCCTTTCTCATCCTAGAATTCCCCGATGCCATAAGACAGTGATCTCGACAGACCCTTAAAGGTCTGCGAACCATTGTGAAGTTTTCATGTCAGCTCACACCTTTTTTGTAAATATTTCCGTCTGCTCCGTTCGCGAGATTCGTCTCGATTTGTTTTGACAGAGCCATTATCATCGGTTATTATTTTGTTTTGCTTCTCACTCTCGTCGGCAACTTTGTTTTGTATCTTTTCGAGGTGTTGACTTCTTAGTTGCTCAATTGATTCTAAATTAGTGAAAATATTTTTGAGTGTTTTGTGATTATTATTATTTTATATTTCTTTGTCCTTTTCTACTGTACTTATGCCCTTCGGCAGAGCGTCATAAATCCTTCATTCATTCAGTTTGTGAAGCTCGTTTTTGGGATCCCGAAACGTAAGTGGAGGGATACCTATGACATCGCAAAAGTTTTCCGTCCGTACGTCTGTCAGCACGATAACTCTCGAAGGGAATGAGATATTTTGATGAAACTTGGTGTGAGGGCTCATCGAGTCAAGGGAAAGGTCGAGTGCGTAGATGTGCCCGATAGCTGCATACTTAGGGGAGGGTTAAGGGGCTAAAAGAAAAAAAGCTAATAATATAGTTGATTACGGGGTAAGAAGACATGCTGAACACGAATATGAAAACCACTTTCTCGCCGGACAAGTAGTTCACCGGTAATCCGCCTAAAACCGGAAAGTTTGTTAAAAGTAAAAGTTTTATCTGAAGTTGATTAGATATCCGATTTAGGAGTAAAGAGACATGCTGAATCCAAATATGGAAACGATTTTCTCGTCGGACAAGTAGATCGGCCGGAATCCGGCCAGAACCGGAAAGTTGTCAAAAATAAAAGATCAATCTGAAGTTGATTAGAGGTTCGATTTAAGGATATGAAGATTATTCTGTCGCCGGACAAGTAGATCGCCCGGAATCCGGCCATAACCGGAAAATCTGTTAAAAGTAGAATTTTTATATACATTTCATTATGTGTTCGATTTACGGGTAAGAAGGCATGCTGAACTCGTGTATGACAATCATTTTATACCTGGACACATTTCACCACAAATCCTGCTGAAATCGGAATATTTGTTAAAAGTTGAAGTTTTATGTGAAGTTGATTATGGAGATATGGATGGTATGGAGATAAGCTGAATCAGTTTTTGAACTTCAATTTTTTGCAAGACAAGTAGTTCGCCCGGAATCCGGCTGAAACCGGAAATTTCGCAGAAGTAAGGCAGGAACTTTCGTCAAAGTAGACATGACGCAGGCTGTATGGGGTAAACTCACATGCTGAATCCATATTTGAACTTCGTCTTCTCCGATGATTACCTTAAGACCCGATTGTCAGTAAATATTAAATTTGTGGGATCCCATCGAAACCTTTGGTCTTGTCTTGTTGGCTGGAGATGAAGGCATAACGAATGACTGAAGGAGATTGAATCGCCTGAACTCTCTGTTACCAGAAGATTAGAGACGAATTGTTGTCTTGTTTGATGATGTTTTAGTCTGATCAGAAATTACTAGACTAATCGGGTCGGATGTGTTCAATAATCCGCTTTCTATGGTTAGTTGCTGACCGTCGTTTCTCAACGTTGATCAATGTTACCACTGATCTCGGAATTCTGTGACTTCTCGCAGATTGTCGACTTCTTTTCAAAATTCTGCCATTAGTGGCTTACCAGCGAATCAACTGAAGTAAAGAAAAACAGTTGGGGCGTATTATTATGAAGCTGATACAGCGAATTAGTAATAGGTGACAAAAAGAAAAAAAAGGACTCAGGTTCCGTTAGAGTTGTGCGGCAACACCGACGTTGAGATCGTTTTTGGTTTGTTGACTGGGTGGTTGCTCATCTACTGTTGAGGCATAGAGTTTTGTTGGGATTAAGGTCAATATTCGTGAGGACTTGTGGCCCTGAGCGAGCGGAGAAGACTGGTGGTAGGACTTGATGTTTTTAATGAAGTATGGTTGTTAAAGATGATGAAGTATTGATTTTCTACGAGTGCGGTAAAATTCGGTTGAGATGTTTGGGCCGATTATCCAAGGCTGGTGTCGTCGTGAACGAAGGCCGGCGTATGGACGCATCTATAAATCGTGCTCGGAACAATCGATTTGATTTGGAAATGGAAAGTATCGAACTATCGTTTGACTAGATGTGACGTCACGAATCTCGGATAATCGGCCCGAATTTAGATGACACCAAACATTTGGGATGTTAGAGGTTTGCGGTGGATCAGGAAACAGGGTTCCTGGATGAAGGGGCATGTTAAGATTGGTGTTGTTTAAACAAATTTTTTTTTGCCAAATATTCCCTGCCGAAACCCCCGGGTTCTTGTGGGGTATTGCAAAAACTCATGTAATTGTGCATTTTATCCTGGGAACACGACTGTGCTTCGTAATCCCGAATTTTGTCTTGATTTCCTACATCTATGTCCCAAGATCCGTAAGTCAACAAAACATACTAGGATTGCACGTTACTGTTTGCCAGAACAGAGCTGAAACAGTAAAAGATGGTAATTTTTTCACTTCCAGAAAACCTCTACGATATCTGAGATCTGAGATTCCAAGAGGAGTAAGTTTTAAATGAAATTTCAACAAGGATAAAATACGTCATTTCTCTAAACACGTTGTCGTTTCAGGTTGAACCAACTTCTCCTCTGTCCAAGAAGATCCCCAAAATCACAATATCGCTTGGATCAAAAGGCAAGCCCAATGACCGCGATTCAGAACGACACCGCGACAAAGATCGCGGACGGGATAAAGAGCGGGAGCGGGATAAAGAGCGGGAGCGGGACCGCGAAAAAGACCGGGACCGGGACCGCGAAAAAGACCGGGACCGCGAAAAGGAGCGCGAGCGCCAGAAAGAGCGGGACCGTGAGCGACATCACAAGTCGAAGAAGCAAGAAAAGAATGACAAAAGTGAGAAGAAGGAAAAAAGTGACAAAGAAAGAAGCGAGAGGGACAAGAAGCATAAAAAGAAGAAAAAGAAGAAGAAGTATGTCAGTGACTCGGATGGTAGTGAAAATGACAGCGATCCAGACTTCATGGGCTGAAAACCGTGAGAACTACTCAGTATGGGCTTTAAGTTATTCGTTTTCCAGTATTTGTTGACGTTGTTTTTTTTTCGGCGGCAGAAATTGATGCAGTTTTGTTTTCCTCGTTTTTTCTTCCAAAGAGAGTTCTTCTTGTGATTCGTGCAGTATAATGTGTCTGTACATAAGAATGAATGGACGCGCTGAATTCTCAACAGTGTTGTTTGTACAATAATATGTCCTTTTTTACCAATGATAAGAGAATGTTTGGTACTTCAGATTTTAAATACGGCCAGACGGCTGAGAATTATAGTCATTTATATGGAATTTTATAATACATGATCAGAAATGTTCGCGGTTTATAAGTATAGCAGTTCACGATGTTCCTTTACTGTCATGTCGTCAACCCTTGGAATTACAAACGAAGCAGTACCAACACCCGACGAGGCTTTCAAGAGGTCGTTAGTCAAAGAACGGAATGTGGCCGGGAAATACCACTCGGGTTTATCTGAGGCCTAAAAACTCAACCATCATCGACGACGGAGCGATTCAACCGATCAAGATGGTCTTCATAGCCAATATGCACTTCGCGTCCTTCTCCAATGCGCCGTCGCTAGTTGACTCTTCCCGTAAGGAGCAGCCAATCCCGATTCCCGACCATCTGAAATACCTGAGTTTGGACAAAAATCTCTAGGAAGTGCGAATTAAGGTCCTCCCGCCGTTGTCGAAAAATTCGATAGCGGTTACACTCTAATTAAATCATCCATGTCATTAATTATGCCCATTCACTCTTTGTCTCGACTCCCGTTGTGTAGGCTAACTTTCAGTAACTAAATTTCATTTTCGCCTAATTTTTGTTCTGATCTGAACTGCAGTCGGTCTTTTTTTTTCACAACGCGTTCATAAACAAATTTAGGCCTAATCAGGAACGAACCCAGCTGAGTGAGAACCTGATAGCAAAGATGTTGAAAGGCAAAATATTTGGACCGAATCAGGAATCACTCCCCGTATTCCCCGCGGACTGGGAATGCTCCCATTATCACCATCATCTAAAAGGACTTCCTTTCAGATTCGGAGGGGAATGAATCTTTGCTTTGGTTGTGAAATTTGAAATTAATTAAAAACAATCAGAGTAAAGAAAATAAAAAATAAAGTGGATCCCGATCGCCTGCATATTTTGTTTTAAACAAAATCGATTTTGAAGCATTCCCCTTGTTCTAGCTGTTTTCCATGTGGGGTTTTTCTGTCTGCGTGCAGTGACACCCTCTGTTCTCGCCGTTCCTCTTGATTCCCCGATAAGTCCAGGGGGAACGGCTAGAATACGCCTTTAAGGTAAGTTCCCACTGCCTAAATAATATTTCTGGCCAAATCAACTAAATTGGTGGCAGATATAGAGCGTGTTCCATCCTACTTACCGTAGTTACTACGCATGACGTCACGAATTCTAGATTTTTGCCGTCAAGGCTGGGACGAATTCGATTTTCCAGCAGAATATCATGCCACGGGGAATCCGACCAATCACGTTACAGAGATCCGTAGTTACTACGCTTACGACGCTCCCGAGCGTGGTAAGCAAATAGTTACTATTAGTTACTGTTTCAAGAAGGTTGGAACGGTCAGCGTAGTAACTTTTTGTGAGGTTGGAACGGAAATAGTTACTAATAGTTACTATTTGTAGACGTGGAACACGCTCATAGACATAATTAAATAATATATAACAATGCAAAGCGGATACGTCAGCTGAATTTTATCAGAGCTATATTTCAGCCCTTCGTGGCAAGGGTCCTCTTCAGCCTCAAAGCCGCTCATGTTGGAAAATCGAACTTTTTCTTTTTTTGTTGAACTGTTTGGTTTCTCCACTAGTTCGTTTTTCTAACTTGAGCGGCTTTGAGTCTTGGGTCAGGTCAGGAGGACACATAGACAAAACGGGGAGACGTCAACCCCCGTGGGGGTGGTCCTTTTTGAGCCCCAGAACCGAATAGAAAAGGGTGGTCTACCTCGCAAAATTGCCAGAACCCAATGTCAATTCGGTGGTCTACTGCGGAAAATAGCCAAGAACCAAGAGGACCCTTGCCAAGAAGGGACGAAAAATAGTTTTAATAAAATTCAGCTGACGTATCGGTTTTGCACCATCAAGTGTGAATCGCAGTTACCTTGGGTTGAAGGAATATTGAGCGTGTCCCACCCTTCTAACGATAGTAACTGTTAGTCACTAACTTCGTTCCAACCTCGTAAAAAGTTACTACGCTGACCGTTCCAACCTTCTTGAAATAGTGACTAACAGTAACTATCTGCTTACCATGCTCGGGAGCGTAGTAAGGGTGTGTTTCGGCGCCAACCGATGTTCAGCGGAAACCAGTAACCGGTTGTCGCGAAAACAGTTTTTTATCATAACCAAAAATCGGTTCTCCCAAAACATTGGAAATTACGCGAAAACGTGTTTCAAATTTGAAGACGATGACGTGATGAAGAAAGATATTTGATAATAAAGATGGAGGAAGAATTTGTAGCTGCAACTGGATCTATATCAACAGCTGACTGGGTTTTGTGTTAGGCTGTATCTGTCACGATAATACAAAATCATAGTAATAATAGCAAAAGAAAAAATTAAAGGTAAAACTGAAAAATTATAAACTGGAAATTGTAATTAAAATTAAAATTAAGACTAAAAATTAAAAATTTAAATTAAACATTCCTTCAGCTCAAGCTGAGTGCGATCATATTTGACAGTGAGAAACGGATACGTCAGCTGAATTTTATCAGAGCTGTATTTCGGCCCTTCTTGGCAAGGGTCCTGTTCAGGGTCAAGTTGGAGTCAAGGTCTCAAGTTGGAAAAACGATAATTACGATCAGACTCGCAGTCAGCTTGGGCTGAAGGAATATTTACTTTTAATTTTTTATTTTTAAGTTTAATTTTTAATTTTTGTTTTTAGTTTTACTTTTTATTTTTAATTACAATTTTCAGTTTTACTTTTAATTTATTTTTTAATATTATTTCTTATTATTATTACAAATTAAAAACTGGAAATTGTAAATCAAAATTAAAAATTGAAATTGAAACTAAAATTAAAAATAAAATTAAACTTAAAAATTAAAATTTAAAAATTAAAATTTAAAAATTAAAATTTAAAATTAAAATTAAATATAAAATTCAAATTAAGAATCAATAAAATATTCAATTTATATTTTGGACTATGTAAGTTCTTATTTTAACTTTAGAACATTTTTCTATTTGCTGTTCCGCCTTGTTTTTAATTTTCTAGTTGATGACGGTGAAGCTGAATCAGAACCAAGAATCGTGAACGGTAACGATAACCGTTCCAAAATTTCCTGACCGAAGATCGGAACCGATCTCCGAACCAAATTCTGGTCGACGCAAAAACACCGGTTCATCAGAACCGAAAGTCGCGAAAACACTGGTTACTCTGAACCGAAGTACATTGGTTGGCGCCGAAACAGGCCCTCATGGTTACTACGCAACTCTGTAACGTGGTTGGTCGGATTCGCCCGTTGTATGATATTCTGGTGGAAAATAGAAAAATCATTCCAGCCTTGGCGGCAAAAAGCCAGAATTCGCGTACTGTCACCACCAATGATTCACGTGTCGCGGAAAAAAAATTGGAAAATGGTACAATTTCTTCGTCAATGGTCAGTGGTAAAAGTTTTTGGGATCTTTTCTTTCGAAACATTGGCGCAACAGTGTAACCAAGGGTGATAGTGGCGGGAATTTTAAACTGTGATGATTGTGACAGCAACGAAGAAGACGCTAACCAGATCAGTCAAAAGTTCGAAAACTGGTTAAGGCCAAAGTGAATTTGAGAAAAGAAGTCCAAGTAGCCTGGTAGTCAAGAAGGGTCTTTAATTAACTCATCATCAACATCACATCAAGATGCAGACCAAGAAAGCAAGAACAGAACAGGGAGCAGTCTAGAACACTCTTGTAATCACCCGCTCGTGCGGTTTCCTCTGATCTGGCCGTCTGGTAGTCTCCTGAACTTGCGGTTTCGCTCGTTACAGCCAAACCTCGTATCTCCGCCTTTTCCACCAATACGTCTACCCAGTAGTCGCCTGAGGTTGCGGTTCCGCCTGTCCTGGCGGTCAGTGTGTCCTCGTACAGATGCTAAAACCCCTCAGAGCGCGGTTCGGCTCTGATGATGGCATGGGGCTGTGTCATCTATGGGTCGTTTTATTCTGTCGAGGCTGCTGTACTATTTGGCGTCAGGTGTCGGCGCAATAGATCTAGCAAGGGGGTAACGACTTCTTTTTGTTCTAGGTGTACGTCTGTATGATCGCAGTCATCACGCACTTTTTTATTATGGAGGTATTTAAGTAAAATTTTAACCGAGTTTGACGAATTATTGGCGTTCGGAACAGGACACCTGTTTAATTAGTTTGAAATTCGCTTTACTATCTTCTCTTCTCCCTTTCCGGAACTTGATGCGGTACGTCTCCTCCGTAATGGTGGGTTTCCACACTGCGTAAATTCCGAGCGTATTTGAGCTTTAAAATATTTCTAGCAATACAATACTCCTTCTCGAATTGACTATCAGGATATGGTTTCGTTCTTGCCTACTTTAGTACGCAAAACACTCGACGAACCAAAATGAGTCGGCGCTCTTATCGCAACTGACCGCAAACAATAGCCTACTTGGAATTGTTCTTCCTGTTCAACGAACTTTTCCGCTATAATTAACCCATAACCCTTTAACAAATTAAAGATTACGCAACTCCCGACTCAGGTCCTTGGACAACCGTAATCAAGTATCGGTTCGATTTTTATCAGTTCCCAACCCGTGTGAAAAATTTCGCGCTCGTGAGAATTAGTTAAGGGGACGCTAGTCCAAACCCATTATGACAGGCAGATTCAGAAAGGGTTTCAGTCGGTAAACAGGTCAAAGCAAAGGACTACTGTGCGATGTTTATCTGATTTTCACAGGTCATTAGAGGGAATTAGGTCTTGACGCTGACTTCACATCGCAGTTGCATAACGTTTAGGGTTATTTCGGAGGGGGGGGGGGCTTCGGGTCGGATTAAAAAAGTAAAAAAGACAGATCAGAGGTTAACGGTTATAAAAACGATTATTTTGGCATGTTTTTTTTTTGGGGGGGGGGGGGTGCTTGGGTCGCTTGAGACGTTAAGTCTTTCCAAATGCCAAGTTTCATTAAGAATCGATCATCCGTTCAGTAGCTATAAATGCCCCAAGATCCGGATTCCCCCTCCCTCCACCCCCCCCCCCCACGATGCTTGGATCGGGAAATCGACTATTTCCAGCCTAATCATTTGGGTGCTACTGATATGCCTGCCAAGCTTATGTAGCTTATGGAAGTGCACGGAGCAGTAAAACCCGAACCGACAGACCGACAGACATTGTGATCGCCGACTTTGCCGAAGGGCAAGTGCCATAAAATGGTCCGTTGTTCTGAAAATTATTCTAAAAACAGTCCGTAAAAAATTAAGAGCCAGTCAGTAAATACCTCCCCTCCCCTAAAATTTGTGGCTAGTAACGCCTCCGGTGGTTACATTGTCAACTTAAAAATACAAGCTACGTTAGAACTCGAATACTTAATTTATGTATTTATCATATGTCATTTCAAAAAGAAAATTTTTCGGATTTATCAAACTAACGTGAACTTGCGAATGTTTAATCGGATTAAACAAGTCAAGTCTGATCCGATTAAACTTGAACTTGAAAACTATTACAAATCCTGTTTATTAACTGAATATTTCAAAGTGATTTATTAGACATTACACAGCTTGACGAGGACCCTTGCCAAGAAGGGCCGCAATATTGCTGTCAGAAGCACCGTAGCTGACCTATCTATTTTTAGCCATTGTCTGAATGTAATTACAACATTATACAGCAACAACCTCCCCCCACAGAGGTCGTACCTGGTCCAGATCTCACATCTTACAATTCGGGCCGATGACCATTGTATTTTCCAGTTTTCACCCCATTATCAGTTTGATTTATACATACGTTAATACATTTCTCGCCCCCCCCCCCCATCCAACTACCATCTAAAACCATCGCTCTAAAAGAAGGTACATAAATCTGTTTTCGCAACTATTATACAATAGCCTACTCGGGCTTGTTCTTCCACTTAAACAAACTTCTCCGCTGTAATTAACCCACAACCCTTTAACAAATTAAAGATTACGCAATTCCCGAGGCAGGTCCTTGGACAACCGTAATCAAGTATCCGTTTGATTCTATCCGTTCCCAACCGTGTGAAAAATTTCGCGCTCGTGAGAATTAGTTAAGGGGACGCTAGTCTAAACCGATTATGGCAGTCAGATCCAGAACGGGTTTCGGTCGGTAAACAGGTCAAAGCAAATGATTCTACTGTACGATGTTTATTTGAGTCTCACAGGTCATTAGAGGGAATTGGGTTTTGACGCTGACTTCAAATCGCATTGCATTACGTTTAGGGTGCTTCTTTTTAGCATTTATTTCGGAGGGATTAACAAAGTAAAAAGACAGATCAGAGGTGAACGCTTATAAAAACGGTTATTTTTGCATGTTTTTATGGCACTTGCCCTTCGGCCAAGTGCCATATAGCGATCGCAATTTCTGTCCGTCCGTCGGTCTGTCGGTCTGTCCAGGTTTTGCTAGTTCGGGCACTTCCACATAAGCTAGAACGATAAAACTTGGCAGGCGTATCAGGGACCCCAAATGATTAAGTTGGAAATAGTCACTTCCCCGATCCGAGCACCGTGGGGGGAGTGGAGGGAGGGGGAATCCGGAATCTTGAGGTATTTTTAACTTTTGAACGGGTGATCGGATCTCGATGAAACTTGATATTTGGAATGACCTCATGCCTCAGACGACCCACTTAAAATCCGGACCGGATCCGGTGACTTTTGGGGGAGCTGGAGGGGGCAACCGGAAATCTTGGGAAACGCTATGAGTGGAGGGATCGAGATGAAACTTGGTGGGAAGACACCTAGCAAACACTAGATACATCATTGACATAACCGAGCCGATTCGGGTACTGTGGGGGGAGTGGAGGGAGTGGGAATCCGGAATCTTGAGGTATTTATAACTTTTGAACGGGTGATCGGATCTCGATGGAACTTGATATTTGGAAAGACCTCATACCTCAGACGACCCACTTATAATCTGGACCGGATCCGGTGACTTTTGGGGGGAGCTGGAGGAGGCAACCGGAAATCTTGGGAAATGCTATGAGTGGAGGGGTCGAGATGAAACTTGGTGGGAAGACACCTAGCAAACACTAGATACATCATTGACATGACCGAACCGATTCGGGCACTGTCGGGGGAGTGGAGAGAGGGGGAATCCGGAATCTTGAGGTATTTATAACTTTTGAACGGGTGACCGGATCTCGATGAAACTTGATATTTGGAACGACCTCATGCCTCAGACAACCCACTTAAAATTCGGACCGGATCCGGTGACTTTTGGGGGGGAGCTGGAGGGGGCAACCGGAAATCTTGGGAAACGCTATGAGTGGAGGGATCGAGATGAAACTTGGTGGGAAGACACCTAGCAAACACTAGATACATCATTGACATGACCGAGCCGATTCGGGCACTGTCGGGGGAGTGGAGGGAGGGGGAATCCGGAATCTTGAGGTATTTATAACTTTTGAACGGGTGACCGAATCTCGATGAAACTTGATATTTGGAAAGACCTCATGCCTCAGACGACCCACTTAAAATCCGGACCGGATCCGGTGACTTTTGGGCGGAGCTGGAGGGGAGAACCGGAAATATTGGAAAACGCTAAGAGTGGATGGATCGAGATGAAACTTGGTGGGAAGACACCTAGCAAACACTAGATATATCATTGACATAACCGAGCCGTGCTTACTCGTAACAAGTGCCATATGAGCTCGTAGCTCTTGTTTTTATTTGCGGGGGGGCTTTGGGTCGCCTGAGACATGAAGTCTTTCCAAATGCCAAGTTTCATTACGATTCGATCATCTGTTCAGTAGCTATAAATGCCCCAAGATCCAGGTTCCCCCTCCCTCCACTCCCCCCCGCGATGCTTGGATCGGGGAATTGACTATTTCCAGCTTAATCATTTGGGGCCTGCTGTTTCGTTTCGTTGTCCTAGCTTATTTGGAACTGCACTAGATAGCAAAACACGGACCGACGGACGGACAGACATTGTGATCGCCGACTTTGCTTGACTTTGCTGAAGGGCAAGTGCCATAAAATGGTCCGTTCTTCTGAAAATCAGTCGATTTTTCGTCAGAACAGTCGATTTTTTCTTGAAAAACAGTCCGTAAAAATTTAATAGCCAGTCAGTAAATACCTCCCCTCCCCTAACATTTTTGGCTAGTAACGCCTCTGGTGGTTACATAGTCCCTTCAAAAATACAAGCTACGTTAGAACTCAAATACATAATTTTATGTATTTATCATCCGTCATTTCAAAAAGAAAATGACGGAGTATAAAGGTTGCATTTTTCATATTTATCAAATCTAACGTCAACTTACGAATGTCGAAAACTTGCGAATGTCGGTAAACAGGTCAAAGGAAAGGACTCCTACTGTGCAGTGTTTATCTGAGTCTCACAGGTCATTAGAGGGAATTGGGTTTTGACCCTGACTTCAAATCGCATTTGCATTACGTTTAGGGTTCTTTTGTTGCATCCTTTAAGTGCCTGAAGCAGCAAGCGTCCTAATTAATGTATCGTCGAGCCACAAAATTTCCGGGACTCCCCCTCCAACTCCCCCCACTGTGGCTGAATAATTTGATCTCCAAAAAAACTTCTCCAGTGTAATTCCTTGGAATCAAATAATAAACAATCATAAACAATCAACAATTTCAATTGTATTTTGCACAATCACTATGACAGTGAAGCACGCCGAATTAACAGAAGTAGACTTGAAGATCCCTTAGTAATGTTGCCACATCATGTTCATCAGTCTGTCTCGGTCTGCCATAACTTTTGTCCCTACCCTCTTGGACGAGTGAATCTTATGGTTCGATCAGAGTCATGTCCTTATGGACTAGAATTCCTGGCAGTATTTTTGCCACTATCAACCGTATCTCAACTTTTCCATACGAACATCAACTCATGGAGATTACCCTCTTGGACGAGTGAATCTTATGGTTCGATCAGAGTCATGTCCTTGTGGACTGGAATTCCTGGCAGTATTTTTGCCACTATCAACCGTATCTCAACTTTTCCATACGAACATCAACTCATGGAGATTCGGTAGCTACACAGAGTACCAAATGGGCTATCGGTCCAAAATTATTCGGTATCAGGATTGAGATTCGGTAAATTATTCGGCATAATTTTTGGGACTCGATAGTTACCACGAATCCCTGATTCGTGAGTTTCTCATCGGCTCTCGAGTGTTTTGTCTATGTCCTGAAGAGCACCACTGCCAAGAAGAGCCGACAAAAAAATCGGCATTTCATTATTTTAGCTGCGGCTTGAGGAGTTGGACCTCGGGTTGCTCAAGTCACATTTAGAGGGGGTTAAATTTCGTAGTTTCATATTTTTGCCAGTGACCTGAAAAGATCCCTTGCCAAAAAGGACCGACAAAAAATCCGAGGAGGACCATTGCCGCGAAGGGCTGACATACCAAAAATTGCAAATTTCGTATTTTCTCGTCTCTCGAGTTTCTCAATGGGTTTCGAGTTTAAACCCTTACGATATTGGCATTGAAATTTTAAAAAAAATCGGTATTTCATAATTTTAGCTGCAGACTGAGGAGTAGCTTTGTGAAGAAGGGTCGAAATCCCCAGATAGAAATTTCATGTTTTAGCTGACCTTAGAAGAAAGCCACGAGGAGACCAGATACCAAAAATTGTGAAAACTTCGTATTTTTATAATGGCACTTTGGGTTGCTCTGAGAGGTTTAAGTTTCATAATTTCATTATTTAATTTTTGTGAATCAATGATCGACATTTAGGAAGTCTTATTTGACCCTTTGTTTGAGTAAACACAATAATATAGATACCACTTCTTGGTAATGAAGCTCATTTCAGTGGTGTAGGCTACCACACATAAAAGTCGCAGACCCTCGTAAATAAAAATAAAAAACTGAATTTCAGCTTAAATTGTTAAGAAACAAATGGGACTCATTTTCTTAGAGAATACAAAAGTTCATTACCTTGAAAAAAATTCCGCGTTCTGAGCCTTTCTTTGCAATTTTTGCGATAATTTGTAACCATTATTTGTAAAATATGGTGAATAGAGAATGAACAGTTAATCAGATAATAGAGAATGAATCGTATTCTTGTAGAGCTCGCTTTGGCCTTTCGAATGATATAAGATAACATTGGATTTCGACAACTATGTATCTTTGAAAAAATGTACAATGATGACAAGTCAACACGAGTTTTAGCCTACATCTCGGAAATGCAACAGCTGCGGCAACGCGCACTACGATATTCGTTTTCAGCGACATCGACTACCCTATAAACTACTTCTTAATGTTTGTGTTCCAAAACTTCTCAGCATTTGTGTTCCACCTAAGCTTTGATTAACAGAAATACGCGAGTCGTCAAAATATAGAATCTGGCTGGCGCCAGCCTGAGCTAGGATATTCGGTATCAACTCACCCCTTGTTGTCATTCGATGCCAGTCAAACCCGCAATGTGGGAGGGAATAGGGTGGCAATGCGCAAAGTGGGTGGGTTACGCTGATACAACAGTAAATACACGTCGGATATTGACGTGTCCATTTAACAGGTGGGCCGTGGGAAGTAAATAGTGATTATTGCAATTGGAGAGCAGCGAAGGCAACGTTTGAAGGGGAAGATAACAGAGCTGTTTAATGGAAATAGAAGACTCGAAAGAAGACTTTCGTTATCTCAGATCATATCATCTGTTGTTATAATACTTTGGTGAGCTAATATTTTGGCCACGGGAAAGGAAATGATACGGAGAGAAGCAGGGGGATAGTGTAGACTACACCACGGAACTGGAACCTCGATTAAAACTTTAAATTAGATTGGCGGGCTCCAATTCCCCACTGTAAAATGTACTTTCCGAAAGAACAAGACCGAATGTTTCGATGGGATCCCAATGTGGAATATTTGTTGATTTATTTAACAACCTATAGACAAGCGGGTCTAGTAGATGTCGAGGGGTTGCTCACTCCCAAAAACGACGCACACCAAGTGGCGCGTGCCGGTGCCAAGCCGCGTTATTTTTTCAAATTAAGTATTGTGATAAACCATGATTTCTGATGTACATGTAAACAAATTTCATCAGATATTGGCCAAGAATGAAGCAAGTCTACAATGTTCACGAGCTTGGGTTGAATTACTTGCAAGGCTGGGTCACAGGATGAAATTTACGAATGTGTAAATTCTTGGGTTTCTTGTATTTAATTATAAACGATACCCTTGAAATAAGAATGATCATGGGCCCTTGGAAATCAAGAGAATGATCTGGTGAAAAGTATTATATATATTATAAAAAAGGAAAGTCAGGTGCCGGCATTTGCACCCTGGAAATTGGTGTACAGTTAAATCGAGGATGGGCAACCCCTTTGTAGCTGAGCTCTTTACACTGTTTCCGCGGTAGTTTTGTTTGCCTCTCCACACATCGCTGCTAAAACATCGTAGCTGACGTATCCTATGCACGAATACATTTACCTCCTCCCACCCCCTTCCTCCCATAGTTTCTTTATCAACCGTCACCTTTTCTCTACTTGTAAAATGGACGTATGACATTTTCAGCACAAAATAATTACTCAAAAAATTAGTCTCTAGCAGTGAGCAGTGGGCAAGATTCGTCATCATGCATGAAAGGCCTCCCAGCGCTGCGAATTTGACTCCCACGTCACCCCCTTTCTCCCACCGGCTTCGGTCAAGCAAGGTGAATGAGTAGCCTACTATGTAGCGCTACCAAGGCCGATAAATTGTTCAATTTGGTTGTTCGTTGGAAAACAGAAGATCGGAATAATTGGCTACTAAGGATTCCATCCGTGGGTTATTAATTATGATAGTACGGCATACGCGGGGCCATGCAAGGATTCGATTCCAAATCAAGACTAGGTACGCATCAGAGTACACCATTTCATGCTGAGGATTCGAACTCGACCTTAAAAACAAGACCTAAGGTTTCGATGGGATTCCAAAAATTTAATATTCGATACAGGAAATTGTGTTTTGTCTTTGCCAGATCCAGTCTTCGCCAGACTCCTTGATCTGAGCAAACCAAATTCAAATATTGGTTCAGTCCGTCGACGTATTAGCTCACTAACACCTGCAGGCGTGACACGTTGTGTACGGATTACGGAATATCGTTCTCGGAGTGAGCAAACCCTCCCCATTTTGCGAAATTTATTTACACTTGTAGTTTTGTGTGATATGTAGTGGTTAATCTGTGTTTTTCCATACGTCTAGTTCGCTTACTCTGTTCGCCCCTTAAATCGAGTATTTTTAAAATAATTTGCATTACTCTACGCACGTAATTCGCATCTTCCTGACCTGGCACTACGCTAATCTCTACAAAATGACAAAGATTCTGTAGAATTAAATTTGGTTATGTTTAACCACGAGAAAGTGCAACCTCGAGTGCAAGCTAAGTTAAACTAAAATGACGGAAGCATAACGGCACTGCACTGACTCTTACGAAATCGTTTGCATGATTTTTTAGCATAAGTAAGATTGTTATAATCCAATATGGTAAACCCCCTTTATCACCGCTTGGACCTGGTTCTGCCGCGCCAGGATTTTCGATTTCCTTCAGCGCGAGTTTTCTTTGGCCAATATGTAATAAGTTTATCTCAATGCCTTTTTCTCCTAGCAAAGCAACCAAGTTTGAGCAAGAACAGAGATTCAACTAATTGTATGCTGATCTAAATTTCCGTGTTCTTTTAGAGCGAACTAGTGTAACACCGATCCCTGGAAATTAGAGTTTCCTTCTTTTTTTTTACGAAATCCCAAATATTTTGTAGAATCAGATTTCTCTTTTTCTCTAGTATTTATGTTGCCTGCCTGTTTTTCCTCATCTACCCTCGTCCCTTGCCCAAATCTGAAAAATACAATTCAATAGCCTTTGCCAACTTTGCGGTAATACCCTCCAGCTTGAGGCTACGAAACTTGCAGACCGGCCGACTCCGTTGCTTGCTTTGCTCCAACACCCCTTATCTTTGTCCGGCTCTTTTGAATAATTAACAGTCAAGATGGGTTTGAATAATTAAAAACTCAGATGGGGATGCTCAGGAGAATAGTTGCGAAAACAGATTTATGTACCTTCTTTTAGAGCGATGGTTTTAGATGGTAGTTGGATGGGGGGGGGGGGGGGGGGGGTCCGAGAAATGTATTAACATATGTATAAATCAAACCGATAGAGATAATGGGGTGAAAACTGGCAAATACAATCGCCATCGGCCCGAATTGTAAGATGTGAGATCTGGACCAGGTACGACCTCTGTGGGGGGAGGTTGTTGGTGTATACTGTTGTAATTACATTCAGACAATGGCTAAAAATGGATAGGTCAGCTACGGTGCTTCTGACAGCAATATTGCGGCCCTTCTTGGCAAGGGTCCTCGTCAAGCTGTGTAATGTCTAATAAATCACTTTGAAATATTCAGTTAATAAACAGGATTTGTAATAGTTTTCAAGTTCAAGTTTAATCGGATCAGACTTGACTTATTTAATCCGATTAAACATTCGCAAGTTCACGTTAGACTTGATAAATATGAAAAATGCAACTTTTGTACTCCGTCATTTTCATTTTGAAATTCTTTTTCTTTTTGAAATGACGGATGATAAATACATAAAATTAAGTATTCGAGTTCTAACGTAGCTTGTATTTTTGAATTGACAATGTAACCACCGGAGGCGTTACTAGCCAAAAATTTTAGGGGAGGGGAGGTATTTATCGACTGGCTCTTAATTTTTTACAGACTGTTTTTCAGAAGAATTTTCAGAACAACGGACCATTTTATGGCACTTGCCCTTCGGCAAAGTCGGCGATCACAATGTCTGTCCGTCCGTCGGTCTGTCGGTTCGGGTTTTGCTACTCTGTGCACTTCCATAAGCTACATAAGCTTAGCAGGCATATCAGTAGCATCCAAATGATTAGGCTGGAAATAGTCGATTTCCCGATCCAAGCATCGTGGGGGGGGGTGGAGGGAGGGGAAATCCGGATCTTGGGGCATTTATAGCTACTGAACGGATGATCGATTCTTAATGAAACTTGGCATTTGGAAAGACTTAGCGTCTCAAGCGACCCAAGCCCCCCCCCCCCCCCCCAAAAAAAAAACATGCCAAAATAATCGTTTTTATAACCGTTAACCTCTGATCTGTCTTTTTTACTTTTTTAATCCGAGCCCCCCCCCCCCCTCCAAAATAACCCTAAACGTAATGCAACTGCGATGTGAAGTCAGCGTCAAAACCCAATTCCCAGTTTTCAAGTTCAAGTTTAATCGGATCAAACTTGACTTGTTTAATCCGATTAAACATTCGCAAGTTCACGTTAGATTTGATAAATATGAAAAATGCAACTTTTGTACTCCGTCATTTTCTTTTTGAAATGACGGATGATAAATACATAAAATTAAGTATTCGAGTTCTAACGTAGCTTGTATTTTTGAATTGACAATGTAACCACCGGAGGCGTTACTAGCCAAAAATTTTAGGGGAGGGGAGGTATTTATCGACTGGCTCTTAATTTTTTACAGACTGTTTTTCAGAAGAATTTTCAGAACAACGGACCATTTTATGGCACTTACCCTTCGGCAAAGTCGGCAATCACAATGTCTGTCCGTCCGTCGGTCTGTCGGTTCGGGTTTTGCTACTCCGTGCACTTCCATAAGCTACATAAGCTTGGCAGGCATATCAGTAGCACCCAAATGATTAGGCTGGAAATAGTCGATTTCCCGATCCAAGCATCGTGGAGGGGGGGGGGGGTGGAGGGAGGGGGAATCCGGATCTTGGGGCATTTATAGCTACTGAACGGATGATCGATTCTTAATGAAACTTGGCATTTGGAAAGACTTAGCGTCTCAAGCGACCCAAGCCAAAAAAAAACAGGCAAGTTTTTATAACCGTTAACCTCTGATCTGTCTCTTTTACTTTTTTAATCCGACCCGAGGCCCCCCCCCCTCCGAAATAACCCTAAACGTAATGCAACTGCGATGTGAAGTCAGCGTAAAACCCAATTCCCTCTAATGACCTGTGAAAATCAGATAAACATCGCACAGTAGTCCTTTGCTTTGACCTGTTTACCGACCGAAACCCTTTCTGAATCTGCCTGTCATGATGGGTTTGGACTAGCGTCCCCTTAACTAATTCTCACGAGCGCGAAATTTTTCACACGGGTTGGGAACTGACAAAAATCAAACCGATGCTTGATTACGGTTGTCCAAGGACCTGAGTCGGGAGTTGCGTAATCTTTAATTTGTTAAAGTGTTATGGGTTAATTAAAGCGGAAAAGTTTGTTGAACAGGAAGAACAATTCCAAGTAGGCTATTGTTTGCGGTCAAACAGGTGGGACAGCAGTTGCGATAGGAGCGCCGATTCGTTTTGGTTCGACGACTGTTTTGCGTACTAAAGTAGGCCAGAACGAAACCATATCCTGATAGTCAATTCGAGAAGGAGGCAAGACAATCTAAATACTCGACGGAGCGGCTTCCATCCCGGTTGGAAATTCTAGGCCGATCGTGAGTCAAAAGTACGGCGGAGAAGATTGCAGCGGCGAAGGCAAATCAGTTACGCTTAAGGCGGCGTCACGCAGTACCAAGAGTGACGGCGAGCGAGTATTTAGTGGCACTATAAACTCGTCGGTTAAGGTTGATTCCCACCAATCGAGCAAAATATCAGGTTCCGGTTCACCAGTCGTCATGCATGCTGCTCAATATTATCAACTTGTGACGACGATGAATAGCATGCTGGTACGCATGCTGGTACAGCAGAATGGAGCACAAGGTGTTTCTGATCCGATGCCTAAACTGCTGGAACTCAGCGAGCGCCAACTCTTTTCTCAGCATGTTCGAGTCACGTGCCACCACATTCCCGGAAATAAGTGGGCAACTCACCTGTATCCTGTGTGGTCTGGTCCGGCGCTGGAAGCCATGTCCAGTTCAAGTAGCGACACTTTTATTGTATTGCTAGAAATATTTTAAACCTCAAATACGCTCGGAATTTACGCAGTGTGGAAACCCACCATTACGGAGGAGACGTACCGCATCAAGTTCCGGAAAGGGAGAAGAGAAGATAGTAAAGCGAATTTCAAACTAATTAAACAGGTGTCCTGTTCCGAACGCCAATAATTCGTCAAACTCGGTTAAAATTTTACTTAAATACCTCCATAATAAAAAAGTGCGTGATGACTGCGATCATACAGACGTACACCTAGAACAAAAAGAAGTCGTTACCCCCTTGCTAGATCTATTGCGCCGACACCTGACGCCAAATAGTACAGCAGCCTCGACAGAATAAAACGACCCATAGATGACACAGCCCCATGCCATCATCAGAGCCGAACCGCGCTCTGAGGAGTTTTAGCATCTGTACGAGGACACACTGACCGCCAGGACAGGCGGAACCGCAACCTCAGGCGACTACTGGGTAGACGTATTGGCGGAAAAGGCGGAGATACGAGGTTTGGCTGTAACGAGCGAAACCGCAAGTTCAGGAGACTACCAGACGGCCAGATCAGAGGAAACCGCACGAGCGGGTGATTACAAGAGTGTTCTAGACTGACAGGGAGCATAGCCTACTGTAGGTCTGCTGCAGTCTGCTGTAGGTAAGGATCAGGGAACAGTGTAGGTTTGATTCTCAAAGGGCAAATGAAAAGTAATGGTGTTATTTTCGAAAACTACTGTAAATTTACCTACAAAAGAGTAATATCTTTGTGAGAGCAGCACTTTGGTTTTGTCCCATTTTTTCTATGCCACCAATTTCAGCTTATTGCCGGAAAGCGGTAAGGGTCCAACCTGTGCGGCTTTTAAGTGAAGTGTAGAGCTTAGCCTTATTCCTTGTTGATGAATATGACATTGCATTTTGGAAAGCTACGTAGAACTCCTGCCTGAGGCCAAAAAGGATGGCTTTTGCTTGTCCTCGAGCCAGAGTCTGGTGTTGCATGAAGCTGCCACCCTAAACTCCTATTTTGGGGAAATGACTTAGGGAAAAAGAGTAAAGGTTGAAGTAAATTTCAGTGGAGTATCCTGAAAGGAAGCTTAGAACCTTCGCTTTCTGCTGGTACCATAGTTTACTTGTAATTGTTCAAGACTAAGCTGGAGAACACAAAAGAATAGGCACCCAAGTGATCATGAAGTCGCCCACTTTGCTGAAAATGATATTTTGCTACATGGTGAAGTTAGAAGCCAGCTGTTTGGTCAGAGAGGTTCCTTGACCTTTTGCAAATAAAAAAATTTGCTGTTTTCTTGGAATTTGCATGATTTTTCTGGGGATGGCAGCTTCATGATCCAAGGTGGCAGGATCATGTACCATGGCCAATTGGGGGGTGGGCGGTGCCATAGCAAGGGCAGCTTCATGCAACACTCCTGTACGGTGTGCAAAATGAAGTGGAGTTATACAGCCTATTAGAGAGGACTATCTGAAGTTATGCAGCCAAGCTTTTGTTTAATCAAGTGGAAAGCTCTGCTCTAGCAGGCAAGCAGGCAGACACCAGTTTGAAATTTAAGTTGGACTAAAGTCTTTAAGTGCTAATTATGTGCGTCATTTGCCCGGCCCCACAACCAACATCTTCTTCAAGTGATAAATAAAAAAAATGTACAGAAACAAAAAAGTGGCACTTTCCTTTGGTTCCGAAATTGCTGTCATCTATTGTTTCTGCCCATTTTTGTTCGTGATTTCGTCTGAGCTTATTACTTGCTTACTTACTTGGGATTACAGTAGAGAACTGGTATCAGATGCCGCTTAAACTTTAAAAGTTCTCTCATTTCTAAAAGCTTATCCTTTGCTCCTTTCTAAGTTCATATTTAGAAAGTTGGCCTACTTCAATAAGGTCAGCTTTTGAACTATTACAGACTTATTTTTTTGTAGCCCTTGATGAACTGATTAAAGCATAACTCATCCGTTTTTAACAAAATTCCTTCATGAGATACACCAGTTGAAAGTTTCGAGGGGTTGACAAAGTGATTTTTTCCCACAAACCAATCGCCAAGACAGCTGAACTCGACTGCTGAAAAAAAAACTCAGGTTAATCACAGGCTGACGCAGTGGAGAAAAATTATTTAAGCACAGCCGAGGTCGAATCAGCAAATGAGCTGTCAAAGATTAGGAAAAGGTCTGGATGTTAATTAGTAAGATATACACTGAAACCAAAAACAGGCCGATCCCAATTGTGAGACATGTAAGGGACTTGTAAGCAACATTGGGCTGTTATACCATAATGGGGATTTTGCAACTTTTGCTAGTCGGTATAGCTTACCTGTCATTTGTTTCCTATGTATTTGATCTCTATCATGGGGACAGGGACTTCCAAGTAAGAATCGGTTGCTAGAGGGGGCTCATGAGGGGCTGAAAGTGTGTACAAATTGGTCCACATTTTATTTGATCTCTATAAATCTGAAGGTAAGAATATTCGTCTCCATTGTCCATCAGTGTAACCTAGGATTAAGTGTTTACGGTTAGGTAGTTTCACAATAATTGATGGTGTCAGCTGTGGTATTTTGATCCTGAAAAGTTATGGATAGCTTTAATAGTATTAGTTGTATGTAGTAGTAATAACTTATTACGTTAGAGCCTTGCCGCCATGGTAAGCACGAAACAATAGAGTAAAATTTGCATATATGTATTTCCCCAACCGGGGGCGCTATAACCGTAAAGCTTTGGGAAATTTGTACAGCACCTTCTGCGCTCCTTCTATCCTATGTTCTGCGAAAGAAGGAGATTAAAAAGATGATATCATGTTATTTTAAATATGCAAAGCACTTGCTCCACTTGTCAAAATTATGTCATAAATTCACTGATATTTATAACTAAATCTTACTAAAAGAATTGCTAACTAAAGAAAAATTTGAAAACCGGCTTTTAATTTTGTTCTTCTGTCAAATGATCTTCCTAAAAATAAAATAAAGTGGACGAAGCTTGTCCTCTAACCAGCCCACTAAAATATGAACCAAATAGATGCAATTAAGACATTTAAAATTGAAAAGGTCGAAATTGTTCCTAAAAAAAATATATCATGTAGGTGTCTGCCAAAACTGCTTCACAATCTGTGCCCAGTTTTGAACCATACGTGAAGCGTACGACAAGCATATATAGTTCCGCCGCATCCCTGTATATTGGTAATAAGCAAGTTGAGGCTCATACTCCTTGTAAGAAGTTCAAAATTCAAGATACAGGTGTTACCCTTTTGGATGTTTCCTCATCGCTTTAAAAAATCATGGACAACAGGTCCCAACCACCGCACGATGTTATCTATTGCTTCCTTACCGAAGATTGAATATTAAGTGTCTTTTGCTATGTGTTTAAGTGTTTTATTTTATTTTTGTTCGTTTACTCCCCTTTTTCAAAATGGCGAGTTACAAATAAATTACTTACTATTACTTATACACACCAACCCTTAAATCGTACTAAACTATATAAAGTGATCCCTGTGCGACATTTCCTTATTATAGAAAAGGATCAAGTGAACTGGCTGCAAAGTCAAATTAGTCCCTTCTTCCAGTATTCTTTTTTCTTTCTTTTTTTTTAACGCTGAAGAATAACCTTTGAGCATGTGATTACTGATTTTTTCTTCTTCTTGGAACATGCCGTTTTGAAAGCTTCGATGGGTTGACAACTTCAGCATTCGGCCGATAGCAAAGGTTGCCGCAACACTCCACGTTGCCCAGGTAACCTAGATCTAGTTAAACTTCGAGACTGAGTAATAAACCTTGAATGGGGCCGGAAATTGACCTTTGTCCCTAAGGTTTACTGAATAAAGTGAGCAGTTACATCTTACCAATTCCCTGTAATCTGGCCTTACGACTGTATCTCTGTCCCTGCTGGTCTAATTCACCTTGACATTCGTAATAAAACAATCGCATTCCTTAACGACCATTGAGATTCATTGCCTGACCTGGACCGTCCGTTTCCCTGCAAGGATTTATGGAAAGCTTGTCTGGGGCATAATCAATCCTTAGCTGTGTCCGTCATAATAGTTTTACTTACAAATGATAGGTTGGAGGGGAGCCAAGAGGGGGATGAACTCTCGACCTAAGTTTGAGTGTCCCGTAGGATATGAGATCCTCCAGGCAGATAAAAGCTCTTACACACCAGTGTGAGTGCCCCTTCACACTGGGCCTCTTACGGCTTTTACGATGAAGTAAAGCTAACGTAGTAACTGTATTTTTTTCGTAAATTTAGAATTTGAATTCGCTCAACTTCGAAAACGGCAACGTTAAAACAGGAAGACGAAGTAAATTAAACAGATTTATTTCAAGAGAAGACTTCCCAAGACCTTGGAGTTATTATTATATAATTAAACGGATTTACTTCACGAGAAGACTTGCCAAGACCTTGGAGTTATGAGAAAAGACACAATAAGTTTCGAAGATTAGAATTGGATTAGAACTGGAGAAGAAGAAAAAAATCCGTAATTTTACGTCTGTATTAGTCTAAACTCGTATGGAAATAATTCAAGTCGTTGTATTATGGGACATTTTTCCAACTGTAAACAATTGAAAACAATTTTAAACAATCGTAAACATGTATTTTTTACGATTGGAAACAGTTGTTTCAAATTGTCTCCAGTCGTTTGCGATTTTAAACAGTTGTCAACGATTGTATTCTTATGATTGAAACCGATTGTTTCCAACCGTAAAAATACAATCGTTAGGAACTGCTTACAATCGTAAACCACTGTTTCCAATCGTAAACAACTGTTTCCAATCGTAAAAAAACAATTGTTTACGATCATTTCCATTTTTTTCAATTGTTTACGATTGGAAAAATGTCCCATAATACAAGCACTGCATGTTCCAATTTTTGTTCGCCACAGTGCTTGTATAATGTATTTGTATTTCTGTGTAAAATAAAAAAAAACTTGAACTTGAAACTTGAACAATGACTTGAATTATTTCCATACGGTTAGGGGTCCGGTGCATGTGTGAAAGAGTCAACGTAACATATCGCGTAGCAACAAGGGTATACGGAAGTATAACATACGTTTTGCGAGTCAGCCTAACGGACATAAGGTGGCTGAAGTCAATTAATAAAAACTGTAACCTACAAAAAAATTGCGTGAAATATGTGATTCCAACAAGCATTTCTGGTTGTTACACCACTTCTTTATAAGGTGTGCTTTCACCGTTCCCCTCCCAGGAGTAACCGCGTGTTCGTTTGTCCCCGAGCCGTTGCTCACCCTCGATTTGGTTTCGGCCGGTGCCATAAAGGGTTTGCAGTAGGTGCCCGGGAGTGGGTAACACCTAGTTTGTCCCGTGGACTAGCTTCCCTCATTCTCACGACTCTCCGCGGAATTCTCCGATTATCATAACTATCATAAAAAAGTTACTACTTTCCAAATTCAGAGGGGATTTGCCATTGCCGTTGGTTAAAGAAATAAGACCAAGGTTTTCGATGGGATCCCAAAAATTTAAAATTTGATCCAGACAATCGGGTCTTCTCTTTGTCAGATCTAGTCTTCGCCAGACTCCTTGAATGGTTTTACTATTAAGATTGAGAAACAGATTAAGGCCAAATAGCTAATCATCTGAGAAAACAGGTATGGATTCAGCATGTGTATGTGCCCCTATAAGTGATACCTAATCTGAGGAAACTGATCAAAACTTTCTGCCTTACTACTGCCAAATTTCCTATATTGGTCCAATTCTGGTAGAACTACTTGTCCGCCAAAAAAATAAAGCCCAAAACGATTTCAGCGTACCCTCTTACCCCTATATTAGACATCTAATCAACTTCATACAAAACTTTAACTCGTAAACAAATTTCCAGATTCCGGGCGAACTATATATCCGGGTAGAAAGTGATTGTCATACACTGATTCAGCATCTCTTCTTACCCCTGAATAGGACATCTAATCAACTTCAAATAAAATTTCCGTATTTTCCGGATTCCGGGGAGCTACTTGTCCGGGTAGAAAATGATTTTCACATTAGTGTTCAACATGTCTTCTTACTCCTAAATCGAACATCTAATCTACTTCAGATAAAACTTTTACTTTTAACAAGCTTTCCGGTTTTTGCCGGATTCCGGGCGAACTACTGGTCGGGCGAGAAAATAGTTTTCATCATCGTGTTCAGCAATTCTTCTTACCCTTTAATCGACTATCTCATTATCTGTTTACAAATATTTGGTTTGTCCTTTAGTTTGAACCCCTCCCCCACCCCTAAATATAGGGCTCGAGCCTCGAGAGCCCATCTATGAACTCGACCTTTCCCTTGATCCAAAAAATCCTCAGACCAAGTTTCATCAAAATATCTCTTTCCTTTCGAGAGTTATCGTGCTGACGACGGACGGACGGACACACGGACAGACAACTTTTGCGATGTCACAGGTATCCCTCGACTTACGATTTGGGATCCCAAAAAGCAGATGTTAGGGAATTGCTGTGATCGGTAAGAAGTTTAATTGTCGGGTAAGATTAAAAATGAAAAAAGGGTGTCTGTTTTATTAAGATAAAAAGGTTTCTTTCATATTTTTCTGTTTTCATAATAATGTTGTTTTCAGGATACGAAGAAAGTAAATCTATATTACAAGCTTTACGTACAAAATGTTACATTGAATTAGGCTGGCAAGGACGGACATGGACACATGTTAGAACAAAATTCGTGCGGAGGCATTCCCCGCGTTTTCGTGGTTTCACGTCAGAGGAGTCCCCAGGAAAATATTCCCAGAGAACAGCGATTTCATGGATAATACTCAAATACGTGTATAATCAAATTAGTTTTAAGCGCTACGAGGTTTCATAGCTCTAAGTTTCAGTCCATCGTTCTTGTGTGAAATCCGACGTGTTTTTCTCGCCCTTCTGTAAAACTCGGAAATACAGCGAACATCTTATGGCAAGGCCCGTTCGGCTTAGGTGCCGTAGCCGGACGTAACCGGATCTCTCTTTGATCAAACCGAAGTGCTATAACCGGATGTCGTTTAGGCAAATATGTAACAGATACTGTGTTCCTGACATTCTTTACTGTTCCGGTATGTACCAACTTGTGCATTCTGCTAACAAAAAAACCATAAATTCAATGGGCATATCAAACTAACCCAATCCCACTCTGTAACAACCTAGGAACAATGCTTACCCCCTAGATCAGCAGCTTTTTCAACAGTTTCCTCTCTGTGATATTTCAAAGCGTATTTTTTTGGGCCAGTACATGCTCAATTTACTAGGTTGGACAAAGATAAAAGTGATGTTTCTTATAATACTTAGCAGATCTTTATTTTATGCATAAATCAGCTTGTATAATTCAGATTTGAATAGGTTATTTGTTTTTGAATGATTTTTGTAGCTATGTTATTTTTTATAAGCTTATTGCATATTCTGGTACATTTCATAAAACAAGCTAATCAAGCTTCACAACACTGTTCCACAAAGAAAAACTTTTAACAGGCACTTTAAGCCATGGAACTTCTGATGAAACACTAGAACAATCAGGTAAACTGAATCTGCGGCTTGACTTCGGTGACATCTCAAATATATCCTTTTCTATCAAGCATTGCTGGGAGTTTTTGAATTTCCTGCCACGACATCCCAGCTCCTAAGATTTGGATCGCCGAAATGCCAGAGGCAAAAACAAGGGATAACAAGAAAACGGCCGATTTTCATAGCGCCTTCTAAAGGAAGTCGGAAATGTTTATTTGTGAAGCATTTAATACAAAGTAAAGCATTAGAAGTGTCCATTGTGCTTTAAAGGACCTGTCTTACCTATACTACTAACGCAACTTACTTCCACAATCGCCCCGTATATTATTTCTAAACCCGGAAACTCCAATTTCGTATAGTACATTCTAACCCTTCTAACGAAACCACGCTGATTTTCCCGCTTGCCGTGTTTTGCTACCTTTGATGTGTAGGCTATCACTCTGTCGAGGGTTGTCTGCGAGAAGTTTTTCCATCGTAAAAACCAGTTATGTAAATTGTTTCACTGTTTCCGCTACAAGTCAACAGGTCTCGGAAAAAGCCTGAAACAGCCAAAACCGTGGGTTATTTGTTGAAAGCATAGCATAGTTTTAAAGTATTCAAATATTTTAAAATACTGTAAGTTGAAGAGTAAATAGTGCGAGGGGTCCTTTAAAGACTTCCTACTAAAATCATTGTAAATTTGTAATTTATCTCCCCTCTTTCCTGTCGCAACCATAAATTAGTCCTGGGGTTTGGCATCGAAGATGTCATTTTGTCTCTGGGAGAACATCGGCGTGTCTACCATGTACATCACGTCGTCAAGCTCATCTTCTACATTTCACGGAGCAACACAGGTCCATTGGACGAATTAAGGTAATTAAGAAATTTTTAGGTCCAGTTAGAAATTCAGTATATATTTTCCGTTTTTCCATGTTAATTTTTGTTTGAGTATTTATGGCACTTGCCCTTCGGCCAAGTGCCATATAGCGATCGCAGTTTCTGTCCGTCCGTCGGTCTGTCGGTTTGTCAGTCTGTCGGTCGGTCCGGGTTTTGCTAGTTTGGGCACTTCCACATAAGCTAGGACGAAGAAACTTGACAGGCATATCAGTGACCACCGGAAGTTGGAAATAGTCACTTCCCTGTCCGAACATCGTGGGTGGTGGTGGAGGGAGGGAGGGGGAATCCGGAATATCGAGGTATTTTTGTAACTTTTGAACGGGTGATTGGATCTTAATGAAACTTGGTATTTGAAAAGACCTCGTGTCTCAGACGACCCACTTCAAATCCGAACGGGATCCGGTGAGTTCGGGGGGAGTTGGAGGGGGAAACCGGAAATCTTGGGAAACGCTAGAGTGGAGGGATTGGGATGAAACTTCGTGGGAAGAATAAGCACAAGTCCTAGATAGGTCATTGACATAACTGGACTGGATTCGGGCACTGTGGGGGAGCTGGGGGGGGGGGGGGGCTGGTGATCCAGCGAGTTTGAGACTTCGTGATGTAATAGGATGATGGAACTCGGCAGGAATATAAGGGATCCGAACTGACCGACTTGAGAATAGTCCTTTGCACGATCCGAGCATCGTGGGGGGACTGAAGGGATGGGGAATCCGAAATCTAGTAGCATCCATAACTTTTGAACGGGCGATCGGATATGAATGAAAATTGGCAAGGGGAAAGAGCTATTATCTCACATGTTCCATGTAAAGTCCGGACCGGATCCGATACTTGGGGGGGGGGGGGGGAGGGGATGGATGGGGGCACCGGAATTCTTGTGAAACGCTTAGTGTAGAGGGATCGGGATGGAATATAGTGGGAAGAACAAGCGTAAGCATTAGATAAGTTCTTGACAGAACCTGATCATTTCGGGGCTCTTTGGGGGAAGTTGGAGGGGGTTTCCCAGAATTCGGGTGATCGCGAGATAGGATACTTCAAGATGTGCTAAGGACGATAAAACTTGGCAGGCGTAATAGTGACCCGGCCAAATAGGCTTAAGGACCCGACACAGTGCCCTCGGAAGACCTCCGTTCCTGGATTCGGCCATTTCTCGGGGAGTGGAGGGAGGGGGAATCCGGAAATTACTGAATTCCGTAGGTTGCGGAAAAATGGTTCGATTCAAGTGAAACTTTACGGGTGATAAGAACTGATGACGTAATATGCAAAGCATGTGTACGAACTCCATGCGGCCATGGTCGGGGGAAGGGGGAAACTTTGTGTCCAGAAACTTTGTGACATGCACACAAACCAAACGGATGGGCAGAATGGGATGCAAGTTGGACAGTAACAATTTTATGCGGCCTAGATTTGTCATTTGGTGTCCGAACCTTGTCTGACCAAGGTAGGAGGAGGATGAAGCGGGAATCGGAAATTCGAGTCCGATTCGAGTTAAACTTGATGGACGGGAAGAGGAGATGCTAGAGATGCGAGGTTTATGTGCCCGAGTCGTATTCAGCCACAGTGGGGGGGGGGGGGCGGGTGGAGGGGAAGTCGCGGAAATATTAAACGAGTGAGGTGATTTGAGTGAAACTTGGAAAGTAGAGAGATCGTATGCCTTAGATGACATGGTGGGGAAGGGTATCGAAATTCCCGGAAAAATGCCAGATTTACTTCCTCGTTTCTCACACCACCTACCCGTAAGAAGTGCCATATAAGCTCGTAGCTCTTGTTTTTTTTTCACTGGGCTGTCTCCATGTGCATTTGTCTGGTTACAAATTGTTTAATATATATTTAAATATCCAGTCCCACCCCTGAAGAAAAATTTAAAAGTTTAAGAGTAGCCTACATATATGTAAATATATTCAGTTGTTGATCAGAGAGTTTTGCTGATTTCGCTTTATGTGTGAAAATGTCATATTTTTATACCTTGTTCTTGTTCGTTTATAATCCGACCATATAATATATATGTATATATATAGCGGTACGGCAATAGATTTTCTAGTGGCAAGAGTTTTTTTTAAATCCTTTCTGCCGTGATAACTAGTTTCGAATCCATCACTTTTTTGCATGGTAGTACGACTCAGATTTGCTAGTGATAGAGTTTACTCAATCTTTCCGCAACTATTTCGGATAAACAAAGAGCAAAACCTTTTTTGCATAGCGGCATAGAAATAGATTTGCTGGTGGCTAGAGTTTACTTAAATCTTTTCTGCCATGATAACTCTAGTTTTGGATTCAAAATTCGAATGAAACTGTTCAACACCTTTTTGCATGGTATTACGAGATAGATTTGCCAGCCATAGAGTTTACTCATTATTTCTTCAACTCTTTTGAAAAGCAAAACCTTTTTGCATAACGGCATGGAAATAGATTTGCTGGTGGCAAGAGTTTTCTTAAATCTTTTCTGCAAGTTTCGGAATAAAAATTTGACAAATAAGTCCGAAACCTTTTTCAAAGCGGCGCGGAAATAGATTTGCTGGAGGCAGAGATTTCTCGATCTTTCCGCTACGGTAACAGCAATTTGAGAATCTGAAAATGGAACACCTTTTTGACATTTCAGATTGCATCCGATAATTGTTTGGAGAGGGGTGTCGACTCCCGGATGGTTGAGATTGCGCCGGATCGTTGGAGAAATACTGTTTCTCAAGGTTCGCGTTTGAGCGGGAAATCAGTCTTCTTTCATGCCAACTGCTCACAATGTGTTCCGGAAACCAGATACTTCTTCGTAATGCAGCACCTCTAGAAACGGTAAGCAGGCATTTTCGGGAAATGGATTTCGGTGGAATACCTCTTGTTTTGGTCATTTGATTAGCTCTGGGTCGATGTTTATGGTAGTAAATAGAAGTGTGTGAAAAAAGATTGGTAAGATGGAATGTTGTTAAGGTCAGATGATTAGCTTTATGCCGCTGTTTGTAATAGTAATGGGTGAAAAAAGGTGGGAACGTCGAATACGATGATTCTTTATTTTAAAACGAGCTCTCGCTGAATATTATCAGAACTTGGCATTTTTTCAACATATACGTAAAAGGCACTTATTGTAAAAATAACTCGACTGGGCTTGTCGTGACAACTTAACGGATGAGGTAAAAATTAGCAAAAACACACTAAACAAAAAAATCTAAAACAATTATTTGTTCGCGATGTCAGTTAACAAGAAATCACGAACGGGAATAATTATAACAAGACTGTTTCTGTTTCTCAACTCTTATGGAAGAAGAAGAAGACAATTAGAACACGCGTCCTGCCTTTTTGCCGGATCGCGGCTTCATAATCAGCCGTACAAAGTTTATTTTACTGTTTTGGTGAGGATAGGGGGGGGGGGGACTTTCTTATTTTGTTCTTGGTAGGCGTGGCAGGAGTGGTAGCCTACCCTGAATTCGGAAATCGGAAATTCGGATACCCATGATATCGCAAAAGTTGTCCGTCTGTAGGCACGATAACTCTCGAAGAGAAAGAGATATTTTGATGAAACTTGGTGTGAGGGGTCTTTAGGTCAAGCTAGAGGTCGAGTTCGTAGATGGGCTCTGTAGATCAACATTTAGGGGTGGGAAAGGGGTTTCAGATTAAGGAGCGAACACTTTTTTTGTTAATAGCTAATGAGATAGTCGATGTACGAAGACATGCTGAACATGAAGATGAAAATCATTTTCTCGCCCGACAAGTAGTTCGCCCGGAATTCGGCCCAAACCGGAAAGCTAATTAAAAGTAAAAGTTTTCTAAAGTTTTACGTTGATTAGATGTTCGATTTAGGGGCTAGAAGACATGCTGAACATTTTTTATGAAAATTATTTTCTTGTCGGACAAGTGGTTCGCCCGGAATCCGTCCGAAACAGGAAAATTTGTTAAAAGTAAAACTTTTATCTGAAGTTGATTAGAGGTTCGATTTAGAGGTAAGAAGACATGCTGAATCCGCTTTTGAAAATCATTTTTTACCAGGACATATAGATCGACGTATAGGTCGAATCCGGCTGAAACCGGACAATTTGTTAAAATTTAAAGTTTTATCTGAAGTTGATTAGATGTTCGATATAGGGGTAAACTGATACGCTGAATTTGTTTTTAAGCTTTAGTTTTGCCGGTTTGTCAAAACTGGAGATTTGGCAGAAGTAAGGCAGGAAGGTTTGATCAGTTTCGTCAAAGTAGACAAGACGTATAGCCTAGGGGTAAATACACTTATGGTGATTCAGTATTTGAACTTGGTTTTCTCGGATGATTAGCCATTGACCTTCTTCTGTTTCTAAACGTTAATAGTAAAAATGCTCAAGAAGTCTGGCGAAGACCGGATATCTACAGGACCAAATTGTCTGGATAAAATACAAAATTTTGGGGATCCCATCCAAACCTTTGGTCTTGTTTATAGCGGCATATAGTTATGCATTATGCGGGAAAATGGAATACGATGGTTTACAATAGTGGGGTGTTACTTTGAGCTTCGCCCACATTTTAATGGCGCCGAAGATTGTGATGAAACCCAAACCTAACAGATATCCATACATAACTATTTTTTTTAAAGCTATTTACTGTGATTTTTTGGAATTTTTTGGTCATCTTTTGGTCATTTGCACCCTCAAACAACAATATTGCGGCTTCGTTAGTTCTGCAACAGTTTTGCGTTACTTTCCTAATCATTTGATTCCTAATCCCTACCAAAGAAACAGAACATTCATAATTGCTCACACCTACCATGACATACCTACCACCTATTCAGCTCTATTCAACAAAGCTCAGTAGATCTTCAGAACTTAATTTGCTCTGAATTTCAGATTAAGAGAAGGTAATTAAGGTAAGGTAAACAGCAGATGAGATTAAACGAAACTGATTTCATTCTTTGTACGAAAAAAACAAACTGAAAGACCTTGGCAGATGTGTAGTTGTTAATTTATAATTCTCATTTGACTGTTTGAAAGGCTAAGTTAGTCAAAAACAGAAAGAATTGTTCAAAGAAGCATACCGTAACTCTACTGTACCCGTTGTTGCGGTCCGTTGATTAGCGTTAGGCCTTATCAATGTGATATTATGAGGGAAATACAGAAGTATGACTACAAAAAATTACTGCACATCTGGTATGTTGATTGACCATTCAAGGACTGATGAATTTGTCCGGTTATAATTTAAGATACGAATATTTGGGCACGACATTGGTTTTCGAGGCCGTTTGGGTCCGATCTTCCGACTGAGTTTCCACTTTAGTTGAAGCTCTTATATTTTTCTATTGAATCTTACAGCAAATAGAATGTTACTTTCTATTCCAGTATTTTTTTTATTTTTTTTTAACCATATAGCAAACCAGAGATCCCTACAGACGAATATGAAGAAAAAAAATAATGTTGATCGTCGTAGTGGAAAAAACAACAACAACAAAAGAAATTGACAGTCGGCAAAGCAAACATACATAGTAAAAAAACACACCTTCTAGTCATTGGAGTGAGGCCAAACAGAATAAAAACAACCTAGGTCTTATTCGGGCTGTAGAGCATCTTCATTGCTTGACAACATGATTATGTTTAGTGTATTGAACGTTGCAGAGAGGTGATGATGAAAACAGTGTTGACACTCATATCGCATTTCGCGTTATAATACCGCGACTCTGAGGGAAATACCGCATACTGTTCTGTTTATACCGCAATTATGCCACGAAATGGTGACAAGGAAATTCCAGCGTTGGTAAATTCGACTTCATAATATAGAAGGATGGATTTTAAGATGTGGAGCATGACGAAATGCCAAAGCCAGCCATAACGGATCCGTTTTCACAGGATATAGTTATTCTTCTAAACCGTATTGCGAAGAATGCCGAAGTTGACAGCTTAAGCTAAAACATGCAACAGGTACCACAAGTGCCCTAGCTAGCACTTGTTTTCTCTCATTTACTGCATATTTAACCGTCTTAAATATGGCGAATCAACAAAGCCTGCCACTTGGGAAATGTCAAATTCCGCGAAGCAACGCTGAATGAGAAGTTCAGGGTATAATGATAGCAGTGGTAGCCTTAACCTGGGATATAATATGCATAGCCGATATACAGCAAGGATGTAGGGGTGCCATAAGGACCACACTGTAAAAAAAAACTTACACTATTTGCTACTGGGATTAATCTTGTCTCTTAAAAAGATAATCTTATCTCTAATTCGGATTAATCTTATCTGAGTAGAGATAAAATTAATCCCAGTAGCAAATACTGCTGTTGACTTTAATCCTTACTTGGAGAAACTTTTTACAGTGCATACCGGTCTTTGTCTATCGAATTTATTGCTGGTAGGAGTACCTTCGAATGATTTACCGAAAACATCCCCTGAAGAAAAAAAACATTTTCTAACTCGTTGAATTTTTTCTTCTTATTTTATTTGTCAGTCCATTAAGAATTTAATTCTTGTCTATATTTACACCTGATTTCTGAAACCATCGCCGTTTTTAAACCTTGCACTTAGGCCTGAATTCCAGCCATAGATATCCGATTTTCTGGTCTGCAAAAAAGGTGAGAGCAAATGCAGTAGTTCCGACTTCTAGAGTCTTGTGGTTCCTTGCCTGTCTTGCTCTACGTTCTCAGTCAGCACAGTCTGACTGGGAATAATATGTTAAGAATGATTCGAAATGGGAAACATCTGCTAAGATATTCTGTAGCACATTTGACCCTTCTTGACAAGGGTTCGCTTCAGGAACTAGCCTGAAGAAACAACCTGCAATAATGTAAGTGAAGGTTCTAGTAACTATAATTCTGTCTCACTCCTCCCGTGGGTCTTCGGGGACAGGTATGTCATTCATGTTGGGGGGTTAGAAAGGGGGAGTATGGCTCCAGGCAAATCGCTTTCGGACAGCAGATGGACAACATTGTGATATTTATTTCTGGATTAACCTGTTACTGTAAAGATTGTTTGATTTTTTAGAAATTTCCCTGTTCTCCTCGAAGGAGACGTCGTACTTACGATAAGTTATTCATTCTACTTTAGTAGTATTTCCATCCATTCTCAGTCCCGGGATTCTTATAAGTGTATCCTATCCCCTCTATTAGCATTATGTACACTGGTTGTCATGCTTGCCATCTTTGTTCCGTTTGCTTCCGAGAAGCTTATTAGTCCAAAGACTGGTTATGCAAATTTTGCCAAGATTTTCATCTAAGGTAAGGGACATGGAAAGAGGCTAAAACAGCCGAAGCCTTGTGTAATCTAAATTTTAAATTAGCCTAGTCGACTATCCCAGAACATCTTAGCAGACACAATTATGTAGTGCGACGTTGTCCTTTAAAATTTAAACGAATAGGGCTAAGCTCTGACAGTCTAGTTACACTTCACTTATTTGCTTAAATAGGCCTGAAAACCCGATAGAAATGTGTTACTTCGTTTGTCCACTATCCGCGGATAATCAATTTCGTCGAATTAGCCTATTCTTTCGGAGTTGTGGTACTTTTCCTTATATGCTTGAAATATTCAGCAGCTACGAAGGTAAGCTATTGCCGAAAAGTTACACATATAACATAAAGACATATCTTATCATCAGTTTCCTACTCCTTTCGTCATTGCTAGAGCCTTTATATCACGTTGTTACTAAGAGCCCCCGGCGAAAAAACACGCAAAATACCTTAGATGAGTCCTGGACGAGTCAAAATAATTCAATGTAGTCTAATATCAGATGTAAAAATAAGCTCCCTTTCAGTTAAACTTTAAAGCTTCTTCGTATAGTGCAAAATTTGAAATTACCTGGAGGAACCAGCGACGAACCAAGCTGGTTCTAAATGGATGTTCGAGAGGATGGTTCGACCAATACTTTGCCCAGAGGGCCCTTGCCAAGCGTCATCAAATGGAATTTGGACCTACCAACGTTGACCTAATGTTCATCCTTGGTGAGGTGCCCATTTCCTAAGATATTAAATGTCGCTCGACTTCGGGAATTTTTTTTTACCGAAACTATATAGAAAGTAAGCGCAAATACCGCCTCTGAGTCTTTATGTCGGTTTTTCGAACAAATGATGAAATTTAGCAACATGATACTCGACATGCAGCAGAACTAGTTACAGGAACGAGACGTCTCACGTCATCTGGGTTTTCAGTCAAATTTACCGCAGCAAAATTATGGAACTATCTGCCAAATACCTTGAAAAATGGTAATAGTACACCAGTGTTCAAAAGTCATATTTAATTTTGGAAACTATCGAATTAATATTGGAAAATATCGAATTAAATCCACTTTTTCTACAGATAGTTCTCTATGTTTTGTTTGAATAATTTACGCTTGTTTTCTTTTCCCTTCTTCTTTTTCTCTTTTCTTTTTCCTTGTATTTCTTTCTAAAAACAACGAATGAATACTGTCACCCGTTACGGGCAGTGCTCACTTGGGGTGTAGTTAATTTACAATGGATGATTTGTTTTTTTTTTTGTTAATAAACATTTACACTGAACTGAATTAAAGAGTATTTTGTGGCTGACTAATTTGTTATTAAACAATTTTCAGTTGCTGTAACTGTTCAATATGTTCACCAATTCTTTCCCCCTCTTCTCCATTTGCTTTAAGAGCTGGATTAGGAATATCCATAAAGACAAATCTACTTATTTGTCAGTTAATCTTTATAAAGAACTGGGATTATTTCATATTGCTTATTAATAATTTTCCCACGTTCTGGGGCTAAATAAAGCGATCCGCACCGGTGTTCAATATCAAGCGTACCCTTTTGTGTGTGTTATTTCTGTCCCCATCATGATGAAGGCCGAATCGGAGGCTATTGAACAATTTCGACTATCAGGAATCTGGACAGCGACGATTATATTTTTATATAAATTAGAAAAAAAACGGCGATATTAAAACTTTTTCTTCGTCTATATGATGTAGTAAAGTACAAGACCAATAGTTTTGTTTTGTTTGTATTTGTTTGGAGAAGACCTGATATCCACTGATCCTTAGCAGTCGGATCGGATCGGATACCTCGCACTATTTACTGTTTCTGCCCAATATTTCAAAATATATACAAAGCGAATTGTCACAAATTCATTCAAGCTTAATTGAATTTAGAAGTCTAGGACTCCAGTTTAAGGGCCTCGTAGAAAAACAGGACAAGTGTTGTCCTCTAGATGTTATCGCGTGTCTTAACTCTTCGACCCACATGGTGAAAACCAAAGATTTAATTTGATGTGAACTGTTGAAATGCGTTTGCTTCACGCGCGATCACTGTTCCTATGGCCGGCTTCTATCTGACCATTTTAGTTCACAAGCCCTCCTGTAGTTCAATGGTAGAGTGACCGGCCTAGAAAGCCAAAAGTTCCGAGTTCAAATCCCGACTGCAGAGCAGCGCTTTCAAGTTTTTTTTTCAAGTTCAATGGGTTTATTAACAAATACAAAATAAATCATACATAACCAAAACACTCAGTCCATTTCTGGACGCCGAGACCCACAATCATTACATTTTAAACATAATACGCAGAGTGATCACTTTTCCTACTCTCACAACCTTGCCTCTCAAAAAACAAACAAGAGCTACGAGCTCATATGGCACTTGTTACGAGTAGGCACGGCTCGGTTATGTCAATGATATATCTAGTGTTTGCTAGGTGTCTTCCCACCAAGTTTCATCTCGATCCCTCCACTCATAGCGTTTTCCAATATTTCCGGTTCTCCCCTCCAGCTCCCCCCAAAAGTCACCGGATCCGGTCCGGATTTTAAGTGGGTCGTCTGAGGCATGAGGTCTTTCCAAATGTCAAGTTTCATCGAGATCCGGTCACCCGTTCAAAAGTTATAAATACCTCAAGATTCCGGATTCCCCCTCCCTCCACTCCCCCGACAGTGCCCGAATCGGCTCGGTTATGTCAATGATGTATCTAGTGTTTGCTAGGTGTCTTCCCACCAAGTTTCTTCTCGATCCCTCCACTCATAGCGTTTCCAAAGATTTCCGGTTGCCCCCTCCAGCTCCCCCCAAAAGTCACCGGATCCGGTCCAGATTTTAAGTGGGTCGTCTGAGGGATGAGGTCTTTCCAAATATCAAGTTCCATCGAGATCCGATCACCCGTTCAAAAGTTATAAATACCTCAAGATTCCGGATTCCCCCTCCCTCTACTCCCCCACAGTACCCGAATCGGCTCGGTTATGTCAATGATGTATCTAGTGTTTGCTAGGTGTCTTCCCACCAACTTTCATCTCGATCCCTCCACTCATAGCGTTTCCCAAGATTTCCGGTTGCCCCCTCCAGCTCCCCCCAAAAGTCACCGGATCCGGTCCAGATTTTAAGTGGGTCGTCTGAGGGATGAGGTCTTTCCAAATATCAAGTTCCATCGAGATCCGATCCCCCGTTCAAAAGTTATAAATACCTCAAGATTCCGGATTCCCCCTCCCTCTACTCCCCCCACAGTGCCCGAATCGGCTCGGTTATGTCAACGATGTATCTAGTGTTGCTAGGTGTCTTCCCACCAAGTTTCATCTCGATCCCTCCACTCATAGCGTTTCCCAAGATTTCCGGTTGCCCCCTCCAGCTCCCCCCAAAAGTCACCGGATCCGGTCCAGATTTTAAGTGGGTCGTCTGAGGGATGAGGTCTTTCCAAATATCAAGTTCCATCGAGATCCGATCACCCGTTCAAAAGTTATAAATACCTCAAGATTCCGGATTCCCCCTCCCTCTACTCCCCCCACAGTACCCGAATCGGCTCGGTTATGTCAATGATGTATCTAGTGTTTGCTAGGTGTCTTCCCACCAAGTTTCATCTCGATCCCTCCACTCATAGCGTTTCCCAAGATTTCCGGTTGCCCCCTCCAGCTCCCCCCAAAAGTCACCGGATCCGGTCCGGATTTTAAGTAGGTCGTCTGAGGCGTGAGGTCTTTCCAAATATCAAGCTCCATCGAGATCCGATCACCCGTTCAAAAGTTATAAATACCTCAAGATTCCGGATTCCCCCTCCCTCTACTCCCCCCACAGTACCCGAATCGGCTCGGTTATGTCAATGATGTATCTAGTGTTTGCTAGGTGTCTTCCCACCAAGTTTCATCTCGATCCCTCCACTCATAGCGTTTCCCAAGATTTCCGGTTGCCCCCTCCAGCTCCCCCCAAAAGTCACCGGATCCGGTCCGGATTTTAAGTGGGCCGTCTGAGGCATGAGGTCGTTCCAGATATCAAGTTTCATCGAGATCCGATCACCCGTTCAAAAGTTAAAAATACCTCAAGATTCCGGATTCCCCCTCCCTCCACTCCCCCCACGGTGCTCGGATCGGGGAAGTGACTATTTCCAACTTAATCATTTGGGGTCCCTGATATGCCTGCCAAGTTTTATCATCCTAGCTTATGTGGAAGTGCCCGAACTAGCAAAACCTGGACAGACCGACAGACCGACAGACCGACAGACCGACGGACGGACAGAAATTGCGATCGCTATATGGCACTTGGCCGAAGGGCAAGTGCCATAAAAACAAAAACTAACCAATTACCTTCCTGCACCTTACCCAAGGGGAAGCCACCCCATCATACAAAAAAAATGTTATTATTATTTTATTCTTCAGCATATTTTTTTTATTTTTCTTGTTTTATTTTACCAGACCTTATTTAATTATTCTTCTGTAATGGAACTCAGTTAACTATTTATAAGCTATAAGCTAAACAGAACTTGAACTTGAAATCTGTTCTTGGTCAGATAACCTGCTCAAATGGCTGCTAAAATTGTTTGTTATCGAAAGGGTGTCGATAATTTTATCCTGTCGTCCGTTGTCTCCCCTGTTCACATCCATATGGTCTTACATTTATGCACTTTTCAGGGCCAAACGATGTGAGTCGGCACGGTTGTTGAGTAACCAGCTGACCAATGCTTTTGTGGCTGTTATTCGTGTCCCCCCTGATGCTGAAGGCTCTACCCGATACGAGTCCCACCTTGATCAGGATGCCTGGAGATATAATGCTCGGGGGACTATTCCCAATGCATGAACACGACCGACGGATCCCAGATCGCCCCTGTGGGGCTGTTAAGGAGGAGAAAGGTGTGCAGAGGCTAGAGGCCATGCTTTATGCCCTTGATTTGATCAACGAAGATCTGGAACTCCTCCCAAATGTGACGCTAGGGGCGGTGATAATGGATACGTGTTCAAGTGACACCTACGCACTGGAGCAGAGTATGGAGTTCGTGAGGTCGTACATGAACAAGGTAATAAAAATAACAACTTTATTTATTATGATTGAATATGTTATCTGTGATTTTGTTTTGAAAAATGGAAGACCTCGTTTCAACCTGTGATATAAAATTCCGTCTGTGGCTGATACATTTCTCTAAACCGGTTTGTGAAGATGCCAAAATCTTCATTTAACAGAAGACTAAAAGGTTTCTTTCTTTCTTTTTCTTTCTATTTTTTTGGATCCCAAAACGTAAGTGGAGGGATACCTATGACATCGCAAAAGTTGTCCGTCCGTCCGTCCGTCTGTCCTTCCGTCCGTCTGTCCTTCCGTCCGTCTGTCCTTCCGTCCGTCTGTCCTTCCGTCCGTCTGTCCTTCCGTCCGTCTGTCCTTCCGTCCGTCTGTCCTTCCGTCCGTCTGTCCTTCCGTCCGCCTGTCCTTCCGTCCGTCCGTCTGTAAGCACGATAACTCTCGAAGGGAATGAGATATTTTGATGAAACTTGGTGCGAGGATTGTTTGGGTCAAGAGTAAGGTCGAGTTCGTAGATGGGCTTTGTAGCCCTATATTTAGGGGTGGGGGAGGGGGTTTGGGGTTGGGGGAGGCAAGCAAAATATTTTTAAACACCTAATGGGACAGTCGATTATGGGGTAAGAAGACATGCTGAACACGATGGTGGAAATCATTTTCTCGCCGGACAAGTAGTTCGCCCGGAATCTGTCCAAAATCGGAAAGTTTGTTAAAAGTAAGAGTTTTATTTGAAGTTGATTGGATGTTCGATTTAGGGGTAAGAAGACACGCTGAACACGTTGGTGAAAACCATTTTTTCGCCGGACAAGTAGTTAGCCCGGAATCCGGCTAAAACCGGAAAATTTATTTAAAGTAAAAGTTTTATTTGAAGTTAATTATTTGTTCAGTTTAGAGGTAGGAAGACATACTGAACATGATGGTGAAAATCATTTTCTTGCCGGGCAAGTAGTTGACCCGGAATCCGGCCAAAACCGAAAAATTGGTTAAAGTATTTGTAGTTGATTAGATATCCGATTTAGGGGTAAAAAGAGATGCTGAATCCGTGTATGACAGTCATTTTGTACCCGGACATATAGTTCGCCCGGAATCCGGCTGGAACCGGAAAAATTTTTTAAGTTAAATTTTAATTTGAAGTTGATTAGATGTTCGATATAGGGGAAAGAGGAAACCAATCAATCAATCAATCAATAATTTTATTAACCCGTATACAAATGGCACAGAACATGCCCATACGGAGTATATGAAAAACAATAAAGGAAAGAAAAAGATGAGACTAAACTAAACGAAATGACTATACGGATGGCACCTGTCTAGAGAAGAATCAAACTCGGCACGGCGTTGGGCCACAGCCACAAACGGATCAGTAACGCCGTAAAGCTGCGTAACTTTGCGGTTACGAGCCCATGGGGGAAGGCCGAGTAGGTACTTAGCATATTTATAAAACAATTTACGAATGGTCCTTAAATCAGTTGTGCTAAATAACTTCCAAAAAGGAGATAGGGCTAGAATGTGGGGGATTGTGTAAGCATTGTAAAGTCTAGCCAAAATAGGTCTACTATAACGGGTTTTAGCACTGACTAATAGACCGTAAGCTGCTCTAGCCTTCGCGCCGAAATGTCCGAGTAGTCCAGCACGTGTACTTTTCAGGTCGGTACCAAGTGGTAGACCGAGATAAGTTAGGGACGACGAAAGCTGGATACTGGAATCACCCAAAGAAACTGTAGCGCTATTGGAACCTGGTCGATTACGAGTAAACAGGATGCATTCACTCTTACTCGGATTGAATTTTAAACCGATATCCTTATACTAATCACTTAAACTGGCAAAATTCTTCTCTGTCGAAGCCAGGGTTTTACTCAGGTTAAAAATATCATCAGCATAATTTAGTAGCGACAGGTCCAGACCTCGAAAAATAAAACTCATTTCAGCTTTCTTCTGGGCATCGACCACACTATTGTTAAATAGCGGGGGTGAAGTTATAGCACCTTGCCGAATACCTTTATGTACTGGGATGGACCTGTCGATTAAATCAGAGGCACTTCTAGAAAGTGACTTAACTTTTACATTTAATCTACGGTACATGTCACGAAGGGTAGCTATTACTGAAGCGTCCACACCACGAAGCAAAGCCGCTAGAAGAATTTGCGGATGGATTCCAGAGTCAAAAGCTCTGCTGACATCGTGTCCAGCAAGGAACAATGGATCCTCGGATGAAGCAGCTTCAAGTAAAATGTTCGCAAGTATGGTGTGGACGTGTTCACGGCTAAGACCCTTTAAACGCTGAGCGAGACGCTGAGTTTGAATTTAGCTTCTTTTTTTTTCCGGACAAATAGTTCCGGAATCTGACCGAAACCGGGAAATTCGCAGAAGTAAGGCAGGAAGTTTTCGTCAAAACAGATATGACTTATAGGGGTAAACACAAACATGATGAATCCATATCTGAACTTGGTTTTCTCAGATGATTAGCTTTTTTGGCCTTAATCTGTTTCTGAATTTTAATAGTAAAAATGTTCAAGGAGTCTGGCGAAGACTGGATTTGACGTAGACAAAACACAATGTCTGGATCAAATATTGAATTTTTGGGATCCCATCGAAACCTTTGGTCTTGTTTTTCTTTGAATTGTTCATATATAATGTATTTAGTTCCTTACAGGTTAGCCTCTGGACATTGAAGAGTTTTTTTTTGTTTTACTCAACCCTTTATTCTCTCTTCCCAAAAGTTGTGTGCTTGAAAGAAATGTTGGTAAAAGTTGATGTGGAATCACTGTTTTTTTTTCCTCACTCGGCTTTCGCATTACACTAATAGATTGTTTTTCTTTCCGTACCAATATTTTTTCAAATGTTAGTTCCTCCTCTTTTTACGCTACGAGGGTCAATTTAAAACGCAGTCAAGCTTGTTGTTGTGCCGAGACGGTGTTGGGCTTTTAGTTTTTTAGTTTCATTTTTGTCTTTTAAATAGATCTCTTTGTACACGCGTGCCTGAATTTTAGAATGGTTAAACTTTAGCCCAAGAAGCTGCTAATGAATACAAATAATTATATATAGTTAAAAACAAATATAACCAATTATTATATCCAGCTATAAAAAAAAGTGAAAATAAAACAACTGAAAGCAAGAGCATTAGTTTGATGACAGTTGTTGAAAATGTGGTTCAATTCTAAGTTATTTGCAAAGAACTGCGAACACCTTATTTATTTCCATATGGTCAAGTCAGCAAATTTTCTTCCAAGCGCTGCACCATGTTCCCAATTTCGTGATAAAGAACAGCCACTTATTTTTCTTCGTTCTATTTACCTTTTTTGTTTTACAATCTCCCTTCCGGCATCTTCATCGGCTAATCCCAGACGTTTTTCCGGAAATGTACCTGCTTCGGATTCCGCGAAGGTTTTTCTTTCAACGTGCCCCGTTTTCTCACAGAATTACGGAACGGATAGCAGACGATGAAGAAAAGCAAAAAAAAAAACGCGCTCGGAAGACGGAGAGAAGGATGATTGTGCTGATGCTTTTAGCCTCTGGTGTTTGATACTGCGTTGCCCGAATTTATGGGAATGTTGGTTTATTCTGGTAGAACTAATCGTCGTAAGTGAGGAGTTTCGTGAGATAGATTTGCCTGAATTCCGAAACTTTCGTCGAGTTTCTGTATGTGGAACATGGACAGTGATTGCCGAAAGCTAAACTCTAATTAATCCAACCGCGATACTGATTCATTGAGAGAGACAGCTGAACGAGGGGTTAAAGTCCGAACACAAACAAGGACTTCTTAATCCCAATGTAATATCCAGATTTTGCTTCATTCACTCCCACAGGGGGAGGCGAGATCTCCGATATCAATCATTCTTCTCCCCAGCGGTAAACAACTTTGACAAAGACAGAAAATGAAAAGCCAGAAGACATCCAACATTGTACCAAGCATTGACTGTTTACAAATTCATGTTTAAAATCACAAATAAGCCATTGCTAATTGTTCGCTGATGAGTTTTATTGCTCATGGTGGGGATTTAAGACTCCCTACTTGATTTAGTAATTTGAAATTTGTCACAAGCCATGAACAAAGGGGTTGGAGACTCTGTAATTAACAACTGAAGGAAGTGAATGTACTCGCGGTTTTGTCATAATGCTGTGATACCTTAATGTAAAAAAAGGTACAGGTTTCTGGGAATGGAGATTAAAGTTGGTTTTAAGCAAAAACAGCATGGATATTGGATATTCCTTCAGCCCAAGGTGACTGCGAATCATATTTGACGATGCAAAACGGATAAGTCAGCTACATTTTATTATAGCTATATTTCGGCCCTTCTCGGCAAGGGTCCTCTTCAGGCTCAAGCCGCTCAAGTTGGAAAATGAAGCTGTCGAAATATAGCTCTAATAAAATGGAGCTGACTTATTCGTTTTGCATCGTCAAATATGTCTTTAAATATGTGATCAATAATATCATGTGATCGTCAAATATGTGATTCGACAACCCCTAGTTATTTACTGATATTTTTTATTTTACATGCCTGGGGAATTTTCGGACTCTGGTTGATTGGCTTCTAGAAAAGTAGTGAAATCAGAACGTTAAAAAGAGAACATCTTTCCTGGTGGTGCGAATATTTTTGCTTCAGTTCTGTAGTAGTTGCGGGGTCTTGCACATGTGACTGTACACTTGCTATGTCGTTCGCTTTAAATTGGATCTCTTCTTTGGCACTCGGATTCATGACAGCCTCGACGTGATGTCGCAAGTGCCAGGAATTTGGTCGCCTCAGCGACTGCAGGAAGGACGTTACAGTTTTAAGTGTAGTGGGAGTACCAAACACCTTGCTTACATCTTGCATTACAGGATTCCTGAGCTACCAATCTACATCCCCAGTCCCATGAAATATAAGAGCGAGCTGTTGTGACTCACGATAATTTGCAAATTGTTATTTTTTTACACTATGCAAAGTGCCTTTTTGTGTTTGGTTTTTGGGATCCCAAAACGTAAGTGGAGGGATACCTATGACATCGCAAAAGTTGTCCATTCGTCCGTCTGTAAGCATGAACTCTCGAAGGGAATGGGATATTTTGATGAAACTTGGTGTGAGGATTATTTGGGTCAAGGGTAAGGTCGAGTTCGTAGATGGGCTCTGTAGCCCTATATTTGGGGGTGGGGGTTCAGATTAAGGGACAAACAATATATTTTTAAACAGCTAATTGTGATAGTCGATTATGGAGTAAGAAGACATGCTGAGCACGATAGTGAAAATCATTTTCTCGCCCGGACGAGTAGTTCGTCCGGAATCCGGCAGAAACCAGAAAGTTTGTTAAAAGTAAAAGTTTCATTTGAAGTTGATTAAATGTGTTATTTAGGGGTAAGAAAACATGCTGAGCACGATGGTGAAAACCATTTTCTCGCTGGACGAGTAGTTCGTCCGGAATCCGGCAAAAAACGGAAAGTTGGTTCAAAGAAAAAGTTTCATCTGAAGCTGATTAAATGTTTGATTTAGGGGTAAGAAGACATGCTGAGCATGATGGTGAAAATCATTTTCTCGCCGGACAAGCAGTTCGTCCGGAATCCGGCCAAAACCGTAAAGTTGGTTCGAAGTAACAGTTTCATTTGAAGTTGTTAAATGTTTGATTCACGGGTAAGAAGACATGCTGAACCCGATGGTGAAAACCATTTTCTCGCCGGACAACTAGTTCGCCTGTAATCCGGCCAAAACCGGAAAATATGTTAAAAGCAAAAGCTTTATCTGAAGTTGATTAGATGATAGATTTAGGGGTAAGAAGAGACGCTGAGTCTGTATATGACGATCATTTTTTACCCGGACATATAATTAGTCCGTAATCCGGTTGTACTCGCATTTTTTTTTAAGTCAAAGTTTTATATAAAGTTGATTAGATGTTCTGTATAGGGATAAGGAGATACGCCGGTTTCGTTTCTGAATTTTCTTTTTTTGCTGGACTAGTAGTTCGCTCGGAATTCGGGCGAAAAGGCAAATTTGGCAGTAGTAAAGCAGGAAGTTTTGGTCAGTATCTTCAAAATAGATGTGGCTTATAGAGGTATAGATAGATAGGTAGATAGAATATCTGAACTCGGTTTTCTCTGATGATTAGCCTGGCGAAGACAAGACCCAATTGTCTGGATCAAATCTTGGATTTTTGGGATCCCATCGACACCTTTGGTCTTAATCTCTCTTATTATTTTTGTACTCGTCTTTATCTGGCTCTGGCCTGTTGATAGCAAACGAATTAAGTACGTAATGATGATCATTTATACAACTAATAAAAACAATAATAGGTTTCAAACGGGACTAATTTTGGGTATCCCGACAAAAGCCAGTTACTGGATACTCCGTCTGTCACGAGTCGGTCGTTCCATCCATTTGTATGCAGGAAAACTCCGTAGGTGTTGGGATGAATGAATGAACGTGATATAGCCTCACGGTATTTCACAACTAACAAAGGAAAAAAACTAAACATTTAAATTAAACTACAAATCACATTATTTTTGTACAAACAACTAATCAAAAGTCAAAGAAAAAACCCCAAATAATACACACTGTGAATTCCAGTTCCACAAAAAAAACACGTATTTTAAATTAAATCATTCCAAATCCGAACATTTAGTTTTCCTAACATATTTCAACACAATATTTCTAACGTTCCTAAATTTAAAAAACAAATCAAGACGAAATGGAAAATGAACATTGATCCTATTAAGGGGAAATAATAAATCTAAGCGTTCACGAACAAAATAGGGCACTCAAAAAGAAAATGGTAGCATGTTTCATTTTCACCACAAAGGCACAACTCCGTATCAATTGTGTTTATCGTAAAGCAAGCATGGGGCGTTTATCCGCGATCCCACAAAGAGTTTGTGGCTCGAGAAGAGTGTTTCCTTGGTTGTTTTTGTGACCCACAAGCGTGTTTCCGCGACCTTTTTTGTAGTTCGCTTTTGGCTGGAGTTTGAGAAAAACTGTCGAGTTGTTTTTCGATTTCGTAATTCATATTCAAATTTAGCTGCAAATTAAAGTCCAAATAATACAATTCGCTACATCCCTTCCCGACTATTATTTATTTTTGTACATACTGATCACGCCTGTTTTTAGCCGAACGCTGTTCCTCTTAGCTTTCACCTGGTGAGAAATACGGAGAAAATTGCACATCCGGTCTTTCTGATCAATGAGCTCCTCGAAGCGATAAGCGGTAGTCTGAGCCGCTTCGAAAAGAACCATACATGGCAGAAGCACAGATCACGTATAAATAAATGACGTCAGAATTTCGGAATCTTCAAAATTTATTTGTTTGTGACCCGTCATTTCGAAAAAAAAAATGACGGAGAACAAAGGAAAAAGTAAACCAAAAGCAATAAGAATGAGAGAAAATGAGAATCGGATGAAATTAGTAGGGATTCGGACTGAACCAGTAATTTAGATCCGGTAAGTCCTTTAACAATTCCTTCAGCCAAAGCCGATAGTATTTCAGAATTCGTGTTGCTAAATGAATTAGTCAGTACAAATTTTATTCAGCTATATTTTGGCTGTTGGTGCCGTGCCTAGTATCGCCGCTTTTCCCGGACGGAACCTGTGACATTTAGCCGCAGAAACCTGTGCTATCCTGGTGCGTACACAAATCGGTTTATTTAACCAATTATTAACTAGAAATCTCGCTTTTTCAGCTTCATAATCATGTTCTTTTTGCGGTGTTGCAGGTGACAGAATTTCTGTCTCGCTTTCTCGAAGGAGTAAAAAACCTGGGACAAATCGTAGAATTCTGCGGTAGTGTCAACGCCGGCCATGCCCTCTGCTTTTGTTAAGAGTTCCAGTCTATTTCCAGTTTACATAGCTCAGTCTCTCCGGGCGGGAAGGGACTTATATTTGTTCAACTGGCTGAACGGAAATAGCTCGGGTAAATGTTTTCGCAATAAGAATCGGATTAGACTGTCAGCGTTTTCAACATACTGCCACTTATAGACGACAGGCACTGAATTGTTTGAACTTTAGATCGAATTGCTGACTTCTACAAGATAAGATACGAATTCCAGTCTCCCTAGTCAGGAAAATACAGATAAAAAAACAATATAGACATACCACTTAGAAACATCTAACCCTATTGGCATGGGGTACACTCAAGAACCTCACTAACTGTTTTATATAATTAAAACAATTATTCCCCAAGATTCCAATTAATTCCATTAATTCCAAATATTTCTAAGTTAAGCTTAATCAAACTTTAACATTCCCTCCACTGATGTCTTAGACTCTCATACTACCAACATCGCACATGAGTAAGAACTGGGCTGACCCTCGGCCCTCCCTACCGAGTCCCAATATACCACCTGCTCTAACCCAGCGGCAGATTCTCTGCCCTGCCCTAGAACTAATCAAATCTCTTGTTCCCCCCTTTCCAACACACATTAAAATATTTATCCTCTCTCTTTAATCATTACATAAAACTTTATAGACAGTAACCCATCCATGGCCAACGGCCGAGATTGGGTTCCCATGGTGTCTTTTTATTGCAGTTTGATGTTCAGTACCGTATTTTCCTTTCGTCTAGTTTTTGGGATCCCAAAACATAAGTGGAGGGATACCTATGACTTCGTAAAAGTTGTCCGTCTGTCCGTCTGTTAGCACGATAGCTCTCGGAGGGGTTGAGATATTTTTTGACCCATTTATAAAGCCCCCTTTGACCCATTTGGGTCAAAGGACAGGTCAAGTTCGAAGATGGGCTCTGTGGGGTTTGAAATTAAGGGGCGAAAAGAGTATTTTAAAAGATAATGTAATAGTCGATTTATCAGTAAGAAGCCATGGCCCTTGGGCTTTATTCGGAATAAATTCATTTATTCATTCATGCGTCTGGGGGTACGGGGAAGAAACTTGAAAGTTTTTGAAAAATAAAAGTTTAATCTGAAGTTGATTATAGGTTCGATTTGGGGTAAGGAGACATGTTGAAGATAAATATGAAAAGTACTTTCTTGCCGAAAGACATGCTGAATCCGTATGTGACAATCGTCTTCTCACCGGACCTATAGTTCGCTCGGAATCCGGCCAAAACCGGAAAATTTGTTAGAAGTAAAGTTTTATCTGAAGTTGATTGGAGTTTCATTACTGGTAAGGAGACATGCTGAATTCGTTTCTGACCTTTAGTTTTTGCCAAACAAATAGTTCGCCCGGAATCCGACCAGACCCGGAAAATTGGCGGAAGTAAGTAAGGAAGTTTGATAAATCTCGTCAAACTACATGCGACGGCTTTAGGGTAAAAACACATGCTGAATCCATATATATTCTTGGTCTCCTCAGATGATTACCATTGGCCTTAGTAATCTGTTTCTAAATTTGAATAGTAAAATTTTTCAAGAAGTCTGGCGAAGACCGAATATCACAAGACTCAACTGTCTGGATCAAATATTATATTTTTGGGATCCCATCGAAACCTTTGGTCTTGTAAAGTCCTGCACCAGACTGTCAACAGTGTTAAAAGACTATGATAATAATGATTCAGTAAAGATGTAGTTAATTGCTCATACAAAAATTTACTTTTACAAATATTGAAAATTAAGAAACAGCAACAACAATAAAGAATTTAATGTTACTACCAGCTGATTTCGAAAAAAATGTCAAGTCCGAAAATGCCAATTTCTGAATGTCTTTATATTTGGAAATCTGCTTTAATTATCCTGTTACACAATCTGTACGCAATACGTACAATCCAATACCCTAGTTGCGTTTTGCAGATGCGGGGGGATCTGATACCATGGTACTGGGATACTGACACCACACTTTAATTTACATTAATATTTTCCAACTCTGTACATCGCCGCAAAAAAAGGAGGAAAGATAGGACCCCTGTTCTGGTGTAATTGTTGTTCTTCTTCATTGACAGATTTCGATTTTCGGAGACATCTTGTGCAGTATTGACCTCATTTCTGTGCATAGTGATTTTGGCTTGGCGAACGACTTAAATGCTTATTTTTGTGTCCTTGCTTTTATTTATGACGACAAAAAATCGACAAACGGCTTGATCCTTCGCATATTCTTTTTCACTGGCCGTCACGGTGCTTGAATCCCAGCCACTTCATTCAAAATTAACACCAGACATACTTGTATATATAAATCCGTGCAAAATAAATCCCATAGAGCGACTTTTCAAGGACCCCTCGTGCTTATTGTGCCTTTTAAATTAGCTATATTACCCTAATGGAATTATAAGCTTCTGAAATCGCAGCCTTTCGCCATTGTTTCATTGTGCACTTGACTGTTTAGTGCTTTTTGGGATACCAAAACGGAAGTGGAGGGATACCTATGACATCGCAAAAGTTGTCCGTCTGTTAGCACGATAATTATCGAAGGGAACGAGATATTTTGATGAAACTTGGTGAGAGGATTATTTGCGTCAAGGGTAAGATCAAGTTCGTGGATGGGCTATGTAGCCCTAGATTTAGGGGTGGGGAGGCGGTTTCAAATTAAGGGGCAAACAAAAATATTTTTTAAAAGTTATTAAGATAGTTGATTTAGGGGTAAGGAGACATGCTGAAGCCGAATATGAAAGTTATTTTCTTGCTGGACAAATAGTTCACCCGGAATCTGGCGAAAACCGGACACAAACTTTGACGACTAATTTTCGGCTATAGCAGTCCCTACCCCTTTATTCTCAAACCGGTATAGCTCTGCGCGTGGTTGATGACGACATTCGTTTGTTTATTCTGTGAACGTCGGAGAGACCTAGTGTAATCGAAGGTCGAAGGGGCTGATATATAATGTTCAAACGAGGAAATATGTTGTTCAAGCGAGGATGTTGTTCAATGAGGATTCGCTGGTAAAGTACAGGTCAAGTTCGTAGATGGGTCTTTTAGTCCTATCTTTAAAGGCAGAGGAGGGGTTTCGAATTTACGGTAAAAAGATGGAAGGGGGCAAGGAGGTCCACTGAATCCATATCTGAACTCCGTTTTCTTGCTGGACAAATGGTTCATCAAGAATTCGGCTGAAACTGGAAATTTGGTTAAAGCTCAAAGTTGTTTCTGAAATCGATTAGAGATTCGGTATCGGGGCAAGGAGACATGCTGAATCCATTTTTGAACTTCATTTTAACAGTAAACATATTCAAGGAATCTGACGAAGACTGAATGGCGAAGACACACCTAATTGTTTGTATCAAATGTTAGATTTTTGGGATTCCATCGAAACATTTGGCCTTGTTCGGCCTAGCAGAGAAAAGCATTTGCGACCTATTACAACCAAAAGCTCTGGATATTTTTAACAGCTTCATGTTTTGCTTAAATTGTAGTGTACGATGGACGTACCAACTTTATAATTGCTATGCGGTTATTACGGTTAATATCTGAACTGAGATGAATATGTATATTACTAACACTGTCCTTCATTCTTTTCAGGATCTCTCCGAATATCGTTGCGAGTCTGGCTCCGCCCCTAGTTACGTCCCACACAAACCAATTAGTGGTGTTATTGGGGCCTCCTTCTCGACGATATCAATCATGGTTGCCAATATTCTTCGATTATTTAAGGTAAAATACATGATTTTCTCTCTCAAACCTCAGTTTTAGGGTTTCACTATGTGGGCTACGGATATCTGGAGACTCCCGTCAGCAATTGAGACTGACTGGCCCTGAATTAAAGGGGGGGGGGCCTCCCGCTGTAGAGAGTCGGTGCTGTGGATAGTGTATGAGCACTGTACTAAAGCAATTTCGTGCCTTCGTTACAATCTGCTCTTGTTAGTTATTAAGTTTCATTCCGATCACTTCCTCGGACCGTCTCTCCCGGAAGTGCCTTTTTTATTTATTCATTGTTTGTGGATAAAATATTAATAGCTTGTCGCTAAGTTCTGACATCGCTAACTCTTACTATCTAAAAGTTACTGGATCCCTTTAGCTAGTTTCTGGTCACGTACCTCTGATCTCGTTGACAGCTTTCTTCAAGGCAGCTGTATAACAATTTCTGCCATTACTGTCTCCCATCATGGGACTCCCGTGAAGGGAAAACCCGGCTGGACAAGAAAGTTCACGCTTGGCTTCTGGTGGCATCTTTATTTATTTACCCAACTTCCCCGTCTGTGGCATGGCCGGTCAAAACAAAATAACAAACAAAAGTGAAATTCTTTCTAACAAGATTCCGTCAAAGACACCCAAGTAGAAGCTGCTTATACGGATAGAAATAGTAGCCAGACTGAAGAGAGAGAAATGAAGTTTTGCTTCCCACCACGCGGGAGTATAGTTGCTTCACTCCACTTCAAATTCCCAGGGAGTAAGAAAACGGATCAGCTCCTGTTCATTATGTTGCGATGATTTGTTATCTGATTTAATATCGATTTAATACTGTTATCTGATTGGTTTATACAGTCCGACCTCTGACTGAACCAATCACAACGACGCGAGAGGAGGGTTAATTGAGAATATATCATCCATGAGACGATTAATTTGGGTAGAGACAAAAGGGTGAAAGCGATTGTGGAAGGAATATCAACAACACCAAAGGTTTCGATGGGATCCCAAAATTTTAATATTTGCTCCAAAGAATTCGGTCTTGTAGATATTCAGTCTTCAACAGACTTCTTGAACATTTTTACTTTTAAAATTTAGAAGCAGATTAAGGCCAATGTTAATAATCGGAGAAGACCAAGTTCATATTTGATAGTGCAGAACGGATACGCTAGCTGAATTTCACCAAGTTCAGATATATTCAGATATCGATTTTGCGCTGTCAAATATTCAGATATGAATTCAGCATATGGTTTACCCTGTTGCCTACGTCGTATCTCCTTCCTTCCTTACTTCTGCCCAACTTCCGGTTTAGGACAGATTCGACAAACTACTTTTATGGCAAAAAACTAAAGCTCAAAAATGAATTCAGGAAGTCTCCTTGCCCCTACATCAAACCTCTAATCAACTTCAGATTAAACTTATAATTTTAACAAATTTTCCAGTTTCAGCCGTATTCCGAGTGATCTATACGTCCGGTGAGAAATGATTGTCATATACGAATTCAGCATGTCTTACCCGCAAATCTAACATTTTACCAAATTAAAAAATAGGACTTTTACTTTAAAAAATTCTTCGGTTGTGGCCGGGTTCCGACCGAACTAATTGCCCGACTGGGAAAAAAACTTATAATTTTAACAAATTTTCGGATTCAGCATGCCTCCTTACTCGTAAATTCGGCTATTTCATTAGCTTTTAAAAAATAATGTTTGTTCGCCTTGATTTCAAACCCCTCCGCCACTCCTAAATGTAGGGATACATAGCCCATCTTCTAACCACTTTGACCTAAAGAGTCCCAAGTTTGATCAAAATATCTCAGCCTCTTCGACAGTTATTGTCCCAACAGATGGACGGACGGACGGACAGACGGACACCTTTTGCGATGTCATAGTATCCCTCCACTTACATTTGGGATCCTAAAAACAGGTTGACTGGTGAACGCGTTTGTTATCGAGAGGGAAATCATAAATTACTATCACCTTCCAGTTTATTAATCCGGTCTAGAACGGTTAAATGAAACCGAATTTCAGTCCGCGTTTGTTCTTCGCACAATGTTTTGAGCACAAGGGCACAAACAAAACACAAATTTCGATGAGAGCGTTTTCTAACGCATAATGTATGGAGCGTTTTCTAACGCATAATGTATGGCGATGATGAGATAACGATGATGATTGACTAAAACATCAGAAGACACGAAGAAAACTGAAATTTTGCGAACCATATTTAACCAAAAGCTGATGACTTTATTAAGTTGAGTCTCCACTTGGACTGCTGTGAGTCAATAGTCGTTTATCTTTAACGCTCTTAACTATGCTGATTTTAACATTCTAACACATGCCAATCGATGAGTGGAATCGAAGAGTGGACAACCCATTGGTTCTCTTGGTAGGCTACCTGTTTTGCAGCTCGATCGTCTTAGATCTTTGAACCACTGGTTCCATTGATTGTCGAGCACCTCGGCGAGGGTTTGGACTCGGAGCCTCAGTTCAGAGTACAGCTCCTTAACTATTTGGCTATTGATATTATCAGATTCAGAACAGAATTCCTGGAAACAGATGAGTAGAGTAGAGTTGAGTTTTCTTCATAAAAGGTATCTTCGACAGCGCTTGCGCCGAATTTGACCTTTGCGTCAAACATAATCACACTAAAATAGAAATATGTATACAATCAGTCAATTCGTCAAATAAAATTAGCACAATTTAAAAAATATGAAATTGGCCTCTGCAAAGCTCGTCTAAAACGATGTTCACCGTAGACTCTTTCGGCAAACAAATTGCCAAGGAACATGAAAAGAATCACTTGGGCCACTGCAAAAATTGAAAAATAAAAAAATTGTGGTCTCCGAATTTAATCTTTACGTCAAACGTAATTTCAATAGAATACATATATAAAATAAATCAAAACATAGTTCAAGGGGCCACAAACTACAGCTAAGAAATTCAACAACAACTGTGACTCTTTTTACTGGCTGTTGTACAGCTCAACGAAACTTGTAACATAATTCTCTTTCAATATATTCCGTGCTTGTGGACGGGAGTTAATTTGGGAACTTTTTGCGACTTGTCGCGTTGCGGTCTGTTTTGGGTGGGTCAGTAGGGTTCGGGGAGGGTGGGACATAATCGGGGAACGGACAGGGACTTGGTACCGAAGTGAAGGCGCAGGAGGTTTCTTCTCGCGTCCAAGGTGATGAGCTTGAACTTACTAAGCAAATAGGGGTAGGGAACCTTCCCTTTACCGTTTATGATTCTAAGCGCTCGTTTTTGGATATTTTCGATTTTATAAACATGCTCAGAAGTAAGCCCGAAATACCACACTGGATATGCATACTCCAGTATTAGCCGGATAAACGAACAATAAAGTTGGAGGAGATCCTTAGGGGGGCAAACAAGTTTGTTCATGAGTTTTAAGCGAGGAACCGAGGGGGAAGCTTCTTTCAGTGTGTTTTGAAGATGGGCGTCCCAGTTCATAGCAGCTGTAATAGTTACTCTAAGCAGTTTTATAAGTCTATCCAAGAGTGCGGGAGGAATGGGTTTGTGAAAGTGGGTGATAAATTTAAAAAAAGATATTGTCATAATTGATGAATATAAGGTTTGAAGCCAAGCTGACCATTCATTTCAAGTAAAATAGAAAAACGAGATTTTCGGAGTTTTTTCTTGATCAGCTAGTTACCCCTCCAAGATGATGTGCGAGGGATAAATACAATTTCGGATATTTCAGCTGCACTTCTGGCAACCCGTCGTCAGCGAAAAAAACAAAACTAAATCATAAAATCCACCACAATAACAACAGGAAAACAATGCGGAACGAACAAATCGTTTTCCTGTTGTTATTGTGGTGGATTTTATGATTTAGTTGTTTTTTTTTCGCTGAGGAGGGGTTGCCGGAAGTGCAACTGAAATATCCGAATTTGTATTATCCCTCTCACATGATTTTGGAGGGGTGACTAGCTGATCAAGAAAAAAACCGAAAATCTCGTTTTTCTGTTTTATTCGCAATTGATGATTTTTGGGAGTTAACTTTCATCTTCGACAAAGACGCTTGTTGTGTGGCATCATCAAGTAAAGCCGTAATTGAACTTATACAGTACAAGATATTACAAGATCTGTTCAATAGGAACAGGAATCTCTGTATTGACATCCTACATTCAGAAGTTGAAGGGTTCTATACAAAAATGAGTGATAGAAGCTCAGCACAGAAGATCCTTGCCTTTGAGAGGATAGGTCTTGGCAAATCCTCAACATCCTCAGCTACTTAGGTACTATTTAGAGAAGGTTGGAACGGTCAGCGTAATAACTTTTCGTGAGGTTAGAACGAAAATAGTAATTAATAGTTATTATTGTTAGTAGGGTGGAACACTCGCTTTGCTAATTATTGCCCTCTCCACTACCAATAATATTTTGTCTAGGCTCTACCTTTATTATTTTCTTATTCTAGGTTCCGCAGATCAGCTATGCGTCAACGAGTGCCGAACTCTCCGATAAGTCCCGTTTCGAGTATTTTAGTCGGGTTGTCCCTCCGGACAACTTTCAGGCTCAGGCGATGGCGGACATTGTTAAAAGTTTTGGATGGAAATACGTGTCAACACTGGCGGTCGAAGGAGATTATGGAGAGAAGGTATGACCTACGAGTTTTTCTCGGTTGCAAGAGCCAGTTAATAATGCGAACACACGATCAGGATCGGGAGCTCCCGGACTTGAATTCCTGCCCAGATTTTTGCCACCATCATCACTTCCATATGAAAAAGTTGTTCAACTTGATGATGAAAGTGCAGGAAATCCGGCCGGGAAATCCTGATCGTGTGTTCGCACTGTAACAGAAAGGTCTCAAAATCTTATCTTGCCGTAAGGGTGAGCCACAGTGGATGGTGGATTTGGAGTGAAGCAAACGCTGAAGGTTAGACTGGGAAGTTCGTGTTTCTATAGGGAGTTTAAGCATTGTTCACACTGGTACAATAAGCTGAATAAGAGCTATTATGCACGTCAGCTTACACTGCGAGTAGGACGTGACGGGCGCGAATAAAAATAAAAATAAATCAATCCTATTCTCGCGTATCTCTGACCTGCCTGGGTTGCTCGAGGTAATGAGGGAAATATTAAAATAATGCATACAACGGATATGTCAGCTACGTTGCTTTTACAGACATATTTCGGCTCTTCTTGGCAAGGGTCTTCATCAGGCTGTCGATTTTCAGGGTCCACATCGGGAAGGAAACAAACGTGCTTGAATATGTGTTTCAAAGTCAGCTTGGGCTCAAGGAATGAAATATGTAATGCAGGAACGATGACGCGGAAAACCTATCTGCAGCTTATCACAAAATAATGCTTTCGGCATAGCACGTAAAAACCAGGCTTCACCCTCGCTATAAGGTTCTTCTTCTGGATTCCAGACATTCGTTTTCTTCGAGATGGATTCGGGATTTGAAGCCAGGCCAAAAGACGGTTGGAAGTCTGAGTAACCCAGATTCCGGATTCCGGAGAAGGTGCCATAGAAGCAACACGTATTGAGAGAATAAAAATGAAAATGAAGGGGCAGGAGAAAAAAAGGGGTGATTTCCAGTTGTGCCAATAAAACCAGTTTATTTGTAACCCATGTGGACGGCAGAAACCCAGCAAAGCATCAGTCTTGGAACGATTGCAGAACTTGCTGGGAAAGGGTACTGTTAAACCGTTTAGAATGGGCCTTAATCCGATCCGGTTTCTGGCCTCATCTAAACCTCGAACTCTGTTTTCAACTGAGCTACGTTCGATTGACCTTTCTAATCAAGTGATCTCGTCATGCTGATGTTTTATTTGCAAAGCTTCGTGAACTGGGAGCGTTTAATTCATCCCGGAGTTCCTTTAACGACGAAGAAGAATTGTCGTCGTTCCGTCGTTAACAAAGAAAAATGTGAATGTTCCAAGTCGAAATAAAAGGGTATTAGGGAGAAAAGTCAGTTTTATGTTGATTGGTGGTTAAATGATGTAAGGTGAAGTAATGTATGTGATGTAAGTGAAACTCGGTTCTGTATTCTGGTTTTGATACTTTTTACGATTTTCGAAAACCCCGCGAGGAACTTCTGCGTCAAATTCGAAGCCCGGTCGTTATTGGGGGGGGGGGGAAATGAGTGTGTGCCTGACCTAGGAAGATACGGGCTTATCTGGCGTGTTTTACAACTGTGTAATGGGTCGTAAAACAAGTCGCTTGTAATAAAGGGTAAGGCTTCGTGAAAGGAAAGATGAATTCTTGCTGGCAAATGACATGTATTCTTTGAGAAAATTATCATGGATACAATCCTAGCCATCTGGAAATTTTAATTTACAAATTACAGATAAGGAACAACAAATAAATTACCAATTTTAAATGCATAAATGGACTGATTACTTTGTGACGGCAATCGCACCGGAAGTGGAAGCAGAAAATCGGCAGTGAAAATCTCGCGTCATAGTCGACAGACGATCAGGTTTCACGGCCAAATTTTCTGCATGTTCATCATTGAGTTGGAAATATCTCAACTTTTCCCCATGGGATTTGATGATGGTGCCGAAAAATCTCAGCAGGAAGGTCCGCGAGTACCCTACCCCGACGCCTGTAAGGCATTAGGAAGAGTGGACGATGTTAAGGTGGCGTTGTAACTTCCTTAGTGTATGCTCGTGACTGCGTATGGTCAAGAATTTGGTATGGGCCACCCTTACGGTATATAGTACTATACCCCAATAGTAGTAGTATTCCAATAGAACAAACATTATTCGATTGATCGATTTGACTTAACCGAGTAACTTGGATCCTGTTAGTCCACTTTGTTAATTTTGACTGAAATCCGTTTTCGTCCGGAAGGCTGAAATCCCTCTGTCCTGGGATATCTCTTCCATTGGCCATTAGTCTCTTTCCTGTTTTGAATCTCGCCTCAAAACTCCGGTGTCCTGAGTTTCCATAAGTAAACACATTAGGAAATGAAACAAATATACACTGGTAATTACTAACTGTTGGAGGCTGATGGATAGTTGTTTCAGCGCCGCTGTAGAAACACATAACGGAGAGTATTAGAAATCAGAAACCATTTCAGGGTTCTCAACTACAAGAAGTTCTGGGATAAACATCTCCTTCTAGAATGCTGTTCCAGCTGGGGTGGACGGTATTTACCGGACTGCCGCGTTTTAACAGTAGACCGCATCAGACACGATGGGTTACGTCAGCATCCACGAAAGCTGTCTCTGGAGTAGATAACGATTTGTTTTGAACGTTGTTAACTTCAAGTTGGGGTGGGGGGGGGGGGAGCTAATGAACTATTTTGATTGGCGATCAACAAAGCTCGAGACTCTCGAATTAAAAACAGTAAGTAAGTGAATGCGTTTACAGTTATGCCATACTTTGTGAAAGTTCCATACAAGGATATGTTGCAGTTTTTATGGCACTTGAGCTTACTCAAGTGCCATATAGCGATCGTAATGTCTGTTTGTCTGTCGGTTTGTCCGCATTTTGCTAGTTTGAGCAATTCCACTTGACCTAGGACGATAAAACTTGGCATGCGTATCAGGAACCCAACCGGATTAACTTGGAAATAATCACTTCCCGGATCCGACCATCAGTGGGCGAGTGGCAAGATGGGGAAGCCAGAAATTAATAACATTCATGACTTTTGAATGGATAATTGGGCGTGCATTAAACTTGACAGGTATCAAGAACAAGTGTCTTGAATGTTCATTGTCAAATTCGGATCGGATCCGAATTCTCTTGAAACGCTTTTTCTAGTTTTTGTCAAACCCCTACCCCTTTCTTCACACTAGTATAGCTCTGCGCCTGGATGAGTCTTCTTTCTTCACACTAGTATAGCTCTGCTCGTGGATGAGTCATTCTTTGCTTAAATCCGTTCGGAGAGAGCTAGAGCAATTGAAGGTCGGAGAGGTTGGTATAACATGTTGTTGGACCTTAGTAGGGGTTGATATAGATTAGGGGGTGCTAGGATGATGAAACTTGGCAGGCGTATCAGGGACCCGACCAAACCAACCTGGAAATAATCAGTTTCCCGATCGACCATCTGGGGTGGAGTGGAGGGTGGGGGAATCCGGAAAATTGATTGGTGTGTAAGTCCGAACTGGAGTCGACAGCTATGCAGGATTTGGGGGGGGGGGGGGAGACCGGAAATACCGAGAAACGGTTAGAATGGAGGGATCGGAGTGAAACTTGCTGGGAATAACAAGCATCTGCTCCAGATAAATCGTTTACACATTTGGACTGGATCCGGACACATTGGGGGAGGGGCGTAGAGGGGTGTTTCCCGGAATTCCGGTGATGGTGGTTCTGGAGATTTTCACGACGAAACTTGGGAGGCGGATCAGGGACCCTATCACACTGATATCGGATACTCGATCCGATAGTCGTGGGGGAGTAGAGGAAGGGGGAATCCGGATATTGAGTCGTGCGTAACTTTGGAATGGGTGATCGGATTGGAGTGAAACTTTGTAATTGAACAGAGGACATGTCTCTTGTGATCTTTTTCATGTCCGGACCGGATCCGACAACAACTGGGGGGGGGGGGATACGTGACCGGCTTAGACTGGGGAGATCGGGATGGAACTTTGTGGGAATAGCTAACAGATGCTCCGGATAAATCATTTACAGAACCGGATTGGCTCAGGCGACTGTTGGGGAGTTTAAGGGGAGTCCTGAATTCAGGTGATTGCTAGTAAAGGTACTTCCAGGTGTGCTAGGACGATAAAAATTGGCTGGAATATTAGAAATTCGACAAGATTGGCTTAGAAATCGCCACTTTCCAAATCCGGCCATTCCTTAAAGTACCGATCATGACCGCAAATTAAGAAAAATAGTTTTAAGCAAAATCTGTATTTTCATGATCACCATGAGCCTATTACTATTTTTGCCTCAAGGGTTTTGCTTACAAATCAGGTTCTAGCTCCCTTAAAGTGCGCATCTTCACCGCAAGGTCGAAAAGTACTTTTTGTCAAACGAAGCCTTCTAGCTACTAGCAGGCGAAACCCTAGACGAAGCAGAGGTCGGTCTCCTCGAAACGGGAAATCACGCAGCAACAATTCAAAGAAGAAATGTACTTGATATAGATGTCGAAACCATATTGAACACCATTGAACCGCCCAACGAAGAAGAGGAGTTCTAGAAATGCCTTTACAGCACTTTTTACTTACTAGTGTATAATAAAATAATATTCGACTCTGTACAAAACTCCCGCCAACATATTGCGTATTCCTGCAAGTGCCATATGAGCTTTCAGCTCTTGTTTTTTTTTAAGCTTAACTGAAAAAGCAGCTTGTTTTTACATCTGATATCTGAGCACACTGGTATATTATATTATTTTCTTACCCGAGACTCTAGTAATAACGTTCAGAGTTTGCGCTTCTTGTACGACAACCCAGAATTCGTCCAGACGTGGTGAATTTGAATTTCAACTAAGGCCTGCATTTCCAGTGCTAAAGATGCTGACATCGGAGACGTTACGCCCGTAGAAAAGTAAGAAAATGGTTTTAGGATACGTCTTGCAAGGAATCGCTGTTGTAGTTTTTGGCAATGGCTCAAATTTGTTTGGTAAATATTTCAAGCGTAGAGGGACAAAAATATGTAGGTACCTCAGAACCGAAAGAATGAGTTCATTTGAGGAAATCTGTAGATAACGGACAAACGAAGTAACGATTTGTTCGGGTTTTCAGGCCTATTTAAATGAATATGTGATGTAAAATTAAACTGTCGGATCACAGACCTACTCGGTTAAACTTTAAGAGCTTGTTCCACCCTACTTCCTGTAGCTACTACGCATGATGTCACGGATTCTTGGCGGTTAGGCCGGAACACATTTTTCTATTTTCAGCAAAATATCGTTCCACGGGATAAGACCAAGTAAATCTAATCACAGAGATTCGTAGTTACCACGCTTACTACGCTCCCGAGCATGGTAAGGAAATAGTTACTATTAGTTACTATTTCGAGAAGGCTGCAACGATCAGCGTAGTAACTTTTCACGAGGCTGGGACGAACATTGTAACTAATAATTTCTCTTGTTAGCAGGGTGGAACGCGCTTTAAAGTAGTGAACTAAAAGAAAGAAGTGCTCTTTAGGCGGGATTTGAACCCACTAGATTCTGCTTACAAGGTCACTGCGCTACGACTGAAATACAGAGGGGTTTGTGAACGTGGCTCGCAGACCACTACAATATTTAGATAGAAGCGGGCCGCAGAACAGTGTTCTTGCCGAAGGCAAATGCATCTAAGCAGGTCACATCCCCATGTCACTGGATTCCCCATCAAGTCAAACCTTTTAATCTTCACGAAGCCCCATTTGGGGTCTGGTTTGTCTACGCGGCTCCGACATTGGACTCCTAGACTTCTAAATCCAACTAATAAATTTACTTCTGGAATGGAATAGAAAATAATAGAATTTTATTTCTCAAAATTAGCTGTTACATCTTTACCGCTAAATTTGAGCATTTCGTCAGAAAAAATAAATAAAATATCACTCTAACGCTTCGCCATAAAAACACTAAAACTAAAAGCACTAAAAATAACTACTTATCTGTTCTTGTACAACTCAACAAATGCTGGAACAAAACTCCTCTATATCTGTCATGTAGGTGGGTCACAGGTGTTAGTTTGGGAATTTTCTAGCATTTCTCTCGCTGGGGTCTGTCATATTACCAAGAACGATATTACGTAGAGGAACAGAGAGGGTTTTAATACAGAAATCGATGCTAAGGTGGGCTCGTATCTCTTCCAGGGTAGCCAGCTTGAACCTTTTAAGTGGGTAACTATAGGGCGCCTTGCACTAACCGTAATTATCATGATGATCCTTTTTTGAATGCTCTGTATACGGTATATGTACTTTGAAGAGAGCCCGAAGTGCCAAACAGGACAAGTGTATTCAAGATTAGGTCTTATAAAAACTAACGTATATTTTGAGGAGGTCTTAAAAAGGGTAAGAAAGAGCCCACCTGGTTTTTTGTCACGGTAAAACTCCCTTGTGGATGATTCCATCTTTACGTATTATTTATTGTTAGAATTATCAGGAAACAGAGAGTAGATTTTGTTTAAAACAGAAGCATATCCTATATTTACAAATACTGTTTTATGCAAATGAGGGTTGATTATTATGCAAATGAGGGTTGATTATTTTTGTTAGTGCAAATTCATGTTGTATCTACCCAGATCGGTCCGAAACAGACGCCTTGTAGATCGCTACTGAAATTGTATGTTCTTTAGATAATCTGCATACCAATACTAGTGCTGACACGTGTTCCGACCACAATAGCATACAGCTAGCCTCGGGTTGTCAACATTACAACGGATTACAATCACAATACAATACATTCGAAGATTTGTCGAGTTAAAATGCTTAATAAAATATGGGACAATGAATTCAGGTACCTCTCGGATGATTTTGTTGGCGGGGGCTTAAGCTTTTGAAGACCCAAGGACTTTGTCTGCCCTCTTGTACCGGGTCGCACACACTTCCCATTTTCGAACTCCGGTAAAATATCCCGATGTTTTTCTGAGCAGAGGCATTTTGAAACCAAAATCCATAGTCAGCTTATGCCTTCGCTCCTTCAAGGTCGTCAGAGATAAAGTCCTTATGCCTTCTTCATAAGACGTATAGCAATTCCCAAGGATAATTCGAATAGCCCTTTTCTGGATCACTTCCAACTTATCAGATTGCGATGCTGATAGTCCGGGATGCCAAACTGGACATGTGTATTCTGCATTAGGTCTGATATAAGTACAATAAATAGACCTCATTATTTTTTTAGGCTGTGCAAACCGGCGGAGAACCGAAAACGAACGAAGAAGTAAAGAACACTTGTAAATGATCTGGTCAACATGAGAGTGCCATCTTAGGTTATCATCAATCGTAACGCCGAGTATTTTCGCTACGTTCCGTACACAAAGACCAACATCTTCAAGGTCTGGCAATTTCCTCTTCAGAAATGACACTCGCATAATAAAACTCTTTGGGCGGCTAACAGCTAATTTAACCTCGTTAAGGTCATGTGATAAAATACTGAAAATTTGTGAAATAGACAAATCCACAGAATATGGGTTCAAATTCTTCAAAGCAACACCACTCAAATCGTCAGCGAACTTAAAACGGTTTAAAACTTCAATTAACACTCGATTAAAAACAATAATAAAAAGAATCGGCCTGAGTTTCGTTCCCTGTGGTGCACCACAAAAAATTCGAACAAACTCGGAAATTTTATCTTTTGTGAGCATAACACTTTGTTTCCGGCCCGACAGAAAGCTTGCAATCATCCAGAGAATAAATGTACTTAGTGCGCACCACGGCCTCATCTGGATTTTTCATTTACTACATTTCAGTTGTTGTGTGTGATATGTTGTAGAACATAATCCGATAGCACCTAGAATAAATAATCCAATAGCACCTCCGTCTTTGGTCACATGCAGCGACAGTGGATACCCCAACAAAACTGAGCTGAGCTAGAGACACCTGCTCGAGCTGTGAGTTGATACCCGTCTTCTTCCCTCTTCGCCGCTGCGCATATATGAGGAAAGAGAGCAGGAGGCGTGATGACCCGCTCTCTAGCGCGTCCAGACAACCAATCGGCTTTTTAAATTTTTTCTCCTGTGCTTTACTGCGATATAGCTGTTTGCAGAGGTAACGGATTGTGATGTTCAGCGAAGCTCCTACCCTCCGCTCGTTTGCATCAGGCAGGGTATAAGAATCTGTTCGACTGCGCATGGTCGTATTACAGAGATAGGTAGACGGAGGTTATGGTGCTTATTTGTTCTTTGTTGTACTTTCTTTATTTCTTTTCTTTCATTACTCCACTATCTTAACCTTGTACCAGGGGTCATAAATAAATATCATATCATTGTTATTATTATTTTGAGCCCATCTTGACGGTTATTCCTTCAGCCCAAGCTGACTGTGAATCATATTTGACGATGCAAAACGCTTTGCAACACGTTTTGCATCGTCAAATATGTTAGGTTAGGACTAAGAAGTCCAGGTACGGATTTGAAACTGAATTTTGAATAAATTCAAAATCTAGTCCTTTTAGGGCATCGCGTCGTTTGTTGCAATAGCCGAGGCGGAAGGGATCTGCATAGCAGCGTCAGAGAAGATTGTGCGAAACGCTAAAATTGATGATTATGACCACATTGTTGAGAGATTATCCCAGAAGGCCAACTCAAGAGTGGTGGTTCTGTTTGCTGATGAGGATGAAGTCAAGTGAGTTTCTTCTTGTCACTAGGCTCGTGCGAAACAACTTTCACAGTCACAAAACACTCATTTCGTAATACTTCGCACATTTTCTGTACTCCAGTTCCGTTCCACCGTGGTGTTGCTTTTTCCATTAGCCCCCAACGACCATCACCATCATGAATGTTTAGCTAAACCTCGGCTAGGAGCTTATCCCTTCACCAGAAAAGTGAAAACCTCTCTGGCAATGGGAGTTTTGAATAACCCTTCAGTTTAAAAAGAGTTACAGCTTTTTTATGTTTAACTTATGGATACTTGTATAATGGAGGCTGATAATGAGGTGAAGGAGGGAGAAACAGAGACCAATCGCTTGTAGCGCTGAACTGAGTTAAGGCGAACTGTGAAAATAGAGGATTATGCCAATTTAAAAAGGTTAAGATCAATCTTTAAAAGACTAGATCAAGAGTAGTGGTCTTATTTGCTGAAGAGGATCAAGTCATGTTAAGTCTTTTTTTTATACTTCTTGGTTCGTGCTTGACAACTTTTAGCAGACAAAATGGACGCCGAGTATGCACCACAGAAACATAGAAGGGCATTGTCCGTGGGCGGACCTTTTAACCCCAAGTATTTATTCACAACCAACCGAAGTTAATCAAAATGCAGAAAACTCATCCATAGTAACGATTCGATCGAGCAGCAAAAGCATCAGCCAAGACGTCAAGCCCCACGTAGAGAGAGTACGATAGATCCATAAGGTTGATGAACATAAAATGACATAGGACTTGCGAATAAGCAGTTACTATACGATCCAAAATTACCCTGTGACACTGATAAACGACTATTCCCGCTGATCATCATTCGTTTTGTGTTCCTGTCCTGGTCATCAGACATAAGGAATAACTAGACACTATCAATAAGGAATAACTAGACACTATCACCTTGCCACTTTTTCTGAAATCCTGCCTCTCGAACCCTCACGCTGCGAACAGATGACCAGACGGATTTTAATCCCTTTCAATACTAAAGCTGACAAATCTCAGCTTTTCCGCATAATGATTGTGGAAGATCCTGACAGGAATCCCAGTCCGTCACCATCCGACCCGGACCGCCATCTACCCGGATTTGTGGAATCAGCATTAGCTTTCTACTACAGATCCGTTATTGTCACGTTCAGGGTTCCAGATAGGCCACCGAAATGGGATTGCTGTCACACGTACTTTAAGAGTGATTGAGGCTTAAAAAGTCATCAACAAGCCTCGTTTCGAGACACAATTCTTCCAACGATTTTTTTCTTATCGTGTTTCCGCATGACTTGAAGCCGGCTTTTTAGGATGTCAGCCTGAACTTTCGTTTTCATTAGACTCAACTTGGCGTGGATCCTCGGGGAAGAAGTGGCTCGGAAAATTCCATCCGTAGGTGTCGGAAGTCTGTTCTTTTCTCACCGTTGACTTTCTAAACTTGTCGTTTAAGTATGTGAAGATAGAAATCCGAGTTAGTTAAAGCAGAACTGAGAGCTCACATAGATTTATTGGTTGGTTTCATCAGATGAACATAAAGGGCAGAAAATTTCATCCGTAGGTGTTGGAAATCTGTTCCTTTCTCCCCGTTGACTTTCTAAACTTGTCGTTTAAGGATGTGAAAATAGAACTCCGAGTTAGTTAAAGCAGAACTGAGAGCTCACACAAATTTGTTGATTGGTTTCATCAGGTGAACATAAAGGGCAGAAAATTCCATCCGTAGGCGTCAGTTGTTCCTTTCTCACTGTTGACTTTCTAAACTTGTCATTTAATGTCGTGGGGATAAAAATCCCAGATAGTTAAACCAGGGACTGAATGCTGACTTAGTTTTATTAATTGGTTTCATCAGTCAGGTGAGTATTGAGGGTGGAACATAGCAAAATATACTAGAGAGTAGCGCCAAGACTGAAACAAGTGACACACACTCTAAGAGCAGCGGCACTAGCACCACTAGCGACAGGTAACGTCCCTACTGAAACTCAGCCAGTCATGCACCAACGCTTGCTCCAGTAACTCCATATTTCCAGCACAGCAAAGAACAAGAGCTGCAAGCTCATATGGCACTTGCAAGGCTGGCTCAGAGGATGAAAGTAGGAATTCTTCAATTCGTGGGTTTGTTGTGATTATTTGTAAACAAAACCTTTGAGATAATGGGTCCTTGGAAATTACGAGAACGTATCGTTTGATAATGCATTTATCTGTGATGATGCGCACTTTAGGGGCGCTAGAAATTTATCTGTAATCAAAACTCTTGAAGCAAAAATGATGATGAGCTCATCGGGAGAATGAAATGTATATTTTAACCAAAAGTATCATTTGTACTTTAAGAAATTCAGTTGTAAGCAAAACCCATGAGGCAAAAATATTCTAATCATGTCAAGTCTCTAATGTTCAAGTTTCATGGTCCTAGCACATCTGGAAGTACTTTAACTGGTGATCACCGAAATTCCGGACCTCCCCTTCTAACTCACCCCACAGTGCTCGAACCCGATCCAGTTCTGTCACTGGTGAATCTAGGGCTTGTGCTTGTTCTTCCCACCAAGTTTCATCCCAATCGCTCCACTCTTAGCGTGTCACAAGATTTACGGCTACCCCTCTGACCCCCCCCCCCCCCACAATAATCGGATCCGGTTCGGACTTCACATGGGACATCCGAGACACGAGGTCTTTCCAAATATCAAGTTTCATTAAGATCTGATCACCCGTTCCAAAGTTTACGTACCTCTAGATTCCGGATTCCCCTTCCCTCCACTCCCCCACACGGTGGTCGGATCGCGGAATTGACTATATCCAAGTTAGTTTGGTCGGGTCCCTGGTACGCTTGCCAAGTTTCACTGTCCCAGCCCACTAGAAGTAACTTAACTCCGTATCACCGGAATTCCGGCCCCCCCCTCAAACTCCCACGACAGTGCACGAATCCCGTCCGGTTCTGCCAATGACGTACCTAGGGCTTGTGCTTGTTCCTCTCACCATATTTATTTTCTTCATTTACTCCGCTTTCTGAAAACGGCGGGTTATAAATAAATTACTTACTTACTTACTTACAAGTTTCATCCCGATCCCTCCACTCTAAGCTTGTCATATGATTTCTGGTCCCCCCCTGCGCCCCCCCCCCCACATTCATCGGATTCGGTCCGAACTTGAAATGGAACATCTGAGACATGACGTCTCTCCAAATATCAAATTCCCTTAAAGATCCGATAACCTCTTCGAAAGCTAGCATGCCACTAAATTCCGGATTCTGGCTCCCCTCCCTCCCCCCACAGTGGTCGGATCCGGCAAGTGACTATTTCCAACTTAGTTTGGTCGGGTCCCTAATATGCCTGCCAAGTTTCATCGTCTTAGCGTATCTGGAAGTACCCTAACTCGCAAACACCGGACTAACCGACCGACCGACCGACAGACCGACAGACCGACAGACCGACAGACCGACGGAAAAGTGATCGGTATATGGCACTTAGCCGGAAGGCAAGTGCCATAAAAAAGATACTACCCGTACCTCTTCGATGATGTACAGACCGCACCTTAGATGTACCAGAATTTTCTAAGACCTCAAGTTTGTCGCGTCGCGAGCGTAGTGAGCGGCGCTACTAGTGAGGCCCGTTGCTGATGCATGGAAGGCATAGGTCTTGTTGCTTCTCTCCAGTGTTATTTTGCTTTGGGGCGGAATTCGAAAATGCTATTCATTTCTCACCGCTGACATTAAGGCTGTGGAGATGAGAATCCTGGTCAGTTAAAGCAGAAAGAAAAGCTGACTCAATTTTATTAATGTTCATAAAGTGAATATTAGGGTGAAAAGCCCCTCCATCGGTCTCGACGATGCTGTTCTTTTCTTATCGTTGCCATCACCAGGGCTTAAAGCCATAGAGACGAAGATCCGAGTCTGTTTAAGCCAACTTTAAACCTACGGTTTCGTTAGTTCAGCGATCAATGTCATTATTACCCCAACTTATTCCGTACGCAGTAGAGGCTACATGTAACGGGGATTTTCATAGTTTACTTTCTAGACTTGTAATTTCAAACCGTAGGTGAAAAACCTACCTTTAGAATCTGAGTAGATTGTTTGTCAGTAATTGGCATCGCTATCAGCCCACCCACTTCCCAAATTCTGTCCGCTCTGAAGGCAAACATTGGGAATGTTAGCTCGTTCTATTGTCCCATAGAAAGAACCCGCGCAGCTCCTGAGGTGTCCCACGGTTCTGAGCGATTAAAGTAAGATATTCATGACAAATCTGGGTAATAAATCTAAAGGCAGGATTATTGTTACTGTTCAGTTCACTTTTATTGGACTATATAAAAAATTACACAATTAACATTCCTGCCAGGAAAGCACAAAAGGAGTGCTTGGCTGTGGCAGGGAAATAACCGATAATAACTTTCCTAGAACAAGTATGCAATGGATATCTTCCTATGTCCCACAGGGAGTTATTTTATGACAATTACTTTTGTGGAGGTTGTTATGACCTCGTATCATCCTCCAGAGAGGCTGATACGAAGCCGTAACAGCCTCTGCAGATATTCATGGAGCACTTTTCCTCTAATACTGAAAAGCAGAAACTGAAAAATAAAAATAAAATAAATGTTAAAAATGACAGAACATTTTACTCTGTTAGACAACCAGTCTGTACCCTAGCCTGTCAGAGTCAGATTACCACTAAAAATACAGCTTGTCAACTGAAACAGCATCCTACTATCCCTTGCTTTCCAAAGCTAGTTATTTAGCACGAAAAAATGACAGAACATCTTACTCTCATAGACAACCAGCCTATGCCCTAGGTCATAACTTGACACAATCAGATTTCCACTGAAAATACAGTTTGTGAGCTGAAAAAAAACATCCTACTGTACTATCCCTTGCTTACCAAAGGCTAGTTATTCAGCCTTGGTCACTGTCTTTCTTCTGGAATTATCTTGTTTCTCAAAGCCAACACATGGGGTTTGTTATTGTTTACTTTTTACTTCCACTACCCCTAGAGCAGTCACTTTAGTAGATCTATAGTAGGTCTTCATGACCGCTAGAGGACCTGTGAATCGCCGAAAAACTAAAAGACTATATTGGTAGAAACTCAAGTGCTTGGGTCCCAACAGTAGTCATTTTAGTAGGTCTACAGTAGGCTTGGGTTGCTACTTTACATAAATAAATTCCCTACCCCATTTGCGAAAAAATACACCAAAAGAAGAATGACTTACCTATAAAAATATTCTGTTCGAAAATGTTGTAATAGTTAACATACCTCTATGTCCGTTCATATCGGTATAGCAACCGTTGCGGCTCGGACAGGTTATTTTCAATGGCCGAAGTCTGAAGTTAAACCTTTATTAATTAAACAACCAACAGAATTAACTAACTGAATGCTCTGTGTTAAGAAAAAGGGAGGAGAGGAAAAACAGAACCTATGGTTTCAACTTTTAATGAAAAAGAGAGAAAAATAAGAGAAACAAGGAACGAGAAAAAAATAAAACAAAAGAAAAACGGGGGGGGGGGGGGCTCTAAAGGAGGACAGTTCACTAAACAATTTTTGTGTAATGACCTTTCGCTGCTCGCTTGAATGAAATAAGGTAATTATCAGTACTGGGAAGCAAATGAAATGCCTTAGCAGACAAAATAGTGTGGGGGGGGGGATAACTTAACCATCACGGAGATAAGTACTTCAGGTTGGGAAGCAAGTGAGAAGACCCACCGAGAGAAATACGAAAGTGAGGGTAGGAGGAGGGATGGAAGAGCACTTACCACAGAAAGGGGGAAGGATTTCGCCCTTTAGAAGGTCCCTTTAAAAATATACTAGAGAAGTACAAGTCTAGATGACAATGTGTAATAAAACACTGGGAAATATTACTATGTTCAAAAAATGTGTTTTGAGAAAATTACCGTTGATTCTTTTCTTCCAGTGTGTCGCCTTTAAATCTGTGACTTTAAATTTAATCCGAATTTTGCCGAATAAACTTTAAACGAAAAGTTTGTCGACATCGAACACGGTTTGTCTCTCAGCTTGTGCTGCGAAAACGACTTGCAAGTCTATTAAGAAATTCTCATTACTTTTGGGCTTATGAATGAAACACTTTCCGGGGACTCGAAGCTTTTTGATAAGCTGCTGGTAAAACATCAGTAACCTTCCTTTTGCCGGGGTCAGCCTCAGCTGGGACGCTCCAATCCCATCTCCACGATTGCGCGCGCCAATCCTCCTTATGGCACTTAGGGTACAGCTTGCATGAAAGCAACTGGATCCCTATACAGGCAGGGTTGCCACATCAGAAACATTTAGAGAGTGACTTTTGGCCTAAAACAGAGAGTGAATTGGGAGTGAAATTTATTTTCATGAAAGGTTCACTTTTGGTCGAAATCGCCTCTGTAAAAACGACATGTTAATGTACTTTCATGAACAAAAACTTGGAATAGTCAGTTCTGATCGGAATCCCTGCTGCAAAAATGACACAATTGGTCATTTCTAAAATAGAGTGATTTTTATGTCCTACGTCGGACAAGAGTGACAAAAACAAAATAGAGTGACAATTCACACTATCGTACGACAATTGGCAACCCTGTATACAGGTGCCTCATCAGCGCTCAGAACAAAGCACTTTCTGGAGCCTCAATCTTTTTGAAAAGCTGCTAGCGAAACGCTCGTCTTTTTTGCGCCGGGGTCAGTCTTTGACGTAGGTTTAGCTCTTTTTTATTTGTTTTCGTAAGCTTAATCCGGCAAAGTTATCAGCATAACCTTGCAAGAAGCTTTGGAGAAACACGCCCCTAGAGATCCCTTTGCCAAATTGCTAGTGTAGTTAAATACGTACGATTGCAACTGCAGTAAAAGATTTTACGGACTATTTTTGGTTTATTGGGGAAAGGAATTGCTCTTACTTAAGTACTTATTTTGGGGGATCCCAAACGAAGTTAGTAATACGTGCTACTTCGTAAGTCTGCCCATCTGTCTGTCTGTGGACAAAGTAACCGTGGAAAGATTCGGATATTTTGATAAATGTTGGCGTTAGGACTTTTCAGGTCAAGACTGAGGTCAGGTCCATGGATGCCCCTTTTAGAGTAAGCGTTGGGGTTCTAAGGGCTTGGAAATTTAGTTTTTCGGGCCAGACGATTTGGCGGTCTGTGTACAATGACGGAAACACTAACACAGAGAACAAGCATGTTCGCGAGGTGGTGGAGAACTCAGTAGTTTACGTAATAAATAGCAGGGACATATAGACTACTGTCATGTTCTTTCACAGACAGAAATATACTTACCTACGGCTACAGCATACTAACTTCAGAATAGTTCATCTACAAATAAATTTGTGGTTGATGACGAAGAAACCTTCTTAGCTATCTTTTTATTCGACTTTAGAATGTTTGCCAGCTTTATCGAATCATTATGCAAACAAGGAATACGATTGAGCTGTAGTGTGCTTCTTATTGCAGATCCCAGTACCAAGCCGGCACATGCTGCTGATTGCGCATATGACGAATCGGCCAGGATAGGTCTGTAATTTGTATGGCACGTGCAGCCTTTGGCTTAAGTTCTACCAAGCGATCATAATGTCTGTCTGTCTATCCCTCTGACCGTGTTTTGCTAGTTCGGGCACTTCCGTGTAGTTAGAACGATGAAACTCTATACACGCATGGGGATCTGACCCAGTTCTCAATGGAACCTTTTCTCCCGAACTTTAAGTCCCCGTAGGGGTAGAGGGAAGGGGAATCCCGAATTGTGCGACCGTCATAACTTGCGAACGGCTTATCCGGTTCGAGTGGCACTTGATAGATGGTAGAGTCCAAGCCGCATCCACCCACAGTGTGGTGAGTTGAAGGGATTCCTGGAACTATCATGCTTAGTGACCAAACAGATGAACGGATTGAGGGAAACATGGATGGTACAGTTACGGATATGTTATATAGTTATAGTTATATACAGTTATGGATATGACCTCAGCAAGCACTCTACCCAGTATCAGTTGAAATGTTAAAATACAGGCAGTATGTTGTTTTGCCTTTTAGTATTCGTTTTATATCATTCCACGGAATCTTATAGGAATAAAACACAATTATCAGTACAAGACGGTTCAGAAGTACCCTAAAAAATATTTTTTTAAATTTAAACATTTCTGGAAAATACAATACAGATGAGTAAAAGTGTAACGAAATAATTAAGGGGTGGAGTTTCACTCAACTAAAGTTTGTTCGCATGCTTGTATGTCTGCAACAACTAATTATCGCATTGTGCTGTTCATGTCGCGGGGCCTTAATAAACATCTCTAGGTCTATTTAGTAGTAAGCAATAGTTTTATTGAAAATAAACATATTTTGATCAATAGCACAATAAAAGTGAAGATTGCGAAGATGTTCTAACTTATAGAAAAAAGACAATATGGAGGATGAGACCATGTACCAAAACCATGCAAAACAACAATAAACAAAAAACATGACCTTATGTGACCGCCGCCAAAAAATCTGTTTCTAAAGTATGCATACTGAGCATCTACATATAGCAGCATATAGCCTACGTAAATCAGATTAACTGGCTAAAACTGCCCATTTTTTTTTAATACCTTTACTAAGTTTATTTCATGCTTAGAAGCTCTATAAATAAGTGATAAGAAGACCTACTTGAAACTTTTCTTTCGTTTTTATCTTCTACTCGTCTTTTAAGGCGGATCACATAGATCGAAATGAATGAAATATGTCTGAGCTCAGGGGCTATGGTCGTGCAGATTATGCTTTGAGACTGCTGACTTCGACTCGCGAAGTGCGTGGCGAAATATGGTGGTGGGGGGGGGGGGGGGGTCTGGTACAGAAGCCAGGCTTCAATAGCAGAGCTGAGTAAGTGTTTCCGTGGTGCCAAGATTAATTGTGCCATTGGGCAAATACAGCAGAAATAGCAATTACCCCGTAGACAGAATCAAACAAAAGCCTCTGTCTACTCTTATTTTTCGTGGCGATTCCTTTGCAGAAGGATCTATTTCCATTCCTCAGCTTATATTTGATCGTCTCGAAAAGCCTCCACGAGGTTCTCACTCTCACACGGGGTAGCGTACAGTCGCATAATAATATCGGTTTGGTTTTTGTCGGTTTGGATTTTCGGGTGTTAAGTCCATAGAGCTATGTTTCTTTGAAAGCCAGTTAGGTTAACTTTGACTAACTTCCCGTCCACCTGGTGTGACAAAAGTCAACTACCAGTAAGTGAAAGTAAATATTTTGTAAAGGTGAAATGTTGTACATAAGACTTTTTACCGTGATAAGCTAATCGCGCCAAAAATTCCCATGTATAACATCTCTACGTTGTATTCACTCAATCCTGTGATTTGGTGTTGTAAACTGTTTAGACGAATATGCCAACGGCTGGAACACTGTTTGTATAGCCCGCTTCTGTTTGACTATTAAAGTAGTTTGTGAACTGTTAAATGCACAAGCCTCTCTGTAGCCCAGTGGTAGAATAGTAGCCTTGAAAGCGAAAGGCCGTGGGTTCAAATCCCACCCGAGGAGTTGTCTTTCACTTCACTACTTATAACAGCCAAAGTATCCGATAATGTGTGATAGGAATACCTGAATGCTTAGTTTTATAATGGTGGTCATTGGACCATTTAATCCAGATGCACACTGTTCAAAATTTAACTAATGTTCAAAGAAGCATAGCCTACCTCTACTGTAGCGGTACGATCGTTCGGATATTGAATAATTAACCGCATGGAAGAATACGATAAGCTTCATTTTTTTTATGGCACTTGCAGCTCCGCTCAAGTGCCATATACCGATCACTTTTCGGTCGGTCTGGCAGTCTGTCGGTCCACTGTTCTCGATTTAGGGTACTTCCAGAAGGGCTAGGACGATGAAACTTGGCAGACATATTGGGGACCCTACCAAACTAACTTGGAAATAATCACTTGCCCGATCCAACCATCGTGGCGGCAGGGGGAGTCGACGGCACGGTCGTCCGGACCGGATCTAATGAATCGGGAGGGGGTGGGGTCGGAGGGGGGAACTGGAAATTGTCTGAAACTCTCAGAGTGGAGCGATCGGGATGAAACTTGGTAGGAAGAACAAGCACAAGCTCTAGATCCAGAACTAATAGAACTGGATCGGATTTGGACACTGTGGATGGTCTTAGCTGTTAGAAAAAATTTGTTTGCCCTTTAATTTGAACCCCCATCCCTAAATGTAGGGCTACAGAGTCCATCTACAAACCCAACCTTTCCCTAGACCCGAAGGATCCTCACACCAAGTTTCATCAAAATACCTCATTCCCTTCGAGAGTTATCGTGCCCACCTACGGACAGACAGACGGACAACTTTTGCGATGTCATAGGTATCCCTCCACTTACGTTTTGGGATCCGAAAAACGCGCTCAAGAATAAACCCGGAAACGGGTTAGAATTCACCACAAACAGCCGGAAGTGCGAACGTGCCTATTTATCACAAAAAATCGACGAAGAAACGAACAAAAATGGGGTTCAATCGCCAGTACTGAGCGAGAACATTCGTAATTGTTATTCGCAGGTATTGGTGAGTGGCTCGCTGTCTTTATTTTAGGCTTTCAACTCTTCCAATTTCGTTTTAATTTTCGGGCTCTTGTTGGCTTTCTTCTTTGTTTTGATTTTACTGGTTGTTGATCTTCATCCTTGTCTTGGCATTTTTCCTCAAAATTTTCGGTCTGCGCTGAAGAAGGGAGGCGGTTGTCCTTCCGGAATAATCGCCTTTTATTTCGGTATATTCGTTTGCCTTTACAAACCCCATTTTAGTTGGTTTCTTCGTTGATTTTTTGTGATATGTCAGGCTAATGTGCTTTACGAAATTATCTTGTGCCTATTTATGTTTCATTCGTCTTGTAGAACAGAAGTGGTGCAACTTTGGAACAGTAGGGCATGCTATTTTTGGCGTAGCAGAACTTTGAGAGGAGCCGAAGAACATGAAACCGCAGATATACAGCTTTTACTCGAAAAAAGTGAAGACCGGTCATACATCAAACGATACAAAGCACAATCTATTTTCAGTGTCCCACCGCATGTATTTTATAAAGCCCCAGTATTAGGAGATTTTTATTTTGTTTGTTGACGTTACGCTAGCTCATCATTTTTTATATGCAGTTTGGGCGATGCTGGATTCTTAAATATAAGAGAAAAACACCAAGCTCCCCACCATAACCCAAAGAAGGAAGTTCAAAGCACTTTCCTAACCATTTTTTAGGGATCCCAAGACGTAAGTGGAGGGATACCTATGACTTCGCAAAAGTTGTTCGTCTGTGCGTCCGTCCGTCTATCAGCACGATAACTCTGGAAGGGAATGAGGAATTTGATGAAACTTGGTGTGAGGATTCTTTGAGCCAAGGGAAAGGTCGAGTTCGTAAATGGGCATCACAGCTGCATATTTAGGGGAGGGGGAGGGGTTTAATTTTTTTTTTTTTAAAGCTAATGAGATCGTCGTAAGGGATAAGAAGACATGATGAGCACGGAAATGAAAAAAGATTTTCTCGCCGAACAAGTAGTTCGCCCAGAATCCGGCCAAAACCGGTAAGTTTGTTACAAGTGAAAGTTTTATCTGAAGTTGATTAGATGTCAAATTCAGGAGTAAGGAGACATGATGAATCCGAATATGAAAATTATTTTTTCACAGGAAAGGTAGTTCACCTGGAATCCGGCAAAAAACAGAGAATATGTCAAAAATTAAAGTTTAATCTGAAGTTGATTAGAGGTCCGATTGGAAGATAAGAAAACATGCCGAATCCGAATATGAAAATTATTTTCTCGCCTGACAAATAGATCCCCCGGAATCCGGCCCAAACCGGAAAATTTGTTAAAAGTAAAAGTTTTATATGAATTTCTTAGGTGGGGGGTTCTTTATGGGCAAGAAGATATGCTGAAGTCGTGTATGACAATAATTTTGTACCTGGACACATAGTTCGCCACGAATCCGGCGAAATCGGAAAATTTGTTAAAAGTTTAAGTTTTATCTGAAGTTGATTAGAGGTTCGACAGAAGAGTAAGGAGATACGCTGAATCCGTTTTGAACTTCAATTTTTTGCAAGACATGTAGTTCGCCCGGAATCCCGCCGAAACCGGAAATTTGACAGAAGTAAGACAGGAACTTTCGTCAAAGCAGATGTGACGCAGGCTATAGGTCTAAACACACAGGCTGAATTCATAGGCTATTTGATCTTGGTCTTCTTAGATTATTTCCATTTGCCTTAATCTGTTTCTAAATTTCAATAGTAAAGTGTTCAATAAGAGTCTGGCGAAGACCGAATATCGACAAGACCTGATCAAGTATTAAATTTTTGGGATCCCATCGAAACCTTTGGTCTTCTTTCAAAAACCTTCACCCGGATTTATAGCGGAGAAGGAGTCCGGATAAATGCACCAAAAGTCCTATTTTAAATAAAACATAAGTTCTGACTGTAAGTAACATATAAAGCGTATTGAACTCAAAATCAAAGCCACACTTTGTTAACTTGACCAATTGCCCCTTTTGCTCAATCTCTTCTGCAATAATAATAATAATAACTGTATTTAAAAGCCCAGGGGCCATATAAACAATACAACAATAGTACATATTACGAAGGAAAACAACAACAATAATTTCCTACGGCTATGAAGCCTCACTACTAAGCTTGGTCGCTCTTAGCTTCAACGCTCCGTCCATAAACTCGCACACCTTTGTATATAAAGATCAGGGTGTCCAAGATTCGAAGCCTTGTCAGGTGAATGGTCGACGACTCTGAAGACAATATCAGAAATAAAGCAGTCAAATCTAGTGAGACAGGAGCGAGAATTGCTCCTAAAATGAAGTCATCATTCTTCGATTCTTGTTTGATATGGCAATGACAATCGTCAGCTAACAGGGCAAATAAAATGGCACTGAAAGACAAGACAGATAATAAAGCGACATTTGGCTGACAGGGCTGAGACAAGATAAGGCTATAAAAAACGCGGCTTAAAAAGTATGATATGACTTTCGTGACCGTCCCTTTAGCAAAGCCGGGAGAGGTCTTCGCAGTTTGCTCCATCTGTTTTTTTTTGTGTCTGAGGCAATTTCTTAGAAAAAAGAACAAAGAAAAAGAATCCGAACTACAAGTGGTAGTTCTATTCGTCTAGGCTACACGTTTAATGCGCCCTTGTTTTCTTTCCATTTTTGTTTAACGTTTTTGTACTCCATCGTGTGCGAGGGGGTAATTACTTGATGAGCACCGCTGTACAGCCTCCGTGGGCACTGGCTGTAGGGGCGTCCTGACACCTCCCTGATATGGGGGGGGGGGGCTTTAGAGTTTTACCAGGATTTTTCGACGTTTTACCGGAAAATTCTCCGTAATGACCATGTCTTCTGGAACTCTAGAATACTACTGCGTTCTGATTTGGATTGTGTGTTACAAACAACAGTAAAAAAAAAAAATAGGCTCGTTAAAGTTCAACTAAAACATCTGATATTTGAATAGACTGAAATATTTTGACTCATCTGATGGATTTTTTTTCTGGTTATAGCGTTCAAAGTCTGCGCTGCTTGCACGACAAACCCAAAACTCATCCAGACGTGAAGAATTTAAATTTAAATAAAGGCCGGCATCTCCAGGGCCAAAGATGCGACATCGGAGAAGTTACGCCTGTAGAAGTAGAACATGATTTCAGGATAAGTTTTGCAATGAATCTGTGATTTTTATTTTATCTTTCGGCAATGGCTTACAGTTCTAGTTGATACATATTTCAAGCGTAGAGGGACAAGCACATTAAGGTAGGCTACTGCAAATTCGAAAGAATAAGTTCATTATATCAAATCGACTGTCCCTGGATAACGGACAAACGAACTAACGTATTTTTTCGGGTTTTCAGCAATATTTTAGTGAGTAAGTGAAATTTTACAAGACTGTCGGATCTCGGCCCTATTCGGTTGAACTTTAAGATTGTCACTTAACACTAAAAAGTCTTAGATCTTCAACTCACTCACACATTTATTCATCGTGTTTTAAGCGTTTTCTATTTATCGACACCACATTCAATTTCACATTTGTCAACTAATAGTGATTGTCTTAGCCAGCTTGAATGCTTTCCATACTCGTGGTAAGAGATTTTGTCATTCACGACAGACTTCGAATATATCTTCAAACTTTTTTGTTGTTTCGAGGCTCTCCTGGCGATTTCCGAGATCATGCCGGTACAAGGCTATATATTTTTTTAACTTATCACCGGCGTCGGGAAATCGGTCGAAACTGGAGTAGATGGTACCGTGGTATTTTTCCTGGAACAGTACTTGTAGTTGGAAATGATGTAAATTTCTGTAGATTAAGCCACATAAATTTAAGGAGATTACCGGAATCACCCGGTGACCGCTCCGGTACGCTGTGTTCTGCATGCACGAGTAACTCTGGTAAGTTGTGTATCGGGGTCACCCCGGTAAGCTGTGGGTCTATACTTATCCGGAAAGCAGCAAAATTCCGGTAGATCCCCTAATTCAGACTCCAGTATATTCCCTGAGACAAGTTCCGAGAGATTCCGTGAGTTAAGTTCGGGTGAATTCTTTGAGCAAGATTTCGGTGGATTCCCTGAGCAAAATTCGGGTACGTTCCCTGAGCAATAATCCGGTAGATTCCCGAAACATCATCAAGTTCAGGTGAATTGACAAATTATAACTGGCGCGGCGGGTGCAGCACCCCTCCACACACCCCTTCGGGACTCTCCTGACTGGCTGTGCTCTTTGGGCAGCAAATTGGCTCTTCGGGCACTAACTTGGCACTTTGGGGCACCGTGTGGTTACCGGTTGGACCTTCTGAGCACTGCATGCACTTAACTGTACAGCTATTTTGGGACTTATCATCTCCTCGATCGTGTGTTCTTTTGCATCCTGATCGGCAATCAAGTTCATTTATACAGTTTCTGATATTACAGCCTTCGATTGTTTAAGCTTGCGCTTCTGGGAAATTTTTTAGGAAAAATTCAGAAACGGAAATAAATCCTTATAGCATTTAATGGTTTCTTCCAGTTTCGTCAAAGGGCCATGATTTGCAAATATAAGGTTTGAAACCAAGCTGACCATTCATTGCTCAAGAAATAGAAAACGTGATTTTCTTGTTTTGTCTTGATCAGCAAGATTATGTGCGTGTGATAAGTAGGATATAATTTCGATAGTTCGGTTGCACTTCTGACTGTCCTCAGCGAAAAACGAACTAAATCATAAAACCTATAATCTGTGATTTAAATCCATGACTTTATGATTTGGATTTTATGGTTAGATTTGTTTTTATTTGTTAGATTTTATGATTTAGTTTGTTTTTGGCTTGTCTATTTCTTTTGTTGCAAACATCACACCTCCATGCCCCAGTAATCTAATCTTCACGCTCTGTCGTTCTTGGAAACCCAGAAATGGAATAACTCCTTTTACAATTAACAGGTTTCTTCCGAATTTTTTTAAATCTCGTAGTTATATTTATCGTCGGCTTCACCCGATATTTGAATGTCGTCTATGTTTTATTATCATCGCACCTCTATGTCCCAGTAATTTAACCCTCACGCTCGGTTGGGTTTCGAGCTTGCATACTATGTTCCCGACTGCGTGAATTCGGTGTGACCCCTTAGTGAAATCAGAAATTTAACAAATTTTGCATATTTCATCCCGGTTTCCTTCGAACTTCCTCTTTTGTATGGGTTCTTCTCCCTTTCCTTGGGATTTACTTGTTAGAAGTTTCAACCACGAACTTTCATGACCTTTCTGAGATTTTGTAAGCTTTCAAGTAGCACCGCTTCCCCACCAAATTAAACCAATTTGCAATTATTGGAGTAAAGTGCATTTCCTCATACACTCATTGCGCTCTGGGATCTCATAAATGCAGCAACGAATCAGGCTACTGTTAACAGTGTTAAAGTCACATATACAAATTACAGTAAACGGACGAGTCAGCCAAGATTTGCTCCAGCGCTGTGTTCAGCCCTTCCTGGCAAGTGTCCTCGTCGGACCATGGCTAGAAGAAATGATCCTGCAATATTCTATAAGTCGACTAAGTCCGATACACACCAGTGATCCCCGGGAAGAACGAGAAAACCCAATAACTCAATCCTGTGTTAACCAATCACGGTGATGTTTGGGAGCAGCTGTGATACCGCTTCCGGCTCTTCTGCTAGGTACAGGGCGATTTTGCATCGGCAAGAAGAGTTAGTTATCAAGAGTATTGAAAACAAAAATTGACGTTCTTGTAGTTCTTCATTTGGATCTGAAGGTCACAAGTTTCTATCGTGGAAGGTCCAGTACCTTTTATACCTGTTTGCATCGTTTGCATACAGACTGCAACACATCTGTGTCTTTATGGGTTTTATTTATTTTCTTATATTTACTCCGCTCTTTCGAAATGGCGGGTTATAAATAATATACTTACTTACTTACATCTTATGAATATGCCATCTTTGTATATCATGCATTATGTAGAAGCTGTTCAGAGTATAACTAATTTCGCACGAGAAAAACAAAATCATCTCTGTTTCGTATACTAAATCGCATATTTCAGACGGCCAATATAAATAAAATAAATGATGATTTAATCCATAATATCTTTAAATACATAAACATAGCTTGGGATATGTCAATACAAATACAGACACTTCAATCAATATCAATCAACTCGACAGGTCAATATTAATTATCTGATAACAATAAATAAACTACATTAATAAAATAAACAAAAGTCAGGTCAAAATTACATACCGTATCTCGCATAAAATTTCTAAATAAAACAATCAAGTGCGTAGATAAACTACAACAATAAATAAAAACAAGTCAATATTGCATACCGCAGCTAGGAACTGTTAAACTGTTTGATAAAGTATGGTACAAAAGACTTTAGGTAACGCTCAGATGAGTGTATTGGAGGAGGAATTAGTTGCTTCTTCTGATTCATTGTGAGATTTTCGGTCATTCTTGTATTTCGGCAACTTCTTTTTTCGGAGAACTCGGGCAAAATGTCACGATGTAATTCGGACGCTAGTATTTTTGTGCCGTTCCTCATGGTAAGCATATGCCTCCTTTGCCTTAACGACGTGATCTTTAAGATCTCCAAGCTTTTTTCATAACTCCTCATATCCCATTCCCAGTATTACTTTACATGCTCTCTTTTGGTCTGCTCAATTTTTTCATGTTGTTCTTCGGTGAGTGAGCTGTGCCAGAAAGGACATATGTACTCTGTTAGGGGTCTGATGTACATTTGTAGCATGTCAACAATATCTGTCTGTTGAGACCAAATTTCCGCAGATTTGAAAAAGACTTGAGTTGGCCAGATGCTTTGGAGACCACTGACTTAACATGAGAATTCCATCTCAGGTCACTGTCAATATTTAGTCCGAGGATTTTGATGTTTTGGGTTGTCGTTAGTTCGTCCGATATGAGCTCAGGTATGTCTCTTTTTAAGAAGTTGACTCGGAAGAGTGTTGTCTTTTCTTTGCTTATTTCGAGTTTCACTGCCTGAGCTTCTGATTTAAGTTCATCTAACACCTGCATGACTGGGTCTTTTAGCGGAGCATCGGAAAGTAGTCGGAATACTGTCAGGGATAAGTCATCAGCAAATTTGTAACGGTTGGTAAGCTCTCGGACCACTCTGTTTATGACTACGACAAAGGCAATAGGCCCTATCTTTGTACCTTGAGCTGCTCCACATGTGATGTCAAGGACGTCAGATAGCTCCCCATCCTGAAGTTGGACGCACTGTTGTCGGTCTGAGAGAAAACTCCCAAGCATCCTCAAAACTATTTTTCTGGCTCCCATGGCTGATGCTTCGTCGATTACAATGATGTGATCGAGATGGTCAAATGCCTTCACAATATCAGCGATTAAGCAGTCGACAAAGGCTCCCTCGTTCTCCAGGTGCTTGAGGATGTCGTGAGTAAAGCGAACCAGGTAGTGGACTGTGCTGCATCCCGGTCGAAAACCATATTGCCGTGGGTCGATGTTATGATAGATGTCGCTGTAAAGCCATTGGAATATGAAGCTTTCAAACACCTTGGAGAACGCGGAGGTCTTCGATATTGGTCGGAGGTCGTTTGCGGACTTCGGAGCCGTTTTCTTAGGGATTGGCGTTATGAATGCCTTTTTGAACCTCTTCGGGGAAACTCCTTGGACTAGACATTGATTAACAACCGAAGTGAAAGGTGTCTCAAGCCCAGTTTCATTTTGACGAATGGTCTGACTGAATCTTTAATCATAGGTATTACGTACCAAGAACTGGTAATATTAATTACATTAATAATATACACTAGGATGTCATAGATTCTTGTACGTCCTGGTGTGAGTGGAATTCGGACGAAAGTTACTTTTTGCGATTTAACGGACGAATGTAAATTAAAAAGAACAGTTGTTTAGTTTCAGGGACTTCTTTAGGACTCAACGATCTGTTGATTCGATACTGTACTTCTTCTCTGAATGAGCGATGTCAACATTATTTAAGATGCTTTTTCCGCGGCGTATTTATGTCTCACACATTTTTAGTGGAGTGTTCCTTAGAACAACCGCTATTGCGTGTTTCGGCTTCGGCTTTCACCGTATTTTGTGGATATTGGGGTCTAGTTGTGCCTTCTGGAGGTCCCACCCCCCACCCCACCCGGTTCTGGCGCAAATGGGCCCAGATTGCCCAGTGAATAATGTTCATAACTTGACCAGACCTGGACATAGGACGATGAAATTCCTTGTACCTGTACATCCTACGGCTGGGAAATTGCTTTTAAAGTGGGACTTGCCCCACCCACCTCGTGTTTTGGGCAACTGGGCCCAGATTGCCCAGGAGTAAAGCTCGTTACCCGTTACAGGAACCAATAGGTATCAAGTTGAAACTTGGTAGGTTTGTGAGCATTGAGGTCGCTTTTTCATTTTCGCGGGTCCCAAAACCCAACCCCACTTTGTTCAGGGGCAATTGGCCCCAGATTGACCGTTAGGATAGTGTAGGCTAATTGTTTTTTTAAATGACGTAGAGTTTTTATTACTAGTTACTAGTTTGTAGATCGATTGTATGAATTTTATTATATTTTTTTCTACTCGCCAGCTTTGGCGGATACAAATAAATGAATTGAATTGAATTCTTAGCGCTTTTCGGCCGTGCCAACTTTTGGCCGTAACACAACCCAATTGCTGACAACTCTTTCACGCATAAGGATTTGAGAATCTTCTGTTCTAGACTTTTTTCATTTGCTTGGTTTTCCCACTTTTTAACGGCGCATCCATTTTCAAACGTTTTGCGCCCAGCTGCCGCGTCGTAGAGCAGGAAAGCTGGATAGAGTCGACAGGCACTAACAAGAAAATCTCTAAATTCAGGTGGAAAGTAATTTTATTTTTGAGAAACGTTTTTTCGGATCCATTTCCGAGTGAAAAGATCATTTCTAGTAAGAATTGTGCTTTGGATCAGTTGGAAACTGGACGGCGTTATCAAATGATCGATGAAATGCCGTTCTTAATGAAGTTGTGACAAAGCGGGTGGGGTGTTAGGCTGCTACGATTTGGTTTATTGCACTTGTTATTGCCTTGCTAATGGAAAAGAGTTTTAAAGGTTCGGACTGGCCAACAAGACATTCAAATCGAAACTGAAACCGTTCTTTCAAGATCTTGAAGAACTTCTTTGGGTTTCTAAAAGGCTGTTTGTTTACATTAAAAGCTCTTAAACTGGGATGTTTTCAAAATATGTTATTTCAGTATTTTTTTTTCGTTATTGGGGATTTGAAATGTCTTGGCTCTGAAGCTGTTTGCTTATAAGATTTGTTTATAAGAACTCAATTTTACCGTATTTTCAAATGCCTTGAAAAGAAAACAAAAAATCAAACAGAACAACAGGCTTACGACCCAGGGTTGCCACATCTAAAACAGATACAGAGTGACTTTTGGCACAAAACAGAGCGTGAATTTTGATTGAAAATTTAAAAAAATGACATATTTGGATTTTATTTTATGAAAAACATACAATGTTCACTTTCCCGTCGTAATGCCTGCTGCAAAAAATACACGTTTGGACGTTTTCTGAAACAGATTGAATATTATTTCCTACGTAGGCACGTGACAAAAACAAGATAGAGTGACAATTCACACTATCGTGGGATATATGGCAACCCAGTTGCACCAGAAGAATCCTCAGTTTTGTTATCCACTTTCTATCTTTAGGACTTGAATTATCCACTAAGTTCGTATTTCTCGCCAAAATTTCGAAGAAAATCGAAAATCACCCGCAGAGTCAAATCTGGTTCTCGAGTCTTTTATTCTTTTATTTTATTTCTAATCTATATCTGAGTCTTTAATTGCGGCAAATCTGAATCAAATCTTGTCAAATCTGAGCCGCAGTGACGAGCCATGAAATTGTATAGTAATCCCGCTTTTTAGGGATTTGCACCTTTAGGGAACTTGTCTCAATTTGTCTCACGATTGAGAATTCTGTCTAATTATTGTCTCACGATTGACTTTTATTTCAGGTTGCTTTTAGCATCAGTTCTCCGGCACAAAAAGGCAGGGCAATTTATTTGGGTCGCCAGTGACTCTTGGGGTGCGAAGGCCCACCCTGTCAGGGACCAAGAGAGGGCAGCCGAAGGTGCGATTACGATCTTGCCGCGACGGAAATCTCTCACTGGTAAGTCAAATATCCCGTCCTGGCAGAATGGTTAGCACGCCGACCTTGCAAGCGAAGGGTCGCTGGTCTGAGTCTCTGTGCGCGCCAACCGTTTGGTTTGGGATACCTAGAGACATTTAGGGAAAAGCACGGGAGGTTTCCGATGATTGAACTCTAACCACGAATTGCACTCCTGGTCGAGGTCAGAGTATCTGGAGACAGATATCTGCGCTACGCGAAACTTCACTGGTATGCATGCATAAGCTTGCTTTTGCTAAGTCAGTTGTAATTTAATTCCGGTTTATTATCATATAAACACAACATTAACAGATATACATCCATAATATTAGAAATACATTATGTATTTACTGGCACTATAATTGGATGTGCGGAGCACAAAATCTTCTTGTCGGTACTACTTCTGCTCCTAAATATGCGACAAAGGCAAAATGCAAAGCAAAGACGTTACTTAAAGGACCTGTCTTAACTATAATAATAACGCAACCTACACTGTAAAAAAAAATCTTGCAGTATTTGCTACTGGGATTAATGAGATAACATTATCCCTAATTCGGGTTAATTTTATCCCAATAGAGATAAGATTAATCCCAGTAGGAAATACTGCATCCTTATTCGGAGAAACTTTTTACAGTGTACTTCCATAATCACTCCATATATTTCTAACCTCTCTAACAGAACCACGCTGATTTTCTCACTTGCCGTGTTTTGCTACCTCTGATGTGTATCACGCTGTCGACGGTAGTCTGTGAGTCTGCGAAACTGGTTATGTATATTGTTTCCCTGTCTTCGCTATAAGTCAACAGCTCTCGGAAATGGCTTAAAACAGCCGAAACCGTGGGTTATTTGTTGAAAGCACAGCTTAGTTTTCAAGTATTCAAACAGTTTAAAATACTGTAAGTTGAAGAGTAAATAGTGCGAGGCGTCCTTTAAGGTTTATTGGAAAACTCGTTTAAATCCACCCTTGAAAGAGTAATTAAATTGAGTCAGAGTATAAGCCTGGGATGGCGGCCCAAAATCTACCCCCCCCCCCCCCCCCTCCCCGCAAGGTTTAGCTAGCTGAGGTCTAACGATGTTTCTGAAATTTAAACCCTAATTTCTTCTCTACAGCACAACCGAAGTTAATCAAAACTGCTCAAAACGCTGTAAAAAAAAAATCTACCAACGACCCAGTCGTGCAGTAAAAACAACAGCTGTGTCCAAAATGAAATCTCAGCACCAGCTTTCACTGCCATCAGTTCCTAAAAAGTAGCTCGACAAAATGGGATATTTATAGTTGGTAGAATTTTCATTTCTTTTATCGCAGGTTCGTTGCTGCAGCTAAAGCCTGAAAAGGAACCGTGACGAAGTTTTACTAGAATAAATCTCACGAGGGTTTCTCTCTTGTTCTTCACCACTTTGTAAGCATCCGTGGGCATTGGCTGGGCACTGGGCACTTGCTGTATAGCAGAGCAAAACAACACTAGAAAGTAGTTTCAAGACTTGATGAAAGTGACACACTCGAATAGCAGTGACACTAGCACCACTAGCGATAGAGAACGTCCCTACTGAAACTCAATCAGCCGTGCACCAGCGCTGGCTCTGATAATTCCATATTCTGTAAACAGCAAAAAAAAGATACAGACTCCCCAGTTACCTCGATGGGTGCAGACCGCATTTTAGCTTTACTAGAAATATCGAAACCCGCAAGTTTGTCTCGCGCCATTTGTCTTTAGCACCATCGAATATTATTCTGAGATCAAATACTTGATGTAAAGAATACTTGATGTGACTAGTTAGTGATCATTTCAGGGTTTGAGCTAGTCCGAATGTTTGAAACGCTGTCAACACAAACAAGGGTCCTCTTCAGGCTCAAACCGCTCAAACTGGAAAAGGAACTTGTGAAAAACAATTGAAAATTCTTCCTAAATATCCGATTTTGTGAACTTCTTCTTCCCTTGCCAAGAAGGGCCGAAATATAGCTCCAATAAAATGTAGCTGACTTATCCGTTTTGCATCGTCAAATAGGATTCGCAGTCAGCTTGGGTCGAAGGATCATCTTATCACTGAAGTACGGAACTACAAATCGCCCATACATGCCGCCGACATACCCATCTTAGCTGGAAAGAAGAAGAAGAGACAGGCGACTCTAAATCAAAATTCAGAAGAATCTCTACCCTTTAGACGACCCAGTCAAACAGTAAAAACAGCAGCCATGTCTAGAATGAAATCACAGGACCATCTTTAACTCCAACCAATTTTCAAAGAAGAAGTTCACAAAATCGGATATTTAGGAAGAATATTCAATTGTTTTTCACAAGTTCCTTTTCCAGTTTGAGCGGCTTGAGCCTGAAGAGGACCCTTGTTTGTGTTGACAGCGTTTCAAACATTCGGACTAGCTCAAACCCTGAAATGAAATGTAGCTGACTTATCCGTTTTGCACCGTCAAATAGGATTCGCAGTCAGCTTGGGCCGAAGGAACATCGTATCGCAAGTCCTAGATACGTGATTGACATAATCGGACCGGATCCGCTCACTTTGGGGGTGTTGGGGGGGGGGGGGGTCCGAATTTCGCTTCTGTCGCTTCTCCGATCCGACCATCTGGGGGGGGGGGCTAGAGGGAGGGGGAATCCGGAAAGTTAGGTATTTTCTTAACTTACGAACGGGTGATCGGATCTCAATGAAACTTGATATGTAGAAAGACTTCTTGTCTCAGACATCCCAGTTTAAATCCGGACCGGATCGGAAATCTTGGGAAACGCTTAGGGTGGAGAGATCGGGATGGAACTTGGTGGAAAGAACAAGCACAAGCCCTAGAAACGTAATTGACATAACCGGACAAGATCCATTCACTGTGGTGCAGTTGGGGTGGGGGGGGGGGGGGGGGGGGCTGAGCTTTTTGCGATCCTACGAGTTCGGTACTTCCTGATGTGCTAGGACGATGAAACTTGGCAGGCTTGTCAGGTACCCCAACAGATTGACTTGAGAATGTCTTTTCCCCGATCCAACCATCGTGGGGGGGAGTGTAGTGATGGGGAATCTTGAATCTAGTGGCAAGCCCAGCTATTGAACGGGTTATCGGATTTAAGTGAAACTTGATATTTAGAAAGACCTCCTGCCTCAGACGTCCCATTTTAAATCCTGACCGGTTCCGGTGACTCTGGAGGGGGAACCGGAAATCTTTGGAAACGCTTAGAGTGAAGGGATCGGGATACAACTTGGTGGTAACAACAAGCACAAGTTCTAGATACGTCATTGACATAATAGTATGGAATTCGGGCACAATGGGGGGGGGGGGCCGGATTTCTATTGATCTCGCGAGTTCGGTACTTCCTGATATGCTAGGACGATGAGACTTGGTAGTCAAGGACCCGAACAAGTTGAATTGAGAATAGTCGTTTCCTCTGACCATCGTGGGAGGAGTGGAGGGATGGGGAATCCGGAATCTAGTGGCATGGGCAGCTATTGTACGGGTGATCGGATTTTAAGTAAGAGTTCTAGTAAGTTTCTAGTAAGCGCCCGAGTTCGGTACTTCCTGATGTGCTAAGACGATGAAACTTGGTAGGCATATCAGGGACCCGAAGAAATTGACATGAGAATAGTCGTTTCCTTGATCCGACCATCGTGGAAGAAGTGGAGGGATTGGGAATCCACAATCAAGTGGCATGGGCAGTAGTCCAGATACAACGTTGACATACACGGACCAGATTGGGACGCTGTGGGGGAGTTGGGGGGGGAGTGGCTTAATTCTGGCAATCCCGCAAGTTAGGAACTTCTTGATATTCTAGGACGATAAGACTTGGAAGACGTATCAGGGACCCGAACAGACTGACTAGTCTCTTTCCCCGATCCGACCATCATGGGGGTTGCGAAAAGTTTTTGACATGCACACAAGGGTCAAGTGAAGTGATTTGAATGAAACTTATAGCGAGTGGATTTCTTGGGTTGAAACTTGGAAGGTTGGCGATGGCTTGAAGGTGATGTCGGAAATTTTTGAGACTCGAGTGAAACTCGATATCCTAATTCTAGGTCCTAACCGCATTTTTGGATGGCCGGGTGTTTTGTGAAGTTCTCTTTTACTTTCTTGTACCACCTACTCGTAACAGATGCCATATGAGCTCGTAGCTCTTGTTTTATGTAAGACAATGGAGTTCACAGTGTGTAATATTTAGTTTGTTTTCTTTTTCTTTTGAATAGATTGTTTGTACAAAATTATGTGATTTGTGGTTTATTTTAGATGGTTAGTTTTGTTCCTTTGTTAGTTATGAAATGCCGTAAGGCTAAATTACGTAAAAAAAAGTGTCTCCTCCTGCTCCCTAGATGGCACCGGAACAGACGCACGGCAAGTGATGAGCTGTGTAAAAAGACGATCAATCTGATATGTGTCAACGACCATTCCGTCCTTTTTTCCTCATTGATGTCGGTTAATTAGTTCACGTTGCTTCTTATAGTTTTGTATTTTCGCGTCTCCCTTTTTTTTTTTTTTTATGTTACTTCGTACTTGGTGTTTTTACACTTTTACGGGTAATAAAGTTCAATCAGTCAATTTCTGTTTTTGATACAAATTGTACCGTGCCTTATCTTACTTTAACAAGACCAAAGGTTTCTATGGGATCCGAAAGGAATATCGGACTTCTTCATCCGGACTAACGGGTCTTAGATATTTCCAGTCTTCGCTAGATCCCGTAGTAGTGTTATCTATTCCTAACCAACAAGTAGGCCTCAAATGCGCTGTCTCTGCTTAAAACCGACCCCTTCCCTATAAATCGTGATACCAGCAGCCTTTTACCTAAAAAACAAATGTCATAAACACCACCAAAATTGCACATATGCATTCACTCCCTACATGTTGGTACTTCAAAGTCTCTAACCATTTGGATAACAATCTGGTTTAATTTGACGAGGTCGGGATTCTTAACTTCCTTCAGGGGCACGGTTAATCATCAGTAGATTATGAGCAATATCGTATCTCTGAATTTTGGTTACCAGGATGGAATAATTTAATCCTTCGGAATAATTTCAGTGTCTCATTTCATTTTTATTATTGCTTTCACTCGAACTGTGTTGTTATATAGGACACGTTACATGCCTGATGTCTTTGAATCGACCGGTAACGAAGGCATTTGCACCCATTATTCAACCTGTGCGACAATATGAGGTGTAAAATCTGTATCGAGTTACTCTACCTCTAGTGAGGTCAAATTTCGAGGTGTTTGAAGCGCATTGAACCTCAACTTTCTTTCGTGGCTGGGTCCTCCCTGTGTGGCAACCTCCCTCTATGATTGGGTTGTCTGGCGCTTCTCTTATAGCTTCTCTTTTTTGTAAATGAATGAATTAATGTATTCCTAAAAAGAGCTCATTAGGCCACGTCGTGGCGAATTATTTCAAGGGTAGAGAGGGGACACCACCATTCAGCTATTTTAGGATTGATCAGTTTAGATATAAATGAAATGTATGTTGCTGATCATACTATACTACCAAAAGTTCGTAGCCAATTAGTAGGCTACTCTTGGTGTGCCCTATACAAACAAGCTCAGTAGCCAACTAGTTGGCTACAAATGTTCCCCCAGAAACACTCTCAGTAGCCAACTAGTTACCTTAAACCTTAAATCACAGCTTGTAGTGAAATAAGTACTTTTCATCCTGTTGAATCACTCCTTGTGATGACTGTTGCATCTGTGGTTGGTTACAGTCTAGTGGAAGATTCTGGTGCATCCCAGTCAAATCTCCACGGTTTGTCTCTCCACTCAGCATCCAAACGGCGTTTGAATGCTTCTGTCGATTCAGCAGCAACAGTGTCCTCCTTGAGGTTGTTCCAGAGTTTCACGATCCGGTTCGAGAAGAAGTTGCATCTTGCTCCAGTCCTTGCGTGAAGCTTGCGGATACGTTTTGGGTGTCCTCGTGTTATGTGGGAGGGGTCAGTCTCCAGGGGCTCGTTTTCTTGATTGGTTGAGAGGAGTTTGTGTGCCTAGATCAAATCCCCTCGTTTCCGCCTGTAGACTAAGGAGGGGAGGTTGAGTTCCCTCAGCCGCTCACTGTAGGGCTTGTTTTCCATACCGGCGATCAGCTTAGTGGCCCTTCGTTGGATTTGCTCAAGAGCTGCCTTGTCCTTTTTGAATCGGGGGGTCCCCAGTATGGTCCCCACCTCCAGTCTGGGTCTTACTAATCCTTTGTAGAGCTTGGTGATCACGTGTTTACGTCTGCTGGTAATGCTGTGTTTGATGATGCCTAGGGCTCTGCTAGTATTGGCTGAGATGTTCTGTGAGTGGGTGCTGAATTTCAACTGGGAGCCAACAATAACGCCAAGATCTCTTTCCTCCTGAACATGCTCCAGTGTGTGGTGACTCCCAGAGTTTTGGGTCATGAGGTACTGTTGCTAGGGGTTGTTGTGTCCGAAGTGTATGACCTTGCATTTTTCAGTGTTGAATTCCAGCAACCATCTTTTGACCCAGGAGCACATGTGGTTCAGATCAGTCTGGAGGGATTGGGGGGGCAGAAGGGGTGTTGGCAGGACCTATTAGTTTCGAATCATCCGCATACAGAGTGGTTGTGTTGCTGGTGATAAGGGCACTTGTTACCCCCGGAAACACTCTCAGTACCAACTAGTTGGCTACACAATCATGTCCCCATGCAAACGTTCTCAGAAGCGATGTAAATAGCTTTTATAAAGTGCTTCTGGGAAAATTCTTCTTCTTCCGTTAAGTATAGAAATTGGCTTACTAAAACGTCTGCCAGATAACGTTGATGAGCACGAGGAAAGTCAAGGATTTGTATTTTTTCTTTCCAGTATCTGACGACATATATACTAAAAAGAAAAGAGAAAACATGGAGCTTGGCAGAGTGCGGGGATTATATGAGCATGTTTAGTTCTTACGTTCTGGTCACGAGAGCACAGAAACTGACATTGTTTTTTGGGGGAAGTAGAAGGATACCTATGACATCGCAAAAGTTGTCCGTCCGTCCGTCTGTGAGCACGATAACTCGCGAAGGGAATGAGATATTTTGATGAAACTTGTTGTGAGGGTTCTTTGGGTCAAGGGTAAGATCGAGTTCGTAGATGGGCTCTGTAGCCCTAATTTAGGGGTGGGGGTTCAAATTAAGGGGCAAACCAAATATTTATAAACAGCTAATGTGATAGTAGATTGTGGGGGAAGAAGTCACGCTGAACACGACGATGAAAAACCATTTCCTCGCCGGACAAGTAGTTCGTCCGGAATCAGGAGAAAACCGGAAAGTTTGTTAAAAGCAAAAGTTGTGTTTGAAGTTGATTAGATGTTCGATTTAGGGATAAGAAGACATGCTAAAGGCTTATGCGAAAATCATTTTCTACCCGGACTACTAGCTCGTCCGGAATCCGGACAAAACAGAAAATGTGTTAAATGCAAAAGTTTTATTTCACGTTGATTAGATGACAGATGTCAGGGTAAGAAGAGACGCTGAATCCGTATATGACACTCAATTTTTTATCCGGACATTTAGTTCGTCCGGAATCCGGCTGAAACGGGAAATTGGAAGCAGTAAAGCAGGAAGTATCGACCAGTATCGTCAAAATAGATATAGATACTTGTTTGTCTTAGATGACTAGCTATTTGCTAAATTAATCTGTTTCAAAATTTCAGTAGTAAAAATGTTCAAGGATTCTTTTTTTTTTTCGGACATTGGCAGGAGCATTTTTCAGGCCAGAGTTATTAAATATTCTTTGAGCCCAAGCTGACTTTGAAAGCCAGAGTTATTGTTTTGAACCTTAACTATTTCAAGCCAGAAGTAAAAAATATACACTTCTAGGCAAACGCCTTCTCCAGGCCGTAGGCTATATAACAATTGCTGTAAGCTCATGTGGCACTTGCATGGGTTAAGATGTATTGTTTGATCAGAAGTAAGTTTCAACTTTGCGGTTAAGATGCGCACCCTTAGGGAGCTAGAACTTCATTTGTAAGCAAAATCCTTGAGGCAAAAATGATAATGGGCTGATGGGGATCATGAAAATGCACATTTTGGCTTAAAAGTATTTTTCTTACTTTGCGGTCAAGATTCGTACTTTAAGGAATACTCGGATTTGGGAAGTAGCGATTTCTAAGTAAATCTTGTTGAATCTCTAATATTCCAGCGAAGTTTCATCGTCCAACCACATCTGGAAGTACCTTAACTCGCGATCACCGCCCTCCAACCCCACCCCACCCCACCCCCCGAGATGGTCGGATTGGAAAACTTATTATGTCTAAGTTTCTTTTGTTAGGTCCCTGATATGCCTGCCAAGTTTCATGGTCCTAGCACATCTGGAAGTACCTTAACTCGAAAAAGTGTGACAAACTGTCCTCAATTTTCCAGTTTCCACCGCCCTCCACTCCCCCGCATATGGTCGGATGATATGCCCTGATATGCCTGCCAAGTTTCATTGTCCTAGCACATCTGTATTAATTTATTAATTCGGAATATATAAATTCGGAGGTTTGGTAGATGCGACGCTTCTGTTAAGACCTTTCTTTTCAGAGCTTACTATACTCCGCTGTACGCCACTAGTGTGTGTGATACATTTCGATACATTTCGGGTTCTATATAACAACTCGGTCCGGTGGCTACACGGACTTGCATGGAACTGTAGTGCGTCTGGCATATTGGTGGGTGAGTAGCCAACTAGCTGGCTACTGAGAGTGTTTCTGGGGGAGATGTGTAGCCAACTAGTTGGCTACTGAGAGTGTTTCTGGGGGAACATGTGTATAAATATTCTTTGAGCCCAAGCTGACTTTGAAACATTTATTCAAACAATGTTTACAACGGAGTAGCCAACTAGTTGGCTATGAGAGTGTTTCTGGGGGGACAAGTGTAGCCAACTAGTTGGCTACTAAGAGTGTGTCTGGGCGGACGTGTGTAGCCAACTAGTTGGCCACTAAGCGTGTTTGTATAGGGCCCACCAACAGGAGCCAACTAACTGGCTACAAACTTTTGGTAGTATAGTATGATCAGCTACATACATTTCTTATATATATAAACAACCAAATTTACTTTAGTTAAATAGTGGATAGAGAGTATAGAAAGTTATATATAGGGCACCTCGCACTATTTAATAATAATAATAATACAAAGCAAGAGAAAAGGCTTTCGTCTCTAAATAACAATTAATGTTAAATGAAATGTTAATGTTTATGTTCAAATATTCGAGGATAGTAAAAAAGGAGTGCGTAGACCCCACCCCGTATATGTATTCAGTACAGTAGAGGTAGCCTCTGTGAAAGTTAGTTAAATTTGAACGTGCTCATCCACTGACCATATTTAGCCACTCGCTACGATAACAAAACCAAAGGTTTCGATAGGATCCCAAAAATTTAATATTTACGTACAATCGGGTCTTGTAGCGGTCCAGTGGTAATCATCGGAGAAGACGAAGTTCAGATATGTATTCAGCATGTGAGTTTACCCCTATAGCCTGTGTCATGTCTACTTTGACGAAAATTCCTGCCTTTCTTCTGCCAAATTTCCGGTTTCAGCCGGATTACGGTTGAACTACTTGTCTTGCAAAAAATTCAAGTTCAAAAACAGATTCAGCGTATCTCCATACCATCCATATCTCCATAATCAACTTCACATAAAACCTCAACTTTTAACAAATTTTCCGATTTCAGCAGGATTCGTGGTGAAATATGTCCAGGTATAAAATGATTGTCATACACGAATTCACCAGCCATTGTTACCCGTAAGTCGAACACCTAATGAAATTCATATAAAACTTTTACTTTTAGCAGATTTTCTGGTTATTACCGGATTCCGGGCGATCTACTTGTCCGGCGACAGAATAATTTTCATATTCGGATTCAGCATGTCTCACTATCCTTAAATCGAACCTCTAATCAACTGCAGATTAGTCTTTTATTTTCGACAAACTTTTTGGTTTTCGCCGGATTCCGGCCGATCTACTTATCCGACGAGAAAATCATTTTCATATTCTGATTCAGCATGTCTCCTTACCCCTAAATCGGATATCTAATCAACTTCAGATATAACTTTTATTTTTAACAAACTTTCCGGTTTTAGCCGGATTCCGTGTGAAGTACTTGTCTGGTGAGAAAACGGTTTTCATTTTCGTGTTCAGCATGTTGTCTTACCCCGTAATCAACTATCTCATTAGCTTTAAAAAAAAAAAAATTTCGCCCCTTAATTTGAAACCCCTCCCCCTCCCCCAAATATTCAGCTATCGGTCCCATTTACGAACTCGACCTTTCCCTTGACTCGAAGAGCCCTCAAACGAGGTTTCATCAAAATATCTATTTCCCTTCGAGAGTTATCGCGCTGACGGACGGACGGACAGACGGACAACTTTTGCGATGTCATAGGTATCCCTCCACTTACGTTTTGGGATCCCAAAAATCAACACCATAAACTCAAAGTAGCTAATTAGTTGAATACTTTAAAACTAGACTCTGCTTTTGAAAAAGTATCCACATCATATTCGTCAGTTTTAAGAAGACATGCTGAACACGATAATGAAAACCATTTTCTCGCCGGACAAGTTGTTCGTCCGGAATCCGGCAAAAACCGGAAAGTTGGTTAAAGTTAAAAGTTTTATTTGAAGTTGATTAGAGGACAGATTTAGGAGTAAGAAGGCATGCTGAACACTTATATGAAAAGCATTTCTACCCGGACAAATAGTTCGCCCGGAATCCGGCCAAAATCGGAAAATTCGTTAAAAGCAAAAGTTTTATTTGAAGTTGATTCGATGACAGGTTTAGAGCCAAGTAGACGCTGAGTCTGTATATTACAATCATTTTTCACCCGGACATATAATTCGTCCGGAATCCGGTTCAAATCGGAAATTTGTTTGTAAGTTAAAGTTTTATTTGAAGTTGATTAGATGTCTTTTATAGCGATAAGGAGATACGCTGAATTCGTTTCTGAATTTTTTTTTTTTTTTTTGCTGGACTAGTAGTTGGCTCGGAATTCGGGCGAAACCGCAAATTTGGCAGAAGTAAAGCAGGAAGTTTCGGTCAGTATCGTCAGAACAGATATGGCTGATGGAGGTATATCTGAACTTGGTTTTCTCAGATGATTAGCCAGGCGAATACTGGATCTGGCGAAGACATTAACCAGTTGTCTGGATCAAAAACTATATTTTTGGGATCCCGTCTAAGCCTTAGGTTTTGTTTAAACGGAAAAGTCATCGCATCGAAAATAGCAAACATGAACAAGTGTTAAAAAATCATAATGTGTCGGGCGCTTGACTGTAGTACGAAATACGTGTCCCCGTGTTTAAGAACTAATGGAGCGATTACAAAAGTAGGTTGCACTGGGATTATAGGTTCGACAGGTCGTTTGATCTGCAGAAACCTGGAACTAATTCGTCGATGTGGAAAATTCGTGTCGGTGTGGTTTCTATACCAATATTTGGACCCGATTCGGCGTTAAATGTCTCTGTCCTTAATTTTATTTTTTCCATTGGGAAAGGGGCAACCCCCTCTACAATTAAATTCGGCACCTAATAACTGGCCCATCTTGTAGGTTTTGACGATTACTTCCGTTCCTTGCGTCCATGGATATCCGAGCGCCAGTGTTCGCAGGGAAACGTGACGTCAAGAAATGAAATTAAGAAAAATCGCCAGACCAATTGCAGGAATCCCTGGTTTCGGGAATTCTGGGAGCAGCATTTCAAATGCAGGTAAGATTGGTGATCCCCTGCCCAGCTTCTCCTTGGAATCGATACGAGTTCATCTTGTCGATGGCTTCATAGGGTGCCATCGAAGGGGATTGACTAAAAAGAGGCACGAAAACCGAAATTGCCCTTTAAGGCTTCAGAGTGAATGGTAGGAACTAAAACGAACGAGCCTAAATCAGACCGTAAAAGAATGGGCTCTGCACTTACAAACGTTCACTTAATTCTCTACTGGTACTACTTGCTAATCTTTTTTTATTACTCGTACCTCATGTGCCATGCCGTGCCTCTTTTTAGCTGATTCCCCATCGAAGTGGATCGAGATTTTTTAGGTCTGTGAAGTTTACATTGAGACTAAATATTGAGAGATAAAATACGGTGGAGTTTTATGCTTGTGAACGGGCTAAGATATCTCTCTAAGTAATCCCTCCCACCGAGGCTCATACTGCCGTTACGACGACTTGGAAAGCTTATGTAGATATTTTTATATTTTAATATTTACTGTTGCCGTTACGACGACATAGAAAGCTTATGTAGAAATATTAAAACCGCTTTCAGATTGACGTGTAGTTGCGGTGCAATGCGTATGCGTTTTATCTTTCGCTGCGTACAGATTGCGTAGCGTATCTTTCACACCTACGCGACTAGCTTTCACTCTGGATGTAAAAAGTTAAAAAGGTAAAGGTATCAGCACTAGCCTTGACAGGCCAAGCTGGCGGTGCTGATCTACGACTCTCGGCCCTCAGCCAGGAAGGGCAATGGGGGGTTGGAGGCCAGCCATCCTGTGCTTTCACACACCCTTCCTGTCACCTTCCCCGGATTTCTCCATGTACCCATTTGAAGCTGGGTAGACTTTGGCTTGTCTTACAGGGTTACGCCACTAACTCCGTCCCAAACCAAACAGTAGGCACTACCGAGACTCGAACAAGCAACCCTTCACTTGCGAGTCCGGCGCGCTAACCACTCGGACACGGACGTAGTGGACACACGCTGGATGTGTATTTGCGTTTTCCTTTCCCGGTTTCTTATGCTGGATTTTCGTTTCTTTCATCATTAATAAGTTTTTCTTCATCGTTAATAGGTCGTTAGTTTTCGTTAGTTTTCTCCAGTTGTTTCTCTTCAAATACTTCCATTTTTCACTGAAAAATCTGATGCGTATGCGTCGGCGCAACGCAAGAATAGTACTTGATTCTATTCTTGCGTTGCAATTTATTTGTCTGCGTAAGCTCTGCTTTGCGTCACCCCAAGCGCGACGAAGAGGTTGCGTAGGTCAGTATGAAAACCTCCAACGCGTTAGTGTGACAGCAGCTTAAATCTGTGCAGGTATTTTTACGTAACTTTTGCTTAAATCCATATCGAAGTTTGTCCAACTCAAGAAAGTTAACGGAAAGCAACGTAAGAAGTGGAAGAAGAATTTTAATGTAATACATTTGCGTGATGAGAAGATTCGCCAGTTTGGCCAGGAGATACCTTGGATTTATGAGATAAGCTGACTTCAATGAGAGCGATTAAACATTGAGAAGAAAAAGAACTCCGCAGTGTTACGCTCACGCCGGTCTGAGGGGTCTGCTGCAGGTGTGAAAAAGTTGCGTAACATAAGTGAAATGTAGACCCTTATGTTTCAGTCTGAATGGACCTTTAGCCCGTCCGTCACCTTCTACTTCTAGTAATGCTTAACTAAGATTTTCTCTGTATCACGAAGTTGTGGTTTACTCAGATTGAGTATATATTTATTTTCTGATCAGTTTTTTTAATTATTACAGTTTGTTTTCCCTTGAGATACACTATGGAGCAGTATAAAAAGTTGAAGAATAAGACAACCATTTGAAAAAGGTATCCGCATTGGATGAAAATCAATATATTTTGAAAAATGGGAAAAGATTGTGTCCTAGGAAAGTTACTGCCGATTGTGTTTCAGACACATCTCTTGACTTCCGAAGAGGCGTCATCAGGTTTTTGACTTTAAATGTTAAGTCGGATTCCATCCGGCCGAATGGGTTGGCGCGCCTAACTCCCAAGCGAAGAGTCAATGGTTCGAGTCTCGGTGGTGCCAACCTTTTGGTTTAGGGCGAGGCTTACGTTTCCCCCTAAAAAAAAAGCCAAAAGTCCACCTGCTTCAAATGGGTACCTAGATAAATTTCCGGAAAAGCACGGGAAGCCTCGGATGATTTGACCCCAACCACGCATCGCACTCCCAGCCAAGGGCAGAAAATGAGAAGATCGGCACCTTCGCTACGCGAACCTTTACCGGTTTGCATGCGAAAAATGTTTTGCTGGTTAATGAGAAGTGGTTGGAAAAAGGCAAGATTTATTTCCCAAATAGTAATGTCAGACTACTTCCGACCTCGAGCACATTTATAAAAGAATATGGAAATGAAATGGTTACCCTTTTCCCCTTTGAAAGTTCTGGGAGTGTGTCCTGCAGCTAGTTTCTCTCAGTTTAGAAATTTATTTTGCTAGAGAAGGCGAAAAATGTAAACTGGCTAAAATGCATTAGCCGTAATTGTTTGGCCTCGAGCCTCGGTTCGATTTGGGCGGAAGAAACTGAACCGACAAGGAAAACTTCTTTGTTAGCATCTGATGAAGTGTTCGGTAGGGCGCGTTTGTACACTTTAGGAAGTTTCATAACAGATAACACAAGGGAGCGCAACTTCAAGGATAATTAAACAATACGGTTCACAACAATTCAACTGACAAAGGATCTGCTGACTTTTCCGGAAACATGACGACAAACAAAAAACACTGTAAAAAGTTTCTCCGAGTAAGGATTAAAGTTGACTGCAGTATTTGCTACTTTGATTAATTTTGTCTCTACTGAGATAAGATTAATCCGAATTAGAGATAAGATTATGTTTTTAGATACAAGATTGGAGTAGCAAATACTGCAGGAGTTTTTTTTACAGTCAAGTCAGCAAATGCTTTTTCAGCGGTGGCTCTTCCAGACGATGCTTGTTAAGCATAACCTTTAATGGATAACATTTTACAATAAGGAAAGTTTACATCCTAATTGTTCTCCGTTGACACTGCGCATCCTTGTGGTATCTGCAATGAAACTTCTGACAGTGTAGAGTGTAGTCCTACTTAGGCACTTTGTGTACTTTTAAGAGTACGTATGTGGAGACATGTTTTAGATCTTATCTTTTTACAAGTATTCCTTTGAATACTTGTTCGAAGGAATAGGGGGTCAGTAGGGGGGGGGGGGATTATTTCAAAACTTGTACGGAAAGGTAGCATGCAGTACTAGTAGATGCTACGACATACTTCTGTAGAAAGACTGAATGCTAATGGAGCAAGGCGGGACGCTACTAAATACTACTGCTTAAAATTAGCCCAGTGTGAGCCACATTAAATTTAAGAATTCTGTACTACTGCATATTAATACATGCAACCTTTTCGTATAACTACCATACAACTAGACAGGCTACAGATTTTCCATCGGGGGAGTTCATGACAACCCCGAGATTCAGTTCTAGTTTTTGCCCACCAAATAGGTTTCAAAAGCACTGACTTTTATTACTACTTTATTTACCCTAAAAAGTGTAATTAAATTTGAGTCTATGTAATAAACCTGGGATTCAGGCCCAAAACTGATCCCCCCCCCCCCCGTTTCCAAGATGTACTTAAACGGCGCTACTCACTAAGCTGACTGAGAATCATAATTTATCGTGTCGATCAACTTAGATTTGTTCCAATGATTTCGCTGTTGCTTAGCGAAGGTCCTCCTTAGACTGTAGCTGGCAACAGTCATTTATAGAGATAAATAGATAGATAGATAGATTTATTGATACAACTCGTAGCGTCGAATTGGCAATAAATATGTCTACCATTATATTTAACGGGTTAAAATAACTTACATATACACAGTCGTTACAAAAAATATTTGTCACTTGGAATCCATAAGTTTCTTGTAAATTTTCGCATTAAAGTATGGTATATAAGAATTCAAATACCGGTTAGTACGACCCCTCACCAAGAGGTTCTGGTGCCGCGTCTGTCCTGTCACCGGTGCTAGTTCGGGCAATGTGTCTATGCGATTTTCACTGGCAAGGATCAACCGAACAAAAAATACATGGCCTGGTTAGATATACACACAACAAACTTGATGTTCCAGCACGATCTGTGTTTCTTGTGTGTTTCTCTCCTTTAATAATTTATTTTTAACCCACAAATCGTACAACACGAAAATAGTGGAGTACAAAAGAAAAATAGTTAGGGAAAACACTTTTTCTTGTTATTGATTTATTTGTTGTTGTTGTTTCTTATATGTTTGTGAGTGGCCCTAGAACTCACTTTAATGAATAAAAATAAAATTTAAGTGAGGACATTGTTTATTTCTTTAAATACGACCAACTAGGTCAAACACCATAATAATTAACAAACACAACGGGATAAAGGATACATCAACCTTCGGAGAACCCACAGTACAATAAGGTGCCCCACGAGAACCAAATTGTTAAGCTGAGTCGCATATGAGAACTCGCCTATATGAGGACTTGTTCGAAGCGTAAATTCTTCTTATAAATTAAGTTGCGTCCTTTCTCTTCTGCTTTTATTCCACTATTTCCTTTTTGGGATCCCAAAACGTAAGTGGAGGGATACCTATGACATCGCAAAAGTTGTCCGTCTGTCCGTCCGTCTGTAAGCACGATAACTCTCGAAGGGAACGAGATATTTTGATGAAACTTAGTGTGAGGTTCGTTGGGTCGTCGGACCAGTCAAGTTCGTAGATGGGCTTTGTAGCTCTACATTTAGGGGTGGGGGAGGGGATTCAAATTAAGGGACAAACAAAATATTTTGAAACAGCTAATGTGATAGTCGAATATGGGGTAAGAAGACATGCTGAACACGATGGTGAAAACTATTTTGTCATCGGACAAGTAGTTCGCCCGGAATCCGGCCAAAACCGGAAAGTTTGTTGAAAGTAAAAGTTTTATTTGAAGTTGATTAGATGTTCGATTTAGGGGTACGAAGACATGCTGAAGACGATGGTGAAAATTATTTTCTCGACGGACAAGTATTTCGCCCGGAATCCGGCCCAAACCGGAAAGTTTGTTGAAAGTAAAAGTTTTATTTGAAATTGATTAGATGTTCGATTTAGGGGTAGGAAGACATGCTTAAGACGATGGTGAAAACTATTCCCTCGACAGACAAGTATTTCGCCCGGAATCCGGCCCAAACCGGAAAGTTTGTTGAAAGTAAAAGTTTTATTTGAAGTTGATTAGATGTTCGATTTAGAGGTAGGAAGACATGCTGAAGACGATGGTGAAAACCATTTTCTCGACGGACAAGTATTTCGACCGGAATCTGGCCCAAACCGGAAAGTTTGTCAAAATAAAAAGTTTTATTTGGAGTTGATTAGATGTTCGATTTAGGGCAAGAAGACATGCTTAACACTTATGTGAAAACAATTTTCTACCCGGACATGTAGTTCGTCCGAAACGAACATGTAGTTCGTCGGGAATTTTGCGTCGATTAAAGCATGCTTTACCATTATCAGTTCTTTTATTATTGTATCATACTATTGTTGCGCCTTATATTTCTTATGGCTGTGTCCTTTGGTCTAGTAATTTCTACGCAAATTTTAAAAGAGTGCAGATTCTACAAAATAAAACAGTACGTCTTCTTGGTAATTATGTAGAAAATGTGAATGATACCGCGTCATGCTTTAAGAAATTAAGAGTGTTTAACATTGGTCAGATTCGCGATTATCAAGCTGCTGTTTTTGCGTATCGATGTTGGAATGATGTATGTCCTGCAGTTTTTACTGAATTTTTCCGCGCAAATCGTTCACTCCACAGGTATGCGACTAGAGAGGCGGATAATTTTATTGTTGAGTACCGAGACACCACACGTGCAGCTTTCGGAATTAGGTATCTAGCTCCGGCTATTTGGAATGATATCCCAGTTGTCATTCGGGAGGCTGAACACATTGGGTCATTTAAAGTAAAACTTAAAAAACATTTATTGGGAGAGGGGAGTTAATTTTCTCTTTTTTTCTTTTTTTTTCTTAGATTTTTTTTTATTTTTTTTATTTTTTAGATTTTGGTATTAAAGGTAAATTGAGAGAGAGTGTTTTTGTCTTTTTCTTTTTTCTTTTTTTTTATGAAATTGATATAGGTTGAGAATCAGAGGATTGCAGTCGTCCATCATCAGGCTTTTTGAGCCTTCCCCGGGCGGTTGCGTGTTTTTATAGTTTATTTTGTATTTAGTAGTAAATAAAGCAAGTCAAAGTCAAAGTCAAAGTCCGGAATCCGGCCAAAACCGGAAATCTATTGGAAGTCAAAGTTTTATTTCTAGTTGATTAGATAAGCGATTTAGGGGTAAGAAGAGATGCTGAGTCCCTGTATGACAATCATATTTTACCCGGACATATAGTTCGACCGGAATCCGGCTGGAATCGGAAAATTTGTTATAATCTAAATTTCTATTTGAAGTTGATTAGATGTTCATTACTGGGGAAAGAAGATACCCTGATTTCGTCTTTGAGCTTTTCTTTTTTCGCCGGACAAGTAGTTCTGGAGTTCGGCCGGAACCGGGAAATTGGCAGAAGTGGCAGGAAGTTTTCGTCAAAACAGATATGACTTATAGGGGTAAACACGCATGCTGAATCCAAATCTGAACTTGGTTTTCTCAGGTGATTAGCTATTTGGCCTTAATCTGTTTCTGAATTTTAATTGTAAAAATGTTCAAGGAGTCTGGCGAAGACTGGATCTGGCTCAGACAAGACCCAGTTGTCTAGATCAGATAGTAAATTTTTGGGATCCCATCGAAACCTTTGGTCTTGTTACAAAAGTGCGTAAATAAAAATATCCATTCAAAAGTAAAAGGTCCTCAGAGCGTAGAGTTACTTTTTGGGATCCCAAAACGTAAGTGGAGGGATACCCATGACATCGCAAGAGTTGTCCGTCTGTCCGTCAGTCCGTCTGTAAGCACGATAACTTTCGAAGGGAATGAGATATTTTGATAAGACTTGGTGTGGGGATTCGTTGGGTCAAGAGCAAGGTCGAGTTCGTAGATTGGCTTTGTAGCCCTATATTTAGGGGTGGGGGGAGGGGGTTTAAATTAAGGGGCAAGCAAAATATTTTTAAACAGCTAATGAGACAGTCGATTTAGTGGTAAGAAGACATGCTGAACACGATGGTGAAAACCATTTTTTCGCCGGACAAGTAGTTAGCCCGGAATCCGGCAAAAACTGGAAAGTCTGTTAAAAACAAAAGTTTTGTTTGTAGTTGATTAGATATCCGATATAGGGGTAAGAAGAGATGCTGAATCCGTGTATGACAATCATTTTTTACCCGGACATATAGTTCGCCTGGAATCCGGCTGGAACCGGAAAATTTGTTATAAGTTAAATTTTCGTTTTAGAGGTAGGTTTTAGAGGTAGGAAGACATGCTGAACACGATGGTTAAAACTATTTTCTCGCCGGGCAAGTAGTTAGCCCGGAATCTGGCCAAGACCTCAAAATTTTTAAAAGTATTTGTAGTTGGTTAGACATCCGATTTAGGGGTAAGACGAGATGTTGAATGCGTGTATCGAAATCATTTTTTACCCGGACATATAGTTCGCCCGGAATCCGGGTGGAACCGAAAAATTTGTTTTAAGTTAAATTTTCATTTGAAGTTGATTAGATGTTCGGTTTAGAGGTAGGAAGACATGCTGTACACGATGGTTAAAACCATTTTCTCGCCGGGCAAGTAGTTCGCCCGGAATCCGGCCAAAACCGGAAAATTGTTAAAAGTATTTGTAGTTGGTTAGACATCCGATGTAGGGGTAAGACGAGATGCTGAATCCGTATATGGCAATCATTTTTTACCTGGACATATAGTTCTCCCGGAATCCGGCTGGAACCGGAAAATTTGTTATAAGTTAAATTTTAATTTGAAGTTGATTAGATGTTCGATATCGGGGAAAGAAGATACGCTGAGTTCGTTTTTTAGCTTTCTTTTTTTTGCCAGACAAGTAGTTCCGGAATTCGGCCGAAACCGGGAAATTGGCAGAAGTAAGGCAGGAAGTTTTTGTCAAAACAGATATGACTTATAGGGGTAAACACAAATATGCTGAATCCATATCTGAACTTGGTTTTCACAGATGTTTAGATTTTTGGCCTTAATCTGTTTCTGAATTTTAATAGTAAAAATGTTCAAGGAGTCTGGCGAAGACTGGATCTGGCGAAGACAAGACGCAATTGTCTGGATCAAATATTGAATTTTTGGGATCCCATCGAAACCTTTGGTCTTGTTTCCATAAGCCTATACACTCATTGTCTCACCCCCTTTTTGGGATCCCAAAACGTAAATGACTGGATACCCATGACTTCGTAAAGTTGTCTATCCGTCCGTCCGCCCGCCCGCCTATCTGGCTCAGTTTGCCAATTTCGCTGTCGTGGGGTTTAATGTGAGTTCTCTCCAGGTTGATGTGTTAAAATTTTGTTTTTTTTGCCAGTGTTTGTTATTTATTTTGTCATTTTTTTGACCCTAGTTGGTCTTATCCTAGTTTAAGTAAAATAAATAAATAATATGTATGTATGTATTGTACATGGAAAGCCCAACGGTCCATGGTACAAAAATATTATGCAAATCAAATACTAACTACAGATTCAACACACTTTCTGAATACAAAACATATCCAGCTGTCTGTTAGCACGATAGCTCTCGAAGGGATTGAAATATCCTGTTAGCCAATGAAATAGTCGATGTATAGGTAAGGAGAGATGCTGAATCCATATCTGAAACTTATTTTCTCGCCGGACAATTTGTTCATCCGGAATCCGGTCAAAACCGGAAAGTTAGTAAGCAACGAAATTTTATTCTGAAGGGGACTGGACTTTCGTTCCAGAAAGAATCTATAGCTGGAACTTGTTTCCTCGCTGAACAAGTAGTTCGCTTGTATCCGGCCAGAACTGGAAATTTGGTAAAAGCAGAAGTTCGTTCTTAAGTCGATTAGATTTTTTATATAGGGATAAGGAAATGTGCTGAATTCATTTTTGTGCCTTATTTTTTTTTTTGCCGGACAAGCAGTTCGCACGGGAATCCGGCCGAAACTGGAAATTTGGCAGAAGTAAAGCAGGAAGTTTTTATAAATTCGTCAATTTAGAAATGACCTGTAGGGTTAAATAATATACTGAATCCATATCTGAACTTGGTTTTCTGAGATGATTAGTCAGATTAGCTCATTAGTACCCATGATTAGCCAGATTAACAGAATAGGCCCTAATCTATTTGTAAATTTTAACTGTAAAAATGTTCAAGGAGTCCGGCAAACCCCGGGTATCTGCAAGGCCCAATTGCCAAACCCATCGAAAACTTTTTTTTCTTGTTTGACTTGCCTTCAGTTTGTCCATGCCTTTTACCTTATTACTCCTCCTGGCTATCCTTTCAGGCTCTCAGCAAGAAGGCCTTACATATTTCTCCTTAAAGCTTGAGAAGAAAAACATAATTCTAATCAGTGTCGCTTTTTATTCACCCTCTACAGGTATTCCCCATGTCTCCTTGGTTCCTATGTTTTTAAGCTGGAGTCGTAGTAGGAATTTTTGTGACAGTTCCATAATTGAAATTTCCAACTTCAGAAATACGGGTATTTTCGAATCAGCTAGAATTCTGTCGTCCGCCTGGATGCCTTGCTCATCGAATGTGTCCGCGGGGGAAATTATTAAATCCCTTTACGAGAATCGACTCCGTTACTATTCGCTCGGATGCGGTTTTCTGGCTCTAGTGATGAAGCGAGATTAAGAAATTCTGGAAATAGCAATCTTAACTGCCAGCCCCCCCTTCCCTTCCCCAGTCAGAAAGCCTGGGGGAAGCTAGAAATGACCTGTTGCGATCATCTGGAAAGGATGCTTCAAATAGACACACACCCGTTTGACAGGCCACACAACGTTGGGTTCCAGCTCCGCTCCAGTTATACGGCCTTCCAAATGAGGGTGAGGGGAGTAAATGACCAAGGGTAGCGCGAGCGGCTTTTGATGATTTGTTTTTACTTTATGAGGTAGAGATAAACAAGATTTGAATATATATAGGGGTTTTATTTTACTCACTCCTCCTACTACCACTACTTTAGCAGTTCTAAAAGCACTGCACTGTACTAATGATAATAAACTCCGTAGAGCCTACGTGTCCCGTTATCCGTCGCAAGGGAATAGTAACTAAAAAGCTCCTTTCAAAGCTCTAAAACGCTGTGGCTTTGCCTCATTTACTGTTTGTGGCTCCTTTTGGGATTTTCTGAACGCCACGGATAAGAAAGCTGTTCTTCAAATTTACTAGATTTCTTCTTCATCTTCCCAGTTGATCTCGCAACCGGTACTTGATTTAGAAGTACTCTGTTGCAGACCCTATCTAAGTGTCGATAATCTGATAACGAACCTGAATAATAAGTATTTTTTTTATTTTCTATCTAGGTTAATGTTGTTTTGTTTGTAGTCGTGTTTTTTCCCATACTCCATCTCCTTCTACTTTGTGTTGTTGATGGGCAATAAAATATCTCATTCATTCGTATTCGCCATGTCTCTCCAAGACTGCGTGAAAGCTAAACTCGGATTTCTGACACATACCTGTACAACGACTCGACTACGCTTGCCACTACCGCAACCACTACGACACAATACTTAGAATCTGTTTAGACTGTCCGCTAGTAAGAACCCCCCCCCCCCCCCGCCCGTAAATATTACCGGCGTGGCATTGAATGGAAAGAATGACACGTATCTGTAATATTTTATCATTAATCGGAAAGTATGCCATTTATCGTAAGACTAAGAACTAGGAACCGCTTCAGTGCCATTGCGAGGGACTTCTTACTTCGGGGACAACACACAATAAGGTAGCGATGTGATACGCGTTATACATTCTCTGCATTACAGTACAACGGTCAGCGCTTCCAAGCGGAGTAGTTTCTGAAAGTCCCCCACTGACTCGTTCAAGTTCAAGTTTTATTTTTCAACATTCACAAATAAATAAATAAAAAACAACACTTTCGCGCTGGAGAAAAAACCTATGAGGGTTTGCATTCGCGCGAAAGTCCACATAACTACTTACCTATAAAAGGAAAAAAAAGAAATCCAATCTCTCTCACTCAGCAATACTCAACTCCCCCGTCCCCCCCACTCTTTCCTCCCAACCTCACCTTACCCCCCTTTCCACCCTGACCTTCCTCCCCTAACCACCCATAACAAAATTCAACATTTATGCCCCAGAAAATAATTTTTTTAATTTCTTTTTAAACTGAGGTACGTGTTCCGCCGCCCTAATGCTCAGGTGTTTTGTTATTGCCCAGGTGTTTCATTGAAAATGCAGACCGGGTGCCATGACTTAAATCCACAACTATATCATCATTATGCCTTGTTCCATAATTATGCAGGTCACTATTTGTTTGGTAAAAACTCTTAAAGATATCGGGGGCTAATCCATTCATACACTGAAACACAAATACTGCAGCCTGGTAATCTCTTATCTGACCGACATTAAGGAACTTCAGGGATGTAAAACAAGCAGAAGTGTCATGCACATCCTGGAGGTAGCCTATCTACCGATTGTTCTAGCAGCTTTATTTTGTAGAACTTGCACTCTTCTATAGTTGCATAAGAAGTTGCTGCTCCATAGGAAGCAGCCGTAGGAGATATATGGATAAACCAACTCGTTATCAACAGTTGTGATAGCTAGGGTATATTGGTCCACAAGTTGATGAGTAGGAATTCTGCAACCTGTTTCCCGGGCTAAGGAAGTTTTGCATGCATTTGCAGTAAGCTATTATGTTCTACTCATTCCCTTCTGTGTCCATATTTTACTGTCTCTCGGTCACAGCTGTTGATAACGAGACACTCCGCTTGGAGTACTCAACTGGAAGAAGACGAATGGTATGTTTGCCATTATAAATGCTGTTTGTTTAAAACTTTGTATGTTTTCAGGTTTCCAAAGAAAATCAGTGAAAAGGCGGTGTATTCAAACGTGACGAAACGTGGGACAACTCCTACTCCTGTTGCTGAGCCAGATTTTCCTGCATGCACAGGGAAGGAAAAACTGAAAAATTATGAACAAGAAGGACTCGTGCCCTTTGTGGGTAAGTCCAATTACCGTCTGAAACCGTGCCATTCGTGCTTTGGTTTTTGGGATCCCAAAACGTAAGTGGAGGGATACCTATGACATCGCAAAAGTTGTCCGTCTGTCCCTCTGTCCGCACGATAACTCTCGAAGGGATTGAGATATTTTGATGAAACTTGGTGGGAGGATCCGTTGGGTCAAAGTACAGGTCAAGTTCGAAGATGGGCTCTGTAGCCGTATTTTCGAGGGTGGGGGAGGGGTTTCAAATTAATGGACAAAAAAATATTTTTTAAAGCTATTGAGATAGTCGATCATGAGGTAAGAAGACATGCGGAGCACGATAATGAAAACCATTTTCTTGTCGGACAAGTGGTTCGTCCGGAATCCAGCAAAAACCGAAAAGTTTGTTAAAAGTAAAAGTTTCATTTGAAGTTGATTCAATTTTTGATTTAGGGGTAAGAAGACATGCTGCACACGACGGTGAAAACCATTTTCTCGCTGGACATGTAGTTCGTCCGGAATCCGGGAAAAAACGGAAAGTTGGTTAAAAGAAAAAGTTTCATTTGAACTTGATTAAATGTTTGATTTAGGGGTAAGAAAACATTCTGAGCATGATGGTGAAAATCATTTTCTCATCGGACAAGTAGTTCGTCCAGAATCCGGCAAAAACCGGAAAGTTTGTTAAAAGTAAAAGTATTGTTGATTCAATGTTTGATTTAAGGGTAAGACGACAGGCTGAACACGACGGTGAAAACCATTTTCTCGCCGGACAACTAGTTCGCCTGGAACCCGGCCAAAACCGGAAAGTATGTTAAAAGCAAAAGTTCTATCTTAAGTTGATTAGATGATAGATTTAGGGGTAAGAAGAGACGCTGACTCTGTATATGACAATCATTTTTACCCGGACATATAATTAGTCAGGAATCCGGTTGTACCTGCATTTTTTGTAAGTCAAAGTTTTATTTAAAGTTGATTAGATGTTCGTTATAGGGATAAGGAGATACGCTGGATTCGTTTCTGAATTTTCTTTTTTTGCTGGACTAGTAGTTCGTTCGGAATTCGGGCGAAACCGCAAATTTGGCAGAAGTAAAGCAGGAAGTTTCGGTCAGTATTGTCAAAATAGATGTATAGATAGATAGATAGAATATCTGAACTCGGTTTTCTCTGGTGATCAGCCTAGCGAAGACTGGATCTGGCAAAGACAAGACCAATTGTCTGGATCAAATCTTAGATTTTTGGGATCCCATCGACACCGTTGGTCTTGTTTCTGTTAGTAATGCTTATTTATTATTGTGAAGAATAAAACAACATGAACCTGACTGACTATCAATTGACGGTCTTTATCATGTTTTTGCCTGAAGATGTTTCCTCTTCTAAGTAACTTCGTAGTAGTATATTTAATTTTTCCCTATTCGACCTTAAAATCTTCCGCACTACTTCTCTTTTTTCTAAATTGACAGTCGGAAAAGAGGTTAATATTCAAATTCTTTGCCTGCGGCGCACACTTTGTACACAGTTTGGTTTGTATCAGAATCTCGTTATTTTAGCAGAAAATATTGATGATTTTTACATTTTATGCTGCAGGATAAAGTTTGAACATAGCTCGGCAAGTAAAAATGTGTGAAATGGAGGAACCGATTTTTAGAAAGCTGATGGTCATAATATTTGACTTCCACGATCGACTAAAAATAGGCCCAAACGATTGACCAAAATAAGGAAGGCGACGATGCATTGTTCCTCTTTCTCTTATTTTATTTGGTTACGCTTGTTGCTATGTGTGATATAAGTAAGTAAGTAAGTAATTTATTTATGACCCGCCATTTTGAAAAGGCGGAGTAAATGAAGAAAATAAACAAAACACACAAACTCACAGAAAAAGACACTTAATTTTCAATCTTCGGTCAAGAAGCAGTGGACGACGTCGTGCGCTGGTTGGCCCCTGTTGTCCGTGATTTGTGAAAGCCATGAGGAAGCATCCAAAAGGGTAACACTTGCATCTTGAATTTTGAATTTCTCCGTCAATGTGTGGTTATGACATAATTTCGACAAGTGGAGCAGGTGCTTCGCATATTTAAAATAACATGATCTCATCTTTTTATCTTCTTTCGCAGAACATGAGTGACGCCAGAACGAAATAGTATAGAAAGAGCGCAGAAGGTGCTCTACAAATTTCCCAAAGCAATATGTAGTTGTTAATGCGTGTTATATATGGCTATGGCTGAAGTCAATAAATTAGGAGCGTGCCACTTGTTGCAACTTTCCTCTTTTTGTCTCCCGTTCTCGACTTCTGTCTTGTATTTTTGTTTTGTTTTTATGTTTCTTCCCTATTTATGCCTGCACCATTTCGCATTTCCTTCTGTTCCGTTTCCACTTTGTGTCGATCCCTGGATGCAGCCTGGTGGCTGGTAGGTGCGATCGTGTTTCTTGTGTTTTTCCCGTCGGCGTCTTGAGGAACTTGTTGGTCCATTTATTTCCTACTGCCCAAGGGACTAGACTCATATCCAGGTTCCGGGAAAATTATATGAGAAAACTTTCTAAAAGCGTAGCTTGTGAATGTCGTCGCCCTAGGCATGGCACTTTTAATGGAGTTATTTCTGACTGGATTTTGCTGGAATATTGCCTTCGCTGACTACTTTCAGAATGAAAAAAAAAGTGGGGGGGGGGGGATTTACTGCCGTAGTTTCCTTATCTGTAACGTTTAAGCCAATTTCTGGTGAAAAGCTGTCGGTAAGATTCAGCAGTACTAATAATCTACTTGTTAGGGGTGATCGATAAAAATCATTTTTTCTGTCTGCTGGCTTCCAACTTTCAGCGATTTTGTCGGTATTAGCTGTTGGTCATTTATCAAGCAATACCCTAATTTAATTTTGAAGGGTGATTGGTAACTCTCTATGTTCACTTTCTATGGTGATCGGTAATAGCTGTCGGTTAAACAAACGAGCCATTGTTTATTTCATGCTAGTGCATCTAGCGGTAGAAAAGGAACTTTTCAAAATTATTTCACTCATTTTTTTGCGCCTTATGTCCTTGAATGAATTCCATGTTTATGTGAAATATATTGCGCTCCGGTTGAGCCAAATGCTCCAATAGCTTTATCACCCAGATTAATCGTTCTTGGTATTTCGTGCTTTTCACTGAGTTTTCGGCAAGCTACTCTGTTGGGACAAGATTGGAAGCCTTTTCTGTTTCAACGCTCGCCTTTATAGAGACTACACTTCCCATAAAAAGCAAGAGCTACGAGCTCATATGGCACTTGTACGAGTAGGCTGTAGAAGAAAGTAGATGAGAACGTCACAAAATACACCCGCCATCCAAAAATGCGGTTCGGAAATAGAAATAGGATATTTAGTTTCACTCATTTCTGAGCTGTTCCGGCATCGTCTAGATTGTCTGTAGCAAATGCACATGACTGTTCAAACTTTCATCCAAATAAATCCATTTGTTTGATCCCTAGACGTGCTACACGATTTCCGGTACTCACTCTATCTCCACATACCGTGGCCGAATCTGGTTGGGAATACAAAAAAATCGACCACCTAAAGCATCTTCGTTTATACCATCTATCAAGTTTCACTCGAATCTGAACATTTTTGGAATGTTCCGGTACCCCCCCCCCCCCTCCCACCAAGGTTGTCGGAGCCGATTTGGGCCCAATCTCTTAATTCCCTGTTCCAAGTTTGACTGAAATTGGAGCATAGCCTATCTGCAAGTTTCTAATACCCCCCTACCTTGGCCGAATCCGGCCCGGACGCCAAATAGCAAATCTAGGCCGCATAAACTTGGCACTGTCGAATTGCATCTCACTCGGTCCATCCGTTTTATTTTTGTGCATGTCAAAAGTCCCCCCCCACCCCCAATTCCCCTAATCGTGGTCGCACATGGTTCGAACGCATGTTTTACATTTCGAGGCCATCGATTCGTATCACCCATGAAGTTTCACTCGAATCAGACCACTCGTTCGCAATTTATAGAAGTAAATTTCCATATTTCTCTTCTTGCTCCCCAAAAAATGCTCGGATCTAGGAACGGAAGTTTCCGGGGGTATGTTGTGTCAGGTTCTTAAGTCAAGATAATTCGGGTCGCTAATATGCCTGCAAAGTTTCGTTGTCGTTTTACATCTGGAACTATTTTAACTCACGACTACCGGAATTCCAGGAACCCCCCTCCAACTCCCCCCACAGAGCCCCGATACCATCTGGCTCCGTCAATTTCATCTAGGCCTAATGCTTGTTCCATCCATTAAGTTTCGTCCCAATCCCTCTGCTTTTAGAGTTTCTTGAGTTTTCACCCCCCCCCCCATCCCCACAGGTATCGGACCCGACCCGGACGTGACACTGAACGTCCGAGGCGATAGCTCACCAGACAAGTTTCATTCAAATCCGATCACCCGTTCAAAAGTTATGCACGCCACTAGATTCCGGACTCCCCATCCACCCACTCCCCCCACGATGGTCGGGTCGGGGAAACGGCTGTTCTCAAGTCAATCTGTTTGGATCCCTGACATACCAGCCAAGTTTCATCGCCCTAGGACATCAGGAAGTATGCCGAACTCGCGGGATCGCTAGAATTCCGGACCCCCACCAGTAGTTATATAAAGGGGGTTCTGGCTCACCCTCCCCCCAATTTAAAAACCCCATTTTAACATCAATTTCTTAAATTTTAACATCCCTTTTACCAAATTACCCCCCTTTTTAAGAACATTTTTATTTTCTTACTTCCAAAATAAAGGATACAAGAAATGAGAAATATTACCCTTTACTACATATAAAATACCACAATATACACTACTTCTTTTTTTTTACATTTTTCATTTTTTATTCAACTATTACTGAGTAAACAGTTCTAAATCCACATATGTTTCTTTGTTCTTGTTTTCGCGTACAATCGGTTGCAAAACTAGATTTTTCTTTAAAAGTAATTCGTTAGCAATAGCATTATATTTCTGTGTTATAAACAAATCACAGGGTTTGTCATTATGATTAATAACTACAACCAACTTATCACCATATTTTGTCTTAGCAATTCTCATTTTAACAATAGTATATTTCAATCCTAGAACTAGTTCTTCTTTCCTGATTGTCTCATTGTATTTATTCATTCTGATTGTATTCAAGACTTCCTTTGTGGACTCCATTTATTAGTGGATGATTTTATTAAATAAAAATCCCAATCGCTTTGAAACATCTGGTAATAGAAACCAACCACGTTTATCACATAAATGCGATAGATACAAACGCAGTACTGAGTTTGCATGATGATATGATGATTACCGATTTTGAACTTTATAAAATATTTTTGCAAAACCCCACACCCCCAGACTTTGAAAATTAAGAGGTGTGATGTTGGTACACCCCGATTGGTGTAGTGTTTGTGGTGATGTGGCCTTAGTCTGGGGGGCCCTGAACGGGGAACCCGCAAGTTTTTATTACCATCCCACTATCGACAAACAGAAACTGCGGTCAGTGGGATTCGAAGGTCTGAATGGCGATGAGTCAACGCTCGGCCAAGCGTTGAACCATTGCGCCAAGGGTCCTTGTTCAATTCGCAAAAGTTTCCGAGTTAAGATGAGATTGTGTTAGTCACGCCGGAGACTGTAATTACATCCCAAATTGACGGCGAGACCTTTGAATGACGCAGCTCATTAATGCGCGTATGAAATAAAGATCTGTTTGACAGTTAGGAAACAATATTCAGTATAGCAATAGACTATATGTTTGGTAATTTCTCTTGACTTTTTATAGATTTATTACAATATTTATAACCATTCAGACGGACTTGTTTCATGTATTATTCGCGAGGAAAAAATCGAAAGGTTTTACGCATCTCTGTTTCTCTCTGAATTACCTCCTCAGTTGTTAATTGTCCGCATTTTAGCGTTGACAACAACTCAGTATAAAAATTGTAATTTGTCCTAAATTCTGCTTTTCTATCAGCAATGCTTAACTGCTTTTCAATTATTTCGATGATAACCGCACCCAAACTTAAAGAAGCTAACGGTAGCACTAGAAACGCAGACATTCCTGCTGCCGAAAAGAGGAATTTGGATACAAGTAAGCTATTACTTATACGATTGTAGTACTTGTAACTGCGACGGTAAACATACATTTTCTTTTCTAATTCTTCCATTTATTATGTAATAAAATTGTTTCAGAAATTATTTGATTGAATGAAAGGTTCGCGATTCGGAACACATCCGCCACCTGCTAAACTGTACGGAATCTTTCTTGACTGATCGGAGAGGATCTAGATAGCGCTTGCTCCGTGAAACACAAAACACATCTGCTATCTACGGAACTCTACTGAAACTTTCTTGACTGATTGGAAAGAATCTAGATAGCGCTTGCTCCGTGAAACACAAAACACATCTGCTATCTACGGAACTCTACTGAAACTTTCTTGACTGATTGGAGAGAATCTAGACAGCGCTTGCTCTGTGAAACGCATACTGAAACCAGTGCTTTTCTTTACGACTGAGAAAACGCAGACGGGAGAAATTCATTAATAAAATTGTTCCCCTATTAAATGATGAATACTGCAGAGGTTATTCAGCTTTGTAAAAAGGTTATATCAAACAAGAAAGCGGTTATACAAAGATTATCGCTATACACATATAATGAACTGCGGACTTATGCGAAAATTAATAAAATCAATACAAATGGAGCTAAGAAACATGAAATAACAAATAATATAATAAACCATCTTAATAAGTATATTTTGATAGCTGAAGATAAAATTAAAATTGAACGCAGAAACGAAAGAACTCATAATAAGAACAGACCATCCGACTACAAACCAGAACCGAGATTACGAGCCATTCTGGAAGATGAGATAAAAGAAAATAATACCACCATTACAAAACTAAAACAAGAATACAATGATAACAAAGAAAAAGAGACAAGCGAATTAAAGAAATTTCTGAAAAACAAGAACCTATCAACTCGCGGAAACCGAGAAGAAGTACTAAAAAGAGTTGGAGAATACTATAATAATATTATTACCAAACATAAAGATTCCGTACAGAAAAATAGAGATATCGTAAGAGATCAAACAGAAAGACGTGATAACAGTAGACAGAAACCAATTGGTTTATCAACTCTCTTCATAAATAAGAAGAAAATCCAAGTAGAAAAATTAATTCCTGATCATTTATTTAGAACTGAAGAAGAAGAACAACCTACTATCTCTAGGGAAAATGAGAATTTGTACACTGTAAACGTATCAGTTGAAAGCAATGGAAGAGATGAACATACTCTTATTGCTTTTACTTTCGCCGATTTACAGCGGCGGATGAATGAACTTTATCAATATAGAGTTCAGTTCGTAACTCGTGTTATTTTCCATCGACAGGAGAATGATGAAGAAGTAGTAGTATATTACAACAGTACTTCTTGGATTTTAAATAAAAATAGCATTCTTACTCATAATCATTTGGATGATAATAACAAGAGACTTAGTTCTTTAAGTAATACCCCTCGATCTGGGCTACAATTTAGTCGGTATGAAGGAATTGATTATAGGATGACACGAATAGAATCTTACATGGGAGGAACATTTAAAATACTGCCAGATTTCGTAAAAAATAAAAAAGCGTGCATAAATATAAAAAACTTAGATCAAAAATGCTTTCTTTGGTCCATCTTAGCACATTTATACCCAACCAAGGACAACGCTGAGAGAATTTCGAAATATGAACAATATGAGAACGAATTTGATTTCGAAGGGGTTACCAACTTCCCAATGGATACTAAAGATATACACAAATTTGAAAATAGATACAACATTAAAATTTGTTTATTTCAAATTGATAAAGAGAAAATAATCAGAAGTCATATACTAAAAAGTACAATCAATGGCAAAACAGCTAAACATGTTATTAATTTATTGTATTTCGATAATCATTATGTACTGGTAAAGGATCTGAGCAGATTAGTTGGTCCTCAAATATCTAAAAAGAAAACAAAGACATACCTCTGCACTTATTGCGGAAGGCATTTTAAGAAGGAAGAATGCTTTGAAAAACATGAAAGTAAAAATAATTGCGAAGATCCTGATATAATAATGCCTCCAAAAGGTTCAAGTATACAATATAAAAATATTGCAAAACAAATGAAAGTACCTTATTGCATAATAGCAGACTTTGAGTCTTATAACGAAGAATACAATCAGGTAAACGGGAAGAAAACAATAAAAGTGGCCAAACAGAAACCATTTGCTTACGGATTTCAGGTATGCTGTTCCTTTGATACAAACCAGAACAAATACTATGACTATTTCGGTGAAGACGCTGCAGAACATTTTGTTAAAACCGTTACAAAAGTATCCACAGAAATTGCAAACAAATATGAAAGCAGACAAAGAAACCATACTTATACCAATGCAGAAATTACCGAAAAATGGAAAAATCTAATGAATAAGACTTGTCACATCTGTACAACTGAAATTACTGAAAATCCTCACTTTGATCACGACCACATGACAGGATAAGATAGGGGATTTGCTCATGCTGAATGTAATATGAAATACAGGATTCCTAGGCATATCCCGGTAGTAATGCATAATTTATCAAAATATGACTCTCATTTATTTGTTAGAGAATTGATACCTGATAACGGAATTTTTGAAAGTGCAGAAAGTTTCATCTCATTCTCGAAATCAATAAGTATTACAAAAGCGGATACGGAAATAAAATATGAGATCCGGTTTATAGATTCAATTAGATTTATGGCTTCATCTTTAGACAAACTATCAGCAAATTTAGCAACATGTGATTGCAAAGTACCTTGTAATCATCTAAGACAGAATTTCAAATTCCCATCTAACAGTTTCAAAAATGACGATGAATTCAAAGAAATAATTAAAAAAGGGGTGTATCCCTATGAATTCGTAGACAGTTTTGATAAAATGAATTGTACAAAGTTACCACCAATAGAAAGCTTTTATTCTAGGTTGACGGGGAAAGGTATTGACAAAAGTGATTATAAAAGAGCGGTATCTATATGGAAGCAATTTAACTGTGAAACATTACTTGATTATACCAAGTTGTACCTAAAAAGTGATGTGTTAATTCTATCAGACGTTGTGGAGAATTTCAGGAACGTTTGTATACGGAATTATGATTTGGATCCACTTCATTACTTCTCAGCTCCTGGGTTGACATGGGATTCTTTCTTAAAGCATTCAAAAGTAGAATTACCGCTATTCTCGACGGAAGACATGTATACATTCATTGAAAAGGGAATAAGAGGTGGTGTATCCCAATGTATAAAAAGATACGCAAAAGCAAATAATAAATATACAAGTGATTATAATAAGAATAAGCCATCTAATTATTTAGTGTATTTGGATAAAAATAATTTATATGGGTGGGCAATGTCGCAGAATTTACCAGCGAATGATTTCCAATTCATTTCAATACCGGATGATTTGAAAGAAAGGAATGAATACGAATCAATCGAGTATTACAACCATCTAAAAACTCATATCAATTCGGTGATTACGATCAAGTCGGTGAGACAAGATGTGGGTGCTATATATGAGGTAGATTTAGAATATCCAAAAGAACTACACGAATTACACAAGGATTTACCATTAGCACCCGAACACTTTAACGGTAAGCTATGTACCACAGTATTAGATAAAACCAACTATGTAGTTCACCACAGGAATCTAGAATTTTATTTACAAAAAGGCTTGATACTGAAAAGAGTACACAGAATACTAGGATTCACTGAAAGTGCTTACTTAAAAGGATATATAGACCACAACACAGCACTTAGAACTAAAGGTACAAATGATTTTGAAAAGGATTTCTTTAAGCTTATGAATAATGCTTGCTTTGGAAAAACTATGGAAAACGTAAGGAAGCGAGCGGATATGGAAATAATAACGGATGATGCAACAAGAGAAAAAATAATAAAGACACCCAACTTTAAATCTGAAATAATATTCAGTGAAAACTTTTCAGTAGCAAGAATGTCAAAGGAAAAGATAAAATTAGACAAACCAATGTATATCGGCTTTGCTGTATTGGAACTATCCAAGTTATTGATGTATGAATTCCATTATGATTATATGAAGCCTAAATATGGAGATAAAATTGATTTATGTTATATGGACACTGATTCTTTCATATATGATATTAGAACTGAAGATTTTTATCAAGATATCAAACAAGATTTGAATGAGAGGTTCGATACATCTGATTATGCGAAAGATAATCCATACGGATTCCCTAATGTAAATAAGAAAGTGATAGGAATGATGAAAGATGAATTAGGTGGACAGGTTATGACAGAGTTTGTTGGATTACGATCAAAAGTGTATGCTTATTTAAAGGACAACCAAGACCCTTCAAAAGCTAGCAAAAAACTAAAAGGAATAAAGACCAATATCGTTTAAGATAAAATTACCATTCAAAACTATAAGGATGTACTGTTTGGTAAAACGGAAAACCTTTCTATAACCCAGTATAACTTAAGATCATACAAGCACAATATATTTCTAGAAGAACAGAATAAAAAAGCGTTAGATCCTAAGGATGATAAAAGGATAGTAACAAGCGATAAAATACACACTTTACCTTTAGGTTATAAACATTAAATTCAAGTACCTACTTCAAAACTTCAAGTACCTACTTAAAAAAATTCAAGTACCTACTTAAAAAATTCAAGTACCTACTTAAAAAAATCAAGTACCTACTTAAAAAATTCAAGTACCTACTTAAAAAATTCAAGTACCTACTTAAAAAAATCAAGTACCTACTTAAAAAATTCAAGTACCTACTTCAAAACTTCAAGTACCTACTTCAAAACTTCAAGTACCTACTTAAAAAATTCAAGTACCTACTTCAAAACTTCAAGTACCTACTTAAAAAATTCAAGTACCTACTTAAAAAATTCAAGTACCTACTTAAAAAAATCAAGTACCTACTTAAAAAATTCAAGTACCTACTTCAAAACTTCAAGTACCTACTTCAAAACTTCAAGTACCTACTTCAAAACTTCAAGTACCTACTTAAAAAATTCAAGTACCTACTTAAAAACTTCAAGTACCTACTTAAAAAATTCAAGTACCTACTTAAAAAATTCAAATACCTACTTAAAAAAATCAAGTACCTACTTCAAAACTTCAAGTACCTACTTAAAAACTTCAAGTACCTACTTAATAAATCCAAGTATATACTTAAAATACTCAAGTAAATCTTATAATGAAAAATTTACTCCTAAATAAATGAATGAAAAGGCTCCAATCAAAGTCTATGATTTTAGTGAAAAGAACACTTATGAGAATAAGCACGACCTTGCACCTCAGTGGCCATTTAGACTCTTAATTTGTGGTAGTTCTGGAACAGGGAAAACTAACCTTCTTTTGAATTTAATTTATGAATACCTTTGTTTCAACCGAATATACTTGTATGCAAAAGATCTTGAAGAAGATAAATACCAAGACCTTATAACCAATTTGACCACTTTGGAGTCACAATGCAAATCGAAAGTCTTAACAGTAAGTAACAATCTTGATGATATTGTCGATGTTGACGACTTAGACCCTGAGTACCAAAACTTGATTATCTTTGACGATTTTGTCACTGAAAAAGACCAGAAGAAAATAGAAGATTTATTCATACGAGGAAGACAGAAAAATGCCTCAATTGTTTACTTGTCTCAAAGCTATCATAAAACGCCAAAGGTGGTAAGGCTCCAGTGCAATTATTTTGCATTCTTTCAGTGTTCTAATCCAAAAGATGTAAAATTAATAAGACAAAGCCATGTATCCAGTATAGACAATGAACAATTTCTCAAACAATTCGAGACTGCAACCAAGGGCTACGGTTTTTTCTTCATAGATTTAAAAACAAAAGATAAAACCCTGAAGTACAGGAAAAACTTTGAATATTGTCATTTTCTATAAATAATTCCCGAAAATTTGTGATCTATTCAATTTGCTAGTTTATGTATCATCATATTTACAAAAAATTGAGTTGTTGTTAGAAATAATTCGGACAAATATATCTAATTTATTTCTATAATAAATGAATAAATTTGGTAGTGTTGGAAAAAAGGTTAGTAACGAATCGAATGAAAAGAGAGTTACTGGTGACAACGGTAATATTAACCTACAAGATAAGATAATTATTATGTTATGGGATGCGAAAGCTGACCAGGACGCTATTAGTTTCAGATCTATGACTATTATTTTGAATCAATTTAAAGAAGAAATTAAAGTGGGGGCAAATCAGTATTTTAGCGAAGATATCAACAGATTAACTGCGGTACATGATTCTCCTGATAATTTATTGGTAAGGATTAAAGATAAAGGGTTATTTGTAAAAGAAATAGTTCGAGTTAATGATAAAGAGATTAACGCTGAAAACAAGTTGATAACAAATGTTCAAAACCCTAGAAACAAAAATGATGCTGTTAATTTAGCAACGTTAACTATGAATCTTTTAGATTATGACAAAAAGCTTCTTGGGCAACACACCCATAACGGTATAATTGAAGGAAAGATTGCTGGTCAAAAAACTCGTATCGATAATATTGAAAGAGCAGTAGTAAATATTTTAAAAAGGCTTCTAGAGCTAGAGCTAAAACCTGTTGACAAACCATTCGTTACCAGAATAGAAAAAATGATGGCTGGTAAATAAATTTTATAAGATAAATTAATTCCCTAATAAATGGTTGAAACAATGGAGTATACAGTTTATTTGTCAAAGCTTCAGAAAGGAAAGCTGAAGAAATGCTTTGGTGCTAAACAAAATTGTCAGATACGTGTTAGTCATAGTAGACAAAATGAACGAGAACCAGTTAAGTTACTTTTAAGTAAACGACAAATTGATAAAATTGAAACATGTAAAATGAATAATAAGGGCTGTGATATTGATGTATCATACAAACAGATGAAAGAAGCGATTCAAAAGGGTGGATTACTTCCATTTTTAATACCGCTAGCAATTACCCTTGGTAAGGCAGCTTTAACAAGCGGTGCTGCTGCTTTGGGTACATTCGCTGGTAAGAAAATTATGGATAAAATGACCAACACAGGTGGAGCGTTAAAACTTCCTGGAACACAAAAAGTTGTGGGTAATGGGTTACTTGGGAAGGAAACCGATGATGTCAACATAGGTGGAGCGCTTAAACTTCCTGGAACACAAAAAGTTGTGGGTAATGGGGTACGTGGAAGGCCTAGGAAGGAAAAAAACGATGATGTCAACATAGGTGAAGCGCTTACACTCCCTGGAACACAAAAAGTTGTGGGTAATGGGGTACGTGGAAGGCCTAGGAAGTCAAAAAACGGGGATATCAAAAAAGAAGCAAAAGTAAAGTAGGACCTCTAACCAATTTTGATATTATGGATGCATTAGGGGATATACCACAGTTTAGAGGTGTGTTCTCATAGATACGCTACCCAAACATATAAATAGTATAGAATGCGGTGTCATTAATTATGATAAACTCGGAATGCCTGGAACTCACTGGGTTGCGTATTGTAATCTACCTGAATACCCCCATGTAGAATTTTTTGATTCTTTCGGTATTCCCCCAGGAAAAGAAATAATTAAATATCTAAGAACTTCAAAGAAAAAAATAGCTTATGAAAATCTTGCTGTTCAAAATATAGATGAATTAAACTGTGGACTTCACTGTATTTCCTACATTAAGCGCAAAATGAAGTTGGTAGCTTTTCGTTTATAAAAATTGTTTTCTAATAAATGGAGATTTATTGTATGAAATGTAAAAAGAAAACTGATACTGAATCAATGTTTAATGCAGTGTCACAGAAAAACAATGTTCCAATGCTGAAAGGTAATTGTGTTATTTGCGGATCGAGGAAAAATTGCTTTTTAAAAAAAAACTCGACGCAGAAAAAGATATATTAAAGACGTATTATTCTAATTATACAGGTGTTGATGATATTCACAGAAAGTTAAAAGAAAATGGAGTGAACGTTTCTAAAGATAAAATAAAAAATGTGTTGCAAAATGAGAATGTGTATACGTTACACAAACCTTCCTATCACAATTTTGAAAGGAGACGAGTCTATGTTCACTATGTTGATGAGCAATGGCAAGCTGATTTAGTTGACCTCCAGAAATATAAAAAAGCGAATGATAAAGCAAATTACATCTTGACTGTTATTGATTGCTTTAGTAAATATGCTTGGTGTGTCCCTTTGAAAGATAAAACAGGTGCTGGAATAATAAACGCATTCAGTCATATATTTAAAGAAAGAGTTCCTAGAAAGTTGCAAACTGATAAAGGAAAGGAATTTGTTATGAGAAATGTTCAATCTTTTTTGAAAAATAACGATATACACTGGTTTGCATCTGAAAGCGAATTGAAAGCACAAATCGTTGAACGGTTCAATAGAACGCTGAAAGACAAGTTATGGAAATATTTTACTCACAATAACACTAGTAAATGGATTGATATTTTACCTGTATTCGTAAATAATTATAATAACTCGTATCACCGATCAATACAAATGAAACCAGTTGATGCTAGTAAAAAGGTTAATCAGAAAAAGGTGTTTAGTGCTCTGTTTCCTCCAGTAGATGACTACAAAATCACAGGAAACGTCAAAGTAGGGGATTTAGTCAGAATTAAAAAAGAAAAAAGGGTTTTTGATAAAGGATATTTACCTAATTATACGGATGAAGTATTTCAGATAGCAAACATCAGACCTACCATTCCCATTACTTATGAAATATCTGACAAAAGTGGGGAATTAATTCAAGGAGGGTTTTATGAAAAAGAACTTCCAAAATTTATTATGAAATAAAATTACTTGTATATGAATGGATTCAAGACGCTTGAGTGATATGTTATCGGATATAGTGAAGAACAGAGAAATTCAGAGAAGAAAGGTTCAACAAAATGAGATGGAGAAGGCAGGATTTCGGGAATATGCTTCAGAATTAAACGCTCCAGTTATTATAGCACAAAAAGAAAACACTAAAGATACCATCAAAAAATTACAAGAGAACGCTGAAACGATACTTAATAAACTACAGGAAGGTGATAATAATTCAAGAAGACGGTTTGTCAGATTAGGTGATACATTTAAAACAGCTTTACAGACCACTACTTCAGAGGAATCGAGTCGAGCTCCCACTCATGCTATAGAACCCAATCTAGAACAACCATATGACGTAAATCTAAACTTAAATATTGATGTGGAATTATTAAATCAAATTAATTTAAAATATAAAGATGACTGGAATGATACCGATAATTATTTTAAAATGCCTCATTATTACCTTACGCATCCTAAGGAAATAGATGGGGCTCTGAATTATTTAACATCTATAAGTCAAAGTTATGGTGGTCTGAAAAGTAAAAGTTATAGTTCTAGTAAGTATGATAAACACATTGAATTTATAAAAGAACACAAGAATAGGTTAAAAACCATTCAAAATAATTTGCCATTAGCCAAACAACAAGGAACTGGAATATTTATGAATTGTGATGAAATGATTTCAAAACTATACACTTTGATAGGTAGCAGAGTAAACGGAAATACATCTGATGAGGTGAGAAATGAAGCTATTGATATTTTGGATTCGTTAATGCGAAATAAATTTCTTACGAAGAGATATTACAATTCAATATATAAAAAATATTTCTAATAAATGGTGTTGTTAAACATTGAAGGTAATGAAAGTATCATTGATATAACATTTAGTCAACCAATCGAATTGAATCGTAATTGGGATTATGAAATAGGTTTGAATCAGTGTACTTTGTGGTATTCGTGGCATAATATAAGTGATAAATTTGGAAATAATACATTTCAATACAGGAAAGATGAAGATAATAATGCAACAGAATGGATGAATGTTACTATTCCTAATGGGATGTATAACGATGATTGTTTGAATTATTTTTTGTGTCAGTATTTTGATACCCCAAAAGATAAATGTCCTATTGTAATTTCATCCAATCCAGCATCTATGAGATTTGTCATACTATTACAAGAAAAATATGTGTTTAGATTTAATAGTGACTTGTGTCAGATTTTAGGATTTGAGAAGGATAGTGAGATATCTAAGAAAATCAATGAAGGTACAAAGCTTCCGAATATAACAAGAAGCGTTGATAAAATTCAAATTCACTGCTCTCTTGTAAACAGTTCTATCGTAAACAAAAGTAAATCAGATGTCATTTGGACATTTGTTCCGAATACAGAACCGGTAAATATTCTTTGAGCCCAAGCTGACTTTGAAACATTTATTCAAACAATGTTTACACGGATACGTCAGCTCTGATTTTTCATCAGCGATATTTCGGCCCTTCTTGGCAAGGGTCCTCGTCAGGCTGTCAATCTTCTTGTTCAACTTCGGGGAAGGAAACAAACCTGTAACAAATAACTGAAGCTTCTACCGACTATAAATATCTTATTAAGGTAAATTATCTTCAAGTACCAGTATAATGAAAAAACTAGTCCTGAAATTTAATTTTTGACAACGACGCTGTTATTGCTGCATGATTGGGGCGATGACAGGAAAGGGTTTTTTCTGCATTTTGATCAACTTCGGTTTTTTCATTAATAAGGGGCTGAAAACTTAAATATTATTGTATTAATGACCTCGTTCTACGTTTCTATTATGAGTACTTGCCTGAATCTATTACTTTGAATAATCACTGCAGTGATTATTCAAAGTAATAGATTAATCACTGCAGTGATTATTCAAAGTAATAGATTCAGGCAAGTACTCATAATAGAAACGTAGAACGAGGTCATTAATACAATAATATTTAAGTTTTCAGCCCCTTATTAATGAAAAAACCGAAGTTGATCAAAATGCAGAAAAAACCCTTTCCTGTCATCGCCCCAATCATGCAGCAATAACAGCGTCGTTGTCAAAAATTAAATTTCAGGACTAGTTTTTTCATTATACTGGTACTTGAAGATAATTTACCTTAATAAGATATTTATAGTCGGTAGAAGCTTCAGTTATTTGTTACAGGTTTGTTTCCTTCCCCGAAGTTGAACAAGAAGATTGATAGCCTGACGAGGACCCTTGCCAAGAAGGGCCGAAATATCGCTGATGAAAAATCAGAGCTGACGTATCCAAACATTGTTTGAATAAACAGAACCGGGTTGTCAAATTGTTGAGAATCCTAGACAATTAATCTACCTTCCTATTAATACAAAAGACTTTATTTACTCCTTGAGAATGACAATTACTGATCAGTTGGGAAGACCTATCGATTTGAATGGTGATAACGTTGGATACGTGCTGCATTTAAGAAAAGCTTAAGGGATTAGTGAAATAAAATTATTTACCTATAAATGTTGATTAATAATAAGCGATTACTTTATAAAAGGCAGTATGGAAGTAGAATCGGTAGTGTATTCAAAAACATTGTTAATTCCCAGTTATTTCAAACGTCAGCAAAACAAATAAAAGATGGGGCTATGTCAATGTATAATAATATTATTAAACCGAGATTTGAGTTGTTGAAAAACAGAGCAATAGAATATGGGAAAGATCTGATCGATGTAAACAAGAAGGAACTCATTGATGTAATTGGAAACAAAAAATCGATGAAGGATCTTATCGGTACAAATAAAAGGATTTTAAACCAAAGAAGTCAGGACTTGATCAAAACGTTAATGACTGGCAATGGATTAAAGATTCTGAAATAAGTTTTATTTAATAATTTCTTTCTTATATAAATGGCAGTAAATAAAGTTATCAGTCCGCAATGGAACATTTTTGATGAACCGCTTGTGGATGAAACAGTGGTTAAATATGAATTTAAAGAAATTCGAGAAACAGATGTGAATGTATCTAATAAATCAGAGTTTGAATTCGTAACAAAGAAATTAGATTCTTGGTTTTATCCAAGTGAAAGTTATCTTGATGTCAGTGTAAGAATAGTAAACGAAGATGGGACTCCTATAGCTGCAACCGATGTTGCTACTTTAACGAATAATGGATTTAATTTATTCAGTACCGCTGAGTATGTAATAAACGATGAATCGGTTGAAAAAATTAATCATGTTGGTATTACAACTACCGTTACAAAGTTGATTGAATACTCTGATGATTATTCTAGAAGTGCTGCAAGAAATCATTTCTGGTATAAAGATTATAATCAAGGGAAAGAAATCAATCCTGTAATTGCTTCGTTTACTGCAGGGGCTGCAGCAGTCAGGTTGACCAATAATGATAATTATAATAAAGGATTTGAAAAAAGATATAACAGAACAAAGAGCAGTAAATTAGTAAATATGTATTTACCATTATCAGAATTGTTTGGATTTTTGAAAGGAAACAAACGATTCTTCAGAGGTGCATCGCATAAAATATTTCTAAGAAGAAATGATGATAACAACATGATTATAAGAAATGGAAATACTAATTTCAAAGTAGTCATCGAGTATTTATCCTGGAAGATCCCTATTGTAGCTCCTAGTATTGAAATGATGAGTAACTTAGAAAAGGGTCTTGCTAAGGATAAAAAGCATAATCTGATGTGGGAAGCATGTAATACTTATAAAAGCGATGTTAGTCAGAATAAGGAACACACTTGGAAAGTTATATCTGAGAGAAACAATCCAACAAAAGTAGTTGTGATGCTACAGAAAAATGAAAAGCATAACAATCAATTAATGAATAATATGGTGTTTGATCATATGAATTTAACAGACATAGAACTTAGAATTAATGGGGATAAATATCCTGAAGAACCACTTAAATGTGATTTTAGCGATGATAAATGTAAATACTCAAATCTTTACAATAGGTTCATACATTTGGGTTATAAACAATTAGCATTTGATACTGGTAGTGTTGTTAGTATAGAAGAATTTAAAGAACTATATCCACTATTCTGTTTCGATGTTTCCAAACACGAGTCAAATATTTATAATGGAACAACTGCTGATATTGAAATAAGTTTAACGTTGAAAGATAATCAACCCGTACCATATAATGTTTACTGTGTTATATATTATGAAAGAAAAGCTACATTAGATATTATCAATAAAAATATGTATGTGAGTTTGTGAGCCTGGATTTTTATTTAATAAAATCATCCCCTAATAAATGGAGTCCACAAAGGAAGTCTTGAATACAATCAGAATGAATAAATACAATGAGACAATCAGGACAGAAGAACTAGTTCTAGGATTGAAATATACTATTGTTAAAATGAGAATTGCTAAGACAAAATATGGTGATAAGTTGGTTGTAGTTATTAATCATAATGACAAACCCTGTGATTTGTTTTTAACTCAGAAATATAATGCCATTGCTAACGAATTACTTTTAAAGAAAAATCTGGTTTTGCAGCCTATTGTACGCGAAAACAAGAACAAAGAAACATATGTGGATTTAGAACTGTTTACTCAGTAATATTTGAATAAAAAATGAAAAATGTAAAAAAAAAGAAGTAGTGTATATTGTAGTATTTTCTATGTAGTAAAGGGTAATATTTCTCATTTCTTGTATCCTTTATTTTGGAAGTAAGAAAATAAAAATGTTCTTAAAAAGGGGGATAATTTGGTAAAAAGGATGTTAAAATTTAAGAAACTGATGTTAAAATGGGGTTTTGAAATTGGGGGGAGGGTGAGCCAGAACCCCCTTTATATAACTACTCCCACCCCAACTCCCCCACAGTGCCCTGATCCGGTCTGGTTATGTCAATGACGTTTCTAGGACCTGTGCTTGTTTTTCCCACCTAGTTTCATCCCGATCCCTCCACTTTAAGCGTTTCTCAAGATTTCCGGTTCCCTCCTCCAACTCCCCCCAGTGTCATCGGATCCCGCCCGGATTTAAAGTGAGATGTCTGAGACACGAGGTCATCCTAAATATCAGTTTTCATCAAGATCCGATCACCCGTTCGCAAGCTAAAAATACCTCAAGTTTTGGCTTCACGCTCCCTCCGCTCCCCCCCCCCCCCAGATGGTCGAATCGGGAAATTGACGATTTCCTATTTAATTTTTTCGGGTCCCAGACATACCTGTAAATTTCCATCGTCCCAGCACATCAGGAAGCACGGAACTCGCGGGAACACTACAAATTCGGACTTCTCCCCCCCCCCCCCCAACTCCCCCAAAGTGAGCGGATCCGTTCCGGTTATATCAGTCACGTATCTAGGACTTTTGCTTCTACTTTCCACCAAGTTTCATCCGGATCCCTCCACTCTAAGTGTTTTCCAAGATTTCCGGTTTCCCCCTCCAACTCCCCCCAGTGTCACCGGATCCGGTCTGGATTTAAAATGGAGGGTCTGAGACATGAAGTCCTTCCTTATATCAAGTTTCATTAAGATCCGATCCCGTTCGTAAGCTAAAAATATCTCGTTTTTCCTATTTTTTCCGGATTCTCCCTCCCTCCACTCCCCTCCAGATGGTCGGATCGGGGAAGCGACAATTTCTAATTTAATCTGGTCCAGTTCCTGATATGCCTGCCAAGTTTCATCGTCCTAGCTTATCTGGAAGTGCCCGAAACTAGCAAAACCGGGACCGACAGACCGACAGACCGACTGACGGACAGAAATTGCAATCGCTATATGGCACTTGAGTAAGCTCAAGTGCCATAATAAACTCTTATTTAAAAATTTGATCAGCGCGACTTTTCCTACTACCGACTGTCTGTCTGTCTGTATTTATTTGGTATTTTATTTAAAGTGAATAGTTCGTTATTGTTATTAGTGACCGAGGGTTGAGTTGGTTGGGTGGGTGGGGGGGGGGGGGGGGGGTAGAAAAGAAAAGAAAAGGTTAGGACTAGAAATGTATGTTATCGTTTGTAATGAGTGAGTAAAAGTTGTCCACTCCCGCACAGAACACGGCTGTGCCCTTCTTGGGAGCGCTGTTTGTTGTTTCGTTTAAGGAATGTTGAAATTAAAATTAATTGAATTGAATGTGATTGTAGGGATAGTCGTAAGGGGGGGGGGGTAACTATGATTCTGTCACATCATACAAAGACCTTAACGAGAAAGCTGGATTTGGACATGGATCTTTCACTAAACAACGAGTCATTAACGGAGCGCTGTAGCATCTTTCGGTTTTCACAGTATTGTGTGGAGCTCATAATTCGTGAACCAGTGCAAGTATCAAGTTCAAACTTGGTACACTTGTGGGTATTGGGGTCTAGTTGTGCCTTTTTGCCCCCCCCCCCACCCCACCCTAACCCGGTTCAGGGGCAAATAGGCCCAGATTGCCCAGTGAATAATGTTCACAAATTGACCAGAACTGGACATAGGACGGTCCTTGGACTTGTAGATCCTCGGGCTGGGAAAGTGCTTTAAAGTTGCACCTCCCCCACTCACCCCGTTCATGGGCAACTGTACCCAGGTTGCCCAGGAGTAAAGTTTGTTACCCGTGACAGGTATCAAGTTGAAACTTGGTAAGATTGTGAGCATTGGGGTCTCTTTTTACTTTTTCCGGGTCCCAAACCCCACCCCCACTTGGTTCAGGGGGAGTGGGGTGCAGATTGCCCATTTTTTAATGTTTTTAACTTGACAATAACTGGAGATAAGGCGATGAAATTCTTTTGTGGTTTTGGATCATAGAGGTTGGGGAGAGTTGAACCACCCTCACCCTCTCCGTCCATGGGCAAGTGGGCCCAAATTGCCCATGAAATAAGTTTTTGACCCCTGACTGGAATGAAACTCTAAGCTGGTATAATTGTGAAAAAAGGTGTAAATACCCATTCTGATGGGCTGCCCCCCCCCCCCCTCCCGTCCATGGGCAGCCGGGCCCAGATTTCCCTTGAGTTAAGTTCGTCTGTGACAGGTCTCAAGTCCAACTCTTGTATATTTGGGGAGATATATCTGTGGATGAGGATTTGATGTAACAGCAATAAACAAGACGACGCGACGTACTTTAATTTTTATTGAACAGTTGGAAACTTGACTGTTTTGTCATATGATCGATGCTGCCGTTCTTAATGAATTGTGACAAAGGGGGCATTAGGCTGCTATCATTTGCTTTATTGTACTTGTTATGATCTTGCTAATGGAAAAGAGGTTTAAAGGGTGGAACTGGTAGGATTTCAGGTTGTTCTATTACCAATCTTTTGTTTTTATGGCACTTGCCCTTCGGCCAAGTGCCATATAGCGATTGTAATTTCTGTCCGTCAGTCGGTCTGTCGGTCCCGGTTTTGCTAGTTCGTGCACTTCCAGATAAGCTAGGACGATGAAACTTGGCAGGCATATCAGGGACTAGACTAGATTAAATAAGAAATAGTCGCTTCCCTGATCCGACCATCTGGAGGGGAGTGGAGCGAGGGGGAATCTGGAAAAATTAGGAAAACGTAAATATTTTTAGCTTACGAACGGGTTATCGGATTTTAATGAAACTTGATATATGGAAGGACGTCATGTCTCAGACACTCCATTTTAAATCCAGACCGGATCCGGTGACATTGGGGGAGTTGGAGGGGGAAACCGGAAATCTTGGAAAACACTTAGAGTGGAGAGATCCGGATGTCCTAGATAGATGACGGATATAACCGGAACGGATCCGCTCATTTTGGGGGAGTTGGGGGGGGGGGGGAGAAGTCCGAATTTCTAGTGATCCCGCGAGTCTGGTGCTTCCTGATGTGTTGGGACGCTGAAAATTGGCAGGTATGTCAGGGACCTGACCAGATTAAATACGAAATAGTCATTTCCCCGATCCGACCATCTGGGAGGGGGAGTGGAGGGAGGGGGAAGCCAAAATTTGACGTATTTTTATCTTGCGAACGAGTGATCGGATCTTGATGAAATTTGATATTTAGGATGACTTCGTGTCTCAGACGTCCCACTATAAATCCGGACCGGATCCGATGACACTGGGGGGAGTTGGAGGAGGGAACCGGAAATCTTGAGAAACGCTTAGAGTGGAGGGATCGGGATGAAACTTGGTGGGAAGAACAAGCACAAGTTCTAGCTACGTCATTGATATAAGCGGACCAGATCTGGGCACTCTGGGGGAGTTGGGGGGGGGAGGTCCGGATTTCTAGCGATCCCGCGAGTTCGGCATACTTTCTGATGTGCTAGGGCGATGAAACTTGGCAGGCATTTCAGGGACCAGAACAGGTTCACTTGAGAACAGCCGTTTCCCCGATCCGACCATCGTGGGGGGAGTGAATGGATGGGGAGTCCTGAATCTAGTGGCGTGCATAACTTTTGAACGGGTGATCGGATTTGAATGAAAGTTGTCTGGTGGGATAAGCTATCGCCTCGGATGTTCAGTCTCAAGTTAGGGTCGGGTCCGATACCTGTGGGGGATGGGGGGAGGGGGCGGAAAACTCAAGAAACGCTTAAAGCAGAGGGATTGGGACGGAATTTAATGGAGAGAACAAGCATTAGACCTAGATCTGAAATTGACGGAGCCAGATGGTTTCGGGGCTCTGTGGGGGGTGGGGGTGGTAGAGGGGATCTCCTGGAATACCGGTAGTCGGGAGTTAGAATAGTTTCAGATGTACTAAGACAACGAAACTGTGCAGGCATATTAGTGGCCTGACTTATTTATTTAAGCTAGGATACGACCAACTAAGGTCAAACAAATGGGTGATAAGAATCGGTGACCTCGACATATAAAAGATGCGTTCGAACCATATGCGACCACGGTTGGGGGAATTGGGGGGGGGGGGGGTACTTTTGACATGCACAAAACCAAAGGAATGGACCGAATGAGATGCAAGTTCGACAGTACCGAGTTTATGCGGCCTAGATTTGTTATTTGGCGTCTGGGCCGGATGCGGCCAAGGTAGGGGTACTGGAAACTTGCAGATAGGCTATACTCCAATTTCAGTAAAACTTGACGGACAGGAAGAGGTAATTAAGAGATATGACGTTTATGTTTTCAAGCCCTGTTCGGCCACAGTGGGGAGAATTGGAGGGAGATTGCCGGAAACCTTGAGGCTCGCCTAGGGGTCAAACGAGTACATCAGTTTAAATGAAACATAGAACGTAGAGAGAGCATATACCCTAGATGACATATGTTGGGCCAGGATCTGGATCCGACAACGTTGGTGGAGGGGGGGGGGGTACCAACATTTTCCAAAAATGCTCAGATTCGACCGAAGCTTGATAGGTGGTAAAAAGAAGATACTTTAGATGATCCATTCTTTTAGTCCGAACCAGATTCGGCCACGGTTGGGGAGATGGAGGGAGTACCAGAAATATTGTAGCACGTCTAGGGATCAAACAAGTGCATTTATTAGGCTGAAACTTGGAAGTTTGAATAGTCATGTGCATTTGATAATCGAGACGATAACCGAGACGATGCCGGAACTGCTCAGAAGTGAGTGAAACAAAATATCCTACTTCTATTTCCGAACCGCATATTTTTGGATGGCGGGTGTATTTTGTCACGTTCTCATCTACTTTCTTGTACTTCCTACTCGTAACAAGTGCCATATGAGCTCGTAGCTCTTGTTTGTAATAATAGAGCACATTGAAATCATTTTGATTGTTTCTGGGAAAATTTAAATAGAATTTTTGATTTAGTGTAAAGTTTTAAAGGGGAGGTTGGTGTGTTTGTTTTTTATTGTAAAAGAATTCGAGTCTTGTTTTCGTTTTTTGATGTAGTTGTTTTTGCCACCACAGTAGACTTATGTTTTGTTTTTTGTTCGGTTAGTGTGTGTTTGACTCGTTTTCTTGTTACAATAATCATTTTGAATGCTTTTCACTGATTTTGACTTTTAATAGTTTTTTTTTATTTTAAAAAGTAAAGGTGAAAATATTAAGGTAAATGTTAAGTTATGAATAGGATTGTAAAGAAGATAATATAATTTTAAAGAAAAAATAGAAAGAGTAAGTGCCACACTTGTGTCACTGAGTGGAGGAGGAGGGAAAAAAAGGGTGGGACTGGCTGGCCGATCATTCAGTGTTCGAACTAATACTATTCGTGCAAGATCTTCAGCATTTCTTTGGATTTATACTGGCGGTTTTGTTTACACTTAAAGCTTTTAAAGTAGGATGATTACAAGTAATATATTCCCACCCCCTCCTCTTACGGGTCAGCAGATGAGGAATGGAGGGTATACCCTCATGAGAGAGTATTGGCTTACTGCCGACCCCGAGGGGGCATCATTAAATCAATTCCCGTGCGCCTTTTTCTCTTTTATTTATTTATTTATTTATTTTTTTTAAATCCGCTTGTCTGTGTCTTAATAAATACGACTACATTCATTTCCCTTCACTTTTCTTTTTCCCTCCTTTCTTTTTTTTTTTTTTTTTTTTACCTCAGTGAAACCCCAAATCAGTATCACTCACCCTGGCGTTCCCCACCGCCACCTTGGTTGCTAACCAACTGAAGCTGCCCCGGTCGCGCGGGGGTGAGAATAGTAATATATTCCCACCCCCTCCTCTTACGGGTCAGCAGATGAGGAATGGAGAGTATACCCTCACGACCCACTACCGTCTTATTCAATCTATACCTCTCCACCCCGCTTTACACTACCCAATCCTCAATTAACCTAACATGCCTGCAAAGTTTCACGGTCATAGCACATCTGGAAGTACCCTAACTCGTGATCATCGGAATTAGGGAAACCCCCCCCCCCCAACTCCCCCCACTGTGACACGATCGGTCCTGTTTTGTCAATAATAATAATAATAATAATAATATATTTGCAAATTGAATGGCAGGCCGTTAAGGTTAAGCCTCTACAATGTATCTATGGCTTATGCTTGTTCTTCCCTCCAAGTCCCATCCTGATCTCTCGACTCGAAGCGCTTCAAGAGATTTCTTCACCCCCCCCCCTTCAGCTCCTCCCGATGTTATCAGATCCGTTCCAGACTCGAAATTGATCATCTGAGTCACTTGTTCTTGACACTTGACAAGTTTCATGCACGTCTGATCACCTGTTCCAAAGTTATGCATGTCAATAGAATCTCCCCCATGATCATCGGATCGGGAAAAGAACTATTTTCAAGTTGACCTGGAAGAGTACCTAATATGTCTGCCAAGTTTCATGGTCCTAGTACATGTGGAAGTACCCTAACTCGTGATCACCGGAAATCCGGGTAAACCCCTTCCAACCCCTCTACTGTGACATCCCGATCCATCGACCCTAAGCATTTCACGACATTTCCGGCCCCCCCCCCTCTTATCCCCCTCTCTTCGGATTTGGTCCAGATTTGAAACTGAAAATCTGAGACACTTGTTCTTCACAATTGTCAAGTTTTATGCATGTCCGATTATCCATTCCAGAGTTATGCATGTTTCTAGTTTCCGGATTCCCCTTCCCTCCACCCCCCTCCCTGCGATAGCAGGATCGGGGAAGCGATTATTTCCAAGTTAATCTGGTTGGTTCCCTCATATGCCTGTTAAGTTTTATTGTGCTAGCTTATTTGGAAGCGTTTCACCAGATTTCCGGTTGCCCCTCCAGCTCCCCCCCCCCCCAGTGATCGGATCTGGTCCGGATTTGAAACTGAGCATCTGAAGCACTTGTTCTTGACATATGTCAAGTTTTTTTGCATGTCTGATAACCCGTTCCAAAGTTATGCATGTTACTAGTTTCCGGATTTCCCATCCCTCCACTCCTCCCACAATGACCGGATGGGGAAAGTGATTATTTCCAAGTTCTTCTGGTCGGTTCCCTGATATGCCTGCCAAATTTCATTGTCCTAGCTTATGTGGAAGCGTTTCATGAGATTTCCGGTGCCCCCTCCAGCCCCCCCCCCAGTTATCGGATCTGGTCCGGATTTGAAATTGAGCTTCTGAAGCACTTGTTCTTGACATATGTCAAGTTTCAGGCATATCTGATTACCCGTTCAAAAGTTAGGCATGCTACTACTTTCCGGATTTCCCATCCCTCCACTGCCCCCAAGATGGCCGGATCGGGGAAGTGATTATTTCCAAGTTAATCTGGTCGGTTTCCCAACACGCCTGCCAAGTTTCATCGTTCTAGCTTATGTGGAAGCGTTTCACGAGGTTTTGGGTGCCCCCCTCCAGCCCCCCCCCCCCCCAGTTATCGGCAATTGTTCTTGACATATGTCAAGTTTCACGCAAGTCCGATTACCCGTTCTAAAGTTATGCATGTTACTAGTTTCCGGATTTCTTGTTGCTCCAACCCCCCCCCCCCCCCCCCACGATGGCCGGATCGGGGAAGTGACTGTTTCCATGTTAATCTGGTTCGGTCCCTTATACGCCTGCCAAGTTTCATCGTCCTAGCTTATGTGGAAGTGCCCAAACTAGCAAAACCGGGACAGACCGACAGACCGTCGTTTCCGGATTTCTCATCCCTCCCCCCCCCCCCCCCCCCACTATGATCGTATCCGGAATATGATTATATCCAAGTTAATCTTGTCGGTTCCCTGATATTCCTGCTAAGCGTTTCACTAGATTTGTTTGACTTAGACTGACCATCTTAAACCGTATCTATTCTCGCATTCGCTTTTTATACATCATAGCATGGCTCAGTGGTAGAAAACTGGACTGGCAACACAAAGGTCAAGTTTCACGTATGTCTGATTACCCTTTCCAAAGTTATGCATGTTAATAGTTACCGGATTTCCCATCCCTCCACTCCCCCCACTATGATCGGATCCGGAATATGATTATATCCAAGTTAATCTTGTCGGTTCCCTGATAATCCTGCTAAGCGTTTCACTAGATTTGTTTGACTTGGACTGACCATCTTTAAACCGTATCTATTCTCGCATTCGCTTTGTATACATCATAGCATGGCTCAGTGGTAGAAAACTGGACTGGCAACACAAAGGTCAAGTTTCACGTATGTCTGATTACCCTTTCCAAAGTTATGCATGTTAATAGTTTCCGGATTTCCCATCCCTCCACTCCCCCCACTATGATCGGATCCGGAATATGATTATATCCGATTTAAGGTAATTTAAGGTAAGTTAATCTGGTCGGTTCGCTGATATTCCTGCCAAACGTTTCACTAGATTTGTTTGACTTGGACTGATCATCTTTAAACCGTAATTATTCCCCCATTCGCTTCTTGATACATAGTCGCATAGCTCAGCGGTAGAATACTGGACTGTAAACCCAAAGGTTCCTGGTTCGATCCCGCGCTTGGCCAGTGCTTTGTTTTGCTCCCGTTTTACTTTTTGCTCCCGTTTTACTTCATAGTTTCCGGACTCCCGGATCCGGGGAAAGTTGGATTGGGGAAGTGATTATTTGTAAGTTGATCTGGTCGGGTCCCTGATATGCCTGTGAAGTTTCATCGTCCTAGCTTGTGTGGAAGTGCCCAAACTAGCAAAACCTGGACAGACCGACAGAACGACAGAACGACAGACAGACAGACCGACAGACCGACAGAAATTACGATCGCTATATGGCACTTGAGTATGCTCAAGTGCCATAAAAACGAAAGAGGCGAGAAAAAACGTTGTTTCAGGTAAACATTTCAAACACGTGTAATAAAAACCACCTTAACCTAAGTATCAAAAATCTTGGGAAGCCCAACTCGAGATTTAAACTTTAAATGAGCATTTTCTGCCTTTTTACACTGTATCAATTTTTTTGCTCCTGTATAATTCTCAAAAACTGATTTTGTCTTCCATCCTCCATATGCCTGGACAGTATCCTCTGGGACACCAGCTTCCAACATATAAATGGCTGCACCCGCCCGAATACTGTGAGGTGTTTCGCCTCCGTATAACTTTAAATCGCCGAGATGCTTCTTTAACCTTTTTGCTGCAACTGCGTAGTCCATTCTCCTTGCCTCATGCCCAGAAGTTTCGAAACGTCGGAAGAGATAGCCGTTTGTAACCGACTCACCTTCCCTTTGCATTTCTTGGACGTATCCTTTAAGTGCCCCGACGGGACACATTGAACGTTCGTGAAACTTTTCCATAGCTAAAACCCGGCCACCCACATCCTTAATAGTTTTTCCCTCCGACTGAACGATAACGTATCCTTGCGACGGTGATTCCCTTACTGCTGATATGTGGGTGCGCGCCAGGTCCTCTGCTCTACTCAACGTAAAAAACTGGACAAGAAAAAAGGCCAAATCTCTCAAATATTTCAGTTTTTCTAAAGTATTCTTTTCGATTCGCGCTTTTAGGACTAAATGTTGGGCTAAGCATCGCAACTTGCCAAACGAAAACGGAATAGCTTGCTTTGGGGCTATTAGGGCTTGTTGCTGCTCTTTTGTTACTGCCCTGACATATTCTTTCAACTGATATGATAAAACGGGGTTTCCTATTCGCTGTTGGATATTCCAAGGGGTGTTTATCCCTATTTCTCTGTATAGCGCGGATAAGCTTCCTACCAAAGACGCGACAGTGTTGGCGCTTAAACGTTTTGGGCAGCGACAATTGTCAGGAACTTCGTGTTCTAGCCTGCAGGACTCCGTGTGGATGTATGTTTGCCCGTTCCTGTCCTTATGCACTAGAAAACGAACAATGTCCTCCGGCTCAGCACGTGCCACATCAAAATCGGTTGAATGCCAAAATGACAAGAATTCCTTTAGTTGCGTATTAAGTGATTTCTTGCGCTTCCCGTATTTTGTTTTCGATTGGGCCTCGAGCAAATCCAGCCTTCTCTCCTCTATTTCCTGGCGGAAAACCTAAAATCAAAACCAGTACTGAAATTTTAAACAGTTTATTGTACGTATCCCACTAAAACAAAATAATTGGTTCAATTTAAAAACCGATTTGCACAGCATACAGGCTTGATTTTAGAACACCGTCAACAAAACCTTGACTGCTCGGATTTCGTATTATCCCTCTTTCGCCTTTCTTCCCTAGAAGAAGTCATTGCTTCGCACAATTCAATAACACCGGCCACCAGACTGGAGTGTCTTTTGGGAGGAAAATCTCAATTGTTGCGGATTTGCAGTCCTGTTCTTTAAGCCAGTTCAGTACCGGACTAACCAACTTTGTCGGGGGGAAAATGTATACGTTTCCTGATGGTAAACGCTGGGCAAACATGTCTACAGCCTTACATTGTGTTTGAGGAAAAGGCGAGAAAAAAGGTAATTTTTTCCCATCACTTTGTCTCATGGCATTGCTGTCTAAGGCCATGAGGTCAAACACGTGGGGTTTTTCCCTGCCGAAGGTATTCTCTATTTTCGCCCATGCCCGTCGGGTTAACGTTACGTCTAAATCAGACAAAACCCTGGAAGGCTCATCCGCCAAATTGGAGTCTGTGCTTACATACTTTAAGGTCAAACGGATATTGAGATTGATACACGTGAAAAACAAGCTTTTCACTGCGCTTTCCATTCTCGAAGAGGTTCCAGCCCCCGTGCTCCAGCGCGAGATTAAGGCCTGGTTGTCCACCTGCGCTATTACACGTTTATTTTTAAAATCTTCCTTTCCTGCCTTGAGAACTCGAATGAGGGCCTCGGCTTCCTTCACTGCAATTGGAAAACCCAGATCAGAATCTTCCCAGTATCCACGCGCCACTTTGCTTTCGCCGTTGCAAACATATGCCCCTCCCCAGGCGAAATTAGATGCATCCGAATACGGACTAATAATGGCATGACTTTCGTCCTGCCACGGGAAAACTAACGGCGCATCCCGAATGAATCTCCAAAATCCAATCTCCCCCTTGAGATCGTCCGACATGGGTACATTAGTCGCGTTATCCTTTGTTGCTGTGCCAACCGCCTCCGCACACTTAGAAATAAAAAGCCTTGCGTGAGGGAAAGCCGGCTGGAGAGCCATAACCTTACCAGAAAATCTTTGCAATGCCCTAACCGAAATTCTCGCCTTCGAAGTGATGTCATCTATCATAGAAATAATTCTGTCTACCTTTTTGTCAGGTATTAAAAAAGCCCCGATGTTAGTATCTATGATCATTCCTAAATATTTCAGGGTTTTTGACGGCTCAATGACGGACTTTTCAGATAAGAAAAAACCAAGCTGCGTCAGCAGCACTACCATTTGATCTATTACAACTTTTGCCTCTTGATAGTCCTTTCCGCAAATAAACGTATCGTCTAGATATCTGATGACGAACTTCCCATTGTTTCTCATCACCGCCACTGGCAAAGTCCCGATCCTTTGATACACAAAAGCCGATAATTTGTATCCAAAAGGAATTGTGTTCCAAACGAGATATACGCCAATAAAACCCCAAATAAGGTCGAGATTCTGGCGACACGGGAACGTGCTCGTATCCTGATACCTCGTCTAAATTGCTCATGAAAGACCCTTTTTTAACATTACTTTTTATTTCAGGTAAACCGTCTAGATGAAATGGCTTATCTTGTGTCCACAAATTCAAAAATCTGCCATCCCAACACAATCTCTGTTTTTCAGGTTCAACCGTTAGGGGAAGGACTAAATGTGGGGGCCGGTGTTGCCCTCTTAGTCCCCAGACTGAAACCGATCCGTTTGATATTTTCTCTTTAATGGTATCTGTGACGAATTGTTCAAAATCATCTGTATTTCGTGCATTTTTTAACTCTACCGGTGGGGGACATTGGGAATCGTATTTCTTTTTCAGGTACTCTCCTTCAAACTTTATGAAATGGTCCGGTACTGGAAAACCCTTTTCTATCCAACTTAAAACCTGTCGCCATTTTGGGTCCTCTCCAGCTATTTTCGCCAATTCTTCCCACGCGGGCAAGTGACGTCTCAAATTCACAGCTACAAATTCCGGCTTCCCCCTATAGGGATGATCCTCCACATTGAAACTCCCTGATAGAACATCCTCGATCCGTATGCTCTTCGTACACTTTGAAGAAGACTTCTCTGGGTCTTTGATGTTGAGCAGCCCTTCCACCCACCATTCGATGTTTTTACCCTAAGAAGAAAAACAAAAAAATGGGTTCAGTTGACCCTACATATTAAACTAGCCTTGACGAATTGCATTCCCCGACGATAACCCGCATGAAAGGGGGGGGGGGGGGGGGGGGCTTTCCGGAAAAGTGGGAACTCCAGTAGTTTCGCGAACGGTCGATCGTCTATACGTTTATTTATCTTTTTTTTTTTTTTTTCATATACATGGCATAATCAGCTAAAAAAGGAAACAACTACGATCTTTATAAAACCCCACAGAAAATAACGCCCTTTCATAATTTTCCTGGTGTGGGTGGTTTCGAGACGGATTTTGCTGACTCCGGGCATTCTCGTGCTCGATGCCCCGGCTTCGAACATTTGAAACAAAGCCCTGAACTGAAATTAAATTGGTCTCTTGAACTGAAGTGAAATTGATCTCTTCTGCTGTTCTTCGATTCGCGGAAGTCACGTTTTTTCGCGAACTGGCTCATCCTTCTGCATTTTTCTTCCGCCTCCCAAACTTCAATTTCCGCTTTCTTGCCAAACAAACGTATGACGAGGCTTTGAAAACCTAGCTCTCCTTTCATCCTGCGTAGAGACTCTACTTTTTGAAACACTATTTCCGCCGCGTCTGACCCTACCTCCTTTCTCGTCGATTCCGCATACTGCGTTGCGAGCGAAAGGATTTGCCCCGGCCGGGCTTCGTCCGGTGATTTTCTGGCTTCCGTGACCAATTCCGATCTTAGTTGCTCCCTTGTATACGCAGACTTCTGGCCCTGGATCACCTCCATTTGTTTCTCAAGCTTCTCATATGCCTCCCGCCAACCACTTGGCCCCGCTTCAGGCTCCGGCCTTTCCTAGGGGCAAATAACTCAGAATTAGCGGTGTTCCTGACAGAGTCTGATTGTGCCTCGTCTGAACGTCCAGATCTTGCCCAGTTAAAGCTCACAAAAAGCCCAGTCAATCCAGCCCAATGGGCTCGGAAAAATCAATCCGGCCATCCAGTTACGTCCCGGAGATGCTACCCCCAACTGTCCGATTACGGCCCGGAAATGCCAGTCAGTACATCCAGTTACGGCCTGGATATGCCTTGCTGCGGCCCTCAACTATCCGATTACGGCCCGGAAAAGCCAGTCAGTACATCCAGTTACGGCCTGGATATGCCTTGTTGCGGCCCTAATACGATAGCCAGCACTTCCAGTTACGGCCTGGATACGCCAGAAATTGGCCGGTTGCGGCCCTGATACTTCATTTAGTACCTCCAGTTACGGCCTGGATACGCCAACAAATCGTCTTGTTGCAAAACCGAATACGTCAATCAGTACAACCAGCTTTAAACATTCGCCGTAATCATCTAATGAGCCGTTTCCGTCTTCCCCTTAAATAACCCTTTCCCTTTCCGCCGGTAATTGGACTTGTTTTGCTAAAAAGGGTAATCCCAGCAAACGTTCCATTTACGTTGCCTTGCCAGGTGTTTTTCGGGCTATTCACGCCCACAAAGGAGTGGGACATAACCTTTTCCCTTTCGCCGGCCATTGAACTTGTGTTCTGCAAAAGGTAGCTGTACATTCCAGAAGCATACGTCCCTTTTACGTTGCCTTGCTATGCGGCTTTGAGCATTTGCGATTTTGCGCCCACCAAGGGGGTGGGTCCTCCCACTAAGCCGGAGCAAGCGACCAAATTACAAAACAGATAATGTGTTAACATATAATATATTACCATCTGATATAGTACATCAAAATAATTCCCACCCTTAACCCCCTCAGTCATTAATACGAAAAAGAATTTAGTACTTACTCTTTTCTTTTTTCTTTTTTTTTAAACAAAAACAAATGTAGGTGAAAATAACAAAACAAAATGGGTTATGTGAATTTCTATGACTTCGAACACTATTTGAGTGATTATCTTTTTCTTTTTTTTTTTTGGTCTCTTGCTCTGGCCCTGGGAAATCATTTTCCAACTGTTTCTTATGTTTCTCTTACCTTCTCGTCGTCTTTATTTTTACTTCTTCGGTGGCTCTCCCTCGCCTGCTTCCAGTAATATAAAATTGAGCAGCATCTGCGCCGTCTCCACGGATATTGGATCCTCTCTTAGCAGTACCGATAACTTCTCCTCGTCCATGTCAATCCTACTAAGGGATGCTTCCAGAGCGGACGCTCTATCTAAATCACTGACTTTCACCTCATTCCAAACTTTCCATTCTTCCACTTCTTCATACTTTGCTTTAAAAAACTTCACCAAAATGTCCTCTATCTTCATAACTACAAACTTTCACGGGAACTGATTTGAACGCCTTGTCAAAACTGCACTATCTCAGAGCGACTGGCCGTTGCCGAGGTTGCTAACCAACTGAAGCTGCCCCGGTCGCGCGGGGGTGAGAATAGTTAGGTTATTTTAATACTTGTTTGGTTATTGGGGATGAGAAATGTCTTGGTTCTAAAGCTGTTTGTATATAAAATGTGATAAACATCTTACTTTAACACCCCACGTCTGAGCGCTTGCGCACTTGTTAGTCTGTGGTGATAGGTCTAACAAGAACTTCAGTGACGGCACGATTGTATGGACATGGACAAGGCGAATAAGATGTCGCTGCTAATATGATGAAGGGGAGAACCGCTTGAGAGCTGGAGTCTTGCCGACAGTCCGAAGCGTAGGCTCATTTTTGATAGTGTAAAACGGATACATCAGCTGAATTTTGTTAGAGTTATATTTCGTCCCTTCTTGGCAGTCCTCTTCAGGCTCGAAGCTGCTGAAGCTGGAAAAACGGACTTGCTGGTCACATTGCTTGGCTCATTGCTGGTCACAGTACTCGTAGTCGACACCAACCAATCCATAGTGGAATACAGAAAAAATAAATTTTGTTCTCATGGTGGAATAAATAGAGACAAACATTTAAATTACATAGTGGAAGAAAGTGGTGCAGTAACCTTTTTGTATTCCATAGTGGAAGAAAATAGTGACAATAACCGTTTTTTATTCCGTAGTTGACGCCGTTTACGCGATGGCCCACGCCGTTCATGCCATGATTCTCCACCGGTGTAATAGAGAAAGGATTTCCGGCAAGTTTCACTTTTGCAATCGAGTCAAACCAGCTCCATCTGGAAAGGACCTCCTGAAGTACATCCGAAACGTCAAGTTTATTGGTAAGGAGCGTTAATGTTGTCCGGTTACGCGCACATATTTATGCTCAGAGCGTATATCTTTTTTAACGACCGGCTGTGAAAGCTTTGCCCCTTGTCCTACGACTCCCAACGAAGCAGAGCAAAATAACACTAGGGAGTAGTGGCAAGACCTATGCTTTTCAAGCTTCGCCAACGGGCCAAACTCGCGGCGCGGTCCATTATCCTTGCGGCATTAAAGCGAGACTAGCTTGAGAGCTTATAAATTTTTAGTAAAGCTAACATGCGGTCTGCACGCATCGTGGAAAAAAGGGAGCCTATATATTTTTGTTTTGCTGTGTTCAGAATATGAAGTTACTGGAACCAGTGCTGGTGCAAGACTGATTGTAGTTTCGGAGTGGTGCTAGTGTCGCTACTATTCGAGTGTAGTTAAGGACTTGATCAAGAGGAAGTGCCATTGGATTGCTAAAGGAGACAAGATTAATGCCAACAAAATGAGAAATAAAATTCTATCAGAAATAAGAACAGCAAAGAAGCGATACACCCGCGATAAAGTATATCCCCTACTCCAAAGTGACTCATGCAAATGGCACCAGGCAGTCAAGCGTTTAACCGGTAAATCTGCCCAGTGCGAAGTTAAAATCGTGAAGGACGATGGATTTCACACCGATCTGTACGAACCATCCGACAATATCTGACTCTGAAACTTGAAAGCTAATAGCTGATTGTCAGTCAGACAATATTCCAGAGGTAACTAAATATGAGGTTTGTAAAGAGATCGAAAGACTCAAGAAAAATTGTGCTTCGTACCCAGCTGAGCTGCCCGTGGTCTTGCTGAGAGAATTTGCCCCTTTCCTTGCTAAGCGAGTTGCATCAGTCACAAATGCTTTCGCGACTAGGCGTTCCCTCGCCTCTGGAAAAAATGTTACGTCTGGTTAATTCCCAGAGCCAAAATCCCTGAAACCTGTGACCAACGGTGACCAATATCTATCACCCCATATTTGGCCAAAGTTGCAGAGACTTCCATTTATAAACAACTCATGTCACAGGTTTCCCCATCGCTTGATGTCTACCAGTATGGCTGCATCCCAGGCGGCAGCACAGAAGTTTACTTAGTCCGTCTCTATCAACTGATAGTAGAGTGGCTAGACAAAGGTAGTGCGATCGTTGATGTGTTGCAAGTCGACTAGCGCAAAGCATTCGATCTTCTAAAGCACTTGATAGCAGCAATGAGTCTCAAGGCGATGGGCGCAAAGAAGCACATTTTACTCTTGATCATATATTTTTTACGCGACAGACACCAGTGCGTCTACGGACTGTTTCCAGACGACCTTAACTCTGAATGGAGCGACCTTACCTGTGGTGCACCGCGGGGTACGAAATTAGCAGCGCTACTTTTACTAGCTGTGATAAATGACATCCTCTCTGGAACTGATGAACGGTTTAAGTTGGTGGATGATGTCTTATTGCTTTTGAAATACCTAGTGGAAGGTGTAACCACTGTCCCACAGTTCGCCCCTACCCTTTTTTCAACAAACAAGCATGCGTGAAGTTAACAGTGAAAAATCAAAAGTACTCCGATTCAACATGTTTAAACGCGATATCGTCATGCCCGTATCGCCGTTCCCATTGCAAAAAGTGCTACTATTTTGGGAATAATTTTCAGCGCCGACTGCTCATTTAAGGATGACGTTGAAAGCGTAGTGCGAAAGGGACATTGCTCACTTCTGACCTTAGTGTCAATGCGTAGGCTTGGTTTTACAATTCCTGAACTTCGCCTCGCATACCTTACCCACCTGCGCCCCGTTTTGGAATACTGCTGCCCGGTATGGGGACCCCAAGTACAAAACACTGTCTATCTATCGGAAGAGCTCGAATCCGTACAGAAACGCGCAACGAAAATTATAATGGGTCCTGGGCCCTGGCTATCAGTCTTAAGAGCAAGCAGTGTCTGTGTTGAGACTCCCGAGCCTCTACAACCGAAGAACAGAACTGATATTAAACTTTGGAAAAAAACTGTTGGCAAATGAGAACAACCGATCATTGCTCCCCCCTGATGCTCCGAAAAATAGCAGGACAAGACAGCAAAATAAACTAGTGCCTGTCAGAGGACGAACTTCAAGGTTCATGAACTCATTTGTGCCATTTTTTACACAAAGGGAATAGTTAGTGTAATATATTTATTTTATTACTGTATGACCAGGATTATTTAGCATCTTCTAACGAAGAAAGCTACGACGTTGGTTTGTCAATAAACGATTTGATAGAGTGTGTCACTTTTGTCAAGTCCTGGCACTCCCTAGTGTTGTTTTGCTCCGCAATGAAGTATTGACTTAAAGTGCGAACACACGATCAGGATCGGGAGCTCCCAGACTAGAATTCCTGCCCGGATTTTCGGCACCATCATCACTTCCATATGGAAAAGTTCAAATTTTTCAACTTGATGATGAAACTGCAGGAAATCCGGCCGGGAAATCCTGATCGTGTGTTCGCACTATTAACTGGAAGTTTACTGTTCACTGTTGCCACTTTCTCTAACGGAACCTGTGACATTTGACGGCAAAAACTTGTTACATTCTGGCTTCTACGAAATTCGGTCGTACTTTCATTTCACCGAAAAATCGTTGATTTCTGTGGTTGACCAGCGGTGCATTTTTAAATGACTGGCTTTTACAGCTAAACCGGTACGGTAGCGTATTTCATAATTTCTGTTTCAAGGTGACGTAGCTTTTATCGTTTTTTGATTCACTTGAAAATGGAACGAGTGAAAATCCGAGAAAGAAACGAAATATGCCAAGTAATCGAAAGTAAAGTCAATTGTGTTGCGAGAGCAACACTTTGGTTTTGTCCTCGTTTTTTTTTTTTTTTTTTTTTTTTTTTCCTATGACTCCGATTTCATTTTATTCCTGGTAACTGAGAAGGGTCTAACCTGTGCGGTTTTTACGGAAAGTGTGGACCTTAGGCCGGATTGATGAATATGACATTACATTTTGGGAAGCTCCGTAGAACTCTTGCCTGGGGCCAATAAGGATGGTTTTTGCTTGTCATCGAGCCAGAGCCTACGGTTTGCGAAGTGAAGTGGAGTTGTATAGCCTATGTCAGAGAGGACTATCTGAAGTTGTGTAGCGAACCTTTCGTTTCATCAAAAGATGTTTCTGCTTTCGAGTGGAAAGCTCCGTTCTAGCACGCAAGCAGGCAGGCACCAGTTTCAAATTGAAGATGGACTAAAATCTATAAGTGTTAAATATATGCGGCAGTTACCCGGCCCCACAGCCAACATATCTTCTTTGAGTGATAAATAGAAAAATCTACAGAGACAAAAAAGTGGCTTTTTCCCACGGGTCCGAAAGTGCTGCCATCTATTGTTTCTGTCCATGTCTGCGACGATTTCAGCTGAGTTGATAATTTTTTTTTTTTGCACTTTGGTTTGTGGTAGAGTAACGGTATCAGATGTGCCTCTTAAACTTTAAAAGTTCTCTCATTGCTAAAGAAACTAGAGCTTATCCTTTGCTCCTTTCTAAGTCGTGACGTTAGAAAGTTGGCCTACGGCAAAAAAGTCAACTTTTGAACTAAGACAGGTAGAATTTTTTTTTCGACGGCAATCGATAGCCATTGATGAGCCGATCAAAGTATATGCCATCCATTTTTTGGTACAAAAATTCCTTCATGAGATACACCAGTTTGAAAATTTCAAAGGGGTTGACAACTTCATAGTAAGGTACATTGAAACCAAAAATAGGCGATACCAGTTATGATACATATAGGGGACTTTTAAGCAACAGTCGACTGTTAGCCCATAATCATCTTCGGTAATGAGGGGTTTGCAGCTTTTGCTTGTTGGTATACCTGTTATTTGTTTCCGGTGTATTCGATGGTAAGAACAATTTGGTTCCCAATGGTAAGATATGCAAGGGACTTGTAAGTAATAATCGGCTGTTATGCTACAATCATCTTCTGCGATGATGGGTTTGCAGCTTTTGCTACCTGGTGTACCCATTATTTGTTTCCGGTTAACTTAATGTACATCACGGGAGAGGGACTTGTAAGTAGGAATCGGTTCACGAGGGGCTAGGAATTTTTGCAAATGGGTGCACATTGTATTCGATTTCTATAAATCTGACGGTAAGAAAGTTTGTGTCGATGGTCTATCAATGTAACCGAGGATTAACTGTTTACACAACGGATACAAACGAAAATGTAAAGCAATGAGGTAGTTTCATAATAATTAATAGGGTCATCTATAGTATTTTAATCCTGAAAAGTTACGGATAGCTTTCTATTACCAACTAGATTATATAAGATATTGTTCCAAGTTTTCATCCGTCACGATGTCTACGATTGAAAAGGATAAAGTACAACTGACTGCAAAGTTAATTTAGTCCCTTCTTCCTATATTATTTTGTTGTTGTTTTTACAACGCTGAAGAATACCTTTTGATCATATGATTATTTTTTTTAGAACATCCCGTTTAAAAAGCTTATGCTATAATCATCTTCAGCGATGAGGGGCTTGCAACTTTTGATAGCTGGTATATCCATTATTTGTTTCCGGTGAATTTGATGTCAATCACGGGAGACGGACTTGTAAGCAAGAATCGGTTCACGAGAGGCTAGAAATTTTTGAAAATTGGTGCACATTGTATTCGATTTCTGTAAATATGACAGTAAGAAAGTTTGTATCGATGGTCTATCGCTATAACCTAGGATTAACTGTTTACGCAACGGGTACAAACGATACGGTAATGTAAAACAATAAGGTAATTTTGTAATAATTAATAGTGTCATCTATGGTATTTTAATCCTGAAAAGTTACGGATAGCTTTATAATATCAACTAGATTATATAAGATATTGTTCCAAGTTTTCATCCGTCACGATATCTACGATTGAAAAGGATAAAGTTCAACTTCGACGGCAATCGATAGCCGCTGATGAGCTGATCAAAGTATATGACATCCATTTTTTGGTAAAAAAAATTCCTTTATGAGATACACCAGTTTAAAAGTTTCAAGGGGTTGACAACTTCAGTAGTAAGGTACACACTGAAACCAAAAATAGGCGATACCAGTTGTGAGACATTTAGGGGATTTGTACGCGACATGCAACTGTTAGCTCATAATCATCTTCGGCAATGAGGGGTTTGCAGCTCTCGCTAGTTGGCGTACCTGTCATTTGATGAACAATTTGGTTCCCAAATGTAAAACATGCAAGGGACTTGTAAGTAATAATCGGCTGTTATGCTACACAAATCTTCAGCGATGAGGGGTTTGCAACTTTTGCTAGTCGGTATACCCATTATTTTTATCCGGTGAACTTGATGTCTATCACGGGAAAGGGACTTGTCAGTAGAATCGGTGCACGAGGGGCTAGAAATTAGTGCAAATTGTTGCACATTGTATTCGATTTATATAAATCTGACGGTAAGAAAGTTTGTATCGTTGGTCTATCGCTGTAACCTAGGATTTACTGTTAACGCAACGGGTACAAACGATACTGTAATGTAAAACAAGGTAGTTTCGTAATAATTAATAGTGTCATCTATGGTATTTTAATCCTAAAAAGTTACGGATAGCTTTATAATACCAACTAGATTATATAGGATATTATTCCAAGTTTTCATCCGTCACGATGTCTACGATTGAAAAGGATAAAGTTCAACTGACTGCAAAGTCAATTTAGTCCCTTTTTCCGATATGCTTTTGTTGTGGTTAGGGCAATCGATAGCCCTTGAAGAGCTGATCAAAATATATGCCATCAAATTTTCTGAACAAAAATCCTTCATGAGATAAGCCAGTTTGAAAGTTTCAAGGGGTTGACAACTTCAGGAGTAAGGTACACACTGAAACCAAAAATAGGCGATACCAGTTGTGAGACATGTAAGGGACTTGTAAGCAACATTCGACTGTAAGCAACAGTCGACTGTTAGCTCATAATCATCTTCGGCAACGAGGAGTTTGCAGCTTTTGCTAGTTGGTATACCTGTTATTTGTCTCAGGTGTATTCGATGGTAAGAACAATTTTGTTCCCAATTGTAAGACATGCATGGGACTTGTAAGTAATAATCGGCTTTTATGCTATAATCATCTTCAGCGATGAGGGGTTTGCAACTTTTGATAGCTGGTGCATCCATTATTTGTTTCCGGTGAATTTATTGTCAATCACGGGAGACGGACTTGTAAGTAAGATCGGTTCACGAGGGGCTAGAAATTTTTGAAAATTGGTGCACATTGTATTCGATTTCTGTAAATATGACAGTAAGAAAGTTTGTATCGATGGTCTATCGCTATAACCTAGGATTAACTGTTTACGCAACGGGTACAAACGATACGGTAATGTAAAACAATAAGGTAGTTTTGTAATAATTAATAGTGTCATCTATGGTATTTTAATCCTGAAACGTTACAAATAGCCTTCTTCCGATATTGTTTTGTTGTTGGTTTTACAACGCTAAAGAACAGCTTTTGATTATGTGATTATTCTTTTTAGAACATACCGTTTTAAAAGCTTCGATAAGTTGACAATTTCAGCATTTAACCGACAGCGAAGAAACAAAACCAAAGTGTTGCTCTCGCAACACTTTAGCCGGCGAAGCCGGACAAAGGTTGCCGCAACACTTCACGTTGCCCGGGCAACGTAGGTCTAGTTTGTATTAAAATTGAGTGACCATAAGAAAAGCTAATGAAAACAAACATGTCCTTCTCCTGTAAAAAGTTGCCTTCAAATTCGCCACAAAGATTTAAAATCGCAGAATTCTGCCAAATACTTGGCGGAAGTGAGATTTCCTGTGACAATTTTTTGTTGCTGTGGAAGAAGTCGAAAACCTTTTAGAAACCACATAATTCTGTAACCAGTGGCAACACCGGGCAAAAGAACTAACAAAAGTATGAAAAATAAACACACCTCCGCTCCTCTAAATTAGATGGCCGAGCCAATCTGGAGACAGAGTGCTTACAGGTGCCAGGGGTTGGATGCTTAAGAGTGAAGACATCAGAACGGCCACACACAGCGGCAAACATCGACTGCACAATTATAATCTCAATGATTTCTTTGAAATAAGCTAAGGTTGGTCATGAATCACATGACGTCAAATACTACAGTAATATTTGTATTAGTTGTTTTATTTTGTGACGTCCGATGTCCCGGATGATTCTGTTCTTTGACGCTAAAATAACACAGAAGAAGAAATAATTGGTGCTGTCACCCGAGATCGTTAAATCAAACAGTGAAAGAAACATAAGATTCTGAGATAATATACAGAAATGATGTTTAAAAATAAATATTTATGTATATAAATATAAATATTGTTTGGACGTGTTCCCCTTTTGAGGAAATGGATCACACAGGTGTTCACAAGTCATTCCAATCAAACGGCTCCCTCGATTCCATCTTATCTTTCACCTCCTTTCACTGTCGTTGGTACTTTAAGACGAAGGCGTTAGAACTGTCGTAAAGATTTCCCCTTCTTGTTGGATTACCTGTCCACAAAGGATCCAATAACGTCAGTAGCTCGACAGGAGCTTGACAAAGCACTTCTTTCCTTGTATCTCCCTCTCAGTTACACGATCTACAAGGAAACACGAAGTCACTATCCTTTCAAAAAGGCTTTCCCTTGGTGATAGCGAGATAGGCCAGAAACATCGAGATTTTGATCCTGTATAAATGAAAATTCATATCTTCCGAATTGAGTGCTCTTAGAGGATTAAATGCAAGGGTTTGTTCATTCTCAATTTTAGTGTGACTCAATTGCCCAGTGTAGCGGTGGCCGGCCTGGCCGACACGAGTTGCCACGTGTTAGAACATTAAAATTAGCATGTTTGCAAGCGTTGAAAAGTGAATTGCGCTTGTTTCCTCCGGTGGCGGGAAAGGTTGTAGCGTACAGCAGGTGCAGGGGAGTGGGTAACCCTCGACTAAATACGATTGGAATTGCTATTACGGGTTGACGCCTAGAGTTTCTGGTGCCCTTGGGTTTTTAGTGGAGTGTTCATTTATCAACAATCCACTCTTGCGAGCGCTGTAGCAGCTTTCACTTTTCACCGTTTTTTGTAGAGCTCATAACTCGTGAATCAGTGCAGGTATCAAGTTCAGACTGGGTAGACTTGTGGGTTTTGGTGTCTGGTTGAATCTTTTTGCCCCCCCCCCCCCTTCCATTCATTTCCTCCGTTCATTTGCAGCTGGGCCCTGGTTTCCCATGAGTTAAGCTCGTCTATGACAGGTCTCAAGTTCAGCTCTTGTATACTTGTGGATATATAGGCTATGTATAGATGTGGATTTTGGTATAACAACAATAAATAAGACCATGCTACGTTCTTCAATCCTTAATGAAAAGTTGGAAACTGAACGGTTTTCTCATGTGATTGATGATATGCCGCTCTTCATGAAGTTGTAACGGAGGGGGTATCAGGCTGCCAAGATTTGGTTTATTGTACTTGTTATTACCTTTCTGATTGAAAAGAGGTTTAAAAGGTCGGACTGCCTAGCAAGACATTCAGTACTGAGGTTGAAACTGTTCTTGCAAGACCTTCAAGTTCTGTTTGGATTTCTACATGTGGTTTGTTTACAGTAAAAGCTTTTAAAATGGGATGATTTTAAATTAGGTTATTTCAATACTTGTTTGGCTATTGGGGATGTGAAATGTCTTGGTTCTAAGTTCTCTTGCGCACTTGTTTATTCCGATGTTACGGTTGTTGTTGTTTATCGTTGATTTTTACTATAGTTTTCTTCTATTTACCTTTCAGCTTTTCGTTTTTTTTAGCTAATCATTCCGGCTGGTCTCATAACGCCCATGATCACAATGCCCACGACCCAAAATGCCCACTATAAATGCGAACGACTCATAATGACCACGGTTCGAAATGCCCACGGTTTAAAATTGCCCACGGCTCGCTCACGGTTCAGAACGCCCAAGATTGAATTATCTGAGGTGCACATTGCAGTCAAGAGTAAATATATGTTTCATAGTAAATGTATTATAGGTAGGCAATGAACTGCGATGTATTATGACCGAAGGCCTTACACATCAAGCCTGATCAGAATATTCGTATCTGAGTGTTATCTTCCTAATAGACAGACGGACGAACCGACTTTACAGATTCAAACGTACCCTGTCAATAACGTTTCGGGATCTCAAAATACAACATGAATCCAATGTAACTTGAAATTTATTAAGACGTTTATTCTGCCGAATCCTAGACAGACAAACTGGATACCTTTTACGTGGTGACCCTGCCCCTTAAAATTTCGTTATAATTTTATACAGGGTGATTAAATTTCCAGGATGATCTGGCCTCACCTGTGGACAGTTTATGCCATCGGTATTTTGAACCAGGACGACTTAGCCCTCCTTGTGGGCATTTTGGACTGTCGACATTTGAACCGTCAGCATTTTGGACGATTTCGATTCAGGCTCTTCGACCTCAATTTTGGGCATTTCGAGCCGTGGGGATCCTGAATCGTGGTCATTTTGAACCGTTGGCGTTCTGATCGAGGGCATTGTGAGAGTGGGCAACAAAATCGTGGTTCTTTTGAGAACCACCCGTTTCGGGATCCCAGAATGCAACAGAAATTCAATACAACTTGGGAACTTTTTAAGATGTGTACTCTGTGCGAATTATGAACAGACAAACTGAATACCTTTTACTGCGGACAGTTTGAGCCGTCGGCATTTGAACCAGGACGATTTTGGTCCTCCCTGTAGGCATTTTGAGTTGTCGGCAATCTGGACGATTTCGGTTTCGGGGTCTTCAACCTTAATTGTCTGCATTTTGAGTGGAGGGCACTTTGAGTCGCGGGCATTCTGAGTTGTGGGCAATTTGAACCGTGGGCATTTTGATCGTAGGTATTCTGAGCGTGGGCATTGTGTTGAGTGGACAATAATATCGTAGTGATTTTGGGAACTACTCCCCTTTCGTACTCTCTGTTTTCATTCTTGTTTTGATGTTCGTTCTACGCAACAACTCGGAGTCAGTTGCACTTTTTATCCGCTAGGAGCATAGAGGAAAAGGGTAAATTACAATTTAGAAAAATACGACCATTTTAAGAAAAGGATAAAATTAATGTTCATCTGAAAGACTTATTACTCATTTCTATATATCTTTTATGTTACTTTTAAACAATTTTTTTTTTTTTTTTACCAGAACGAGCAACGCCTTCTCGTCCACCAGTGGACAGTTTCGCTTTACATTCGAGTGCCTCAGTTTTCGTGTCTTTGTTCAGTTTCTTCTGAGCCGTTTTTTTTTGTAATCTCGAACTCTTCCTTAAAGAACTAAGAAAAAAGAAAAAAAAAAAAAAAAGGAGAGAAAAGAACGAACGCATTTTCAGGAACCCACGACCTTCGGCTACCACGGTAATTGGAACTGCATTTTGTCGTTTTTGAAGTTACCTTTGTATCTGATACTACGGTTGGTTTACAAAAACGACAATTAAAGAATTTGTGCTATTAGGAGGGGTGGTTCCCCAAAACACCACCATCTTTTTGCCCACGATCAAAGTGCCGGACAAAATAAAACCTAAAACCTCAATAACATCGGTTCAAAATGACCATGATGAGAACGCCCACGATTAAGATGCCCACAATTCAGGTTGGAGACCCCGAACTTTGAATGGTCCAAAATGTCAACGGCCCAAAATGCCGACAGTTTATAATGCTCACAGGGAGGGCTCAAATCGTCCTGGTTCCAATTGCCGACGACTAACTGGGGGCAGGGGAGGTAAAAATGTCCTGGGACAGTGGACAGCAATATTATAAGGGACAGGATTATCCCCGAAAGATATTGAAAGTGATTATCTTATTGTTGATGCAATATAAATGCAATATAAAATTGTTCGAGCACATAAGGCGCAACTAGGAGATGCAAATCCTCCACCCTGAAGGTAAGAATTGTTCTTAATTAAAATGTGT